>JARQOD010000001.1:399869522-400017484 GCA_033576555.1 Oophaga sylvatica
AAAAGCCTAAAGTCAGACCCCACTAATTTAATATTAGATGATCTATCCCAAAAATAGACCATGAATTTTGCATTACTGAAAACCCTATTAATTAATGGATTAAAATTATTCTTAAAAAGGCGCATGCTAAAACAAGTGATACAATCTGTCAGAGGCTGCAGACCATTTACTGCATCTGTCTGCAGAAGGTCTCGGTTGTTTGCTTTGCAGACTAGTGGCCACCTCTCCCGATGCTAATGGCCACACCTGGATCTGGGTGTTTATAACTCCCTACTTCCTGTTGGGAGTTGCAGGTGTTATTTGCTGTTTGCACTTCTCTGATGAGACTTGGAGCTGTAGCAGTCTGCTAAAGTCCTCTTGGAGTTTGGAGGGCGTTGGCGTATCACTCTTAGTCCACTGAAGCTAAGTGTCCCCCTTGTTGCATTTATCCTAGCTGTCTTTAGCGTTAGTGCGATTGACTAGTTCCCATCCTGTCCTTAATGGAGTAGTGCATATTGTCAGGGTCACACAGGGGCTAGGTATCCTGCTCAGCGATAGGTGCAGAACCTATATAGGGATGGTGGGACAGACAAGGTGACGTTAGATCAGTTAAGCGGTGTCCAGTCCACTTCCCCCTTCCCTAGTGTTTGGTTCCCCTTCCCTTATCCCTTTGTGTAGCACTTTGTCCTTCACTGTGCATGACACAATCACTGATTCCCCGAAGTTTTCGTACGAGCGCTTACCTGGTCTGTGCTGGTTTCTATTTCTGGCTCCAATCTGGACACACTGGAAATGTCCAGAAATACACTTTCATCCAATCTCAGGTTGAGGCAGGTAAGTCGGTGAAAATAAATACTGATAATGGCATTTTTAAGATGACCCCATGTGTAGGTTCGTCAGCAGGATGTCTTTCCGTGGGATGATAATCTGGACTCCTATTACCAGATCAAATGAAGTGTGACCTATTCACATCTGTCTTCTGAGCCTTCATCGCAAATCCTGCCCAAAAAAAAACAGACGAAATAGCTCAGCATGCTGTATTAGTTTCCATCATGGTGTGCGGCATTTTACTGATCAGACGTCCCCTGTTATAGTCAATGGGGTCTGTTGTGCAGAAGGTACCGTATATTAATTTATCGGTTCTGATAACTGGACAAGAAAATGGAAATAACATTGCTGAGATGAGATAGTAATTAGAGTTGAGCAAATTTTTCAAAATTCGCTTCTGATTATGATTGGCGGCGAATATTGTTTTTGCCAGGGCCGGCTCCAGGTTTTTATGGGCCCGGGCGAAAGAGCCTCAGTGGGCCCCTTTAACACAGACCACGATTCATGATGCACAGATACAGCAGAGAAATATAGGTACAGTACAATGCCAAATACTTCACCTCTTCCATTACATGAGTGATACAGTATCTATTGTAAATTGTACAATAGCTCAAAAACCGCCAAATCCTCACAGCGCACAGTACAGACTGGACAGTACAGTCCTCCATACAATATTATGGGCACCACATAGTCTCCCCTCATCACCCATATAAATGTCACGCTGTTACTGCATACAGGAGGACTGGGGTCTATGCTGACCCTAAGCTGGGGTCCTGACTAATCCCTCTACCTGGAGGTACTGTTGATGGTACAGAGGTCCAGGCCACCAGCGTAATCCCTACCTCCTGAGGATCCCTGAACCTCAGTGATCCAGTCCTGAGAAGAACCCTGATCACAACACCGGGGACTGGTAGGTATATGCCTAAACACAGTAATAAACGAACGAGACAGTACAAGGGGTAAACTAAAATCCACCTTGCATACAAAAGTCATACCACAGGAAACAGAGGGGACACCAACGGGTACGGAGATAAATGATAAAGCGAGGAGGGGAAAAAAGACCACACAGGTACTCTTAACTTCAGCCTTCACCATACAACGATCCGCTCTGCTGGTCTGCATGAATGCTTTCACCGACACATCCCCAGCAGACAGGCAGGTATTTGAAGGAAACCAATTACCACAACATTAATTGCAGCTGAGCGAGGCTGGTCTAGTCCAGCACAGAGAGAGGAAGAATTAACTCCCTCTCTGCCGAAAAACACCCAACACCAGAAACTCAGCTGTGAGAAGTCAGGGTGTGCAATCGCAACGATCTTCGCAGCGACACACCCGTGACAGTACCCCCCCTTCTACGAGGGGCCTCCGGACCCTCAGGGCCGGGTTTATCTGGGTGAGTAGTGTGGAAGGCCCGAACCAATCGGTCTGCGTTAATATCCGACGCAGAAACCCACGTCCTCTCCTCAGGACCATACCCCCTCCAATGAACAAGGTACTGAAGGGACCGGCGATTCAGACGTGAATCGATGACTCTCGACACCTGAAACTCCAAGTTACCATTGACCACCACAGGAGGAGGAGGTAAAGGTGAAGGTATCACCGGCGCCACATACCTCCTAAGCAACGATCTGTGGAACACATTATGAATTTTAAATGTAGGAGGGAGGTCAAGACGGAATGCAACCGGATTAATTATAGCACTGATCTTGTATGGCCCGATGAACCTGGGACCCAGTTTCCAGGAGGGAACCTTAAGTTTTATATTTTTGGTAGACAACCATACCAGATCGTTCACACTTAGGTCCGGACCAGACACTCTCCTCCTATCAGCCATACGTTTGTATCAGTTCCCCATAGTACTCAGATTATTCAGCACTCCTCTCCACACTGAAGCAAGTGACAACGAAAATCGTTCCTCCTCAGGAACCCCAGAAGAGCCCCCCCTATTGAAAGTACAAAACTGGGGGTGAAAACCATATGCCCCAAAAAACGGGGACTTACCAGTGGACTCGCTCCGCCTATTATTTAGAGCAAATTCCGCCAGAGGCAAGAAAGAAGCCCAGTCCTCCTGGTTCTCTGACACAAAACACCGGAGATATGTCTCCAAGCTCTGGTTCAGACGCTCTGTCTGACCATTGGTCTGCGGGTGAAAAGCCGATGAAAATGACAACTGCATCCCCCGCCGTGTACAAAATGCTTTCCAGAATTTGGACACAAACTGAGACCCCCGATCCGACACCACATCGGAGGGTACCCCGTGAAGCCTTACAATCTCCCCAATAAACACCTGCGCAAGAGTTTTAGCATTAGGAAGAGCAGGAAGAGCGATAAAATGTGCCATCTTGCTGAACCTGTCCACTACAACGAGTATGACTGTTTTACCCGAAGATGGCGGGAGGTCCGTAATGAAGTCCATAGACAGATGAGTCCACGGACGCTCCAGGATCTTCAAATGTAAGAGGGTCCCCGACGGACGGGTATGTGGGGTCTTAGAGCACGCACAAACCTCGCAGGACGCGACAAAAGTTACCACCTCCCTATGTAAGTTAGGCCACCAAAACCGGCGCGAGAGGAGATCCTCAGTTGCTTTACTCCCTGGGTGTCCTGACAAAGCTGAATTATGGTGTGCCTCGATCACCTTTTGTCGCAACTGATTTGGAACAAACAGTCTCCCTGGAGGTCCTACAGGGGCGTCCCCTGAGCCTCCAATACCTCCTCCTCAAGCTCAGAGCATACTGCCGACACCACCACCCCCTCCTGAAGGACCGGAACCGGGTCCTCCGTATTCCCAGCCCCTGGGAAACAGCGAGATAAGGCATCCGCCTTAACATTTTTTGAGCCAGGACGATATGTGACGACAAAATTAAACCTGGTAAAAAACAACGACCACCTAGCTTGTCTGGGATTCAGACGCTTAGCAGACTCTAAATATAAACAACTCTGGAAAAAATCTAAAATATATATAAAAACATGTGACAAGAAAATATATGGTTAAAATAGTCTTTATTAATGTGCAAAATATCACAACAAAAGTAGAATTAAAAATAAAAAATACTGCCAACTAGAAGTATATAGCCACAAAAGATAATATAAGTGCCAACTTATGAACCAACATTAGTATATTTCAGGGCACATACATAGCACTCTCAAATACAAACAGTGTAAATATAATTAATTATATATATAAAAAAACAATGTGAGAAAATACATGTGTGAAAAATAGTGATTAATCATATAAAATGCAGATAAAATTTAATAGTGATTAACCATGTGATTTAAAAAAGTGCAAGATAGATGTAAAGGAGAGTGTCCAGATAATACCTATCTATATAAGCGAATGGCCCATAAATAAAGGCTGCAAGGCACAAAAAGGATTTTGAATAATACCTGTTTAAATGGCACAGTGGCTTGGCGCTTCCCCAACGCACGTTTCGGAATTTTCCTTCATCAGGGGGTGTGTGTTAGTAGTGGAACCGGAACTATTTATACCCAAGAGGTTTATAGTGATTGGTGTATTAAAGTCTAGACAGCGCATGTGCAAAAGAGGTATCCAATCGTGGATCACCTTAGCGTCATACAATTACCGATGTCAGGTCATTATGTTTATTATGACCACAATAGTGACGGCGCCTGTGTAAGGGGATTCTCTAATTAGCCATGGTTTCAAAGCCATGTGAACACTGACGTCAGGTCACATGACCGCAGTCCCTCATGATTACTGCGACCGCAATGTAAGTGGCGCATGCGCAAAGGGGATCCACAGTCATCCATAGTTCCAGCGTCATGAGACCATTGACGTCAGGTCACATGATCGGGACCCGGTGCCATGGAAACATAAAGACGCCGAAAACCAGGAGAGGGCCGCGGATCACAATCGCGCAAGCGCACCATCAAAATCAAAGCAACCAGAGAGGGATTCCTATACAAAATTATATAGGTGGTAAGTATGACAACTTGGAATAATTGTCGTGTCATATATTATCCATACCACCCACATATAATGAAAAAAACAAAATATATTATTATGGCTGACATAAATCAATTGGTACAAAAGGAGGGGTACATCATAATATATCTTACAAAGGGGTATAACATAATATATACAATAAACTTGCCAGAGATATATATATATATATGTATATATGCAACAATTATCTCGATATCTTTATAATATATCACATGGATCATTACAGAAATAGCCATTTTACCAAATTTATATTCTAGTTACAACTCTGGAACATAGAAAATGTTCAACAGACATGTTACTTATCAAAATAATCAAAATAAATATAATAATAAAGAACAAAAAATATAAAAATAAAATAAAAATTAAATAATAAATAAAGATAATAAAAATAATAATAATAAATAAATATAATATAATAAATAAAAAATAAAAAATAAAAATAATAAATAAATATAAATAAATAATAAATGATACTTAAAAATAATGAAAAGTAAGGAGAATAAAAATAATAAAAAATAAATAAAATAAAAAAATCACGTAACTAAAGATCCATGTTGTAGCCAATAATGTCCATATATTGAGCATATATTTACAACATCTCTAATTAGCTTCAAAATATCTTCAAGTCACATCCATTATAGATAATACTAAAACCAAAAAAATATAAATCGTTAAAAGGAATAATATATAGGCATATATGATTATTACACCAAAAACCGTAAAGATTAAGACAAAATTTATATATATACAATAATGTTAAGAATTAAAAGGTTAAAAGTCCACTAAAAATTATCGATAATCATTTGGTGTAATAATCATATATGCCTATATATTATTCCTTTTTAACGATTTATATTTTGAAGCTAATTAGAGATGTTGTAAATATATGCTCAATAACAATTATCCACTATTCCCGGATCGATATGAAAAAATTCCGTCTGTGAAGATGTTGGAAGATATGGACCCTACTATTAATATATGGACATTATTGGCTACAACATGGATCTTTAGTTACGTGATTTTTTTATTTTATTTATTTTTTATTATTTTTATTCTCCTTACTTTTCATTATTTTTAAGTATCATTTATTATTTATTTATATTTATTATTTTTATTTTTTATTTTTTATTTATTATATTTATATTTATTTATTATTATTATTTTTATTATCTTTATTTATTTAATTTTTATTTTATTTTTATATTTTTTGTTCTTTATTATTATATTTATTTTGATTATTTTGATAAGTAACATGTCTGTTGAACATTTTCTATGTTCCAGAGTTGTAACTAGAATATAAATTTGGTAAAATGGCTATTTCTGTAATGATCCATGTGATATATTATAAAGATATTGAGATAATTGTTGCATATATACATATATATATATATATATATATATCTCTGGCAAGTTTATTGTATATATTATGTTATACCCCTTTGTAAGATATATTATGATGTACCCCTCCTTTTGTACCAATTGATTTATGTCAGCCATAATAATATATTTTGTTTTTTTCATTATATGTGGGTGGTATGGATAATATATGACACGACAATTATTCCAAGTTGTCATACTTACCACCTATATAATTTTGTATAGGAATCCCTCTCTGGTTGCTTTGATTTTGATGGTGCGCTTGCGCGATTGTGATCCGCGGCCCTCTCCTGGTTTTCGGCGTCTTTATGTTTCCATGGCACCGGGTCCCGATCATGTGACCTGATGTCAATGGTCTCATGACGCTGGAACTATGGATGACTGTGGATCCCCTTTGCGCATGCGCCACTTACATTGCGGTCGTGTAACGGGTCTGGTAGGTGGAACCACTGACGGAAACGGGTCTGGTTGGTGGAACCACTAAGCTTTATTATACAAGACAATTTACTTGCAAGAGAGCGGGTGGCATCCGGGAATAGGACAGGGAATCACGGCAATTAGCCAGGCAGTCTCTGGACAGGCAGGTTGTCACGGCAAGTGACCTGGGCAGTCTCTGGACAGGCAGGTTGTCACGGCAAGTGACCAGGGCAGTCTCTGGACAGGCAGGTTGTCACGGCAAGTGACCAGGGCAGTCTCTGGGCAGGCAGGTTTGTCACGGCAAGTGACCAGGGCAGTCTCTGGGCAGGCAGGTTGTCACGGCAAGTGACCAGGGCAGTCTCTGAACAGGCAGGTTGTCACGGCAAGTGACCAGGGCAGTCTCTGGACAGGCAGGTTGTCACGGCAAGTGACCAGGGCAGTCTCTGGACAGGCAGGTTGTCACGGCAAGTGACCAGGGCAGTCTCTGGGCAGGCAGATTTGTCACGGCAAGTGACCAGGGTAGTCTCTGGGCAGGCAGGTTGTCACGGCAAGTGACCAGGGTAGTCTCTGGGCAGGCAGGTTGTCACGGCAAGTGACCAGGGCAGTCTCTGGACAGGCAGGTTTGTCACGGTAAGTGACCAAGGCAGTCTCTAGACAAACAGGCATATACGACCTGAGCTGGTGGAGCCTCCTGGTAGGCTGCAGTCGGATGGCAGATGATCGCTCCCAGGTGAGCAGGCAAGAGTCTCTGGAATAGCCGGGGATCTCTGCTGATGATGTCCGAACCTCTAGATAGAGCTGCAGTCGGATGGCAGATGATCGCTCCCAGGTGAGCAGGCAAGAGTCTCTGCAATAGCCGGGGATCTCTGCAGATGATGTCCGAACCTCTGGATAGAGCTGCAGTCGGATGGCAGATGATCGCTCCCAGGTGAGCAGGCAACAGCCGGGGATCTCTGCTGAAGATGTCCGAACCTCTGGATAGAGCTGCAGTCAGATGGCCGACAGGCAAACAGACAGGTAACAGGCAGGCAACTGGAAACAGGAGCTGATGGCTGAAGCAGAGTTAGACTGCACAGAAACAACATTGCTCGGGCACCTCCATTAAGGAGGAAGCCCTTAATATAGGGTGGAGTCCACCAGCATTGGCTGGAGACTGATTTGGAAAATGCGCGCGGCTCCTTTAAGAGCGGGGGAGGGTGCGGGCGCGCGCGCCCTAAGGCCAGCAGCAGGGAAGGAGCGCGCGGGACCAGCAGGGCGGAAGGAGGACGCCGAGAATGCCAGAGGCGCAGAGGAGGCTGAGAGCACTGAGGACGCTGAGCGCAGGTGAGGAGAGCGACGTCCCTGTCTGGCAGCAGGCAGGGACGCGGGCGCTACAGGTCGCAGTAATCATGAGGGACTGCGGTCATGTGACCTGACGTCAGTGTTCACATGGCTTTGAAACCATGGCTAATTGGAGAATCCCCTTACACAGGCGCCGTCACTATTGTGGTCATAATAAACATAATGACCTGACATCGGTAATTGTATGACGCTAAGGTGATCCACGATTGGATACCTCTTTTGCACATGCGCTGTCTAGACTTTAATACACCAATCACTATAAACCTCTTGGGTATAAATAGTTCCGGTTCCACTACTAACACACACCCCTGATGAAGGAAAATTCCGAAACGTGCGTTGGGGAAGCGCCAAGCCACTGTGCCATTTAAACAGGTATTATTCAAAATCCTTTTTGTGCCTTGCAGCCTTTATTTATGGGCCATTCGCTTATATAGATAGGTATTATCTGGACACTCTCCTTTACATCTATCTTGCACTTTTTTAAATCACATGGTTAATCACTATTAAATTTTATCTGCATTTTATATGATTAATCACTATTTTTCACACATGTATTTTCTCACATTGTTTTTTTATATATATAATTAATTATATTTACACTGTTTGTATTTGAGAGTGCTATGTATGTGCCCTGAAATATACTAATGTTGGTTCATAAGTTGGCACTTATATTATCTTTTGTGGCTATATACTTCTAGTTGGCAGTATTTTTTATTTTTAATTCTACTTTTGTTGTGATATTTTGCACATTAATAAAGACTATTTTAACCATATATTTTCTTGTCACATGTTTTTATATATATTTTAGATTTTTTCCAGAGTTGTTTTTCTTTTACTATTCCCGAATGGTCTGCCATTCTATGTTGGTAGTGATATTGTGATATTTTAATCACTTATTGTCCTTTGATTACTATCTAATTTACTAGACTCTAAATATAGCAGGTTTTTGTGATCGGTAATGACGGTGACCGGGTGGACTGCCCCCTCCAAAAAATGACGCCACTCCTCAAAAGCTAACTTAATGGCCAAGAGTTCCCTATTGCCGACATCATAATTCCTCTCAGCGGACGACAATTTTTTAGAGAAGAAGGCGCACGGATGCCATTTACCAGGGGACAAACCTTGTGACAATACTGCTCCCACCCCTACCTCGGAAGCGTCCACCTCAACAATGAACGGCTGTGACGTATCAGGTTGAATAAGTATGGGTGCTGAAGCAAAACATTTTTTCAAAGAGGAAAACGCTTGACAAGCCTTGTCAGACCACTTTGAAAAATCCGTCCCTTTTTTAGTCATGTCTGTGAGAGGTTTAACTATGGACGAAAAATTACGAATGAACTTCCGGTAGTAGTTAGCAAACCCCAGGAAACGTTGTAATGCCTTAAGATCCTCTGGCAGATCCCACTCAAGAACTGCCCGCACTTTCCCAGGGTCCATACGAAAACCGGATGCTGACACCAGGAACCCTAAAAACTGAAGTTCCTGTACGGCGAACACACACTTCTCCCATTTGGCGTACAGTTTATTATCCCGCAAGATCTGTAACACCTGCCTAACATGCTCCTGATGAGACACAAGATCCGGCGAGTAAATTAAGATATCATCCAGATATATGACCACAAACTGTCCCATTAGGTGGCGAAAGATGTAATTTACAAAGTGTTGAAACACCGCCGGGGCAATACTCAGACCAAATGGCATGACAAGGTTCTCATAATGCCCCTCCGGAGTGTTAAACGCCGTCTTCCACTCATCCCCCTCCTTCATCCTAATCAGATTGTACGCCCCCCTGAGATCCAACTTAGAGAACCATTTGGCACCCACGATCTGATTGAAGAGATCGGGAATAAGTGGGAGCGGATACGGATCTCGGATCGTAATCCGATTAAGCTCACGGAAATCCAGGCAAGGGCGTAGGCCTCCATCTTTTTTTTTCACAAAGAAGAACCCCGCGGCCACCGGGGAAGATGAAGGTCTAATATGCCCCTTAGCCAGACTCTCTGAAATATAATCCTTCATGGCCTGTCTCTCAGTACCAGAAAGGTTATACAACCTAGATTTCGGTAACTTGGCCCCAGGGAGCAAGTTAACAGAACAGTCATACTCGCGATGAGGAGGTAGTTCTTGACACCCTTTCTCCGAGAATACATCCTCAAAGTCCACCAGAAATGGAGGTAAGGCCCTAGGAGCGACCGCCCCAATGACCGTATTCATGCAGTTTTTATTACAGAATTCACTCCATTGGCTTATCTCTCTGGATTGCCAATCAATAACCGGGTTATGCTTAGTTAACCAAGGAAGGCCCAGCACTATAGGAGTGGGAAGACCCTCCAACACATAACAAGACAACAGTTCTTTATGTAACGCCCCCACTTGAAGATCTATGTTATGCACTGCTTGCAAAAAACTTCCCTGACCGAGAGGTCTGGCGTCGATCGAGAATATGGGGACGGGTTTAGTCAACACACTCAATCGCATACCTTGAACCCGGGCAAAGCGAGCATCCACCAGGTTAGCCCCGGACCCACTATCCAGAAGAACAGATATCCTCTCAGTTCTCGCACCCACCACCACCTCCGCCGGTACAAGAAACTGAGACGAACTTAGGGAAGAAATACTTACTCCCAGATTGCCGTCCACCACACAATCTGGGATCAATAGTTTTCCGGCGACTTCTCACTCTGCAAAGGACGGGATGGACACCCCCTAATAAAATGTCCCTTTTTTCCACAGAAGAAACAACCTCCTGTTTTGTGGCGCCCACCGATCCCCTCCCCCGGAATGATGTCCCTCCTAATTACATAGGCTCCTCTGGACTGGCCAGGGGAAGCTCCATATAAGGGACCCTTGAGGAAGGTGGAGTCATCACAGGGGGCAAGGTTACCCCGCACCTCTCCCGAAGACGTCTGTCATTACGAATAGCAAGGGCCATAGCGGCTTCCAGTGACGTGGGAGGGTCATACTGTGCCAGCACATCCTTTAATTTGTCAGATAAACCTTGACAAAACTGGCTCCTAAGAGCCGGGTCATTCCACTGGGTGTCCGTGGCCCACCTACGGAACTCCGAACAGAATTCCTCTGCCGGACGATCTCCCTGCTGGATCCTACATAACTTAGATTCAGCAAGGGAGACCCGATCCGGGTTATCATACACAAGACCCAGAGCCGTAAAAAACCCATCCACTGACTGGAGAGCTGGGGAGCTCGGGGGAAGAGCGAACGCCCAGGATTGGGGGTCTCCCTGTAGGAGCGAGATGACAATCCCCACCCTTTGCTCCTCACTCCCAGATGACCGAGGTCGCAGCCGAAAGTACAATTTACATGCCTCCCGGAAAGCAAAAAACTTGTCCCGCCCCCCAGTGAATCTGTCAGGGAGAGCTACTTTAGGTTCAGGTCCGGCCTGCTCCGGGGGGTACAAAACCTTGGACTTAACGTCCGCCAGCTCCATGGACAAACTCTGCAACTGCCGAGCTAGACTGACTACTGGATCCATAGTGACTGGAGAAAATCTTTAGTGTTCAGTGAAAATGTCACGCTGTTACTGCATACAGGAGGACTGGGGTCTATGCTGACCCTAAGCTGGGGTCCTGACTAATCCCTCTACCTGGAGGTACTGTTGATGGTACAGAGGTCCAGGCCGCCAGCGTAATCTCTACCTCCTGAGGATCCCTGAACCTCAGTGATCCAGTCCTGAGAAGAACCCTGATCACAACACCGGGGACTGGTAGGTATATGCCTAAACACAGTAATAAACGAACGAGACAGTACAAGGGGTAAACTAAAATCCACCTTGCATACAAAAGTCATACCACAGGAAACAGAGGGGACACCAATGGGTACGGAGATAAATGATAAAGCGAGGAGGGGAAAAAAGACCACACAGGTACTCTTAACTTCAGCCTTCACCATACAACGATCCGCTCTGCTGGTCTGCATGAATGCTTTCACCGACACATCCCCAGCAGACAGGCAGGTATTTGAAGGAAACCAATTACCACAACATTAATTGCAGCTGAGCGAGGCTGGTCTAGTCCAGCACAGAGAGAGGAAGAATTAACTCCCTCTCTGCCGAAAAACACCCAGCACCAGAAACTCAGCTGTGAGAAGTCAGGGTGTGCAATCGCAACGATCTTCGCAGCGACACACCCGTGAAAATAATACCCCATGCAGGATGTCACCCCCATCCCCCATATAATGCTCCATACAGAAAACTGGACCCAAAATAATGCTCCATACAGAATACTGGACCCAATATAATGCTCCATACAGGATACTGGTCCCCATATAATGCTCCATACAGGATACTGGTCCCCATATAATGCTCCATACAAAATATGGAGCTCTCCTCTGCGCTGTACTGCGTTCTGCACTGTAACGACTCAGGAAAGGGCGCTGTGGAAAGACTCCCCATTATCATCATGATTGCCTCCCCATCAACATCATTTCCTCCCCATCATCATCATCGCCTCCCCCTCATAATCATTGCCTCCCCCTCATCATCATTGCCTCCCCATCATCATCAATGCCTGCCCATCATTATCATCGCCTCCCCATCATCATCATTGCCTCCTCATCATCATCATTATCTCCCCATCATCATCATGGCCTCCCCATCATCATCAATGCCTGCCCATCATCATCATTGTCTCCCCATTATCATTAATGCCTGCCCATCATCATCATGGCCTCCCCATTATTATCAATGCCTGCCCATCATCATCATGGCCTCCCCATTATCATCAATGCCTGCCCATCATCATCATCGCCTCCCCAATATCATCAATGCCTGCCCATCATCATCATGGCCTCCCCATTATCATCAATGCCTGCCCATCATCATCATCGCTTCCCCATCATCATCAATGCCTGCCCATTATCAATGCCTGCCCATCATCATCAATGCCTGCCCATCATCATCATCTCCTCCCCATCATCATCAATGCCTGCCCATCATCATCATCTCCTCCCCATCATCATCAATGCCTGCCCATCATCATCATCTCCTCCCCATCATCATCTATGCCTGCCCATCATCATCATCTCCTCCCATCATCATCAATGCCTGCCCATCATCATCATCTCCTCCCATCATCATCAATGCCTGCCCATTATCATCAATGCCTGCCCATCATCACACACAGACAGCACCACAGCACACAAGCACTCTCACATACATACATACATACACACACACACAAAGCACCGCACTACATACACACAGACACACACACACACACATCTCACCTGTCCGGCGTCAGCGCGCTCTCTGCCACAGCCGGCTGCTGAATGATGACGTCATTCAGCGGCACTGCTGTGAGAGGAAGCGCCGCCCCCTGGAGCCCGGAGCTGTGGCAGCGGAAGCACGGGAGAGGTAAGTATTGTGCCAGCTGCTGCCGGGGCCCTGAGCAAGCGGGGGGGGCCCAGTGGCGGCGCTGACACCGCTCTTCTCCGCTAACGGGCGTCGGGGTGCCTGACGGCGAGTGGGCCCCCCGCCTGCTCAGGGCCCCGGCACTTGCCCGGGTGTGCCGGGTGCTGACGCCGGCCCTGGTTTTTGCAATATTCGTCGAACACAGCCGAACGTCAATGGGAGTAGAAATGACCGAATATGTTCGGAATCGATCGTCAAACATAAATTCGGCACGAATAGGGTAGCAAAATGGCACGAATATGGCAAATTCAGATTCGGCGACCGATTCTGAAGATATTCGCTCAACTTTATTAGTTAAGAGACTAACTGTTATGATTTGGTAGCTGAGGAGAGCAGGCAAAAACGGCAATACACCAGAGAGGTTGGAATCTACTGAATTGCAGTACCCTGACTAACCACCACAACTAAAGGCAGCCGTGGAGCGTTCCTAAGTTGGTCCTAGACGCCTCGTCACAGCCTGAGAGGTTAACTACACCTAAAGATAGAAAGAGGAAAGCTATCTGCCCCGGAGCAGATCCCCAAAGAACATAGGAAGCCCCCAAACATGTAATGGCGGTTAGACAAGAGGAAATACAGACACAGACAGAAAATAGTATGAGCAAACGTTGGGGCCCAATCTTCCTAGAAAGAAAAGGATAGGAAGGACACTTACAGCAATCCAAAAAAACCCTAAAAAATACCAACTCTACTAATTGCAAAAACACCTGAGATCACACGACCTCTACCACCTAAATTAGTTCTCTGGTGGGAAACCTAGTACAATAATGTCATGCAGATTATACAGCACCAAAAATTTGCAACTCTCCTGATGATCAGGTTCAACCCTCATTATCACCTGAGTAGAGAACTGGGGTTTATTCTCAGCCAAAGGGGTAGAATCAATCCCCAGTAGGGGAATAGACTTCCGTAGGGGTATCAAGGGAAACCCACAACGTTTAGCAAAATCAAAATCCATCAGGTTAATAGCTGCTCCCGAATCAACAAAAGCCTGAGCAGAAAATGTGGACAGGGAGCAAATCAGGGTAACAGTCAACAGAAATTTAGTCTGAACACTACCCAAGACAACTGAGCGTGCAAAACGTCTTCCCCGCTTAGGGCAGACTGAAATAGCATGAGAGGCGTAATCACAGTAGAAACATAACCCATTGCGTTTTCGAAACTCATGACGCTGTGCCCCAGAAGCAACTCTATCACGCTGCATGGGTTCAGAAGCTGGTTCACAAGGCAACACTATTCCACGCATACCTCTACGCTCACGCAAACGTCTGTCAATTTGAATCGCTAATGACATAGAATCATTGAGACCAGAGGGAGCAGGGAAACCCACCATAACATCTTTTACATTCTCTGACAGACCCTTCCGAAAAAGGGCTGCCAAAGCATCATCATTCCATTTGGTCAGGACTGCCCACTTTCGGAATTTCTGACAGTACAACTCAGCGTCCTCAAGCCCCTGATTTAATGCCAACAAAGTTTTTTCAGCTTGATCAGTGACATTAGGTTCATCGTATAATAACCCCAGAGCCAGAAATAATGCATCAACATTACTCAAAACAGGGTCCCCAGGTGTCAGGGAAAAAGCCCAATCCTGAGGATCGCCGTGCAGGAGAGAGATGACAATTTGAACCTGCTGTGCTGCGTTCCCTGAGGACTTAGGTTTTAAGGCAAAAAACAACTTACAGTTATTTTTGAAATTCAGAAATTTAGCTCGATCCCCAAAAACAAATCTGGCATGGGGATCCTAGGTTCCACTACCGGCAACCCTGCAAGATAGGTAGCAATACTCCGAACTTCAGTGGCAAGCTGATCCACACGGCCAGACAACTGTGCAAACTCCATTGAGAGAAAAAAAAAAATCCTCCTCAGCACCCAGAGAAAAAGAGGGAAAAAATGCAAAAAAAAAAAAAAATTTCTGACAACTTCCTTTTTTCTTTTTCCTTTTACTATTTTTCCCTACTGTTGAGTACCATATAATTTTCAGTTAGGCCGGTGATACTGTTGTGATTTGGTAGCTGAGGAGAGCAGGCAAAAACGGCAATACACCAGAGAGGTTGGAATCTACTGGATTTCAGTACCCTGACTAACCACCACAACTAAAGGCAGCCGTGGAGCGTTCCTAAGTTGGTCCTAGACGCCTTAAGTATTCAAGCAGCTGACAGCACTCGGGAGTTAGCACGGATGCACGTTCAGGCGTTCAAGGATCCAAATGAACAACAGTCCAACGAAAAAATAGGAACAGCATCCAATCCAGGTGAAGTATAACAAGTCTTTATTCAGCCACCATAAAATACGACGTTTCGGCCATTTTAGGCCTTTATCAAGTATACAAAAACAGGCAAAATGGTGTCCTTAAATGGTGTGGAGGAGCCAATCACCATCCAGGAACCGCCCATAATACAAATAGACATATATACATATATACAACGATAATCAATTTAAAACAGTGATCAAAGCTCAGAATAGTGACATCATAGAAAAATACAGCAATGTTATAATTGTGCATGTAATATGCCATAGATTACTCCATATAAACAATATCACCATTTAGTCTGCCAATCGATGATCTATTACTGCACACTCCCATTCTGGTGCTGCACCAATCATGTACTCACTAGCAGCAGCGTCCTCCATATCCAATCAGTGTCAGTTCAGCAGCGCTTAGTCAGAGCACTTATCCAATAGCCCACAGGATAACAAATCGGGAGGCACACCTAACTCACTCCCCACTGTGTGGTAAACAAAGGCACATGTTCAGAAGTCATCATAGCAAACGCCCAGTGGATCATGTGAACACCAGCGTCATCAGACACCCAGTCACATGACCGCAAGCATCATCCGAGGTCTAATCACATGATAGTCCCATCATAAGCCTCTATTCTAAGCTGAAAACACTAAAATAGCGCGCGATCACCGGCATCATCCGACACCTGAAAAAAGAACACGCATGCACAATAAACTCTATCATTATTTATATTACTCCAGCTATGTCATCAGGAAACCTGCAGGTCACATGACCGTCAGTATTGGCATAATGTAAGCAAGAGACCGCACATGCGGATCTATATAGAATGGAAGATTAACAATATAGCAGACACCTAAAGAATATATATAATATCTACAAAATAAATGATGTCATCAGGAACCATTAAGTCACCACTCCGATCACTCCAGATAATAATCCTACGAAAACAACAAACATAAGTAAAATATATATCTAAAAACAAACACAGAATATAGATGCAAAAATTACCTAGCACAAATATGCAAATTATATTCGATATTCAACCCCTTTGGTTGCAATGTCTCCAAAACGGAGATCCACCGGAGTTCTTTCTGTTTAAGCAACTTAGTCCTGTCACCACCTCTCCTGAGGGGTGGAACCCCGTCAATAACTCTAAATCTCAGCTGACTGACCAAGTGTCCACATTCTACAAAGTGCTTAGATACCGGCAGTTCCATCATCTTCGTCCTGATAGTACTTTTGTGTTTACTTATCCTAGCCTTAACTTCCATCGTTGTCTCGCCTATATACATGAGTCCACACGGACACACGAGCATATAGATTACAAAGCTAGATGTACAAGAGTACCGTTCCTGGATCCGAAAGCGTTGACCCGTGCGTGAGTGGCCAAAACTGTCACCCTTGATCATATTGCCACAGCATGCACAATTCAAACATGGAAAATTTCCATTTTTTGGAGGGCCCAAAGTTAACTGTCTGGATATTTTGGAGGATCCAATGTCAGATTTGACCAACTTATCTTTCAAATTACGCCCTCGCCTATAAGAAAGCAATGGCTTGTGCGCAAATTCAGCTACTTCCGGTAAACCTCTATGTAATAGACCCCAATGCTTATTCAAGATATTCCCTATTTTACCACTAACAGGGCAATAGGTAGAAACAAAAGGGACTCTTTTAGGGGAAATCTTAATACGTTTGTTTCTCACATCTTCCAATGTTGTCTTCAAGGCTTTCTCCTTGAATTTTCTAAGATCCTTCTCAGGATACCCCCTTCTGATGAACTTCTCACACATCTGATCAAGCCTCCTGTCCAATACAGTCTCGTCCTTTACTATCCTACGTACTCTCAGCATCTGACTCCAAGGCAGAGACTCTATCATTTTTCTTGGATGATTACTATCAAAAACCAGGAGACTATTCCTGTCTGTGTCCTTTATAAACAAATCAGTGCATAACAATCCACTGTGCTTGTACACTAAAGTATCCAAAAATTGAATCTGGTCAAAGGAGTGTGTCATTGTAAACTTCAGCTCGGGAAATATCATGTTAAGATGACTATGGAAAGATACCAGATCATTCATGTTCCCCTCCCAAACACAAAAGATATCATCAATGTAGCGCCACCAGGCTCTGACATGGTGCCAGTGGATGGAATTGTACACATGCTGGTCCTCGAGTACCGCCATGTAGATGTTTGCATAAGTGGGCGCCACATTGGACCCCATGGCGGTACCACGCAACTGCAGGAAAAACTCATCCCCAAAAAGAAAAAAATTCTTCTTGAGGACAAACTCCAACAGTGCCAGGACCAGCTGTGTACCACCTGGGGCCATGTCAGAGCCCGCCAGCGCCACACCAACAGCCTCCAAACCACGTTCATGTTTAATGGAGGTGTACAATGATACAACATCAAACGAAACGAGAATAGTATCCTCTGTGATGTCCAGACCCTCAATCTTACTCAGAAAATGGTTAGTATCCATGATATAAGATTTGGCCTCAATAGCAAAATGACGTAACACTTTATCTAGAAAAATGGATACCTTACCACATAGAGAGCCCCGCCCAGACACAATTGGGCGTCCAGGGGGATCCATCAGATTTTTATGGATTTTAGGCAGGGTGTACAGAATAGGTGTCACTGGAAACTCCACCAAAAGAAAATCAGAGAGTTTTTGGTCTATCAAACCATTAGATAATGCCTCATTGATCAGTATTCTCAATTCACTTTGAAAACAAGGTGTGGGATCTTTAGACAACTTAGCATAAACTGCCGTGTCCAACAATTGACCACAAATCTCAGCCCTATATTTATGGGTATCCATCACCACCAGGGCCCCGCCTTTGTCGGCTGCCCTGATGGTGATAGCTTTGTTACCTGAGAGCCTATCCAACACCTGTCTCTCACTGTGTGTTAAATTCCCTCTTTTGAATGGACCTACACCCTCACGTTTCAATCTAGCCATGTCCCTTTCAACCAATTGGATATATGATTCCACAAAATTATTTTTAACAGAAGGTTGAAAGTTACTTTTGTTATAAAGACCAAAATCATGTAAAGCAAAACCCCTAGGGGCATCACTAATTGCAGCAATAGGTGTGTCATCACTCTCATTGAAATATACTGCTAATCTTAGCCTTCTAAAAAAGGCAAAAAGGTCACATTCAATGTTAAACCAATCTGGATAATTGGTAGGGCAAAACGACAGTCCTTTGGATAATACATTATAGTCCACATCAGTAAGTGTGCAAGATGAAATATTTACCACTAAGTTCTTTTGTTCTGTGTGGCTCTCTTCTTCCCCTCGTTCCGGGTTCTCATGGACAGATTGCGGGAGGTGCACGGCATCCGATTGTCCACTTCTCTGTCGCCGGTGTTTCTTACCACCTCTCCTTGGCCTCCTTTTGCCACATTGTCCATTTTTCCTTTCCCTTGTTTGCTGTCTCCTTCTTCTGCGGGGTTGTGCAAAGGAATCTGGTTTCCTATAGATAGTTCTGCGTGCTCCACCCTGCCAAGAAAAAACATGTCCAGTCCTGTAATCTTCAGCATCACGAAACCATTTCGTTTTTTTCGTTTTCTCAATGTCACCACGAAATTTCAGTAGTTTCTCATCCAAGTGTTTCTTGAACGTGTCCCATTCTTGTGCTGTCAACTGCATAGTCAATTGTTTCTCCAAATCATCGATTTTGTTCTTCACCAATACCATTTCTGTGTGGAGAAACTCGATGTTCAAGAGCATTAGATCAAATGAATACTTATTAGTGATCGATTCAAATTTATTACAAATGCATATGTCTGCCAGTAGTGTAGGCCGCAGATGTGCTTAGTCACGGGTATCCTTAGTAGTTGATAGGTCCTTTGTAAACAGCCATAGTTGAGCCATGGTAGTGAACCAGCGAGGATAAATCCATTTCACATTTGTCATATGCTCTGATAGTTAAAGTTGAGATAAACCTACTACATAGAGATGTTGAATAAGAGATATGAAAATGAGAGGAGAAAATATATCTCACACGAGTTGCATGCCATGACTCTGTGCGAGTATCACAGAGTTCACAGGATACCTCGTGGACTAAGGCCACATCTGCGCCTACACTACTGGCAGACAATATGCAATTTTGTAATAAATTTGAATCGATCACTAATAAGTATTCATTGATCTAATGCTCTTGAACATCGAGTTTCTCCACACAGAAATGGTATTGGTGAAGAACAAAATCGATGATTTGGAGAAACAATTGACTATGCAGTTGACAGCACAAGAATGGACACGTTCAAGAAACACTTGGATGAGAAACTACTGAAATTTCGTGGTGACATTGAGAAAACGAAAAAAACAAATGGTTTCGTGATGCTGAAGATTACAGGACTGGACATGTTTTTTCTTGGCAGGGTGGAGCACGCAGAACTATCTATAGGAAACCAGATTCCTTTGCACAACCCCGCAGAAGAAGGAGACAGCAAACAAGGGAAAGGAAAAATGGACAATGTGGCAAAAGGAGGCCAAGGAGAGGTGGTAAGAAACACCGGCGACAGAGAAGTGGACAATCGGATGCCGTGCACCTCCCGCAATCTGTCCATGAGAACCCGGAACGAGGGGAAGAAGAGAGCCACACAGAACAAAAGAACTTAGTGGTAAATATTTCATCTTGCACACTTACTGATGTGGACTATAATGTATTATCCAAAGGACTGTCGTTTTGCCCTACCAATTATCCAGATTGGTTTAACATTGAATGTGACCTTTTTGCCTTTTTTAGAAGGCTAAGATTAGCAGTATATTTCAATGAGAGTGATGACACACCTATTGCTGCAATTAGTGATGCCCCTAGGGGTTTTGCTTTACATGATTTTGGTCTTTATAACAAAAGTAACTTTCAACCTTCTGTTAAAAATAATTTTGTGGAATCATATATCCAATTGGTTGAAAGGGACATGGCTAGATTGAAACGTGAGGGTGTAGGTCCATTCAAAAGAGGGAATTTAACACACAGTGAGAGACAGGTGTTGGATAGGCTCTCAGGTAACAAAGCTATCACCATCAGGGCAGCCGACAAAGGCGGGGCCCTGGTGGTGATGGATACCCATAAATATAGGGCTGAGATTTGTGGTCAATTGTTGGACACGGCAGTTTATGCTAAGTTGTCTAAAGATCCCACACCTTGTTTTCAAAGTGAATTGAGAATACTGATCAATGAGGCATTATCTAATGGTTTGATAGACCAAAAACTCTCTGATTTTCTTTTGGTGGAGTTTCCAGTGACACCTATTCTGTACACCCTGCCTAAAATCCATAAAAATCTGATGGATCCCCCTGGACGCCCAATTGTGTCTGGGCGGGGCTCTCTATGTGGTAAGGTATCCATTTTTCTAGATAAAGTGTTACGTCATTTTGCTATTGAGGCCAAATCTTATATCATGGATACTAACCATTTTCTGAGTAAGATTGAGGGTCTGGACATCACAGAGGATACTATTCTCGTTTCGTTTGATGTTGTATCATTGTACACCTCCATTAAACATGAACGTGGTTTGGAGGCTGTTGGTGTGGCGCTGGCGGGCTCTGACATGGCCCCAGGTGGTACACAGCTGGTCCTGGCACTGTTGGAGTTTGTCCTCAAGAAGAATTTTTTTCTTTTTGGGGATGAGTTTTTCCTGCAGTTGCGTGGTACCGCCATGGGGTCCAATGTGGCGCCCACTTATGCAAACATCTACATGGCGGTACTCGAGGACCAGCATGTGTACAATTCCATCCACTGGCACCATGTCAGAGCCTGGTGGCGCTACATTGATGATATCTTTTGTGTTTGGGAGGGGAACATGAATGATCTGGTATCTTTCCATAGTCATCTTAACATGATATTTCCCGAGCTGAAGTTTACAATGACACACTCCTTTGACCAGATTCAATTTTTGGATACTTTAGTGTACAAGCACAGTGGATTGTTATGCACTGATTTGTTTATAAAGGACACAGACAGGAATAGTCTCCTGGTTTTTGATAGTAATCATCCAAGAAAAATGATAGAGTCTCTGCCTTGGAGTCAGATGCTGAGAGTACGTAGGATAGTAAAGGACGAGACTGTATTGGACAGGAGGCTTGATCAGATGTGTGAGAAGTTCATCAGAAGGGGGTATCCTGAGAAGGATCTTAGAAAATTCAAGGAGAAAGCCTTGAAGACAACATTGGAAGATGTGAGAAACAAACGTATTAAGATTTCCCCTAAAAGAGTCCCTTTTGTTTCTACCTATTGCCCTGTTAGTGGTAAAATAGGGAATATCTTGAATAAGCATTGGGGTCTATTACATAGAGGTTTACCGGAAGTAGCTGAATTTGCGCACAAGCCATTGCTTTCTTATAGGCGAGGGCGTAATTTGAAAGATAAGTTGGTCAAATCTGACATTGGATCCTCCAAAATATCCAGACAGTTAACTTTGGGCCCTCCAAAAAATGGAAATTTTCCATGTTTGAATTGTGCATGCTGTGGCAATATGATCAAGGGTGACAGTTTTGGCCACTCACGCACGGGTCAACGCTTTCGGATCCAGGAACGGTACTCTTGTACATCTAGCTTTGTAATCTATATGCTCGTGTGTCCGTGTGGACTCATGTATATAGGCGAGACAACGATGGAAGTTAAGGCTAGGATAAGTAAACACAAAAGTACTATCAGGACGAAGATGATGGAACTGCCGGTATCTAAGCACTTTGTAGAATGTGGACACTTGGTCAGTCAGCTGAGATTTAGAGTTATTGACGGGGTTCCACCCCTCAGGAGAGGTGGTGACAGGACTAAGTTGCTTAAACAGAAAGAACTCCGGTGGATCTCCGTTTTGGAGACATTGCAACCAAAGGGGTTGAATATCGAATATAATTTGCATATTTGTGCTAGGTAATTTTTGCATCTATATTCTGTGTTTGTTTTTAGATATATATTTTACTTATGTTTGTTGTTTTCGTAGGATTATTATCTGGAGTGATCGGAGTGGTGACTTAATGGTTCCTGATGACATCATTTATTTTGTAGATATTATATATATTTCTTTAGGTGTCTGCTATATTGTTAATCTTCCATTCTATATAGATCCGCATGTGCGGTCTCTTGCTTACATTATGCCAATACTGACGGTCATGTGACCTGCAGGTTTCCTGATGAATAGCTGGAGTAATATAAATAATGATAGAGTTTATTGTGCATGCGTGTTCTTTTTTCAGGTGTCGGATGATGCCGGTGATCGCGCGCTATTTTAGTGTTTTCAGCTTAGAATAGAGGCTTATGATGGGACTATCATGTGATTAGACCTCGGATGATGCTTGCGGTCATGTGACTGGGTGTCTGATGACGCTGGTGTTCACATGATCCACTGGGCGTTTGCTATGATGACTTCTGAACATGTGCCTTTGTTTACCACACAGTGGGGAGTGAGTTAGGTGTGCCTCCCGATTTGTTATCCTGTGGGCTATTGGATAAGTGCTCTGACTAAGCGCTGCTGAACTGACACTGATTGGATATGGAGGACGCTGCTGCTAGTGAGTACATGATTGGTGCAGCACCAGAATGGCAGTGTGCAGTAACAGATCATCGATTGGCAGACTAAATGGTGATATTGTTTATATGGAGTAATCTATGGCATATTACATGCACAATTATAACATTGCTGTATTTTTCTATGATGTCACTATTCTGAGCTTTGATCACTGTTTTAAATTGATTATCGTTGTATATATGTATATATGTCTATTTGTATTATGGGCGGTTCCTGGATGGTGATTGGCTCCTCCACACCATTTAAGGACACCATTTTGCCTGTTTTTGTATACTTGATAAAGGCCTAAAATGGCCGAAACGTCGTATTTTATGGTGGCTGAATAAAGACTTGTTATACTTCACCTGGATTGGATGCTGTTCCTATTTTTTCGTTGGTCCTAGACGCCTTGTCACAGCCTGAGAGGTTAACTACACCTAAAGATAGAAAGAGGAAAGCTATCTGCCCTGGAGCAGATCCCCAAAGAACATAGGAAGCCCCCAAACATGTAATGGCGGTTAGACAAGAGGAAATACAGACACAGACAGAAAATAGTATGAGCAAACGTTGGGGCCCAATCTTCCTAGAAAGAAAAGGATAGGAAGGACACTTACTGCAATCCAAAAAAAACCCTAAAAAATACCAACTCTACTAATTGCAAAAAACACTGAGATCACACGACCTCTACTACCTAAATTAGTTCTCTGGTGTAACAAAACTAAGCCGCAGCCACTGAAAAACTGGAAAAGGCAAATGAACAAATAACAGTGGCTCAGATAAACTGAGAGGAGCACAAGCCCCCGGAGGGGACCTGGCTGACCTCCACAGAATTGCAGGGAACAATGCAAAAAGCAAGCACAAAAATAAAAGCAGAAAATATCTTATCTGATAGCAGAAGATGCAGGCAAGACTCAGCAAGCTTCAAAGTGAACCAGGAACCACAGTTGAGACAAGAACAATTGATCACCGGCAACCATGATGGGAGGGAACCTCCCTTATATAAGACCAGTCTGTAACTCCTGATTGCAAATCCTTATTGAATGGTTCAGTACTGTTTGTAACCACCAGAGGGAGCTTCTGCTCAGAATTCATTTCTAACACATTCACAACAACTAACATTTTTCAGAAAAACTATGGCACTCTATATTTGGCATTTCAAGGCAGTATATCATTGATGTGTCAGCATAAGAAGATGTAGGAAATCTCAGACAACATTTCACACTTTGCACACAACCAAGAATCTAAAATAGCAACAAACGGTCAATACAATCAATACATACAGATCATAATATACTGGTAGATTTACCTGGCCTCACACGGCTCTATTACTGTTTTATGTTTGTGGTGCTGATATGAAGCCGATGTACGGTATATAATTTGTTATATGGAGAAATTTAACGTCTGATTAGTGGTTTTCCAGGAGATTTCAATTAATACTTACTTTTGGGTGGTACCTAGGAAGCTGAAACCTGATTTAAAACCTTCAGAAGTGCCTGATCTTACTTACTGTGTGTACCAAATTTGGGGCAAATTGGTCAAGTCATTTCGCTGTAAATTAATATTTGTTTTTGTTTTTTTGTTTTTTTTATAAATGTGCCAAAAAAGGTAGTTCCCAAAATCTGAAACCTGGTGTAAACCTTTCAGAAGTGTCTGGTTTGCCTATGTTCCAAGTTTGTTGCAGATTGCTCAAGTCGTTTGCCTGTAAATTAATATTTTCTTTTGTGTTCCGTGTTTTAGCTAATATCTCAAGACAAATAAAAAGCAAAAAAGCCAACATATAGACCAAATCCCCAAGATCACTGCAAATTCTACAGCATGGATGCCTAATACTTAACTTTTAATAGACAAGGATTAAAATTATACTACAAATACCAATAAAATATATGTAATAAGTAACTCACAATATCAAAAGTGCTCACGGTGAGATTGTCACGGGTGTGTCAAGTGTGACAGATAGTCATCCTGGATCCGGCTGTAGAAGGTCATTGCGATTAGTTCTACAAGCACCTTCTTGATTTTTGCATCTCTGTTATGGAGTGATATCCTTCTCCCTCTAGGACCTAGCAGTTACCTCCACCTTCTGCTGCTAATTAACACACCTTTGCTGAAGGTCTAGTTTTAGCTCAATTTCACTTTTGTCTGGTTGGAAGTACTAGCAGTCGTTTAGTGTCTTCTTGGCGTACTCTTGGAGGATTACTGGCGTGATATCTCGGTGGTCTTCTCAAGCTAAGGGAATCCCCTCATTTGTCCACCCTCTCTGTCTTTAGTTGTAGTGGGGGCTGTCTAACGCACACCCTTTCTCCTCCCTATCCAGGGCCTATCTCTAGGGTCAGGCAGGGATTAGGTTCCTTCTTTGCAATAGGTGCAGAACCTATTTAGGGACGTCAAACGAAACAGGGTGTTATTAGATCTGCCTACGGGTCTCCACTCCCCCTAGAGTTTGGGCTTCCCATCTCTCTCCCTGTTGTTGTGCACCTTGCTCTCCCTCACCCAGAGTGACAGAGATCAGTGCAATTAAAAAATGGGGGGATCTCACCAATACCTCTGGCGATCACCTCTAGGACAGCTTAGGAAGAAGAGGATAATTAGAAGGGTACAATCCCTAATATCCCCTGTCATGCCCCAAATGCAGGACTCCAGCCCTAACAAGGGCAGTACCTAAGTATAACCCTGTCAGCAGGAGAGAATGTAACAATGAGGTAAATGTAATTATAGGTTCATTGAGTAATGCAGTGGCATTAGATGCTCAAATAAGGGCTTATTGGCTAGTGTTGCCTATAGTGTGCCGAGCAGCTTCAAGAGCATGTTACATCCTTCACTGATGAGGCCTATGCAAAAAGGCTGAAACGCTTAAGGAATGGCTAGGGTTCACTAGTATATGGCTATACTTGGGCACTGCCCTTGTTCGGTGGCAGTCCTGCATAATCATTTAAGGCATGACAGGGAATATTAGGTATTGTACCCTTCTAATTATCCTCCTCCTAAGCTGTCCTCCACGGGTGATCTCCTGAGGAATCGGTGAGATCCTCCCATTTTTTACTTGCACTGATCTGGTTGTGAGCACTTTTGATATTGTGTGTCATGTATTACATATGTTTTATTGGTATTTGTCCTTCAATATCTCAAGAACAGTAGGTTCTGGAGAGCTGAAACCCGGTGTAAAACCTTCAGACATGCCTGATTTACCTATGTGACAAATTTGGGAAGGTGTGGTCCATTCACTTGGCCGTGCATAAAGAATATTTAGAAACCATGTCGTTTCAGAGTTGTATCATGAGTCATATATCATAACCAATGGTTAGGGAAGAGTCAGATGGCTGTATAACTCGGATGGGGATCACAGCGCAATGCTCAGCCTGGCCGTTGGCTCTCCCAACCCGAGCGTTATGGCTGCGTAGAAATACAGGCTGTCATGCTCGGGTTGGGTGAACTTTCAGCCAGTCTGAGCATTGCGTTGCGATCCCCATTCGAGTTAAACGGCCATCTGACTCGTCCCGGATTGAAACAAATATCATCAATTCAGATGGAACAAAGTGATAAATTGTGTGGATAAAAGGCAGTACTTGCCATAGAGTCCATCAGTATACATTACATCAGTAGCGGGGTGAATTTTTCCTACACCGTCATCAGGAACAAACCTTTCCCGGAACAATTATTTCCATATAATTGTGTAGTAGACAGGCACTCACCAGACGAATGAACAAAACATTTTTGGTCATCATTCTCAGCAGAACATCGTCCAGGGTCTTTCTAGACTTTTTATTAAGACCGTTCTGTAATATGGATAATCGTGTATTTATGTCATGGTGTTTTCCTTTTGTCATCTAGTACTTTGCTGATGCTAATGAAGCAGAATCATGGCTGAAGGAACATCTGCCACTCGTTACAAGTGAGGATTTTGGCAAGGATGAGTCCAGTGCTGAAGCCATATTACAGAGACACATGAGGCTTGAAAAAGAGATTTCTGCCTATTCCATGGAAGTGAGGCGGCTTGGAGACCAGGCTCAGACAGTAGCAGGCAAAGCTCCTCTAATTGTATGTCTTACCTGTCACTATAAATGATACGTATTTTGCATTATTGCCCAAGACCTTTAAAGGGAATCTGTCTGCAGGTTTTGCCTCCTAATCTGAGAGCAGCATTATGCAGGGGCAGAGACCTTGATTCAAGTGATGTGTCACTTACTGGGATGCTTGCTGCAGTTTTGATAAAATCGCTGTTTTATCAGCAGGAGATTATCAGTAGGGGACTAGTAAACCTGATATCATGTAGTCTTCCATATTCATGAGTTCTGTATAACCCGGCCCCACCAATCCGTATAAATAGATTTCTGCCCTGATTTTTAGTGAAAAAGCACAGCCTCTGCTGTAGCCTGACTTTTGGAGCTGACTTTAATTTTCCAGGGTAAGTAAAATGAGACTACATTTCAGTTTCTTGAGGAGGAAGGAGACTTATTAGTGGTTGCCCCTAGTAGCACAGATTAGCAGCAACATCAAAGGGAATACTGGTAGCAAAATTTAATTAAAAAGGTTTTTATTATGCTACAAATATAATAAATGACTTCACACCTTGAGTGTCAGTGTGTATGAGTGCGCTCAAGAGCTGAGAGCGCATCGTGCCCAGTAGATGTCAGCTGTGATGCACAGCCAGCATCTTCCTGTAACAGCAGCAACTGGAGCTTGCTCAGATTGCTGCTGTCAACCATTTTAAATGTTGGCATCAATCACTGACAGCAACATTTGAATAGTGCAAATGTTGCACTTGCACCAGTTACTATCGCCTCCCCCTTCCACCGTGACGCAATCACAAGGTACCTATGTGTTGTCAGGGCGGCTGGGCCTGCCGAAGGCCTCCATGGCTATCCTCTTAATCTTCCTGTGAATCAATATCAGAATATTGAGGTTTGAAAATCTGGTCATTGATCACTTACTATTAGCTCCAGCAGCAGCTGAATGCAAACATCGAACAGAGATGCTCTGCTGTACTTCGCAGCAGGTACTACACATCTACACAGTCTACACCCAGCCGTCACCGGAGTTGCTAGTAGCTGATTGGTGGGGGTGCAGGGTTTCAATATCATATTCCCAGACAACTTCTTTGATCATGTTAGATACGGTTGCAGTTATCTGGAGTAATGTGTCCTACTCAGAATAGTTGACATCACATTATCTGATGGGATTTATATAATTGCAACCTCCGAGGAGCTGTAGGTTAGCACTGTCTTAAAGTTTACATTCCCATGTGATTGACGACTGTTCTGTCCTCTTACAGTAGTTTATATGATTAGGTGCAATGTATTCTGATATCACTTTTATGAATTCATCCTTATTCATTTGTATTCCAGCAGGAGAAAAAGACGGGAAATATATTGATAACACAAGAAAGGAGCAGACCACAAAAAAGAGGCCACGTGGCATTAATACCCCTGAGACCGAAGAGTCCAAACAAGACCCTCAGATGTCTCCAGACAAAATCAGAGGTGTGCAGGAAGACATAGAAGCTTCTTATGAGAACCTTCAGCAACTGGCCAAGGTGATACGTTTGTACACACTCCTATTTGGATTTGTAGATGGACTTAGAAATGTTATCAACCTCAGGTTGAGCTTTTCCCTAAATGAAGACCTGCTACCACGGTTGCCAACTTGATGTTTTATTTTTTCTGGACAGCTTATCAAAAAATCACGGACAGACAATATCTTTTATGGACACATTGGGAAACCATAATAAAGTATTATTATAAGTGATCCATGTCTAGAGTCAAACGTTCTGCTATAAGGACATTAGCTGCATTCACTGTAAACTGTAAAATAATAAAATTAAAATAATCTAAGTTTTTTTTAGCTTAAAAAAATCATGGACTCCTCAAATTCTTTTTACCAAAAGTGCAAAAAGTGCCTTATTTTTACTGACTGTCCTTGAATTTCTGGACAGTTAGCAACCCTGCCTGCTACAACGTGTTATTCTTTCTAATAGTATTGTGTACAGCAGCTTTTGAAAATGTTATGCAAAAATTGTTAGGCTCCTACTTTCACTAGTGTGAACTGAAAGGTCCTTCTTTCACAAGTGTGAATAGGG
Organism: Oophaga sylvatica; assembly: GCA_033576555.1. Taxonomy (NCBI): domain Eukaryota; kingdom Metazoa; phylum Chordata; class Amphibia; order Anura; family Dendrobatidae; genus Oophaga; species Oophaga sylvatica. The sequence continues at coordinate 399,898,703 of JARQOD010000001.1, forward strand.
CAATTTCCATCCCATGGGTTTTCTACGTTCTTTTTTTTCTTGGGTCCAGTCTGGACACAGGCCTCGGCCTTCTGTCCTTGAAGGGACAAAAGATCCTACTACAGGGAGTGGCTCATTGTGCTCCACCATTGAGTGGAACCATGAGACCTCAACTTTTTTCATTCTCTGCTTTGAGACTCTTCACTGCAGCTCGCCAAAGTTTCTTTTGTAGAAGGTGATATTTCTGGTGATTATGACCTCCATTTGCAGGATATCTGAGCTTGCTGCCCTTTCCCGACTTTCCAATTCTCTTATTGTGATCCATGATGGGCTATGCAAAAGTCTGTCAGCCTCCAAAATTACAATTTGCAAATGGATCAGGTCCACTTTTGTGGAATCCTACAAGTTTAAGTGTAAATCTGCCCTGTCAGGTTACCGCTCTTTCCCCAGGGACGGTCAGGGCCTCCTGAGTATTTGGGCACCAGGCCTTAATTTTTTAGATCTGCAAGGCTGAAGGGTATGCCACACTGAACAATATCGCTAACGGGATCGCTAAAAAACGTCACTATTTAGCGATCCCGTTAGCGATGTTGTTCAGTGCGGCAGCTGCCAGCGACGAGCTTCCTGCTGTGATCTCGCTCGTCGCTGGAATCGTTCCGGACCCTATTTTCTCGTCGGCGCTCCCGCTGGGTAAGTATATATCGCTAGTGTGGCACCTTTTCTTAGCGATTTAGCGGTACTTTTGTACCGCTAAAGTCGTTAAGAAGATCGCTAACGGAATAGCGTCGTTAACTATATCGCTAAATGTGGCCGCACTTAGCGATATAGAAACAATCCCGCTAGTGATCGCATTAGTATGCGTCGTTATTGTGATCGCTAGCGGGATTGTTTAGTGTGGCAGTACCTTGACAGTTGCACCTCTGATCAATCCTTCATCAAATTTGACATGATTCACTCTATGGCTTCATCCAATGACACCTTGGAGCATGACGTTTCTCAGGCCACTGTCTTCTAGGTGGTCTACATTAAGAATGCTCCAGAACATCCTATGTTCCTCTGTCCTGCAATGCTAACAATGAGAATATTTGTTTTTTGTTGTTACCGTAAAATTAATTTCTTATTTAACACATTGGGGGGGAGGGGGATTACAGCTCCCACCCTATTTCTACTTCTTCTATCTTGGGGTCAGTTTGAGTTGCGTGTAGACATTTGTTTTCATCCCTGAGTTCAATGTTGGCTCCTGGTTGTTTCTTATTATAGAATTTTTCCTATTTTTGGTGCTTATTTTCCTACTGCTTTTGGGACTAAACTGAGCTTTGTAGTGTCCTAGCAAAGCGTTTAGAACACCAGGTGGGGGCCAACACTTTTTTCACCTACTGTCAAGCCTCCTAGTGTCAGCACGTATGTTCACAGTCCTGTGTCTCCCAATGTATTCAATGAGAGAGGGATTTTAAGTACGAAAATCCAAGTTTTGTACATATTAATTTCATTACGCTGGTCTTGTCAAAATGTAGACCAAGGCAGTGGCAACTATTATAGGCACAAGTCCAATATGATGATTTTTCCTACTTCACAAAATGTGTCTAACGGGCAAACAATAGGGGGCAATTGGTGATTTCCCAAGGGGTCATTAAATGTTTCAATTCTAGAGGACACAGAGCTTTCTATGACTATGCAATAACTGTGAGTAGGAGTGACGACATCGTTGCCATGTCTTTGTCTTCAGTTCCAGGAATCTTTTTCTTATCTTTTAAATTGTGGCAGAAATCTGACTCTACATTTGTTTTGTAGAAAAGGAAGAAAGCTTTGGAAGAAATGGTCCGCCTGTATCAGTTCTACAGCGTTTGTGTGGAGTTCCAATCTTGGATGGATGACAAAGAGACGATTTTTCAGACTTTTCAGCCAAATCCTGATAATGTGGAGGTCATGCAGCAAAAATATGAGGTAGGTGGCCTTTTATGGGTGTGACCTTCAGAATTCTGGCCTAAATTGCTTTGAAAAGTCATTAAAATTTGTGCACAGTGCCGGTCATGATAAATCGAAGCCACAGTGCCTAAATGCTATGATTAACAAAGACTGACATATTGGATATCAAATGAGAGCAAATACCACTAGGGTCTGAAATAAGCAGATAGAGTGGCTCCTAAATATAATATGAACCTATAGAATAGTGGAGCCATGCACTCCATAATAAATCCAAATGGGTCAAAATTAGTGTCAAAAAGCACAATTCAAAACTTTATTAGCTCACATATAAAAACACCAAGTACTGAGACCAAATTACAAAAGTACAAAAATCATCAGGATGAGTGTGGAAAATAGGGAGAATACAACCACGGTGCACAGAGGGACCGCTACACAAGTACAATGCACTGTTAGGAAACTCACATAGAACACAGTGAATAAAATACTATGTAAAGTGCCGAAAATAGTGCAAGTAGCTAGATCTGAATCTTACCCATGTGGAAGCCCACTAATGAGGAAGCCCACTAACGCGAAACGCGCATCGGGCTATTGGGTGCATGGTGTGACACACTCCCCACATGGGTAAGATTCAGATCTAGCTACTTGCACTATTTTCGGCACTTTACATGGTTTAACGGTGGGACACTGGTCCTTTTTTCTCCCATTTAAACTTGAGCATTAATCATTACGTATATTTATTCACCGTGTTCTATGTGAGTTTCCTAATAGTGCATTGTACTTGTGTAGCGGTCCCTCTGTGCACCGTGGTTGTTTTCTCCCTATTTTCCACACTCATCCTGATGATTTTTTGTACTTTTGTAATTTGGTCTCAGTACTTGGTGTTTTTTTATGTGAGCTAATAAAGTTTTGAATTGTGCTTTTTGACACCAATTTTGACCATTTGGATTTATTATGGAGTGCATGGCTTCACTATTCTATAGGTTCACAGTGCCTAAATGCTAGCCTTACAAAGTGTCGGTTAACAAGCTATTAGGCTCAGTTCACGTGAATATTTACATTTTGGGCCAGTCGTATACATCTGCATTTGCAAAGGGAGCTGTTATGTTTCGGTAACTGAGGAGAAATGGCAAAAAATAGCAAAAGCAGTAATACAACAGAGAGGCTGGAACCTATTGGATTGCAGTAACCTGAACTAACCACACAACTAGATGTAGCCGTGGAGCGTTCCTACGTTGATCCTAGACACCTCGTCACAGCCTGAGAGATAACTACACCTAAAGGCAGAAAGATGAAAGCTATCTGCCCCGGAGCAGATCCCCAAAGAAAATAGGAAGCCCCCAAACATGTAATGGCGGTTAGACAAGAAGAAAGCACGGACACAAACATAAAATAGAATGAGCAAACGCTGGGGCCCAATCTGTCTAGACAGAAAAGTACAGGAAAGAATTCTGACTGCAATTCAACAAAAACCCTAACAAAAATACCAACACTTCTGATTGCCAAAAAACCTGAGATCACACGACCTCTTCCACCTAAATCAGATCTCTGGTGTAGCAAAACGCTATTCAGCAAATTAAAAGTAACAAAAGAGCAAAGCAAAAATGCAGGCACAAACGGAGCACAATTGCAGCGCCAGACCCCCAAAAGGGGACAGGCTGCAGTCCACTGCAGGCAGCAAACCAGCAGAGAAAATCAAACAGAGAAAAAAAAAAAGCACTTATCTGAAGGAGAGCAGGAAACTAGCAGTGCTTCAAGCAAGACCAGAAGAACAATTGATAACCGGCAAGGCCGCTGGGAAATCAGGCCACTTATATCCTACCATTCAGCGCCAGCTGAAGGCCATTCATTAATCAGTTCATTACCCTCAGCAACCACCGGAGGGAGCCCCAGCTCAGAAGCCGCTTCCAACATATTCACAACAGTACCCCCCTTGAGGAGGGGTCACTAGTGTTGAGCGATACGATAATGCAAATATCGGCTATCGGCCGATATTAGCTCTATCGGCCTTTCGATAATTCGTTTCGATATTTTCGTCTTATCGAATACCGGAATCGGATTTGTCACTGTCACTGTCTGTGTCCGTCGGTCGGGTCTGTCACTGTCAGTGTCCGTCGGTCGGGTCTGTCAGGAGTCAGCGGCACTTACCTGGCAGAAGATCTCCGGCGGTCACGGCCTGGACTGCTTCATGGCCGCCATCCTCTTCTCCCCGGCGGTCACATGCAGTTTCTCGCGATAACTGCAGTGACTGCTGGGTAATCCCGGCCGTAAAGCAGTCAGTCCGATGACGTCACCGCCGGGGAAGCAGGTAATCAGCTGTGCTGCGCCGGGATGACAGGCTCTGCCTGTCATTGCGATGTAGCAGAGCTGGATCGTCGTGGGACTATCGTTACTATGGACTGCGTCGGACAGGTGGTATACTGTTGGTTTGTTTTTTTTCTTTTTTTACAGGAGATCGATGGCGTCGCAGGAATGAGAGTACAATAAAAGAAATGAAAACTGTGTTGTCTCTTTTATTTCATTAAAATACTTTTTTCTTGCTTTGTCTTTTTTTTATGCATTTAATAACTTTGGGATTAATAATGGATCGGTGACGCCTCTCCATTATTAACCGGGCTTATTGTCACCGTGCAATCAACGGTGACATTAACCCCTTATTACCCCGCTTGCCACCGCTACAGGGCAAGTGGGAAGAGCCGGGTAAAGTGCCACAATTGGCACATCTTTTGATGCGCCAAATGTGGGGCTGCTGTAGCCTGGTATTATCAGGCTGTTGAGGGCCAAAATCCATGGGCCTTGACAGTCTTTTAATACCAGGCCGCAGCAGTCTGCATTTTACTTGGCTGGTTAACAAAAATAGGGGGACCCCTACGCCGTTTTTTTTTTCGAGGGGATCCCCTATTTTTGTTAACCAGCCAAGCTAAGCAGACTGCTGTGGCCTGGTATTATCAGGCTTGCAAGGTCCATGGATATTAGATCCTTACCAGCCTGAAAAACCAGGCCTCAGCGGTCTGCTTCATCTGGCTGGTTAACAAAAATAGGGGGGACCCCACGCCAATTTTTTTCGAGGGGATCCCCTATTTTTGTTAATCAGCCAAGATATGCAGACTGCTGTGGCCTGGTATTATCAAGCTGGCAAGGTCCATGGATCTTGGCTCCTTAACAGCCTGAAAATCCAGGCCTCAGCGGTCTGCTTCATCTGGCTGGTTAACAAAAATAGGGGGGACCCCACGCCAATTTTTTTCGAGGGGATCCCCTATTTTTGTTAACCAGTTCCCTCTGACGTCACTGATTATGTCCCTGGCTGACCTGAAGTGAAAGTGGAAAGCAATCAATTAAGCTTTCCACTTCCTCTCCTGTCAGCCAGGAGAGGAACTCATTCATTTGGGGGTTTACTGTGAGGCTGCAGCATTAGCTGCGGTCCCTGCAGTAAACATTAACCCTTTCTGAAGGATTACACCGTGGGACCTGACTGTACATAGGATTGGTAAGAATAATTTTGCTTTATTATTTTATTTTTATTACAGGAAATGGTTTTAGCAGGAAAATAAAATATGGTCAAAAACTGTGTGATTATTTCATTAAACTTCTTTTTTATTAAAGTGTGTGTGTTTGATTTTTCTTTCATACAATAGGATTAATAATTGATAGTTGTCTAATTGACAGCTCTCAATTATTAACCTGGCTTAAAGTGACCTTTCAATTGCAAGGTCATTTTAACCCCTTATTAACCCATTCGCCACCGCTACAGGGCAATGGGAATAGACGGGCAAAGTGCCAGAAAGGGCAAATCTAATTAGAGATTTGCCCTTTCTGGGGTGTCTGGGGGCAGATGTTAGTAGCCGGGGGGGCCAAAAATAATGGTCCCTCTCTGGGCTATTATTATCTGCCCCCACTCACTGGCTTTGTCTGTCTGGTTGCGAAAATAGGGTGGGAGCCCACGCATTTTTTTTCAGCAATTTTACACCTCATATATATATATATACATGTCATTAAATTTGTGACACATATATATATATATTTATATTTATAGTTCATACACTTCTACATAGTATAATAGCCGCTAATTCAATTGCCGGCTTTTGTGAAAATGCAGAACCCGACATGAAATGACACTTGGTTTACATAGAGTTAACCATGTCTTTTCATGTAGTTTGATATCTGATTTGCACAAACAATTACATGAGTGTAAGTGTGCAAAATTTCACACCTGTAGGGGTTAATTAAAGGTGTAAATTCGTAGCAAAAAAGTCTGTTTTTTTTACAACGAATTTACACCTTTAATTAACCCCTACAGGTGTGAAATTTTGCACACATAGACTGATGTAATTGTTTGTGCAAATCAGATTGCAAACGACATGAAAAGACATGGTTAACCCTATGTACACCAAGTGTCATTTCATGTCGGGTGCTTCTGTCTTTTCACAGAAGCCGGCTTTACCCGGCAATTGAATCAGAGGATATTTTACTATGTAGAAGTGTATAAACTATACATATATGTATATATATATATGTCACAATGACATGTATATATATATATGTATTCTATGTGTGTATATTTAGTGTTTACAAGGAAATAAAGGTTTTTTTTAGTTGCGATATTTTGTTCCCATAGACTTACATTGGACTTCTGCAATCGGAATCGGATATCGACGATATTTAGTGCTATCGGCGATACAATTTCGATACGATATTTTTAGATATCGAGCAATATCGCTCAACACTAGGGGTCACCGAAACCTCACCTGCGCAACCAGGCCGATCAGGAAGGGCTCGATGATAGGCACGGATAAGTCTCCCAGCACGAATGTCCGAAGCAAACACCCAAGAATTGTCCTCCTGACTGTAACCTCTCCACTTAACCAAATACTGGAGTTTCCGTCTAGCAAAACGAGAATCCAATATCTTCTCAACCACATACTCCAAATTGCCTTCAACCAAAACAGGGTCGGGAGGTGCAGCCATAGGAACAATGGTACGACAAACCTCTTCAATAAGGATTTGTGGAACACGTTATGGATCTTAAATGTCCCTGGAAGAAGCAAACGGAAGGAAACCGGATTAATAATTTCCATGATCTTATAAGGTCCAATGAACCTTGGCTTAAATTTAGGAGATGCAACCTTCATAGGGATATTCCTTGAGGACAACCAAACCAAGTCCCCCACTTTAAAACGAGGACCATCAGTCCTATGCCGGTTGGCAAACCGCTGGGCCTTTTCCTGAGAGAGAGACAACCTCTCCACCACCTAGTCCCAAATCTGCTGCATACGCTGCACAATAGAGTCAACCCACGGACAGACAGAAGCCTCCGCCTGTCCTGAAGAAAATCGAGGGTGAAACCCGGAATTGCAGAAAAATGGAGACATCAAGGTGGCAGAGCTAGCTCTATTATTAAGAGCAAACTCAGCCAAAGGCAAAAAAGAGACCCAGTCATCTTGATCAGCAGACACAAAACATCTCAAATAAGTCTTCAAGGTCTGGTTTGTTCTCTCGGTTTGTCCATTGGTCTGAGGATGAAAAGCAGAGGAGAAAGATAATTGAACACCAAGTTTAGAGCAAAATGTCCTCCAAAATCTGGACACAAACTGGACTCCTCTGTCAGACACAATGTTCTCCGGAATGCCATGTAACCGAACCACGTGCTGAAGGAACAAAGGCACCAAATCGGAGGAGGAAGGTAACTTAGGTAATGGCACAAGATGTATCATTTTGGAAAACCTATCACAAATCACCCAGATAACGGTCATTCTCTGAGAAACAGGGAGGTCGGAAATAAAATCCATAGAGATATGGGTCCATGGCCTCTTGGGCACAGGTAATGGCATTAACAAACCACTAGAGCGAGAGCAAGGCTTGGAGCGAGAGCAAGTCCCACAGGACTGCACAAATTCCCTGACGTCACGAGACAAAGTAGGCCACCAAAAGGACTGACTCACCAAGTCTCTGGTAAAAAAAATACCAGGATGACCAGCCAACGCGGAACAATGAATTTCAGACATCACACTCTTTTTCCATTGGTCTGGAACAAACAACTTCCCAACAGGGCTGCGCTCAGGTTTATCCTCCTGACACCCTTCCAGAGCCAGTCTCAAATTGGGCGAAATGGCGGAAAGAACCACACCCTCTTTCAAAATAACAGCAGGATCAGATAACTCAGGAGAATCTGCAAAGAAACTCCTCGAGAGGGCATCCGCCTTGACATTCTTAGTGCCAGGAAGAAAAGAAACCACAAAATTAAAACGTGTGAAAAACAAAACCCACCTGGCCTGTCTAGTATTAAGTCGCTTGGCTGATTCGAGATAAACCAGGTTCTTATGGTCCGTGAGGACCATGAGGACCACCACCTGATGTTTGGCTCCTTCCAGCCAATGTCTCTACTCTTCAAAGGCCCACTTCATGGCCAATAACTCCCGATTACCCACGTCATAATTACGTTCAGTTGGAGAAAATTTTCGAGAGAAAAAGGCACAAAGGTTACTCTTAGAGGTCTCAGGATCCCTTTGGGACAAAACGGCACCTGCCCCAATCTCAGAGGCATCAACCTCCACCTGAAACGGCAGAGAAACATCAGGCTGCCGTAGAACAGGAGCAGAAATGAATCTCTGCTTAAGTTCCTGAAATGCAGAAACTGGCTCAGGAGGCCAAGTCACCACATCGGAACCCTTTTTGGTCAGATCAGTCAATGGCTTAACAATACCAGAGAAATTACCAATAAATTTACTATAAAAATTGGCAAAACCCAAAAATCTCTGACGAGCCTTCAATGAGTTAGGTTGAACTCAATCACAGATGGCCTGAACCTTGACCGGGTCCATTTCAATAACAGACGGAGATAAAATGAATCCCAGAAATGAGATCTTCTGTACGCCAAAAAGACATTTTGATCCCTTCACATACAGTGCATTCTCTCTCAAAATCTGGAACACAGTCCAAACATGTTTCACATGAGAGTCCCAGTCATTGGAAAAAATCAAGATATCATCCAAATAAACAATCAGAAATTTATCCACAAAATCCCTGAAAATATCATTCATGAAGGATTGGAAGACGGAAGGGGCATTAGTAAGCCCAAAAGGCATCACTAGGTACTCAAAATGCCCCTCTGGGGTATTAAACGCCGTCTTCCATTCATCCCCGTGCTTAATGTGAATAAGGTTATACGCCCCCCTGAGGTCAAGCTTGGTAAACCAACTAGCACTTTTCACTCTGGAAAATAGGTCAGAAATCAAAGGTAACGGATATTGATATTTAACAGTGATCTTATTCAGGAGGCGATAATCAATACACGGCCTCAATGAACCATCCTTTTTGGCCACAAAGAAAAAACCGGCACCCAAGGGTGAAGAGGATGGTCTGATATGACCCTTCTCCAATGACTCCTTGATATAAGATCGCATAGCATCATGTTCAGGTACAGATAAATTAAAAAGGCAACCTTTAGGAAATTTACCACCAGGCACTAATTCAATAGCGCAATCGTAGCTCCTGTGAGAGGGCAAGGATGCAGATTTACTGTCACTAAACACATCAGAAAAATCAGTCAAAAAGTCAGGGACCTCCTGAGACTGGGGAGAGGCAGAAAAAACAGGAGTGTCAGTATTAACACATTGGCAGCCCCAACTGGTCACAGACACAGATTTCCAATCCAAAACAGGATTATGAGACTGTAACCAAGGGAAACCTAGTACAATAATGTCATGCAGATTATGCAGCACCAAAAATTTGCAACTCTCCTGATGATCAGGTTCAACCCTCATTATCACCTGAGTAGAAAACTGGGGATTATTCTCCGCCAAAGGGGTAGAATCAATGCCCAGTAGGGGAATAGACTTCCGCAGGGGTATCATGGGAAACCCACAACGTTTGGCAAAGTCAAAATCCATCAGGTTAATAGCTGCTCCTGAATCAACAAAAGCTTGAGCAGAAAATGTGGACAGGGAGCAAATCAGGGTAACAGTCAACAGAAATTTAGTCTGAACACTACCCAAGACAACTGAGCGTGCAAAACGTCTTCCCCGCTTAGGGCAGACAGAGATAGCATGGGAAGCGTCACCACAGTAGAAACATAACCCATTGCGCTTACGAAACTCATGACGCTGAGTCCCAGAAGTCACTCCATCACACTGCATGAGCTCAAGAGCTGACTCACAAGGCAACACTATCTCACGCATACCTCTACGCTCACGCAAACGTCTGTCAATTTGAATAGCCAAAGACATAGAATCATTGAGACCAGAGGGGACAGGGAATCCCACCATAACGTCGTTTACTTTTTCTGACAGACCCTTTCGAAAAAGGGCTGCCAAAGCATCATCATTCCATTTGGTCAGGACTGCCCACTTTCAAAATTTCTGACAGTACAACTCAGCGTCTTCATGCCCCTGATTTAATGCCAACAAGGTCTTTTCAGCTTGATCAGTTACATTAGGTTCATCGTACAATAACCCCAGAGCCTGAAAAAATACATCAATATCATTCAAAACAGGATCCCCAGGTGTCAGGGAAAAAGCCCAATCCTGAGGGTCACCGCGCAGCAGGGAGATGACAATTTGAACCTACTGTGCCGCATTCCCTGAGGACTTAGGCCTTAAGGCAAAAAACAACTTACAGTTATTTTTGAAATTCAGAAATTTAGATCGATCCCCCAAAACAAATCTGGCATGGGGATCCTAGGTTCCACAACCGGCAACCCAGCAAGATAGGTAGCAATACTCCGAACCTCAGTGGCAAGCTGATCCACACGGCCAGACAACTGTGCAAACTCCATTGAGAGAGAAAAAAAAATAATTCCTCCTCAGCACCCAGAGAAAAAGAGGGAAAAAATGCAACAAACAGAAAAAAAAATTATTTTTGACAACTCCCTTTTTTCTTTTTCCTTTTTTACTATTTTTCCCTTCTGTTGAGTACCATATAATTTTCAGTTTGGCCGGTTATACTGTTATGTTTCGGTAAGTGAGGAGAAATGGCAAAAAATAGCAAAAGCGGTAATACACCAGAGAGGCTGGAACCTACTGGATTGCAGTAACCTGAACTAACCACACAACTAGAGGTAGCCGTGGAGCGTTCCTACGTTGATCCTAGACTCCTCGTCACAGCCTGAGAGATAACTACACCTAAAGGCAGAAAGATGAAAGCTATCTGCCCCGGAGCAGATCCCCAAAGAAAATAGGAGGCCCCCAAACATGTGATGGCGGTTAGACAAGAAAAAAGCATGGACACAGACAGAAAATAGAATGAGCAAACGCTGGGGCCCAATCTGTCTAGACAGAAAAGTACAGGAAATAATTCTGACTGTATTCCAACAAAAACCCTAACAAAAATACCAACACTTCTGATTGCCAAAAAACCTGAGATCACACGACCTCTTCCACCTAAATCAGATCTCTGGTGTAACAAAACGCTATTCAGCAAATTAAAAGTAACAAAAGAGCAAAGCAAAAATGCAGACACAAACGGAGCACAATTGCAGCACCAGACCCCCAAAAGGGGACAGGCTGCAGTCCACTGCAGGCAGCAAACCAGCAGAGAAAATCAAACAGAGAAAAAAAAAAGCAAACACTTATCTGAAGGAGAGCAGGAAACTAGCAGTGCTTCAATCAAGACCAGAAGAACAATTGATAACCGGCAAGGCCGCTGGGAAATCAGGCCACTTATATCCTACCATTCAGTGCCAGCTGAAGGCCATTCATTAATCAGTTCATTACCTTCAGCAACCACCGGAGGGAGCCCCAGCTCAGAAGCCGCCTCTAGCATATTCACAACAGGGAGCCTGCGTACAGCTCTGTGCACTCATATGTTAAAAACTAATATTGTTTCATCTGTAGACTGTGTTATTTTTCCCTTAAAGTAGCATCTAAACTGACAAGCAATTGACATAATTGTACGGTCCATTTTTGATTGAAAGAGCTGTTCAATGGTCTGGTTATATGCAACCTTCACCACCAACCGCTCCTTGCCAAAATGTAGTCTGGGGACCACCATTGTCCTTAAAATAATCCAATATTTGGCAAATATTTGAAATAAATACCTTAAAAAACTAGCAAATAAAACCAAAGAATGCGACAACTAAATACAAAACCATATAAATATTTTTATTAATTCATATAAACAATTTAAAAAAACACACAGAACTACAGATCAATAGGACGTGACCAAAGCAGAAAGGTCCCTCTCAAGTGCCCTGGTTCAATGGCTATAAATATGAGTTGCTAGTAATTAGGCACAATCAATATTGTATGTAAAAAGTATAAAACCAAGTGGAATAGCATACAATAAAGCAAAGACATAAGACATACAAAAATAAATATCACCATGAGCATAGGCAAATTCTAAAAAATACCAAATACTTGTCAAATCAATTCCTCAATAAATAACCAGTAATTACCAGAATACCAAGTAGGCACAAATAAAACCCAACATGTGTTTTGTATTAATTTTTCATGTTAACCCCCCTGAAGAAGCTAATACGAAACATGTGTTGTGGTTGGTTTGTGCCCAACCTGCTATCTTAGTTGTTCTTGATTCCTTGTTGCTTGCAGGATAATGAGTGTTGTAGTTCTTTCTTTTTACCTTTCAAAAAAAAACAAAACAGTATGGTTTCCATTTAAATATTGAGTTTGAATTTTGATTCACAAGGCAGCTCCTCCAAGCATAATTTTCAGCTTTGCTCTGACACATCCAGCAAATTTATTTTATCCGGTTACAAAAGAACATTGTGTAAAACCTAATAAATATTCTTGGCAGGGTTATCTATTTAATGTTTTCATATGCTGTGAACAAAATAAAACTAGCTCAAATTTGCAGTAGTTTGCCAAAATCATGTTGAAATATTTATCCGTAAGATTTATTTTTGTACCCAAAGTACTTATGGTAATTGCAGACGAATCGTTTAAACTGGCTTATGGTGACTATTAAACAATCACATAGAACCCTGTTTACACAGGCCAACTTCCATATGCACAGAATGATCAGTAATACGATCGTTCTGTACACATAGACTGCCAAGACGATATGCTGCCAAGAACGATTATTTTTAAGCAAGCTTAAATATAGTTTCACCCAACTAACAAGCATTTTGCTTGTTTGTCGAGTGATCATCAGACTGTTTGCACTGGCCGATTTTTGGGAAACTAGTTCTCCTAGCTGCTGACAATGGACCAATGTAAAAGCACCCAGAGGCCTAGATTCACCAAGATTGGCATTTTGCATGCCAGTCTTGATGAAGAGTGTGGAGTAAAATGTGTCCAAAAATACATGCCTCTTTAATGCTGTGGGCTTCAGCAAGAAATGTACTCGGGTCAGAGACGAAGTTTTGATTCATTTGTCAGCCTTACTTGGCCACACACTAACAGCTAAGCTCAGCCCACTTTTCGAAAAGTGTCCGAAACTGGCCAGGACTGGCATAAAAATGACAAAAATTCACAAAATCTTGGCACGATTATGCATTGCGCAAAAGTTTTGACAATTTTCAGGTAACCTATAAAGAAGATTATTGTACTTTGGTGTCTTCTAATTAGATTCGATGGCACATTTTGTTATTTGCATCGTTGAATAGTCATGTTGTATTCATCAGATTTTACTTCCGTGCTTGTACAGTACATCCAACTCTGTCCTTCATCAGTCTGCTCACTATCGTGTCTTTCACTTTTTCCAACTGTAAATAGCCTCCAATCAATGACATTTCTTTCTCTCTCTAATATACTCCTTCTTTCAATTCCTCACTATCGACAATACAACTAGTCCGGTTTTACTTTAAGGGGTCCTGTAACCAAGTTAAAAGTGGGCAATTTTTGCCATTCTTTTAGATCAGCCTCTGCCATGAGTAATCATTTTTTTTTAATATGTCATATGGTTCCAGAGATATGGGACCTTTTTAATTAGTGCTAATATTATTGTTTTTACCAAGGGGGCGTGGTCTCAGAATTCTCTGGGGCGTGTCTTTAGGCTTCTCTGCATAATTACCCTGTGAGCGCCACCTCTTTCATAAAGAACCTAAAAAATAGCACTGAATAAAAGGAGTCATATCTCTGGGTCCGTATGGCAAATTTAAAAAAAAGGAAAAACAGAATCATCAGAGGAGGGGCGGGAATAAAATAACATAAAAACTGGCCACTTTTAACCTGGTGACAGATCGCCTTTAAGTCCGTGCATATATATAAATTCTTATTTTTGCAATTATTTTTAATGTAATTTTACTGTGATCCAGGCTATTATGATGGTGATAAATCATGGTGACCCCTATCATACTGTTTTTAGATGGCAACAGATTTTGGAGATCGCTATAAATATTTTCATAATTTAATAAGTAACATTGGATGTTTTTATTCCAGAACTTCCTGACTGATCTGGCAGCTGGGAAGGCGCGTCTAGGCGAGATTAACAACATGGCGAATGAATTAGTCAAGACTGCTCCTGACATGAAAAATCAAATTCTGGACCACCTGAAGGCCATTGGTAAAAGGTGCAGTAGCTTTATTGGTCTTATTCACAGGCTTTGTCATTAAGACCTTGGGTTAACTATTAGTGGTCATTAATCACTATAGTAATTCAGGTTGTATATAGGTGGTCCTTCTAGTTTAACATTGTGTTGGTTCCCAAGACCACACAAGACGATGATGTGGAGACCATGCTAGGCCACACAAGACAAGAATGTGTTGTGGTGTTTGGCACCAATACGTCAGCACAAGGTCTTTCTAAAGGGGTTGTCTAGACCATAATTTTCTTTTTATAACAGGTGCAGAATGTTATAAAAGCCATGCTCTTCTCACTGATATGCCGCCAGTCCAGTTATGATTAGTGTTGAGCGATACGATACTGCAAATATCGGGTATCGGCCGATATTAGCTGTATCGGCCTTTCGATTCCGAATACCGATATTTTCGTCATATAGAATACCGGAATCGGATTTGTCACTGTCACTGTCAGTGTCCATCGGTCGGGTCTGTCAGGAGTCAGCGGCATTTACCTGGCAGAAGATCTCCGGCGGTCACGTCCTGGACTGCTTGATGGCCGCCATTATCTTCTCCCTGGCGGTCACATGCAGTTTTTCGCGATAACTGCAGTGACTGCAGGGTAATCCCGGCCGTAAACCAGTCCGATGACGTCACCGCCGGGGAAGCAGGTAATCAGCTGTGCTGCGCCGGGATGACAGGCTCTGCCTGTCATTCTGATGTAGCAGAGCTGGATCGTCGTGGGACACTCGTTACTATGGACTGCGTCGGTCAGGTGGTATACTTTTTTTTTTTTTTTTCTTTTTTTACAGGAAATCGATGGCGTCGCAGGATGAGACTGTAATAAAATTAATGAAAACTGTGTTTTTTTTTTTTTTTATTAAATTAAAAAACTTTTTATGAACATTCACCCGTCGGGTACATCAACAATTTAACTATTTACATACAGGGACCCTGTCCGGGTTATTTATAATTCTTTGGCAGGGGTGTTCCAGGTACCACCTGGTACTCTTCTGATGCTTGCCAAACATCCGAGGCACCAAGGACCACCAGGACCTGATGACGTCGTGTGGCCTGTACAGTCAAGTCGTGACCCGCTATCTGGGTCTGTGTGGCCACCTCTTTCATCTCCCTCCGGGTCTGGAACCCTATGTCCCGGACTGAACGAACCCCAGGGGGCCTAACAGGCGCCGGGTACGGGCCAGCTATACTTATCATGTCCATAGCTGGGGCTGCTGAGGAGACCACTGAGGGAGGCTGGGGAGATTTACGGCGTGGGGTGGGCACTTTTGCAGAGGCCTGGATGTGGGAGGCTGAAGGCTCCGAGGGTCTCACAGGTTCCTGACACTCTGGGGAGTAGGGGTCGCACCTGGTAACATTTAGGGCGTACCATCCATTGTAACCCCAGTGTCGGGTGTAAGTCACCAAGTCTCCTGGCAACAGGTCCCTCCCCGGGTGTCCTTCTGGGAGGTGAGTCTCCACGTCCCGCCGGGTCACAAAAACTTCTAAATAAAGTCCAGGCTCCTGGATGAAGCCCCAACCACCTTTCAATTTAAAGCTCCGTACTGCACCCTTACGCCGCGGCTCCCACAGGGTTCCTTTATCTTTTCTCATCTGGTCCTTATCTGCCCGGTCCTTCTCCTGCTGACGTTGGCGAAGCTTTTGGGTTTCTCGCTGCTCCCTTTGTCGCTCTGCTTCCCGCTCCCAACGTCTCCACTCTTCCTCCTGACGCCGGTTGAAATTCTCCTCCACCAGCAGCTCCATGTCTCCACCATCAAACTGCAGCTTACAGTGTCCGGTTTGCGGCAGCTCTCCTGGCGCCCCCAGTCCTGGCGGCGCTCACCTGCGGAGGAAGCAGCCGGCTCTGGAACAGATGACAGTCGGGGCTCCGGTACAGGCAGGTAGACCTCTGGTGCCTGCGCGGCCTCCTCCATGAGGACGGGTGTCGCTTCTTCTGTCTCAGCGACGGGGGCAGACAGCGGGATCTGGGGTGCTGCCGGTGCAGAGTTTTTTCCAGGAACGGGTACCTCCACTGCGACAACGTCAACCGGATCACATTGCAAGGGCTCCTCTACTAGAATGGGTGCCTCACCTTCCGGTACAGACACTTCAGGTAAGAGGGATTGGCGCCGCTCCAAGTTTAGTTTTAGGGCACGCCAGCTGGCTTCCATCCTGGCGACCTCCTCCCGGTGCCGGGCCAGGCCTCTTAGGGTATCCTCCGCTTCTTGCAGCGTAGGAGGGTTTCCAGGCCGGGTGCCCAACGGTGGTTCCGTGGCGATCGGGTCGCTTCCGTGGGGGGAGAGCTCTGACTGCTCCATCCCTTCACACTTCTGCTCGTGTCCATTAGCCATCTCTGCCAAGTCACATGTGTCATTAGCATCTGGAGAGGGCCCCTCTTTTGTAGGGAGGCGGGACCTTCGTGTTAGTTTCCGCACACTGAGGAGGATGAGGAGGCGGAACTGAAGAGCTGTGGGGCACGATGTTACATTGCAGTACCATTTACAGTGGTCGGCCATCGTTTTCGCACCACTGAGTGAGTGTACACCCACGAAGAGCACGCCCTTCTTCTTCACCAGTGCCTCGTCGTAACGCAGATATGGCTGAAAAATGGCAAATACATTCTCTGATGATTTTAGCAATTCTGAAGCACAAAACCAGTTTAATTCAGGCACACAGGACTCGCTTATAGCGAGCTACAGAATCCTGTTCGTGACGCCCAAGTTGAGTCGCACAGAGCCAGAGGTTTTGGGGGTACTCGGCACCGAGCCTGTCGACTTCTATGGGGTATGTCACGGCTTTACCCGGCAATTGAATCAGAGTCTATTTTACTATGTAGAAGTGTATAAACTATAAATATATGTATATATATATGTCACAATGACATGTGTATATATATATATGTATTCTATGTGTGTATATTTTGTGTTTACAACGAAAGAAAGGGTTTTTTTTGTTGCGATATTTTGTTCCCATAGACTTACATGGGACTTCCGGTATCAGAATCGGATATCGACGATATTTAGTGATATCGGCGATACCATTTCGATACGATATTTTTAGATATCGAGCAGTATCGCTCAACACTAGTTATGATGCTTTATGTGTCACTTTCCGGTCTCTGCTTCACAGTCCATTAAATAACTGCACATTTCCTGTCTGTCCAGAGGGGCCAGAAAGCAGAAACTGGGAAGGAAGGGTCGGAATGGGAGTGGCAAGCATTAAAACAAAATCAATAAATTAATAACAGCCAGACAACCCCTTTCAGTCCTGTAAGTTACGCTACCAAGTTGCGTTTCTCAAAAAATGATCAAAATTATTTTTTTTAATTTTTTTTTTTTATTTAAAATAATAGGTCCTTTTCTGAAGATACAATAGCACAGCACACCACGCCAGGGAATTTGGCAAAAAAAGCTGGCCACAGCTTAAAAAATTACAGAGTCCTAAATTGTAGACTCTGTACCCCGTTTTCCTCATTAAGTTGAATGACAGGGGCTAAGGTTCTGTCTGAATCCAGTTTTTCTGGGCTAGAAAAGGCAAAAGAACCACTAGCGTATTGCTTCTTTTGCTGTCCATTTCATCTGAATCACATGCTCAGTCGGAAATGGAAATTGTCTGGAAATTTGGTGATAAGTCATAGAATACAAAGGCACAAGAATCCCTAGATACTGTACACCCTTTCTATAGATATTTCATGCTAGTTACAATCATTAATGGACATCAATGTTATCATTGGTAAAACCCTTTGATAATGCATAGTGTTCATGTTGGACTTGGATCTTGATAAATTAAACTATTAAATAACAATATTTGTTCCACTCAGTTGGAATCGCTTGGAAGTTCTGAAAGAGGAAAAGGGTGCAGAGCTCATCGGCCTGGCTGATGTGAAGACTTTTCTGCAAAACTGTCAAAATATGGAAACCCTGATGCAGGAGAAGAGAAAAGAGCTGGAGAGTTCAGAGCCATCTGGGAATCTGGAGTCCGAGGAGCGTCAGTGGAAAGCACACGACAGGGATATTGATGTGTTAGAGAGAAAAATCGCTTATCTAAAGACTATGGAAGAATCGTAAGTACTGTACAAGACCACTAATAGAGGACAGCTACAATCTGGTCTTCGAATACATCTTATAGCTACAGTATAAAGGTTTCTCTAGTTTAGAAAACACTTAAATATCCTATTAGGGCTTTCTGATTTAGGATATGTGCACAAAACATTTTTTTCTTGCGGATTCCACCTGGAAGCCACCTGATAATGCTAAAAAAAAAAACCTCCAAGAACAATGAAAGTATGCCCAGCATTGTCAAAATGACTTGCTGTGCATATGTTCCGTTTTTTGCTACTTTTCAATTATTTTTTTTTAGGAAAGAAACAAATACACAGGAAATATATAGATAACGCCATAGATTAGACATATTTCCCAAAAAATCTGTAATGTGAACAAGAATCCACATTGTGACCTCGTTTCTTCCAATTTTCATATTAACATAGGAAGGAGAAGGAGAGTGAGGAGAATAGTAGAACTTTAGGCATGAAGAAAAAGATAAAACTAGAAGAGGGAGTGGGAGGGTGGAGAGAGCCCCCCCAATCCAGGCATCCATTCCAACAAAAATCCAAATGACATTCAAGTCTGAGGGTCAAGTTGAACAAGGCCACCATATTCACTGGAGTTCTTGAATTCCATCCAGTAGAACCATTGTTGGAATATGTTTGGTGCAACAACTCCATTCCTGTCTATGAGTGTTTAGTTGCTAGATTTCTATGCTGTTTTGTAAAGTTAAAAAAAAACTCCCAGA
Organism: Oophaga sylvatica; assembly: GCA_033576555.1. Classification (NCBI taxonomy): domain Eukaryota; kingdom Metazoa; phylum Chordata; class Amphibia; order Anura; family Dendrobatidae; genus Oophaga; species Oophaga sylvatica. The sequence goes on from JARQOD010000001.1 coordinate 399,917,848, forward strand.
GGCTCACACAGGGAGAGCATGTGACTGTATTTCCTGGTTTTGCTGTGTCTGTGTATGAGAGAAGCAGCCTGCTGTAGATGCTACACAGATAGAGACACACAAATGATTTATTCCTGATCTTGTCATGACCCAGGACGGGGTTTTGTCTTTGTCCGTCCTGGCCAGACTGGGGTTAATGGTTTCAGCCTCTCTCTGGCAGAAGGCGGCTATTTAGATGCCAATTGACCTAGGTCTGGTGTCAGTTATACTCCTGCCCTCGGCTGAGTTAGTTGACCTCCTGTGTGCCTGTGCCTTGTGCCTGATCTTGTTGCTTGTTTGGTTTTGACCCGGTCCGTCTCTTCGTTGTGAGTTTGTCTACTGTCTTGGTACTGTGTATTTGCCCGTTCTGGTTTTCTGATCTCTTGGCTACGTTCTGGTTATTCTCTGCCTGCTCCTCTTGTACTGCGTTGCTCCCTCTGTGTATGACCTAGCTACCCTGACTATCCGTTTTGTCTATGCCCCTTGGTAACTCTGTCCCGTAGTTACCCTTCTAGGAGTTTTCCTTCTGCTCATAGCTCTCTGGAGCTTAGGCCACGCCCATCAGCAGTCACGTGCTTAAGGTCCTCTGGCCTGAAGCATTCTCTATCTGTTCCTGCTTCCTCTGAGAGATCTGTGGCCGGCGCCGCCCCTTGGCAGTCACGTGCTCCGGGTCCTGTTAGTCTGAAGCACGCATCTTCACCGCGACTGCCTCGCTCCACAGGTATCTTTGAGTGCAGTCTGTCTTATTCAGGACACGCGCACTGGCTCAGTGAGCAAGTGCAGTGCGGTGTTCGTGATATTATAACTGACCGCTACTTCTTTTTTTTTTTTCCTGTGTGTGTGTTATGGATCCTATGTATGCCCTTTCTGAGCAGGTAAAGCACCTGACTCAGATGTCTCAGAAACTGAATAAGGAACAGCGAGTTCTGGCTCAGTCTCAGCAGCTGATGGCTGACACTGTGCAGGGGGCTTTATCATCTGGTGCTCATGGGACAGGGGTTCAAGCTGTTACATTAGTTTCCCCAGAGCCCCCGGTTAAATTACCGGATACCTTTTCCGGAGATAGAAAGGAATTTAAAGTTTTCAAAGAGGGCTGTAAGCTTTTTTTTTCTTTATGACCGCACTCTTCTGGGGATGAAAGTCAGAGGGTGGGGGTCATTATGTCTCTGTTAAGGGGAGCCCCCCAGGCTTGGACTTTTTCCCTTCCTACCACCGCCCCTGAGAGAATGACTGTGCATGCATTTTCTGAGGCCCTGGGGCATATTTATGATGAGCCTGATCGAGTGCTGATGGCTGAGGACATGGTGATGAGTGTATGTCAGGGGAAGCACTCAGCCGAGTGGTTTTGCTCAGAGTTCAGACGCTGGGCTGCTGAGGTCTGTTGGGATGATGCCGCCCTCCGGGGCTTGTTCCGTAGAGGCCTGTCTGAACGTCTAAAAGATGCCTTGGCACTTCACCCTCCGCCTGATTCTCTGGAGGACGCCATGACGCAGGCCGTCCGAATGGATCGCAGGCTGCGGGCGAGAGGTGTGATGCAGGCTGAGACACCATTTTTCTCCAGTGGAAGGGGAGCCAGTCCTGTATTGGAGTCCATGGAGATGGGAGCCATCAACCTCAAAGAGAAAGAAAGGAGACGGAGGCGCTTAGAAAAGCTGTGTTTTTACTGCGGTGATCCTGGCCATTGGAGAAGTAACTGTCCCTCCTGCCCACCGACTAACAAGCGACTGAGTCTGGGTGATCATCGTGGAGGTCACTCAGACTCTCAGGTACCCTTTCCTTCATTTTCTAAGATACTGTTAAAGGTGGAACTTGGTGTGAAGAACTGCTTTTTCCTTACTTCAGCTTTTGTGGACTGTGGGTCATCCTTGAACCTGATTGACTCTAAGCTGGTGGCCAGCTGTAGATTAGGGACAGTTAGGTTGGAGACTCCTATAAAAATAATTGCCATTGATTCTACACCTCTCACCAAGGACGGTGTCCATTTTGTTTCTGAAGAATTCACCCTCAGGGTGGGGGCCCTTCACCAGGAGCGTATGTCATGTTTTGTTTTGGATAACCTCTCTGCTGGCCTGGTGTTAGGGTTTCCCTGGTTGCAACGGCATAACCGATTATTGACTGGGATTCCCATGATATTGTTAAATGGGGATCTAATTGTTCTGAAAGATGTCTGCTACTGTGTCTGTGTCGTCCGTTGGTCTGGAAGGTATTCCGGAGTACCTGAAGGACTATGCGGACGTTTTCTCTGAAAAAGAGGCTGAAGTTTTACCACCACACCGCCCATTTGATTGTGCCATTGACCTGGTTCCAGGTATTAAATTGCCCAAGGCCCGCTTGTATAACCTCTCGGGTCCCGAGCGGGCTGCTATGAAAGAATACATTTCCGAGAGCCTTCGTAAGGGACACATTCGTCCTTCTGTTTCCCCCATGGCGGCGGGTTCTTTTTCGTTAAGAAAAAAGACGGTGGTTTGCGCCCATGCCTCGATTTTCGAGAGTTAAATAAGATAACTGTGAGAAATACTTACCCCCTCCCACTTATTCCTGATTTGTACAACCAGTTATCTGGGGCTAAGTGGTTTTCGAAATTGGATCTGCGGGGGGCATATAACCTTATCCGGGTCCGGGAGGGAGATGAGTGGAAGACTGCTTTTCTCACTACTGAAGGGTTGTTTGAAAACTTGGTCATGCCTTTCGGTCTGACCAATTCACCAGCAGTCTTCCAAAATTTTATTAATCATGTGTTCTCTGACTTTATTGGGCGTTTTATGGTTGTGTATTTGGATGACATTCTTATCTACTCGCCTGATAAACAAACTCACAATGATCATCTTGGGCAGTTCTCCAAAGGCTCTGGGAGAACTGTCTCTTTGTTAAGCTAGAGAAATGTTCATTCTTCGTTCAGGAACTGTCTTTTCTGGGGTTCATTGTGTCTGCTGAGGGGTATCGCATGGATCCTAATAAGGTGCAGGCCATTGTTGATTGGGTACAACCTCGTGATTTGAAGGCTCTGCAGCGTTTCTTAGGATTCGCAAATTACTATCGCAAGTTTATAAGGGGGTTCTCGCAGGTAGTTAAACCTCTCTCAGATTTGACTCAAAAGGGGGCTGATGTCAAGAATTGGTCAGCCGCAGCGGTGGCGGCGTTTCAGTTTTTAAAAAAATGTTTCATGTCTGCTCCGGTTCTTATTCAACCGGACCCGTCTGAACCATTTATTGTTGAGGTGGACGCCTCGGAGGTGGGGGTGGGGGCGGTGTTGTCCCAGGGACCGCCACTTTGACTAATTTGAGACCCTGTGCCTTTTTCTCTAAGAAATTCTCTCCTGCGGAGAGAAACTATGATGTTGGGAATCGAGAACTTCTGGCCGTGAAGTTGGCCTTTGAAGAATGAAGGCATTTTTTGGAGGGTGCTGTCCATCCTATTACCGTGATTATGGACCACAAGAACCTAGCTTACATTGAGTCTGCTAAAAGGTTGACTCCTAGACAGGCAAGATGGTCGCTTTATTTTTCCCGATTCCAGTTCTCCATCACTTTTTGGCCAGGATCCAAAAATGTCAAGGCTGATGCCTTGTCACGCAGTCTGGATCCGGTGTCTCCCCCCGAACCTCCATCCTCCATTTTCAGCCTGGGGTGGTGGTGGCAGTTGTTTCTGCTGGGTTGGAGCAGGAGATTCGGGAAGCTCAGTCTCTTGCCCCTCCGGCTAAGCCAGTGGATAAACTTTTTGTACCAGTTCAATTTCGTCTCAGGATCCTTCAGGAATTCCACGACTCAGTTCTGGGTGGACATCCTGGGATCTCGGCTACCCGGAGGGCCATCGCTAGGATATTCTGGTGGTCTTCTTTAGCCTCTGATGTTGGGGAATTTGTGTCTGCTTGTGGGGTATGTGCCTGTGCGAAACCCCCCCATAACCGGCCGGCCGGGGAATTGGTGCCACTGCCAATTCCTGATAGACCATGGACCCATTTGTCCATGGATTTTATCAACAACCTTCCTCCTTCCAAGGGTAAAACCGTCATTTGGGTAGTGGTGGACAGGTTTAGTAAACAGGCACATTTTGTACCCTTGGCGGCTTTACCTAATGCGGAAACGTTGTCCAGATTGTTTGTTGAGCATGTGGTGCGGTTGCATGGGGTACCCTTGAATGTGGTGTCTGATAGGGGGGTACAATTTGTTTCCAGATTTTGGAGGGCATTTTGTAAGAGGTTGGGTATTGGTCTGTCTTTTTCATCCGCTTATCATCCAGAGACTAATGGGCAGACTGAGCGGACCAATCAGTCTCTAGAGCAAATCCTGCGTTGCCTGACCTCAGCCCGACAGGATGATTGGTGTACTGCGTTACCTTTGGCTGAGTTTGCGTTTAACAACCACATTAACCAGTCTACGGGCCCATCTCCCTTTTTCTGCAATTATGGGTTTCATCCACATTTTGGGGAGTTCTCCCGTTTGGACTCTGGGTGTCCTGGGGCGGATGGGACAATCCAGCGGTTGGGGGAGTTATGGCAGGAGGTCCAAAGGAACATTACGAAGGCTCAGTCTAAATATAAGTTTTGTGCTGACAAAAAAAGGTCTGTGGGGCCGGTGTTCCAGGTTGGGATAAGGTATGGTTATCTACTAGGAATATAAGGCTCAAGGTCCCCTCTGCGAAACTTGGACCTAAATTTATTGGTACTTATGAAATTACGGAAGCAGTTAACCCGGTGGCATTTCGGTTGCGTCTCCCTCCGTCTCTACGGATTCCCAACGTTTTCCATAGGGCCCTTTTGAAACCTGTGGGGTCCTGTAGGGAAGGACCGTTGTCTTCCCCACCACCGGTTTTGGTAGACGGGCAGTCTGAGTACGAGGTGGAACGAATTCTTGACTCTAGGTTTGTCCGTCGTGCTCTACAGTATCTGATACATTGGAAAGGCTACGGTCCAGAGGACCAGTCGTGGGTTCCTGCCCGATCTGTTCATGCGGATCAGTTGGTCCGGGCCTTTCATGCCAGGTGTCCTGAGAAACCCGGGGGTCCGGTGGCCCCCCGTTGAGAGGGGGGTACTGTCATGACCCAGGACGGGGTTTGGTCTTTGTCCCGTCCTGGCCAGACTGGGGTTAATGGTTTCAGCCTCTCTCTGGTAGAAGGCGGCTATTTAGTTGCCAATTGACTTAGGTCTGGTGTCCGTTATACTCCTGCCCTCGGCTGAGTTAGTTGACCTCCTGTGTGCCTGTGCCTTGTGCCTGATCTTGTTGCTTGTTTGGTTATGACCCGGTCCGTCTCTTCGTTGTGAGTTTGTCTACTGTCTTGGTACTGTGTATTTGCCCGTTCTGGTTTTCTGATCCCTTGGCTACGTTCTGGTTATTCTCTGCCTGCTCCTCTTGTACTGCGTTGCTCCCTCTGTGTATGACCTAGCTATCCTGACTATCCGTTTTGTCTATGCCCCTTGGTAACTCTGTCCCATAGTTACCCTTCTAGGAGTTTTCCTTCCGCTCATAGCTCTCTGGAGCTTAGGCCACGCCCACCAGCAGTCACGTGTTTCAAGGTCCTCTGGCCTGCAGCATTCTCTGTCTGTTACTGCTTTCTCTGAGAGACCTGTGGCCGGCACCGCCCCTTGGCAGTCACATGCTTAGGGTCCTGTTAGTCTGAAGCACGCATCTTCACCGCGACTGCCTCGCTCCACAGGTATCTTTGAGTGCAGTCTGTCTTATTCAGGACACGTGCACTGGCTCAGTGAGCAAGTGCAGTGCGGTGTTAGATCTATTAAGCTTATCATATATTGTTCCTTTTTGTTCCTGAATAAAGAAGCTCTGTTGTCACACGCTTGGAGAATATCCTGAATAATCCGCTGCCAACAACCATGTTTTATAGAAGACCTCATATCTACTGTAGAGAGAAGCCATTAAGTCCTCCATGTACATTAAACCATTGACCTTAGAAATCCAGAGGGACGGGCTAGGTGAATTAGCTTTCTTCTATAACAGGGGAATACAAGCTCTGGCAGCCATCACCAAAGATCTTAGTAGAGACCGTCTGTAGGAGGAAACGGAAGCCTCACAGAGCTGTAGAAGGAATAGTTCAGGACCCTATTCAGATGAAATGCCTGTAATCCACCTGTTTTCACTTTAGTCCAGAACTGTTGTAAAACTGGACAGGACCAAAAGATATCAAGTAAATTTCCCTCACCTGATCCACATCTCCAACACTTAGGGTCAATAGAGAGGAACATTTTGTTTAACTTAACCGGAACTCTGTACCACCGTGAAAGAAGTTTGAAATACGCTTCCTGAAGCCTGGAATTTATGGAAGATTTATGCGCCAAGGCCAACACCTTTTTCCTTTTGTTGCTAATTTTTTTAACCACTTCAGGCTTTAAGAGCTGTGACCAGACCATATTTCTGGTAGCTTCCAAGCTTGAAAGCCGTTACATTATTACATATAGAATTTTAAAAAAATGTCAACGGCAGATCCACCAAAGAAGGCATCCAAGAAGACCTCAAAAAAGATTTTTCAGGGAGAACGCCACCAACGTTTTTCTGAAATGTTGTCTTCATCAGAAACGACACGTGCACACTGATGTTAAGAAGATGCTGTGGCAACATACCTATAAAGGACTTGTCCAGATCTTAGTTATTGATAACACTTTCTTGGAATGGCTTATTGATATCAGATTGATGGTTGAACGGAACCCAGAACCCCCTTTGATCAGCTGTTTGCAGGTGCCGCGGTGGCCAGGAATGAACAGTATATGGATTCGGGACACTATAGCTCCACACGTTATGTGGTCGCTGTTCCCAGGCATTGCAGCTCAACTGTTTCTTTATATGAAGCACTCTGTAGGCACAAGATGTACCCTGTGGTGGGGCAGCAGTGACACTGAACACTTGCCACCCGGTTTCTCCAGAGATTGCGATCCCTAGTCACAAATCCAACAGTTTGGAGTTTTTGCAACTTGATCTTTGCGATACCCTAGGGGTCGCAATGCAACTTCATCCACTCTTATTGAGATATGATGCAATGTAGCAGCTGCATATAGCAATCTTTGGCCAAACGACCTGTGTCACAGCCAACGTTGCCATGTAGCTGCAGTCTAAAACCTTATAACATTGGGTCCTGCAATGGGACACTTCATGTTTAGCTTATTTTTGAGGCGCCCTAACAAAAAAGGATTACCACGTTATCAATAACGAAAAACCCTTTTAAGAGATTACCTTGTCCTAAATGTCTTGTATTGTATTGTATAGCTAAAGAGATAGGGTCCTCCACTCTAGACTCCATTCTCCAAAGCCTTGAGTCGTGTCCAACTCAGCACTTGATTGTAGGGAACCAAGGCAATATTTGATGTTTCAAGGAAAAATTACATGTGTGTTGTAAGTTCCCAGACAGATTTTTTTTTCATTTATTCATATTTATTTCCTTTTTTCTTTTTCAGAATGAGACACACAAATCCACAAGAGAGTTTAGCCATCAGGAAACAAATTGAACAAATGGAAAAACTTCTTGGACAACTAAAAGAAGAAGCTCAGGCGAAAAAGGACAAACTTCAAAAGGCCAAAGATCAAAAGAGTTTCCTACAGGACAGCCACAGACAGATGTTGTGGATCCAAGACATAAAGGAAAAGCTTACAAGTGAGGAGATGGGCACCGATGTAGCCTCCGCAGAACAGCTTCTAAGGGACCATCGGTACCTGCTTAAAGAGATTGACGGTCAGAGAGACAGGTGAGGAACCAGTCCCAGTAGTCCTTGGGGTGACTTATTTCTTGAATAGGTCATCAATAGAAGATTGGTTCTCTTGAAGGCGTTAGGGCTGACCTTTTTGCAGTTTTTGACATTTACATTTGCATCATGCTTTGTGTTTGTTGCATTACACTAACCAATATATCTTTTCTTGCCCATAGAATCATTGAACTGCAGCAAATGGGTAAAAATGTGTTAGACACCAGCAAAAGCCCTGAAGTACGAGATTCCTTAGTGAGCCTCATTCAAGGGTACAATGATCTCAGCGACTTATGGGTAGAAAGAACACAGAAACTAGAACAAGGCTTGGAGCTGCAGCAATTTTTGCGAGACGCTGACAGCATCAATGCAGCAATTTCTAGCCATGAAGCGTTTCTGAAGGTGAACGATCTTGGGGTAAGACCCACTTTTTAAAATATTTTGAGATTTCCTTAGATGATACCCAGGTTGAAAAATGTGTACATTCTCTAATCATATGCAGAGGGGTTAACGGGTTGTGTCAGGCTGTAAAATGCCCCATTGGAGTGGAGAGAAAGCAGCAAAATTTTCTATGAGACTGTTAAAGATCGATAAATGCTGTACAATTGGCTTCAATCTAGCTGGGCATTTCATGACGCCGTTCTTGGAATCGTGGTTCCAGCATTTGAACCTCCAGCGATCAGTCAAAATCGAATAAACCCCTTGATTGGAGTAATTGGAACCAAATACAAGGGTTTTTACAGGCCACATTTGTTATGGTTCAGCCTTTTTAGTACATGTATGTTATGATTTTCTTTCTTTCCCTCTTACCTTAGTTTGTGCTGCTGTTCACACTTTCCATTGTAACATACAGTTATGTGAAAAAGTGTTTGCCCCCTTTTTGATTTCCTATTCTTTTGCACTTAAATGTCTCAGATCACCCAACAAATGTAAATATTAGACAAACACAAGTAAACACAAAATGCAGTTTGTAAATGAAGGTCATTATTAAGGGAAAAAGAAATCCAAACCTACAGGATCCTGTGTGATAAAGTGATTTCCCACTAAACCTAATAACGGGTTGGGCCGGCCTTAGCAGCAACAACTGCAATGCTTTTGCGATAACTGGCAATGAGTCTTTTACAATGCTCTGGAGGAATTTTGGCCACTCATCTTCGCAGAGTTATATTAATCTGCCACATTGGAAGGTTTCCGAGCATGAACAGCCTATTTAAGGTCATGCCACAGCATCTCAATCGTATTAAATTCAGGACTATGACTAGGCCACACCAAAGTCTTAATTTTGTTTTTCTCAAGCCATTCAGAGGTGGACTTGCTGGTGTGTTTTGGATCAATGTCCTTCTGCATAACACAAGTGCTTCAGCTTGAGGTCACGAACTGATGGCCGGACATTCTTCTTCACGATTTTGTGGTAGACAGAAGAATTCATGTTTCCATTTCCCATAGTATTTCTTCCAGGTCCGGATGCAGCAAAGCAGCCCCAGACCATCACACTACCACCACCATTTTTTACTATTGGTACGATGTTCCTTTTCTGTAATGCTGTGTTACCTATACACCAAATGTAATGGGACAAATACCTTTCATAAAGTTCAACTTTTGTCTCGTCAGTCTACAGAGTATTTTCCCACCTTTCTTGGGGATCATCAAGATGTTTTCTGGCAAAACAGAGAAGAGCCTTTATGTTCTTATAGCTCAGCAGTGGTTTTCGTCTTGGAACTCTGCCATCCAGGCCAGTTTTATTCAGTCTCTTTCTTATGGTGGAGTCATGAACACTGACCTTAATTGAGGCAAGTGAGGCTTGCAGTTCTTTGGATGTTGTTGTGGTGTCTTTTGTCACCTCTTGGATGTGTGGTCGCTGCGCTCTTGGGGTAATTTTGGTCAGCCGGCTACTTTTGGGAAGAATCACCACTGTTCCATGTTTTCGCCATTTGTGAATAATGGCTCTCATTGTGGTTCACTGGAGTCTCAAATCTTTAGAAATGGCTTTATAACCTTTTCCAGAGTGATAGATTTCAATTACTTTGCAGCATGATATCTAGCTTTTTAGGAACTTTTGGTCTACTTCACTTTGTCAGGCAGGTCCTTTTTAAGTGATTTCTTGATTGAGAACAGGTGTGGCAGTAATCAGGCTAGGGAATGTGAACTCAGCTTCCCAAAGATGTGATAAATCACAGTTAATTTATGTTTTAAGAGGTGGGCAATCACTTTTTCACACAGGACCCTGTAGGTTTGGATTTCTTTTTCCATTAATAATAAAGACCTTCATTTAAAAACTACATTACAATCAGAAACATTTAAGTGTGACAACATGCAAAAGAATAGGAAATCAGGAAGGGGGTGAACACTTTTCAAACAACTGTATGTTTCCAATAATTAAAAAGATATAGCCTACAATTCAATGTCGGACATTTCTTGGAAATTTGATCAATCGGAGGTTATAGTATGGAACAAATAATTATAAGGTTGTTTTTTTTTGTAAACTAATGATACTTCGTCAGATTATTTACACTTTTTTTACAATGTTTCAGGACCAACTGGATACAGTTCAGAGTCTTTTGAACAGACATAAGCAGTTTGAGAAAGTTTTGGCAGCTCTCAATAGCCGAGTGACCAGCCTCCGGAAAAATGGAGAGTCCCTAGTGGCAAAAGATCACTTTGCTAAAGCCCTGTAAGATTGTTATTCTTAAGCAATGTATTCTTGTTTCCTGAATGGTGGTGATAGTAATATTAATGGTAATAATCTGAATAACCATGGACGGTTTATGGGTACAGATCTGGAGTAGTAACTGCTCAAAACATAACTATTAAAATGGATGCTATGGTAATGACCTAGGTAAATTCAGCACAACACCTCATTCACAATTTTGGATTTTGGTCACCATTTCACATTAGTATTTGTAAGCTAAAACATCAGATACTGGTGTAAGCATGCAAGTGTGCATGCATGAATCCTCCTAAACTGTCTACATGGGCATGAAGGTCATAGGGAGCTGAATAAAATGATACCTTGATATTTTTGATCTGATGTTTTATTCCAGAGAAATGCACTTTTTTCTTAATATGTAAATGAGCTATTAAGATCTATGGGCCGGACATAGATCTCCCTGAGAATCCGCATCCAGAGATTATTTTAAATGAAAGGATGCGTTACCAGTGTGAGACATGTAATGACGGACACTTTGCTCTCATAATCACACAAAGCCCTGCAGTCATCTGTGTACTTTCTGCATTTTACTGTTAATTGGGTAGGAGAAGCTAAGAATTTTATTTTTTCCATAGGAGAATGGTAAACGCTGAAACACGGATCAAAAATCCATCAAATTGTATATAAAAAAAACCTGCATAATTTTTCACTCATGAGAAAAAGATCTGATGTGTGAAACGAATCTTATAATTAGCATGAGATCTCTATGAATAATTGGACAGCTCAGCATATATTTGTTATATGCAACTGATATATTTGAGAAAAATGAATATAATTCTTGTCTGGCAGGATAATACAGAGGGTGTCTGACACGCAGAAGAGATATGATGATTTGGACAAAAAAGTGAAGAAAGACAAAAACAACTATTGGATTCATTGAGACTTCAGGTAACTGAGTTCTTCATATTTTTTTAAGGGCTGTACTTGTCAGTTTGCAATTTTTGTAATTTCTGATAATTTTGTATTTTCATTTTTAAGTTTTACTTCAAAGGCATTTCTTTTAAAAAATGACCCGCCACTTGATTAAAAAAATGAGCTAAATACTCTGCAAAAATCCCTGAGCTCCCCTGATTCTGCTGCTTTTTTCTATTTTGCTCTGCGTCTCTCCATTTAAGAGATATTCACATTTGTTTTTTTCTGGAGCTCACTATGTGAAATCTCTACTTGCAGTCCAACTGGACATTTCTTCAGAGTTTTCTCTGGTAGTGTGCACTTTCATTTCTCCCTCCCAGACGCTGGCAATCACAACTCAGCAGCCGATCTAACAGTCTGTCAGTTTCAGATGCTGCCGAGCTGTGATTAGAAAATCTGGGAGGAAGGATGAAAATGTACACCACCAGAGAAAACTCTGAAGAAACAGAGATTTCACATACTGCACTCCAAAAGAAACAAATGTGAATATCTTCGCAATGGAGTGATGCAGCATAAAACAGAAAAGAGCAACAGAATCGGGGGGAGCTCAGGGAGTTTTGGAAGTTGTTTAGCTAAATTTTCTTTGAGCAAGTGACAGGTCCTTTTTAAAGAGCTGGGGTAAGCATTGCAATCAGACACCTTTACATTTGTGCATTACCTTATATTTTCTGATAAAATGGAAAAAAAACCTTTGTAAGTCTGATAACAATCTCATCCATAACACTGATGAAAATGGATCCAATTTTTTTACGTACGAAAAAGAAAAATGAACGTCTGAATGACGCCTTAGTCAAAAGTGGACCATAATTTGAATAATGATAAATGTTGCCTATTTTCTTAAATGTGCATTCACTTTCTTGATCCTGTATAAACGTTCCTGTTTGTACCTTGTTTAAAGGAATTTAATCGCGATGCCACAGAGCTGTTGGTGTGGATGGATGAGAAGTATAAAATTGCCCTCGATGAATCGTACCGGGACCCAACTAACATCCTGCGTAAATTAAAGTGGCACGAAGCTGCTGAGCGAGAGATGGATGCCAACCAAGTGCGTTTCGAGGATTTAGTAAAGGTGAGTGCATAAAAATATTTTCCCAGCCAGTATAACAAAAAAACTCATCATGTCACTTCTTTCAGCATTTTTCACCAATTAAAAGCAATGGGTAATGCAAAAAATGCTGAAAAAAAAACGCAGATATCAGGTTTCGCTACATGTTTTTGGTGCCAAAACCTGATGAAGTTGATTCAGAACATTGTTTTATGCAGTAAACTTTATGTATCCTGACAAAGATGCACCAAAAACTAAGCAAAATCTGCTTTTTGTAAGCAGCTTAAACGTTGCATTAAAAAACCCACAACAAAAACACAATGTGTGAACATAGCCTTAATTTTCTCTGCCAGTAATCCACAATCTTCCTGTGTGCCACAATTAGTGATTGTCATGTATATCCAGCTGTAATTTTGAACCCTCATATAAATTCTTTAGCCGTCCTCTGGATTATATGTTGGATTTAGTGAAGCATTTTAATACCTTAACAAGTAATAATTTTTCCTATACAAGACTGCTCGCTCACCACGTTGGAATCAGATGTTTGCTCTGTAGATGGCATCTGTGTGCACTGCAAATATTGACTTTCCGATGACTGGTTGTACCTCCAATTATCAGCGGCTAATGCTGGCGTGCGTGTGCCAAGTACTTCAAATTATGGTATTCCGCATCACCTCGAGTTTGGAATGGCCTAATAAATGACATATCTTGTACATGGTGGTATTCTTTTTATATTACTTTATTTTTTTTAAGCGGTTGGCCTGAAATTCAATGTTACCTATGTTGTTGTGTGCCTGAAGCAGTACACATACGGTTATAATTGATGTTTTCTTTATGAAGCAGTTACATCAGAAGCACTTTAAGGAGTTGTATGAAATAAAAAAAAGAAAAGAAAAACAAATAAAAAAAACATTTAATCTACAAATGGTGTCACTGTTTATAAGCTGCAACATCTCACAGCCCATAAACAAGTTTGGTTGGATTTTTGGAAGAAAGTAGCTGTATTCTCTCTACTTGTCAACCGCTTTAGGGTCTGTGCACATGTTAAGTATTTGCAGCAGACATTTCTGCATCAAAAATGTGTCTCTGGGTAGAAAAATCACTGTGTAAAATAAATAGATTTTTGCGTGTGGTTTTTATACTTTTTTATGTATATTTTGTCATTCATTTAAATGGCCGAAAAATGCTGTAAAAAACACTTTAACCCCTTTACAACCTTGGACATTTAGATACCTCCAAGGTCTTCTGCTTGCATTTGATGCAGGCTCCGGCTCTGAGCCCGCATCCTTTCCGGCACATGACAGCTGATTTGCTTTGATCAGCTGTCATGTGTCCCTAACAGCCACGGGTGGAATCACGATCCACCTGCAGCTGTTAACATGTTATATGATGCTGTCAATATTTGACAGCGGCATTTAAATTGCGCAAAGCAGAAGTCCGTCATAAAACTCACCCAGCGGCGCCCGTGTCAAATGATTGCAGGGCGCCGATAGGTTGTCATGGCAACCAGTGGCCTGCAGAAGATCCTTGTGACTGGTTGAGAACCTCATATCAATGCCGGTCCATTCATAGGAGATGATGATTTCTGCTACAGCCCTGCTATGTGTAACACAGGCGATCGGACGAACGCAGCTTCAAGTATCCTAAGGGGAGTATTGAAGCAAGTAAAAAGTAAGAAAAAATTATTTAAAAAATATTAAAAATAAAAAAAAAATAAGTTCAAATCGCCCCCCTTTTGACCCATTCAAATTAAAACAATAAAAATACACATATTTGGTATCTCTGCTTTTAGAATCGCACTATCTATCAAAATACAAAGTAAATTAATCTGATTGGTAAACGGCGTAACGAGAAAAAAAAATCAAAAAGCCAGAATTACGTGTTTTGGGTCTCTGCAACATTGCAATAAAATGCAATAACAGGTGATCAAAATATCATTTTTTTTTTCACCTCTTAAAAAAGAACCTAGACATGTTTGGTATCTACAAACTCCTAATGACCTGGAGAATCATAATGGAAGGTCAGTTTTAGCATTTAGTGAACACGGTAAAAAAGCAAAACAAAAAACATGGAATTGCACAGTTTTTGCAATTTCACCGTAAATGGAATTTTTTTCCCGTTTTCCAGTACACGATATGTTAAAACCAACGGTGTCGTTCAAAGGTACAACTCGTCCCTCATAAAACAAGCCCTCGCATGGCCATACTGACGGAAAAATAAAAAAGTTATGGCTCTGGGAAGAAGGGGAGGAAAAAAAACAAAAATAGAAAAATTGAAAATCGCAAGATGGTGAACGGGTTAAAGAATTGACATACCGCAGATTTGGAACTGCTTCAAATCTGCAAGGAAAAAATGAGCAACGTCTGCATGAAAATTCGGAAATCTCATTCCCTCTGCTGTTACAGTAAAATGCCTTTTTTTTGCAACAAAAACATAGTAAAAAAGCAAAATGTTTAAACATGCCCTTAGGTGGTCTTTTTGGCAGACCCCAAGAATACAAAATAACCTTGATTTCATTTAATCTTTAAGAGCAATATGATGGTTTTCCTATGTTTTCATGGTGGAGTCTGCTGTACCCTACTGTCTTAGACCCTGTTCACACTGCGTTTATGCAGTGCATGTGGAGGGTCGATCTGAGTATCTGAAAAACTGGATTCAAACTTAACTCCCTATGGAGACCACAACACACACTGAGATTAAATATACTGTTCTTTTCTTCTATCTCCGCCTTTTCTGTTTTCCGTCCCATCTCTAGAATTGCTTTTGGCCTCAGTAGTAGGACCCCTAAGTGATCCCCTATGCAATGGATAAAAGATAACTTGATTGTTTGGGGTACTAAACCTTTAAATAGCAACATTATCCATTCAAAAATTAGCTAGACAGCTGAATATAACCTGAGAATTGTTATGATACAGAACCATCGCCTTCTTTTCCATCGATGGCGTTGCTTTCGGATTCCCAGAAAGTAACTGGATTTATAGGAAAAGAAAATGAAGCTCGTACAAGTAACACAAACTTATTATGAGTCCCGAAGTGTCGACGTTAAAAAAAAATGATTGTGGTCAATTGGTTCAGCACGGTTCTTCTTGTGTGCTTAGCACACAGTGGTTTGAGTATGTTCACGCCATCTCTATGCATTTATTTGGTGACAGGTCGGACAGCAGCTGCTAAGAGAAGATCATTACGAAAAAAAGTCCATCGAGCTGAAGATGTTGGAAGTCACGAAGAAGTGGGAAGACTTGAAGAAGAAGATGGCTGATAGAGGAGACAAGTTGAGGCAAGCAGGACAGCAGGAGCAACTGATGGAGCTGCTGCAGGTCAGACAATAACCATATAAACTTGGGCTGTAAACTCTGAAACCCCCAATTTATTGGAAGTATTGAGGTCCCTTGATCCCCTGTTTAGTACTCCTATAGAGGTGGAGACCAGATGGAGAGTTATCCATACATGTACCTTTATTGTAGATAGGCCCAATGTCTGATACAAAAAAGAGGAATCTAGCTATCGCAAGAAAAATATATATAAATTCATATTTCAGCTGCAGATGGAAGGAAGAGAGCCACAGTATTCATTACTGATGGGTAGGTGGAGCCCCAGATCAGGATGTCACCTCAGATCAAAAGAGTGCTGACTGGCTGGCCCCTCCAGCTCGGGCTCCTCCTACTCAGCTCCAGTCTAAGATTTGAGGTCCAGAGGATGGTCGCTGCTAATGCAGCTCCTCAGAAGATTTTATTATTTTATATTCGGACAGGAGACTTGGATCACCAGTTGGTCTAGAGGTCTCAGGGGTACCAGCGCTGCTGTACCCCAACCTCTCCCTTGGCGGATCTGTATTTACTCAAAGTCCCTGCAGAATCCTTGCCGGCCCTGGGGATGAGGAGAGCTTCCCTGGCGGGATGCAAACCACACGTGCGGTCACTGCGTTCCTCGCCCTGGGGGGAAGCATGGGCATAGCGCCAGAAACCCCTGAGGGTCCCTGTGGCGCCTTGGCTGGTGAGTACTCCACACAAAATTTTATATCAATGTGTGAGTGCTTTAGCGTCTGATGGCAGCGCTATTACATGTATATCAGTATGCTTCAGCGCTGCGGTGACAGCGCTATTACATGTTTATCAGTGTATTTCACCAGCCTCTCCCTTGGCGGATCTGTAACTACATAATGGTCCCTGCAGAATCCTTGCCGGCCCTGGGGGATGAGGAGAGTTTTCCCTGGTGGGGGCGCAAACCACACGCTGGGTCACTGCGCTTCCCGCCCTGGGGGGAAGCATGGGCATAGCGCCAGAAACCCTAGGGGTCCCTGTGGCGCTGAGCTGATGAGTTTTCCACACAATTTTTATTATAATAATGTGTGAGTGCTTCAGCGCTGCGGTGACAGCGCTACTACTTGTATGTCAGTATGCTTCAGCGCTGCTGTGACAGCGCTGTTACATTGTAGATGTGGTGATCTTTTGTCCGCAGGCAGATAGCTGCAGGACAGAGAGGGAGCAGGAGCGGGGGAGTTCGCGCTCAATATTTGAGCTAGCAGGGGGCGTGGCCTATCTATTCCCGGTCTTTTGAGCAGGAAGACGCGCGCTCTGGCGTTTCTCCTGCGACTCCCTCACTGTGGCGGCCATTACACAGGCTCCTGGGCTCCTCAGACCGCTCCTCTCCACATAAGACACCACGGCCAGCTGGGTGAGTGCTGATTCCTCACCCCGCAGCGCAGCGATCGCTATCCTGCAGCTGCAGTCTCATTAGAGACATAAAATTGGCTGGGACTCACACTTCATATATATATATTGTGGTGAGTTTGCAATATTAACCCTTCTGAGGGTTATTTCTACCAGAAAAATTTTTTGACTGAATACCGCTGGGGTAACCCTGCCTGGTGGAGCGTTAACCCTTCAGCATAAAAAAAAAAAAAAAAAAACCGCATAGTTTTTTGCTGGTATTACCGCTTTGACCTGTTCATACAGGTGAGACATGTCTGAACAGAGTTCAGATGCCGCGGATCACGTCCCAGTGCCATTGCGGCAATCAGATACGCAGACCTCCACAACGTCTAGCGCTGCGGTCGACAGCGGTGAAAAATTGGACGATATCGCTCGATCAATCAACAACTTGTCTGACCTTTTAGGTCGATATGTGTCTGCTAATTCCTCTCAGAGGAAGCGACGCAGGCCGTTACCGGCCTCTACACGGAGCGAGTCAGACGTATCTGATATTGGGCAGAGTTCCCCTTTAAATTCGGATGGAGAAATATCCGATTCAGATGCGGACGAGCCGCAGGGGCGTTCCTCTATGGCGAAGCGTACGGAGGCATTAATTGAAGCCATGAGAAATATATTACAGTTACCGGAGGAGGTAACTAGTCGTCCTGGTAAATCAGCACGCATGTTCCAGGAGTCCCGTGCTTCGCGTACAACATTGCCAGCTCTGGATGAGCTTAATAGTGTAATAGAGGAGGAACGTCTATGTCCAGATAAGCGTTTTCATGGAACGCATTTCTTGGATACACTTTATCCTTGCTCTGCGGAGTTAAAGGCTAATTGGACTTCTGCTCCTGAAGTGGATGTGTCTTTATCTCAGCTTAATAAATCCTCACTACTCCCTATTAAGGGAAAAGCGAGCTTACAGGAGCCTTTGGATAGAAAAGCAGAATTGGCGGCAAAAGCAAGCTATGAGGCTGCGGGTCATGGATTCCGAGCAGTGCTAGGATCCATGTGTGCTGCTAGAGCTTCTCTAAGCTGGTTGGCACGTCTGAAGACGGAGTTGCACAATGATTCTCCGTTATCTGAGATACGGGAAACTTGTGAATGGTTAGAAACGGCAGCCTGTTATATCTTTGATGCCGGTCTGGATACGGCATCTCTGCTGGCCAAAGCGCAAGCTTCAGCGGTCACAGTCAGAAGAGCTTTATGGCTCAGACAGTGGGCCGGGGACGCAGTTTCCAAACAAGGGTTGTTGGCCTTACCTTACAAGGGTGGCCATCTTTTTGGATCCGACCTCACAGAGCTGATTTCCAAGGCTAAGGCGAAGGAATCAGCATTACCACAGCGTAGGGCCATGGCCTCGGTGTCCAGTAGGCCTGGTGTCTATAGTGGTCGGCGGTCCTTTCGGGGCCGAGGACGATCTAGTCACTCCTCGTGGGGATCGGGTCGTCCTTCCTTCTCAGGAAAGAAATCCTCTCAGAAAACTCGTACTCCCTGGAAGCAGAGTTTCCGCCAGGACAAGCGGGAACTTGACAAGAAGCCCGCAAAGTCTAATTGACGCCAGGGGTCCACTCGAGGATTCTCGAGTGGGGGGTCGCCTGCTTCTTTTCAAGGCGACTTGGATGGCTCGCGTTCCAGATTCCTGGGCAACGCGGATTGTGTCGGCAGGCTATTTCATAGAGTTTGCTTCTCGACCCCCAAATGTTTTTTGTCAGTCTCGCGTTCCGTCGGAACCCGAGCTTGTTGTCGCTCTACAGCGAGAGGTCGAATCTCTGCTACAAAAGGGTGTAGTGATACCGGTTCCGTCAGAGGACCGAGGAAAAGGTTTTTATTCCAACCTTTTTATAGTTCCCAAAAAGGAGAACAAATTTCGCCCGATTCTGGATCTCAAGCGATTAAACCGGCATGTCCATGCCCGGAAATTTCGCATGGAGTCGCTTCGCTCCGTTGTGGCAGCTCTGTCACAGAACGATTTTCTGGTGTCAATCGACATTCGCGACGCCTATTTGCATATTCCCATCGGAAAGGCTCATCAGCGCTTTCTTCGATTTGCCATAGGTCAGAATCATTACCAGTTCGTGGCTCTGCCGTTCGGCTTAGCCTCAGCGCCAAGGGTCTTTACAAAAATTCTGGCGCCCCTCATGGCAATCCTTCGAAGACAGGGGATTACGATTCTCCCTTATCTGGACGATCTTTTGATCATGGCTTCCTCGGAGGAGGAGGCGTTGACAGCTCGGGATTTGTCTCTTCAGTTTCTGAAGGACTTCGGTTGGCTGGTCAATTGGGAGAAGTCGTCCCTGGAACCATCGAGGACAATCCTCTTTTTGGGAATGCATCTCGACACGTTTCGGTCGGTAGTTTCCCTACCACCAGACAAACAGTCATGTCTTCTTCGACATGTACAGATTATGAGATCCTCAACGGCAATGTCTCTACGGAAGTGTATGCGTCTTCTAGGACTGATGGTGGCGTCCATGGAGGCAATTCCTTTTGCCCAGTTCCACTCCAGGACTCTCCAAAGGTTCATCTTGAGTCGATGGAATCAGTCGCAATCGCTGGATTGCAGTGTCACCATTTCTCGCGCGGTGCGGGATTCTCTAGAATGGTGGTTACGTCCAGGGGCATTCTCCCTGGGGAAGTCTTTCCTCCCTCCGAAGTGGTCAGTCATAACCACCGATGCCAGCCTGACGGGCTGGGGGGGTGTTTGGAACAATCTCTGGATTCAGGGAGTATGGTCATCGGAAGAGTCTGTGCTTCCGATCAACATCCTGGAATTGAGGGCGATTTTCCTTTGCCTCCAACATTGGACGGTCCCTTTGAGCGGTCTGCCAGTCCGAGTGCAGACAGACAATGCGACGGCTGTCGCGTATATCAATCACCAAGGTGGGACAAGGAGTTCCAGACTCATGGTAGAGGTGTCCCGAATTCTGATTTGGGCAGAGGCCAATGTACCAGCCATTTCGGCGATTCACATTCCAGGGGTTCAGAATGTTACAGCGGACTTTCTCAGTCGCAGAAGGATGGATTCCGGGGAATGGAGCCTCCATCCGGATGTGTTTGCACTACTGTGCTCTCGCTGGGGAACCCCCCAAGTGGATTTGATGGCATCCAGGTCCAATGCCAAGTTACCGACATTCATGTCCAGGTACAAGGATCCGAAGGCGGTGGCGGTGGATGCTCTAGTGGCTCAGTGGGATCAGTTCGAGCTGATCTATGTATTCCCGCCGATATCCTTACTTCCTCTAGTACTGCGTCGGATCAGACTAGAGAGAATTCCAGCTATTTTGATAGCTCCAGACTGGCCAAGAAGGGTGTGGTTCTCGACAATAATGTCGCTGTTGGCGGCACCTCCTTTTCCACTCCCTCTTCAACCGGACTTGTTGACTCAGGGGCCCGTTTGTCATCCGGACTTGATGTCCCTGCGTTTGACGGCGTGGCTCTTGAGACCGAAATCTTGACCCGTAGAGGTTTCTCAGCCGAGGTCATTGCTACCCTTCGTGCTGCAAGATGTCCGGCTACTACTAGGATTTACCACAAAATTTGGGAAACCTTCTTTTCGTGGTGTTTGGGGTCCTCTCGGAACCCGAGAAAATTTTCCATTCCCAACCTGTTGGCTTTTCTGCAGCATGGGCTAGACAAGGGTTTGGCAGTCGCACTCTGAAAGGTCAGATTTCTGCTCTGTCCTTATTGTTCCGGAGAACCATTGCTTCAAATAGAGACGTGCTCTCCTTTTTCCGAGGTATATCTCGTAAGTTTCCGCCGCGGAAGGCACCCGTGTCTCCTTGGCGGCTCAACCTTGTTTTGGAGGCTCTTCAGCATAAACCTTTTGAGCCTATGGTTTCTGCTAGCCTTTCTTTACTTTCTTGGAAGGTGGCTTTCCTTGTTGCAGTCACTTCCTTGAGGAGAGTTTCTGAGTTGGCAGCTCTTTCTTGTTCGCCTCCTTTTCTGGAGTTTTTTCCGGATCGTGTAGTGCTTCGCACTCGGGGTGATTTTTTGCCTAAAGTGGTGTCACAATTTCATGTTAACCAGGATATTGTGTTGCCTTCACTCTGTCCGGATCCGAAGAATGCGAAAGAGTGAGATTTACACACATTGGATTTAGTGCGGGCCTTGAAGTTTTATCTATCTATTACTCAAGGTTTTCGTAAGACGGACTCCCTGTTTGTGGTTCCAGCAGGTCGTCGGCGTGGTCAACGAGCTTCCAAGGATTCTATAGCTCATTGGATCCGGTCAGCTATTTTGGAAGCTTACCGTCTTCGGGGTGAATCTTGCCCGATTAAGATTCGAGCCCATTCTACGAGAGCTCTGGCCTCATCGTGGGCTTTTCATCAAGGTGCCTCGGCAGTGCAGCTCTGCCGAGCGGCAACTTGGCGCTCTGTCCACACGTTTACAAAGTTTTATAAAGTGGACGTCAGTGCTTCCGCTGATGCAGCCCTCGGACGTAGGGTCCTGCAGGCGGCTGTAGTTTAAAGTTCTAGATGAACTTGTGTTTAGCGCTGGTTGCGCTTTCTTTGTTAAGGTTGTTGGGTTTCTGCCTTTTGTTGGTTTTTTCCCACCCTTATTTTTTAACTGCTTTGGGACGTCCCATCAGTAATGAATACTGTGGCTCTCTTCCTTCCATCTGCAGCTGAAACACGGATTTTGGTAAGAACTTACCGGTAAAATCCTTTTCAGCGAAGGAAGGGAGACACAGCACCCTCCCAAGGCAGAAGTGTGTTGATGTTTTCAGATGCAGCGCGACCCTTATCTGATAGCGATTATCTGGGCTGAGGTCAGCGCGCTAAGGCTCTGTTCCAGCATCGCCAGCTCATCGCAGTGGTCAGGTTCCGTGAGTAGTACCTGGAACTCTGTGGTTTTTGGCTTTCTTTGCATGCATAACCTGTATCCTTGTGTTTTTTCTCTGAAGTTCCTTCAGAAGGGGTTATGTTGCTCCGCTGGTGATCTTGGCTCTTTTCCTAAAAGCTTTGGTACGACTGGAGCTGAGTAGGAGGAGCCCGAGCTGGAGGGGCCAGCCAGTCAGCACTCTTTTGATCTGAGGTGACATCCTGATCTGGGGCTCCACCTACCCATCAGTAATGAATACTGTGTCTCTCTTCCTTCGCTGAAAAGGATTTTACCGGTAAGTTCTTACCAAAATCCGTGTTTTATTGAAAAACCTTAAACACATGGTAAAGAATAGAAAAAAAAAGGTGGACGGGTGGATGAAAAATTTATAACATCACATGGATGATGCGTTTGAACTAACTGGTTGTCAATCATGGCCTGGCCTGGCTATAAAAACTAGTTAGTTTGAAACATAAAAAGT
Organism: Oophaga sylvatica; assembly: GCA_033576555.1. Classification (NCBI taxonomy): domain Eukaryota; kingdom Metazoa; phylum Chordata; class Amphibia; order Anura; family Dendrobatidae; genus Oophaga; species Oophaga sylvatica. Next base: position 399,940,210 of record JARQOD010000001.1, read on the forward strand.
GACTAGCAAACATAGTGTATACATGGAGAAATGTATATGTGTGACAGAGCATCAAAAAACTCCAGATACACCTATAGACATATATAAAAAGATCAACTGCAGATAAATATAACAGTTGCCACCACACCACAAAGCAGTCAATTGATCAGATAATTAATGTAAGAAAAATATTTTATTAATACAAATATAGCATAAAATAGAATGTAGCCAAGTGATATGAAAAGGCAAGGAAATGCATTGCCAATGTATACAGAAGTAAAATCACAACAGCTAGGAAAGCCCTGCAAATACCCTGTTGTATGTAAAACAGAGGGAGACTGCCAGCGAACATAGAGTTAAATAGTTAATGCACAACAGGCACATGCATAATAGCAACTGCTAGCACGACAGTCACCGCTATATATACTGGTGGAAAGGCACCAAAGTAAATGAGCTAAGCCCATAATCAAGGCGCAGGGTAAAACATACCGCAGTAGAAGAACGGGGGAACCCGCAGGGCGATCCACAGCTCTCCCCGACGCACGTTTCGGAGAAAAAAATCTCCTTCCTTTTTTCTCCGAAACATGCGTCGGGGTCAGCTGTGGATCGCCCTGCGGGTTCCCCCGTTCTTCTACTGCGGTATGTTTTACCCTGCGCCTTGATTATGGGCTTAGCTCATTTACTTTGGTGCCTTTCCACCAGTATATATAGCGGTGACTGTCGTGCTTGCGGTTGCTATTATGCATGTGCCTGTTGTGCATTAACTATTTAACTCTATGTTCGCTGGCAGTCTCCCTCTGTTTTACATACAACAGGGTATTTGCAGGGCTTTCCTAGCTGTTGTGATTTTACTTCTGTATACATTGGCAATGCATTTCCTTGCCTTTTCATATCACTTGGCTACATTCTATTTTATGCTATATTTGTATTAATAAAATATTTTTCTTACATTAATTATCTGATCAATTGACTGCTTTGTGGTGTGGTGGCAACTGTTTTAGTTTGAAACATGTCATCCATGTGATGTTATCAATTTTTCATCCATACCCCCACTTTTTTTGTATTCTTTACCATGTTTTTTAGGTTTTTCAATAATATGTGAATTTATATATTTATTTTTCTTGGGATTGCTGGATTCCTCTTTTTTTTTTGTCAAGTACTCCACCCAGTGACCAGCTGATATTTCATCATCCATGCATCCCTCGACAAATTTTTCGATCCATGACCTACACCAGACATTGAGCTTTTTAGTATTTTTCTTCCTTTTTTATCCAAGCCCCAAAACTGGAATCCCACCAATTAGACATTTATGGCAAATACTGTCCAAGGTGGAAAAGCCCCATAATTATTATTTTGGCCCTTGGAAGTGGTCCATTTGGATCATGAGCCCCTTTGACCACGATAGGGTGCGCTCACCGGATGCGAAGGATTAGGAATAGTGATAAGTGAATCAATTCTCAGGACCAGCGGACAGGTCTGTGTCTTCTGGACGGGAGTCCTGTGAACCTCCACCTACCTGCCGGCATGCCTGGCTCATCTTTTGAGTGGCACAGCCTGGAGAAATGTCCTTGTTGCACCATGACGCACACACGATGTTGCTCCGGGCCTATTAATCAAAAGAGAAGCTCCAAATGCAGAAATGTTTGAAGTTTGCTGGGGTCCTATCCAGCAGCCATGCAACATTTACCTGTCTCCTGGACTAGGGTGCTGCTCGTCTCTAGGTATGAGAAATAATTGCAGACGTTTTGTCTAACGTCCAATATCTAAGAAGGCTAACAATGTGAACTTAACATTTTGCAATGCATTGTTTGGATGTATATGCTGAAAAGTAATAATATCACATATTGAACTATATTTTAGAAATGTATATAAATAATGATTACAACGGTTGTTAATAATAAATGTAAATAATTTTTAATATTAATAGAATTGATTTACAATATTAATCTAATAATTTATATTATAAAATAATAATAATGTATACTATTATATAATATAATAATAGCAATAATTATTGCTATTAATTATAATGTAATGTTATTTACTAAGCCAGTAAGCAGACTGTTGAGTCTCATAATAATGGGAAAATATCAAAGATAATAGACAACAGAATATGTTGTTCCTCGATGATGTTATTAATGTTCCGCCATCTTTTTTTTTTCCCAAACCTGATATGAAGGAGACCCCAGATATATTTTCCACGTGATATCCAGTTTAGCAGTTTGATGTTTATAGGAGCTGAACTTTACTTGACACCAGAGCTTACTTACTCTGATCTTGGCAGTCAGCATTTTATGTTATTTATTAACGATCTACTCCATAAAAATAATGCATTTATTTCAGATATTGATTAGCTCTGAATGCATGTTATGCAATATTCTTTTTTTTTGCTATTTTTTTTTCTGCACAATAAGAATTAGAATAGAGTGGATTAATTAAGTGTACAACCCCTCATAATGTTTCCAATCCAGGATGCCAAAGAGAAGATTGAGAAGATAGAGAAGGTTCTGCAGTCCCCACAGTCTGGACATGACCTGAGAACTAGCCGAGACCTGCTCAAAGAGCATCGTCAGCTGGAAAATGAAAGCAGAGAGTTAGCTGATAAAATGAATTCAATCGTGTCCCGGGCTCAGAAGATGGCCACCAATCATTTCAATTCGCAAGGGATTATGGATGAAACAATGAAGTATCTGAGAAGGTAATTCAACTTATGCTTCTTCTACTATCCTGAATACAGTGGGAGGTAAATAACGAGGTCATTACTAGTGAGTTGTGGACAGAAAGGAAGGTAAAATTTAAAAGGAATATCCACACCAGATTAGAGTTGGTATGAATCGAATTGTAGGACCTGGTCAATCGACCATGTTGGTAATCTCAGACCTTCTGGTTAGGAGCTATAAGAACCACCTTCTGCCTGCCAGTTTCCATGGTTCCTATTTGATTTGCCAGACTGGAACAATATCATTGTTGCGGTGTGACGCATGTGACCTTGCATCTTACCAGGGAGGAGCCAGGGAAGCCAGGAGGCAGAAGATGGTTCTCAGGCCTCCCAGCTGACGGCTACAGATTACTGATGTGTTCAATGCAGGTATGGACTGGGGCTGAAATTCAGCCCTGGCATTTGAAATTACACAGACCCATGCTGTCTCCATCCTCAAGCACCAGATGGAATGTATTACTACTAGTACTAATATTATTCTGGATGGAGGAAAGCAAGATTTACAACAAGACCAATATTTCTAATGATACCAGTGGCCTGCTGGGGTAAGTGCGGAATCAGAACAAAACTTGGCACTCAAACGTTGAATAATAGACCAAAAAGGAGGTAATTGTTGCTGTGGTTTTTTACTTTTATTTGCATCCGTGAACGAAAAAAGTAATGTACATAACAGGTGAACGTTTTTGGCTGAAAAGCATCAGCCTTCCTCAGACCATATGTACAATTTTACACTGTAACATATCAAGAAAACACAAAGAAAACATAATGAGTATACAAAAGTATATAAAAATTGAAAGCAACAGTTGTAACATAACAGAAACAAATGAATTTATACTTTTCTATATGTCAAAAGTTATACTTTTATACATGTGAAACATTGTAGAATCTCACACGGCTCATTTGTCCAGAGGTGCTCAGTGCACGTTTGAGAAGGTTTCGTTAAGGATATACTTTGTGATGCCACAAAGACTAAAGAAAGTAGGAAGATATGCGCCAAATACCAAAAAAGGATATAGGGATCACCAAATCAGAGTGTTGTGATCTATTCAGTCGTCTAATATATACAGCGAGCAATACCTTTAATACAATAGCAGTTTTTTTTAATAGAAAACTATGCAGTGATGAGTAATAGCCCAAGTATAAGAAGGAAAGGAACAACATTGAAAACACTGAAGGGGGGAATTACCCCAAGAATGAGGACAATAGGGCAACAAGAGAAGATGAAAGCAGAAAGAGGAGAAAGAGCGAAAAAAAGAAAAAAAGAAAGAAAAAGAAAAATGGGAGAAGAAAAATGGTAGGAAAACAGAAAAAGGGACATGACAAGACAGGTAACAGAAGGGGGGGAAAAAAAGAGAGTACCTTTGACAAAACGGATGTGGTAAAATAAACCACAGTGGGAAAGAAACTGTAAAAAAAATACAATGAAATAAATATAAGACGAAAATGCAGCTACAATGGCTATGAAATATGCAAAAAATGCAAAGAATAGGGAAACTGTGTAATGTATGAAAAAAATGATACCTTGGAAGTGGAATCCAGTAACTAGGGACAAGGCGCTGATAGCAACACCTAATGAGGATAATGCGCTGTAGGAGAGCCAATATATAAAAAAAAAAAAAAAAAAAATTCAAATTTATGAAGTAACTACATGAATGGTACACAGAAAAAAGCCATAAAGTGACTACCAGGGGACGAGAATTACCTGTTGAAAGTTACACTGTGTACTGCCAAGAAGTAAGCTGCAAAAAATGGGAAGAAAAACAGCCTAAATACAAAGTCAACTAGTTTAAGGAACTAGGTGAGAAGTGTACATAGATGGTTAAATGGAGGGTAAATAGAGGGTTAAATACCTGGGAGGAGGCCACACTAAGGTCAGGAAAGAAGCGCTATAAGCTACAATAGTAGCAATGGAAGTACGCTGTGGGAAGAATAAAATTGTAAAAAGCAGGCAATGATAAGAGCGCAGTAACGAGCGTCCGCCAAAATAAGGGCGATTTACCTGAAAACGCTTGCAAGGGCTAGTGTGGCCGTATGGAGGTAGGACGCTGTGTGCACCCTACTTCCGGGTTTAAGAAGGCCCTGGGTGCCGCGTCATAATGACGTGGAATGGAGTGGCGCATGCGCGATAGACGGGATAAAGAGAGAGCCCTCCTAGATGGAGGAGAACATGTGACTGCGCGTCATAGTGACGTGGCGAAAAGGGGCGCATGCGCAGTGGGATGCTGCAGGGGAAGGGGGAATGTAATGTCATATGACGATGTGGACTGAGTGTACTGCGGTAAGCCACAAGGGAAGAGCCTGCAGGACCCATAGTGTACATAAGAAGGGGAAATTGTAGATAATCCAAAGTAGGGTGAAACAGCTGTATGAATAAGAAATATACAAGTAATAAGTAAAGAAGTAGTGAATAAAATATAAGGAGACAAAAAGGGGGGAAGGTAGAAATAAACGGCAAAAATGTTAAAAGGGAGAAAGGAAATAAACATATAACAGGGGGGAAAAAGATGAAGATGAAGGGGCAACACAAAGGGTATAGGGAAGTAAAGTGTGACCATACAATACCATGGTGATGGAAAAGCAGAATACGTGAGACCAATGTGGGGTCAGCGGTTCTAAGGAGTAGAAGATACAGGCAATCATTTAATTAATACAGTATGCAAACCATGAACGAATGATACATGTAAAATATAGGCATCCTAAAGAAAAGCTGAGACATCGTAGTCCCTGTTTAGGCCTCTCGGTTCCAAGGTTTGAAAAGTGAAGATCCAAAAGGCATCACGTTTTTTAAGCATTTTGACTCTATTGAGACCTCTCCTGTTAACATCAATGTGCTCTAAAACCTGAAATTTGAGTTGAGCAATAGTATGATTAAACTCATTGAAATGATGAGGGAGAGGAAGATGTTCTTGTGACAGCGTATGTTGGACTTGTGCTGTGAAATTCTGTCACGAATAGGTTGTGTTGTCTCACCAATGTAGGCAAGTCCGCATGGACATTTAATTAAGTAGATGACGTAAGAAGATTCACAGGTGAAAAATCCCTTAATCGGAAAGCCTTGACCCGTTTGTGGATGGTATGCTACGGGGCCCTTCAGGATGTTGTTACACTGTAAACAGTGAAGGCAAGGGAACGTGCCCTGTCGTTGCGTCCGAAGAAATGTCTGCCTAGATACAGTATGGCTAGAGCCCACATCTGCCTTGACCAATTTATCCCTAAGGTTGTGGGGACGGCGATAGCAGCTTAAGAATGGGACCTGGAATTCAGTGATATTGGGATAACTTTTGGTGAGAATATTCCAATGTTTTCTTATGGAGGAAATGATGAGGTTGGAAAAAGGGTGATACGTAGTCACGAATGGACCCTTTTGGTGTCTAAATGCCCAGCATTCCTAGTTCTGTGTTGTTTTGCCTTCTCTAATAATGATGGAGGATAACCCCTATGAATAAATTTGGTCTCCATCTCCTGCATTCTGCTCTCTTTTGTTGTTTCGTTAGACACAATTCTGTTGATTCTACCAAACTGTGAGATAGGTATGGAATTTTTCATGGCAGGAGGATGACAACTGTTGAAGAGACTATTTCTATCAGTTGGTTTCTGATAAAGATCAGTGGTGAGTAGTCCACCATGATCCCTGCTAATTAGTGTATCAAGGAAATTGATGCTATTTTTATTGTATTGCAGGGAAAATTTAAGCTCAGGCCAAATGTTATTCAGGTGCTCATTAAACTATATGAGTGATTCATCGGGGCCGTCCCAAATGCAAAAAATGTCATCAATATACCTACGCAATACGACAGAGTGTTCCTGAAATAAAGGATGGTTGTAAACAAAATCATCTTCAAATATCGACATATATGCTTTAGCGTAGGGCGGTGCCATGTTTGACCCCATAGCGGTCCCTTGTTGCTGCACATAATACGTGTCTTCAAAGAGAAAATAGTTCTCTTTGAGGACTAAATCAAGAAAGTCAGCACATAGGTGTCGAATACTCATGTCAATGTTATGATGTTGTAAGAGTCTATCTATGGCGCTCATGCCCTTAATGTGGGTGATGGATGTGTATAAGCTACTGACATCCCATGTGACCAGAATGGCCGAATCTGGGAGTGGGCCTAAGGAGGTGATGAGTTGTAAAAACTCGTTGGTATCCAGCAAAAATGATTTGGTGAGTTTAACCAAAGGGGTCAATAACTTCTCCAGCACTATGGCTAGCGGTGAGAGCACAGAATCTGTCAAAGAGACTATGGGTCGACCGGGAGGATTGTGCAACCTCTTGTGGATCTTGGGCAGGATATAGAATACGGGAGTAATCGGGTCCTTTTTAATGAGATATTCCTTTAGTTTTTTATCAATGGTGCCAGCTTGAAAATGGCGATCTATAGTGGAAATGATCTTGGCTCTGATGGACTCCAGGGGATTATGTGGTATAATCTTATAAACCTCCCTGTCATTGAGCTGATTTAAGGCTTCCGTCATGTAGTCACTGTGGTTCATGACCACAATGGCGCCGCCTTTGTCAGCCGGTTTAACAGTGAGACTTTTACCGGAGGACAGAGCCATCAGAGCAGATCTCTCAGACAGGGCTGCCACTAGGAATTTTGGGGCCCCATACTGGCAAAATTTATGGGGCCCCCCTTTAAGCTCCACCCCAAGTTCCGCCTCCACCCTAGCTCCTCCTCCACCACGCGAACCATCCAAAATCCCTCCACCTTTTCTTGGAAAAACTCCACTTCTGCACCACGCCCTCACCAATGACACATTAACATCAAATCACATGCATAGCCATCAGCTTTTGTTTTGACCAAAAGATTTTTTTAAGCCACCACCACGACAAGGTAATATGGGTGAAATGGTGTGCACTCAAGTCTAGTGTATAGGAGGTGCTGGTGAATTGGTCCTAAGCGGCACCAACAAATATAGGAAGAGCAAAATTCACCGCACACTACAATTGATTACTATGCAGAAAAATATTTTTATTTGAAAAATTATCCAATCCAAAAGAAGAAAGTGCCAGTGCCGTAATAATAATATGTACAATATACAGATACCCAACGTTTCGACCCTCCCGGATCTTAATCATAGGGTACTAGAGAAAAATAGAAGAAACATAGTGTGAGGCAATTATATACAGTGATTACATATACATATATAACATATATACAGATATGGGCTGGATCATATATAATTGATTGCGAAAAATGTCATGTAGATAATAATCCAGAAAGTAGAATATATCGTTAAAGTACATATGGAGCCTCATTATACAATCTCAACATGGAGATACATAGAGTAACGATTTATATAATCATAGTAGAACAAAAGCACAATGATATAAGAAACAAAGAAGTAGCGCATTTCTACCTTGTAAAATTAGTACAACAGAGATATGGCACATAGTAGAGGCAATAAATTCCTTGTAAATTCCCTTATAGCAGAGCCAGATGCTGCAGATAATATCAAAATGATTAAATATAGGGAAATAGGGGTCACCATCATTGAAATGTCAGAGATTACCTGCTGTGTACAAAGAGCAGGAGTTAAATGTATCCAGACTAGGGTAAAGTCTGTCCTGAGCGGCGTCCTGATAGCCTGTACAGGGCAAATGGAACACAAATTATAGCCCATTATAGTGGCAGATGGAGTGGACTATTTACATGAAAACATACCTTTGGAGGTGGATGAAATGAAAATATAGGCGGCGCACCTGCGCCCTGCCATGTACAAAAAGTAGGGGTTAAATGTGCCCTGGACGGGGTTAAAACATGTCCTGGATGGCGTCCACAGAGCCTACATGGGGTAAATGTGGCATAAGTTGCAGCCCAGAGTGATGTCAGATGGGGTGAACCGCTTTGAATCAAAGACATACCTTAAGAAGCGAATGTACAGGTTTACAGGCGGCGCTCCTGCGCCCTGCCTTGTCTGCTGGGTGACCAGGTGTATGGGAAGGGAGCAAATGGGGGTTTAAATGCGGCGCCGTGTAAAGCCGGACTGGAAGTGCGTCATCCGGACCGGAAGTGACACAGTGCCACATGCAGGCCTCTAGTCTCCTCCCCCTAGATTTTGTCTCCTATACAGATTAGTGTCTCTCATAGTCCTACTTATATTTGCCTTTTCCCACCGAAAACATGGCGGCTGCTACCGCTATCGCGCATGCGCGATTACATCAGATCATGTTGCGCCGTGTCACTTCCTGTCCGGATGACGCACTTCCGGTCCGGCGGTACACGGCATACAAAATACCTCCCATATAATGCTCCATAAAGGATAATGGCCCCATAAGATGCTCCATAGAATAATATGGCCCATATGCTGCTCCATAAAAGTTATGCCCCCATAAGATGCTCCATATATTTTATGTTCCATATGATGCCCCATAGATTTTATACCCCCATATGATGCTCCTTAGATTTTATACCCCCATATGATGCTCCATAGATTTTATGCCCTATATGATGCTCCATAGATTATGCCGCCATATGATGCTCCATAGATTATGCCGCCATATGATGCTCCATAGATGTATATTCCCCCATATGATGCTCCATAAATTTTCTGCCCCATATGAAGCTCCATAGATTATGCCGCCATATGATGCTCCATAGATGTATATTCCCCCATATGATGCTCCATAGATTTTATGCCCCCATATGAAGCTCCATAGATTATGCCGTCATATGATGCTCCATAGATTATGCCGCCATATGATGCTCCATAGATTATGCCGCCATGTAATGCCCCATAGATTATGCTGCCATATGATGCCCCATAGATTATGCCGCCATATGATGCTCCATAGATTATGCCGCCATATGATGCTCCATAGATTATGCCGCCATATGATGCCCCATAGATTATGCCGCCATATAATGCCCCATAGATTATGCCGCCATATGATGCTCCATAGATTATGCCGCCATATGATGCCCCATAGATTATGCCGCCATATGATGCTCCAAAGATTATGCCGCCATATGATGCCCCATAGATCATGCCGCCATATGATGCTCCAAAGATTATGCCCCATATGATGCCCCATAGATTATGCCGCCATGATGCTCCAAAGATTATGCAGTCATATGATGCTCCAAAGATTATGCAGTCATATGATGCCCCATAGATTATGCCGCCATATGATGCTCCAAAGATTATGTCGCCATATAATGCCCCATAGATTATGCCGCCATATGATGCTCCAAAGATTATGCCCCATATGATGCTCCAAAGATTATGCCGCCATATGATGCCCCATAGATTATGCCGCCATATGATGCTGCAAAGATTATGCCGCCATATCATGCCCCATAGATTATGCCGCCATATGATGCTCCAAAGATTATGCCCCATATGATGCTCCAAAGATTATGCCCCATATAATGCTCAAAAGATTATGCCGCCATATGATGCCCCATAGATTATGCCGCCATATGATGCTCCAAAGATTATGCCACCAAATGATGCTACAATAGATTATGCCGCCATATGATGCTCCAAAGATTATGCCGCCATATGATGCCCCACAGATTATGCCGCCATATGATGCTCCAAAGATTATGCCGCCATATGATGCTCCATAGATTTTATGCACCCATATGATGAGCAGGCGGGGGGGGCCGCACGCAGCAATCCAACAGGGCCCCAGCCCAGGGCAGGCAGGAGGGCCCGCAGCATCCAGCAACACAGGTCCCCAGGCCCCCTGTTGCTGGATGCTGCGCCTGCGGGCCCCCCGCCTGCCCTGGGGGGCCTTTTGGTGGATTCTGGGCCCCCCCTTCCTGCCCTGGGCCCTGTTGGTGGTGCGTGGTGGATGCTGGCGCTACGGCTGTCCTGGCCGGGCCCCCCCTGCGACAGACTACTCACCTTGCTAAGCTCGCCTGCCGCCTGCACCCGGTCCGGTCCGCCGCTCCCAGGAACGTGGCAGTGTGTGTCTGGCACAACACACGGACGTGACACTCTGCTCGCTCTGCTCCAGAATGAGGAAGTGGAGCAGAGCAGCGTGTGACGTCATGGCTGGACCATGATGCATCAGGGCGGACTGTAGCTTAAAGCTACAGTGCTGCCCATTTAATTTGCCAGCCAGGAGAATAGGAGATCAGGACTGGGGACAGTGGGGAATATAAAGCAGCGAAGCGCTGCGCCTGCTGCCGGACCGTGCTGCCAGCGTGCTGGGGCGGCGGGCGGGCCCCCCTAAAGCACCGGGCCCCATACATTAGTAAGGGCTGTAATGCCCTGATGGCGGCCCTGCTCTCAGATGTCAACAGATTACTTGGAAAGTGAAACCTACCCAAATTGATGTCATGTAGAGATTTGGATATATCTCTATCTACCAGCGTGATAAATGTTTCAACTGGTGGATAATTCTTGGGTGGCATGAATGTACTGGACAATCTCAGGCCTAGACCCTGGAGATCAAGTTTAGTAGAGCCTATGGTAGGAGCTGGTGTTGCAGGGACCTGTGTAGAGAAATGCGCCCGAAGCCGTACATTGCGAAAGAACCTTTGCACGTCCATAGTAAGTTCAAATGCATTAAATTTATATGTAGGACAAAAGGACAAACCCTTTTGTAATGCAGAGAGTTGATGGGCGTCAAGATGTTTCGAGGAAATGTTGATGACTAGGGGGGGTGGTGTTATTACCTGGGATCTGGTGGACATCTGATTTCTGTTGTCCCCTGCGGCATTGGCCCCCCCTCCTCGTCGGCCTCTTGTGCGGCCCCTGCTGTTGCCTAAAAAAGAGGAAGAAAAATTGGAAATGTTGGAACTTGATGTGCCTGGCCTGCTGTCTGCCGATCCCGAGGAGCTTTGTGAGTTGTGTCGTCTGAATGACCAGTTCATATCTCTCCACTGGTAAACCCGATTCTGGAGGTAATCCTCCGTGTCCCTGATGAATTTTGAACTCTTCCTTTTTTCCACATCCAGTCGGTACGTGTTTAAGAGTTCCTGATTCTTGTTCTTTAAATCCTGAAAGGACTCCTGGGTCATGGTACTCAGTAGTTGTGTCTCGATGGCAGCAATTTGTGCTTTGGTAGATTCTAGACTTTTTTGCAAATAAGAGACGGTAAGTGTCATTAAGTCGAATGAACATTTGTTCAAAATTTGTTCAAACTTTGTGCAATATTCCCTGTCGTCCTTAAAAAAGGTGGGCTGTAGAGGAACCCTAAGTCCCCTGGGGATCCTATGTACTTTCAGGTATTCGGCTAATGTAATAATGTGTAACTCAGAGTTGATGGCTTTTCTAGTTTCCCATTCAAAATCGCGGTTCTTGATTTCTTGTGTAGGGACTTGTAGAAAATTACTGGAAGCAGTAACTCTGGAAAGAATCTCCGCCGTTTCAGAATCGTTGTAGAAAAAAGTTTCGCTAGATATGATCAATGGTGCACATGTGCGGAAAAATCAATAGACTACAAAAAGTGCGGAGTCAGCGACTTTGTGCTCCGTCACAACTCTTAACAGTATGGGTGTCTTGAGAACACTGGTTCTGTTGACAGCGTAGCAGACAAGGCAGCCCACGACCAGACAGGCTCTTCTGGCATTTGCCAGATGGCCAGTCCGGCCCTGGTTCAATGTACCGGATCTTGCAAATCAATTAGCACCAACTCTACACAGAACCTATCTCTCTGAAGAAAGGTTCCTCTTACCTGGCATCTTGGTCTTTGGATCCCTACTACAATGTCACTGTTATATAGTTAGTATGGTTGAAAAAAGACACGTGTCCATCTAGTTCAACCGAGGGATGGAATAATATTATGGAAATGGGGCATGCATGCTACCATAAAGCATGATCCAGTTGGCCGTAAAGAGCAAATTTTTCCCTCTTGATTCTAAGTGTCAATTGACTGGATCAACATTCAGAGAAAGTATTTTACACATTTACCTAAGAATTTGCTGTTTTCTCCTAAAAACAAGTGTCTGAGCCTTTTTTGAAACCAAAGGGCTTACATGCTTTTTATTATTAGAAGAAAATGATATATCGGTGAATAATGTATTAAGGAGGGTATTCTCAGAGTGTCTTTAAGCAGCACACAACTCTGCAGGCTCCTGAGTTTTCTTGGTTATAGCACTGTGGGTTCTCTTCCTTGAGTGACAGTTCTGGTGAGTAGTAGAGCTGTGGTTCTAGTAGAACTATAAAGCTCAGCCCCAGTTCTGCAATAAGGCCTCATTCACAAGTTCAGTATTTGGTCAGTATTTCACATAAGTATTTGTGAGCCAAAACTAGGGTGAAAAATGCTCCTGATTTTGACTGACAAATACTGATGTAAAATACTGACCAAATACTAAATGTGTGAATGTGGCCTCACACATTCAGTTCTCTGTGATTTGTTCTGAGTCTACAATGTTATCACTGTATTTACACATAGAGATAACAGGGTGTTGGAACTAGCACACAGTTCCAGACAGTGATAGTCATGATTGGAAGACCTGCTCTAAAAGCTACTGGGCTGGTGATTTATAACAACATCTCTTCAGAAAGAGGGGGAGGAAGGTGAGCAGATAACTTATGTATAAAAATAAATGGGCAAGAAAGAGCTGACTGGGATGTTAGGAGTTAACCCCTCTCCTAGAATGTAACAACTGCATGGAAAGTTGCTGTACACTATCAAAGATAAAATCTGTCATTGCAGGAAAATAACATCAGACAAATAAAGCAAGTCTATTGCAAACTTGCTTATTTTTAAGCTGTTTAACTAATTTAAGCAATATAAAAACTAGAGCATACCATTTTCAGACAATGATGTTGCCTGATTAAGACAGCTATAGCCTGTGTGCCTTGTTAGGTATTATGGACATCATAAATACCTTCTTGATTGGGGTCTTAAATATCAAGCAACAGCACTCTGTTTATGGAGGACCCAGTCCGTCTATGTATTGCAGTGTAATACTACCACACATTGATGACTGTTGACAACCAGCTACTGTAAAGACGTCACATTCGATTATAATTATCAGATTGTTTGAATAAAAACTTGTAATAAAGTGAATTTTATTAGCGACAATAAACTTCAAAAGTTCCAATTTTTTATGGTCAACAGTAAAAAGAATATCACTAACACTTATCAGCACAAAAAAAATGATATGGATATTGCATATATTGTATGTTCTCATTTCAGGTTTGAATCCCTGCAAGATCCTTTATCCAAAAGAGGAGCATTCCTGCAAGCCAAAGTGGATCAGTATGAGTTCTATCACTACTGTGACCTTGAGTTGACATGGATCAGTGAAAAGATGCCTGTTGCCAGCTCCACGCACTTTGGCAAGTCCTTGGATGCGGCGCTGAGCATGCTTCAGAAACATAAGGTACCATGTCTTATTAACCTGAGTGAAAGTACTTTTGTGGTCTAAAATTCAGACGCGGAGATTATGGTTGTCTTGATTTGTATTTCTCTATATAAGGTAAATATATAATGTAACATTTCCAGGGGTATTTAGCTCTAGGATCGCTGTCTGGGTAGACAGAATGGCACGGAAACAGTTCATTCAGACAGCAGTTTGGTGAAAACTGGCCGCAACCAGTTTTATTAAAGTCCACAGCACACAGATAAAAACAAATCATAAACAGAAAACCTGGGCTTGTCTAGCCTCTAATTACACTTAGATAGATGGCCCTCTCTATCCGGGACCCAGACTCTACCAGTCTGTGCCCAAAACAACACATATCACATATGTTACCAGTATGGAGTTTCACAGACACTCCTCTTTATGTCTGAAGGCACCTTCCATGACCAGACTTGAGAGAGGTCACCTCCTATTCAGTCGCTATTCGCACGGATTCTCACTGCGACTACTCCTGTGTCCGGGGTCCTTCCTGCACCCAGACTGAGATAGCTCACACTCTTAGAGACTGCTTCCTTGTGCCAGGACACCTCCCTGTGTCCGGGCTAAAGACAGCTCCCACACTCTTGGAGACACCTTCTGTGCCTGGACCCCTTGTCCAGACTGAATGAGCTCTCTGACTGTGCTCCCAAGCACCTACTTCTGGCTTCCTAATCAACACCTGAGTGGATTCAGGTCTGAGCTGCAAGCGTGTACTGAATGGCAGGTGTAGTGACCTTTCTTTACCACCAGGTTTACAAAGCCACACATTTCGCTCATACCAGTCAGCAAGGTACTTAGGTGAAATATACACCTCATTCACCACATATTCCTTCACTGTCTCACATATCCCCTCCCTCTTCTCCAGACCGGAGGGCTGGTCATCCAGACCTGAGGGCTGGTCAACAATCCAACAGAGACAGTGAACTCTGGACCAGTCATGGCCCTCATCAGCTTCATCCTCACCACTGTCATAGCCAACATCAGTTTTCTCTTCATCTGAAGCATCCGCACTACCCTGTACCCTCCCAGGCCTATACTCTCTGCGGGCCTCGGGTATCCTGCACGGTTTCATCTTGACTTTAGTGCCAGCCTCAGTCTCGGTATAGTGGCTCACCAGATAAGTACGACCAGGCACGTCAGAACAGCTCTGCTGATTCTTCCTCAGAAACTTTCGTACCTCCTGTTTTTGGGGCACTGACCCTGTGTCACCAACTGTCACAGGAGGTATAGGGGTTTTCTCTAATTCCCCCTGAACTTTCTTTAGCACATCTACTTTCTTAAATATCAGTTGATTCATAAATTCTACCTCACAGAACCCAAGCGCCTCTGTCATGGTCTCTGACCATTCCGAGCCACACTGTTCAAACGATTGGCACTGTAGAGGGAGCTGATCGTTTTTCTTGGTCGGTACACATAATTTATCCTCTTCTGGTACAGGCTCACTTTGCATAAGACTCAGAGCTCTTACTTCTTTCTCCAGGAGATCCTCATGGCTACGCATCTTCTCCTGTAGTTGTTGGACGTCCTTTACGTCTTCGGCCCTTTCTTCAGGCTCTTCTGGTAGGACATGCTCAGAAGCCCTACCATCAGTCTTCTTTTCCACCACGTTCTGCATCCCATCTGAGCTCCCGTGTATCTGCAGCGGCAACGGAGCGACACATCGCCCCTCCACTCACTGGGACGTGGTTCAAGTGTAGACTCCATGAAAATGCGCCTGAGCTCACCAAGGCCAACCCGAGGTCTCAAAATCTCATCTTGGGATTTATCCAGATCCTTTGGGTCGCTCGGGAACTCCGATGGCGCAGCGGGCGCCGAACTTCCGGCCCGAGCTTCGCGAGTCGCAGTCACGGATCCGGACAGTACACCGTCCACGCCGCTGTCTCCAGCAGAAACATATTCCGGGGCAGAGTCATTCCCCACATCTTCACTTGAGACATCAGCCTCTGGTGAGGCACCTGGCCTGGTGTCCACCACTTCCATGGCTTTCTCCACCTCTGCAGCATCACCTTCCGAGTCCTTGGCCTGATGCAGATCCACACCATACATTGATAACTTCTCATTTTCAACAGCATCCACTTGTGCTGTGTTCAGTTTCAGAGTCCTGTCTTTCACCTTAGTCTTCGCCAGGGAACCGGCCAACGGTACAACATCTTCAGATGCCATCCTCCGTCCGACTGCAAGGTCAGCCTCAGCCTTCCTCTCAGGACTCTCAATCTCCTCTGCTACCATGCCTTCCTCACTTGCACTGGTTGCTTTATTGTCATCAGATGACTCACTATCACCACCACTATCCCTGTCTGACCCCCTTTTCTCAGCCACATCTGGCTCACTTCCAGGGTTAGACACTTCATTTTCATTCACATCCGGCTCACTGTCAGGGTTATACAATTCATTCTCATTCACATCTTGATCTGGAACCTTAGTTAACATGTCATCCACAACATTAACTTCACCATCTGGTCCCTGGTTTCCCTCAGGTGGTCCCTCAAGTATGTGACTATGTGATAACCCCAGCACTATACTTCCATATAGCTCAGATACCAGGAGCTGACTTACGACCTCTCCCTGGACTTCAGTGTCCCTATACAATAGGTTATTGTTCATGGCAGCATGAGGAAACCTCTCCTCAGAGCCAGGCTCTTGGGGAACCTCATTCAGAACAATTACATTTTCCTGTGCCGTTTTAAGAGTGGGGTCTCGCACCGGCTCACTCCCAAAATTGTCACAGGAGCCAGGCAGGTCAGGGACACTCGGTTCCCGAGAACCACCATCCTCGTCTCCCAACATCACCTGCAAAGAAATGTCATCTTTATCACGGTCATCATCAGTATCATGATCATCATTATCATTATCAATATTATCATGGTCATCATCATTATCACATAAGTTTAACGGCCCACTAGCATTGTGTTCCGCCCCTCGGGACTGCGCACCCTCAGTAGGAGCTTCATCACACTGTCCATCAGAAACATTTTTCCCCCAGAGATCCTTAGACCGGGGAAAGTCATTACCCAATATAACGGGTTGCACCAGGGTCTTCACTACCCCCACTTCACATGAAATCTCCCCGAGTTTGGGGACCAAGTCCACGGCAGTCTCTGGGTAGACTTTGGTGTCTTCATGGATGTACACCACACTCAGGTGCTTATCAGGGATGAAGTCCCTATCACTCAGGCTGTCACATATGGAAGTCACTGGACTCTCTGAGTCCAAGAGGGCCTGTGCTGGGCAGTCACTTACAACCACCGGGACCCCTGTGGTCCAGTCTCTTCGGCTGAGGTGGACACACACACAGGCTCTGCGCAGGGAGAGAGGGATCTGCCAACATCACAACACATAGGCTCCCCCTCTATTGGACAGTTGGCTGCAATTTCACGCCAGCTCCACCACTGTCCATCACACTCTCCCACCCACATGTCCCCTCGGGCCTGAACCCGCTTATCAGCATACCCCATGTCCCCAACAGCTGGAACGCTCTTACCGCGAGAGTTCAGCGTCCGGGAACTCCGAAGTGACGACCTCTCAGACGGCTGTACCTCAGGAGGACGTGCTTGGGTGTAGCGGTCCACTATCACCTTTTCAACTCCATAATCAGGCCTGCTGACTGCAGACTCCCAACTGTATCTCCAGTCATGGACTCTCCTGGCACGGGCTGCAACCGTAACACCCAGCCGGGTAAGAATCGCCGCTTTCAACTTGGCATAGTCTTCGCTGTCCTGCTTGCTCAGGTCAGCCCAGACTTTTTGGGGTTCCCCAATCAGATAGGGTACGACCGCCATGGCCCATTCAGATAGTGGCAGATTCTCCTTCTCTGCCAGTCTCTCAAACCTAGTAAGATATACCTCCACATCATCACGAGGTGTCATTTTTCTCAAGGACCGTCTTACCGCCTTCTTTATAGCGGACAACGCCGGTGCCTTCACAACATTACTTCGGGACGCGGCACCGAAATCCTTTTTTGGTGCTGTCATCTGCTCAACAAATAACCGGTTATTCTCCTGCTGCTGCTGCAGGAATTGCTGCTGGGCCTGCTGCATGTGCTGCCGGTGCTGCAGGCGCTGCTGCTCCATGCTTCGCTGGGCCTGCACCAGGTACTCAACGAGTTCCTCCATACTGCCGGACTTATCTGTCTCAACCACGGCAGTTTTATGTTGCACATTAACTTGTGCCATTTGTTCAAACAGCGCCTCCATGCTGTCATCCATGCTGTCAGACTTCTCTGTCTTAACAACGGCAGTCTTCACTCAAGACATACACACTACACAGCTTTTTTTCCACAGAAAATTCAGCCTTGCTGTGCAACCACTTTTTTTTTTTTTTTTTCCTTTGCAAAGTCTATTAGGGCTACTGTCTCTTTAAGACTGCTCCACAAACTTTTCTTTTGCTGCTGCACATTCCACAGTCATTTTCACAACAAGTTCAGCTTTGCTGTGCATACATTTTCTCTCTGCAGACCCTATCAGGGCCACTGTCTCTCCAAGACTGCTCCAAACAGACGTTTCTGCTGACACACTTTTTTTTTTTTTTTTCTGTTGCTATTTCAATAGACTTCACCTTTAATGCTGTCTCTCGCCACTGTGCTGCATGCACACTCCAGCACTAACTGTACCAGGCCCTGCGCTGCCCCAGCATTCTCCGCCAATTGTAGCCTTTCCGGGGGTTTAGCTCTAGGATCGCTGTCTGGGTAGACAGAATGGCACGGAAACAGTTCATTCAGACAGCAGTTTGGTGAAAACTGGCCGCAACCAGTTTTATTAAAGTCCACAGCACACAGATAAAAACAAATCATAAACAGAAAACCTGGGCTTGTCTAGCCTCTAATTACACTTAGATAGATGGCCCTCTCTATCCGGGACCCAGACTCTACCAGTCTGTGCCCAAAACAACACATATCACATATGTTACCAGTATGGAGTTTCACAGACACTCCTCTTTATGTCTGAAGGCACCTTCCATGACCAGACTTGAGAGAGGTCACCTCCTATTCAGTCGCTATTCGCACGGATTCTCACTGCGACTACTCCTGTGTCCGGGGTCCTTCCTGCACCCAGACTGAGATAGCTCACACTCTTAGAGACTGCTTCCTTGTGCCAGGACACCTCCCTGTGTCCGGGCTAAAGACAGCTCCCACACTCTTGGAGACACCTTCTGTGCCTGGACCCCTTGTCCAGACTGAATGAGCTCTCTGACTGTGCTCCCAAGCACCTACTTCTGGCTTCCTAATCAACACCTGAGTGGATTCAGGTCTGAGCTGCAAGCGTGTACTGAATGGCAGGTGTAGTGACCTTTCTTTACCACCAGGTTTACAAAGCCACACATTTCGCTCATACCAGTCAGCAAGGTACTTAGGTGAAATATACACCTCATTCACCACATATTCCTTCACTGTCTCACAATAATTTGAAGGAAGGGTAAATACTAAATTGCCCCCAAAATTTTGAGAGACTTTTCATGGCTAGCAATAACTGATTACATTTTCTCAGGATCTATCATCTTCATGCAGAATTATTTTTCCCATCAAAACAAAAAAAACCTGGGCAATACCCGATGGACCCTATTATAAGTTGGCCAGATCTATGGTGCGATCGGGCTTGGACTGGCCCACGGGAGAACAGGAAAATCCTCTGTTGGGCCAATGTGCAAGAGTGGAATGCCACCTATTTATATGAGCAGTACTTGGCACAATATACTTGAATCACTATGTACAGAGAAAGGAAGCATCTTATTCATGTATCAATCTACCCAGCTCATTGTTATATAAATTTGTGATTGAGTATAATGTGACATTTGCATTAAGCTGAAAAGGGAGGCCCTGGAGTTGGCTACTGGTGGGCCCTTGGCACCCCAGTCTGACACTGATGCTGATGCTGGCGTTTTACGACATGTCATGGAGAGTGTGGGAACATCCATTTATAACAGATGGCAACAGTGTATGGTTTCTCTGGTTTCTCCCAACATAAAGCATGGCAGATATCTTTATACCCTATTTTACAGCATTCTAGAATAATGTATATATGTCTCCAATCCCCTATGAAAGGCACAAACAAAACCTTTTATTACACTCACAGACAGCGCGGTCCGGTCCGAGGGGCAATTCTAGTCTTGATCCGGCGCATCCTCTCTTCTTACTATCGCCATCCTTCTTCCCTGCTTCATGTACGTCCTATGTCATCCACACAGTGTCCCCCATGACGCTCCTGCGCAGGCGTACTTCTCTGTACCCTGCCGAGGGCAGAGTAAAGTACTATAGTACTGTCACGATCCACATTTGGATCTGTGGCAGATCTCTCTTTGCATATTAAAAACCTTTTTCCTTTCAGGCCATCGGGAGTTAATGTCAGTCTTTTCCCCCGGTGGCCGCTGGTGTAATTGCATTGCTTGTGACTTTTCAGGAGAAGGCTGTGACCACTCCTTTCATCCTTTAAAAGGTCATCTTAGGCGTCAGCTGACTGTTGGTGATATTACTTCCTTTGGAAACCAACCAAGCTGGAGCAAGGAGCTGCTGAGCGCAGTGGTGCTTCTGCTATTTCCCTGTTCTGGAGCCTTACTCTGCTGTGCGATGCATCGCAGCAGAGAAAGCTAAGTGTTTATTGTTTAGTTGATTTAACCCCTAGGTGTCTGTCTTTCCTTTTGTTGTTTTGGTGTTATTCACATTATTCCCTGTCTCACCTCCTGGGGAGAGGGTTGGTGGGTTTAGCTCAGGGCTTAACAGGAGACAGGGACAGGTCGGTGGCTTGGGCCTCACTACCTTCAAGTGTACCCCCAAGTTAAGGAAAGACAGGGCCCTTCCTTAGCCTTAGGGGCAGTTCAGGGGCCCAGGTTCCTCGTCCCCTGTATTTCTACAACTGCCCCGTGACAAGTACTCATGTGCTGGGAGAGGCCAAAGAGTGCCGATGCCCCCAAGCAGGGGTGGATTAAGGGTAGCCAGGGCCCCGGGCTGTTCAGACTCTGTGGGCCCCCCGGTCATGTGACGCGGTCATGAAACGAGGTCATCATATACCTGATAAAGGTTATTCCAGGCGCCTCCACCCCTCGAACTGTCCACAGTCCCACCGCTCTCTCTTGGAAAAACTCCACTTCTCACCTATCATACATTAACAGTTCCCATCACCAGATCACACCTATAGCCAGCAGCTTTTGTTTTGGCCAAAAGATTTTTTAAGACGCCACCATAACACAGTAGACACTTTTGGCCGGGCTCTACTCTACTGTAACCTATTAAATATTTGTTAAAATATGCAATACAATTTAGGTATATTTATTTATTTTTCAATTGTTAAAATGACCAATAACACCACAAACAAGGGACAAATACCACCAGACCACATATTACCACGACAGTGATCGAATAATATCACATACAAGGAACAAATACCACAACACCATGACCAGAGCACATATTACCACCACAAAGTGACCAAATAGTACATACAAGGGACAAATACCGCAACACCACGTCCAAACCACATATTACCACCACATAGTGACTGAAAACTACAATACTGATCAGTAATAAAAAAAAAAAAAAACACAATACTATCACCATAAGTGCCATTATACACAGGAGATCTGTACTTAAGGTACTGTCACAATAAGCGTGATCGCTAACGAGATCGCTACTGTGTCACCGATTTTATGACGCAGTAGCGATCTCATTAGCGACTTAGCTGTGTGTGACATGTAGCGGCGATATGGCCCCTGCTGCGATGTCGCTAATCGCTCAAGAACGTTCTGAGCCGTTTTTTTGGTTGTTGGTGTCCTGCTGGAGAGCTGAATCGCTGAGTGTGACACCCTTTATGAACGACTTTACCAGCGGCGCAGGCGGGACTAGGTTTTCCCAACGACCGCAGAGGTCGTTATACAGATCGCTGATGAGATGTGTTTGGAAGCTAACTAGCAACCACATAGCGATCGCACTCGCAATCTCGCCAGGTCGTGTCGTTGTCGTGATCGCTAGTGCGATCGCTACGTGTGACAGTGCCTTTAGTATGCAGTGTCTGTGTACATGTAATACAGTGATCACTGGTGACATTATACACAGGACTTCTGTATATACTATACAATGTATAGTGTCAGTGTATAGGTAACACACTGACTCACCAGTGATGTCTCTAGGTGAAGTCCTTCATCTTTGTTTTTCATCTTTCATCCAGCACAGACCGCCATCACTTCTTCCAGCCAGGGCTCGTCTCTGCAGGAAATGACACAGTTATCTTGAGCTCTGCTTGCAGAACACATTACTTAATTTTTCCCAACTTCTACATTACACGCACCACATGAAGAAAAAAAGGCGACATAGTATCACTCTACACAGTTAACAGGACCCCCCATTTAAAACAGTATACTCAAAAAATAAAAAATACATCACTGCAGTAATATCCCTTAATTAGCCCCTATGGTAATAATATTCCCCATCCTGGCCCCCGTGTGTCTCATTCCTGGCTTCAGCCATATGTTCTCCCATCCTGCCCTCATGAATATCCATTCTGCCCCATATGATCTCCTCATCCTACCCCATCTGTCTCCATCGTATCCATCCTGCCCCATGATCCTGCATGATCTGTCTACAACCCTGCCCCTTCTGTCTCCAATCCTGCCCCCATGTCTCCAATCATGCTTCGTATCTCCATTCTGCCCTGTGTCTCACATTCTGCCCCGTGTCTCACAGTCTGCCCCATGTCCAGCATTCTGCCTCATGTCTCACAGTCTGCCCCCATGTCCAGCATTCTGCCCCATGTCTCAGTCTGCCCCCATGTCCAGCATTCTGCCCCATGTCTCACAGTCTGCCCCCATGATCAGCATTCTGCCCCCATGTCTCACAGTCTGCCCCCATGTCCAGCATTCTGCCCCATGTCTCACAGTCTGCCCCATGTCCAGCATTCTGCCCATGTCTCAGTCTGCCACATGTCCAGCATTCTGCCCCATGTCTCACAGTCTGCCCCCATGTCCAGCATTCTGCCCCATGTCTCAGTCTGCCCCCATGTCCAGCATTCTGCCCCCATGCTGCCTCACATTCTGCCCCATGCCTCACAGTCTGCCCCCATGTCCAGAATTCTGCCCCATGCTGCCTCACATTCTGTCCCATGTCTCAGTCTGCCCCCATGTCCAGCATTCTGCGCCATGCTGCCTCACATTCTGTCCCTATGTCCAGCATTCTGCCCCCATGTCTCAGTCTGCCCAAATGTCCAGCATTCTGCCCCATGCTGCCTCACATTCTGCCCCCATGTCCAACATCCCCCATGTCCAGCATTCTGCCCCATGTCCAGCATTCTGCCCCATGCTGCCTCACATTCTGCCCCCATGTCCAACATCCCCCATGTCCAGCATTCTGCCCCATGTCCAGCATTCTGCCCCCATGCTGCCTCACATTCTGCCCCCATGCCTCACAGTCTGCCCCTATGTCCTGCATTCTGCCCATGCTGCCTCACATTCTACCCCATGTCTTAGTCTGCCCCCATGTCCAGCATTCTGCCCCATGCTGCCTCACATTCTGCCCCCATGTCCAGCATTCTGCCCCCATGTCTCAGTCTGCCCCAATGTCCAGCATTCTGCCCATGCTACCTCACATTCTGCCCCCATGTCCAACATCCCCCATGTCCAGCATTTATCAATCAATTCATTATGTCCCGACCGTCGTCCCGACTCCTCATCATGGCAGGCAGAATCTTCCCCCATGTGCCGCTCAATAAAAAAAAAAAAAAAAAAAAAAAGGTCTATTTTTACGTTGCCGACCGAGCTCCTCGCCGAATGATGTCAGATGCCGGCGACTTGTGCGCTAGCCTGGGGCTGACGTCAGTTACCACTGCCAGCCTCTGATTGGCTGGCGGGCGGCAGCTTTTAACTATTGATGTGCGTAATGCCCTGATGGCAGCGGCCCTGTGGTGGGCCCCCCCACACCACTGGGCCCTGGGCTACCGCCCAGAATGACCCTATTATAATCCGCCCCTGCCCCAAGGTAAAGCTGGCGCATGCAGAGAGAGAGAGATGTACAACTGCACAGGAGCGCAATGGGGTACACTGTGTGGATGACTTAGGACGCGTCATCCACATGAGGCAGGGAAGGAGGACTGTGATCGTAAGAAGAGAGGAGACGCCAGATCAAGACTAGAGACGCCCATCGGAGCGGACCGCTGCATCTGTGTGTATAATAAAAGGTCTAAAAGAGGTTTTCCATTGCTCGGAAAACCCATTTTCCCCGGTGGTAGTTTTTAAAAAACAAAACAAGAAAATTGCACTTTACTCACCCTTGCCAGATCTGAATGTCCACCGCTGCTCCTACATTCTGTTATTGTCTCCAGCGTTGGTATCATGTCAGCAGCGCTGCAGTCAATTAATGAACTCAGTGGCTCTGCTTGAGTTGACAGAATGAGTCGCTCACTGATTGGTTACAGCCCTGTCGACACTGGTAGCACAGTTGAGACTCCACTCTGGACCCAAGAAGGGTGAGTAAAGCACACTTTGTTTTTTTCCACAACAAACCTCAGCTGAAAAAAAAAGTTTTTTTCCGAAACCAGAAAACCCCTTTACCTGAAACACGTATAAATTTTGCTTTAAAGATATTATGAAATACTCATACAATATAGACAAGAGACCTTGTTAGGCACATCTGCTAAAACTCTGTTAAGGACAGGGTTTTCATTGCTGGTTGCTGCCACGGTAAATGGTGCCATGTTAATCCCCATTTGCTTTGGCCGGTAGCATAGCGGTAGACCGTGAATTTTCCAGAATATGTGAGACGTAGGAGGGCAGTTTTAGTCTGTGGCGTCCATGCATTGATCTCATGCATTAATACGCTGGCCTTTCTATCCTGTGTATTATGCATATTTGATAGTGTAGACCTTTCCAGTTGCGCGTCACACTGTGTGCACAGCGCTGAACGAGTGATGACATGACATTTCAGAGTAGCTGCCGTTACATGAAAGTATGACTGAATGTCTATAAAGAATTGTGATCCCTGACAAATGTATTCACATCGGGTTTGTAAAAATGTTTGACCCTTTAAGGTCTGATCAATTGTGGGCCTTGGATAGAGCCAAGCAATTTTTTTTGGGGGGGCCTTTGAATATCTGTTGAATTCTCCCATAAATGTAATTGTAACTTATGACTTATTGATTAGCTTTTATTATTATTTCTAAGGAGGGGTGTGTTAGGATTTGAGTTCCCGCTGCTGTGCAAGGGGAGTCTCAAACCAGTCCCGCTGCAGTCCCCCATTCATCTCCATCCGCAGTGGAGCCTGCTCAGCTTAGATGTCGGTCCCAGCGTCTCGCCCAGTCTAACAGTGTGCAGAGGGTTACCGTATTTTCCGGCGTATAAGACGACTGGGCGTATAAGACGACCCCCCAACTTTTACAGTCAAAATATGAATTCGTCTTAAAAGTGTGGGGGGGTCTTCTTATACGCCGGGTGTCATCTTATACGCCGGGTACGGAACATATGGTGGGGGAGTGGGCTTTTCAGAGGTGTTTACCTAGGGTCTAGGCACTGGGCTACGGTGGCGGCTCCTCTTGTGCAGCCTGGGGGGGCTCTGTGCTGGGGGACGGCGTCGGAGGCTCCTCTCGTGCAGCCCCCAGGCTCTGTGCTGGGGACGGCGGCGGCTCCTCTCGTGCAGCCCCCCAGGCTCTGTGCTGGGGGACAGCGGCGGCTACTCGTGCAGCCCCCGCAGGCTCTGAGCTGGGGGACAGCGGCGGTGATTCTTTTCTCAATCCCCGGAGGCCCCGGCAGCTCCATTGATGCGATGCGGTGGCCTCCGGGAAAATGGCCGCTGAGGGCGGCGCATGCTCAGTTTCAGATCTCGTCTCCCGAGATCTTGAGACGAGATCTGAAGCTGAGCATGCAGCGGCCATTTTCCCGGAGGCCATCGCATCGCATCGCAGCAATGGAGCAGCCGGGGCCTCCGGGGATTGAGAAAAGAATCACCGCCGCCGTCCCCAGCACAGAGCCTGCGGGGGCTGCACAAGAGGAGCCGCCGCCGCCCCCCAGCACAGAGCCTGTGGGGGCTGCACAAGAGGAGCCGCCGCCGCCGCCCCCCAGCACAGAGCCTGCGGGGGCTGCACAAGAGGAGCCGCCGCCGTCCCAGCACAGAGCCTGGGGGGGCTGCACAAGAGGAGCCGCCGACGTCCCCCAGCGCCTAGACCCTAGGTAAACACCTCTGAAACGCCGTACCCGGCGTATAAGACGACCCCCGACTTTGAAGAGGATTTTCAGGGGTTAAAAAGTCATCTTATACGCCGGAAAATCCGGTACTGCTGCTCCTCCAGGCTCTGCTATTGTGGCCAGTACTGGTTGGCGGCGAGCAGACGTCTTTAAGACAGTCCTTATTTTCCCCTTCTGAGCATGCCCAGAGTGAGATCTCTCATTGGAGATCAGGGGTCACATGCTCAGGTACTGCAGCAGCTCCTTATGGTCCGCCAGGAAGGTCCTGTGACTACTGGTGTTCTGGAACAGGTTTCTCATTGGTCCTTGTTTCTGGCAGGTCCTGTAGCTGTTACTATAAAGGGTGGCATGGCTGGGCCTCCATGTGCTAATATCAATCATCATATGCTTAGCGCCAGTGTGGTCATGCGTGTGTGTGGTTGGGGCCCGGCTGAAATAAGCCCCTAGAATACCGACTTAATCGGTGAGGAGTTTGGTATGCTAGCTGGTCAGGTTTGGTGTCCTAGATGCCCTAGATTACCGGCATAACCGGTGAGGAGTTTGATTGCCGTATTCAGGGCCTGGTGTTCAGGCGCCATAGATTGCGGGTGTCTCCCGCGAGGACATTAGCACATGATCACGTTCTATGTTCGCTTATCAGTCAACTGTGTACCTGGGTGCCTGACAGGACACAGAAGTTTGTCTCAGCGGCTCTGTGACGTAACAGGGTTCGCTTTCAACGCTAGACAGCGCCCTAGCGTGTTTATTTTGCGACTCAGTGGTGTTAAGTGAGTTTGCACACATCGCCATATAGCGCTGCGGCACTCCTTCTAGCGGCTCTGTGGAATAACAGAGTTCGCACATATTGCCACAGCACGTTACGGCGTTTATTTGGGCGATTCTGCGGGATAACAGTTCGCTTCTTGCGCCATTTTACTAGCAGCAGGCTCCGCCTGCACGGTGGACCCCGGGCTGCGAACGCACCTCTTTACATCATATATTTGGTGCGTTCCGCAGACCCTAACATAATATTAGCGCCAGGGTCTGGCTAGTAAAATGGCAGATGACCAGCGTCTACTGCAGTACATCCAGCAGCTGGAGGGTAGGTTGGCGGCTCTTGAGCGCACAACCTCAGCTGTGGATGTTACCGCAGTCGCTGTTCTGGCTGCTAGCGTGGCTGCAGCCAGTTTGTCCTCTGCCACCTCTGCCCCTACATTATCCCACCTCCCGCTTCCTGACAAGTTTGCCGGTGACAGCAAGCAATGTCGGGGATTCGTGAGTCAGTGCTCTATACAGCTCGAGCTTCTGGCTGCATGTTTCCCAACGGATCGGGCACAAGTGGGTTTTGTACTGTCTCTACTCTCGGGCAGAGCGTTGGAGTGGGCAACACCGCTGTGGGAGCGCGACGATCGTGTGGTGCGGAGTACTCCATGGTTTTTGGAGGCTCTGAAAAAGGTCTTTTTAGGACCTCAGGTCACGCACGATATGGCACTCCAACTGCTGACAATGTCACAGGGCTTGTCCATGGTCAGCCAGTTCTCAGTCCAATTTCGGACTTTGGCCTCTGAATTAGAGTGGCCAGATAAAGTTCTTATTCCAGTGTTCTGGAGAGGACTGGCAGACCATGTAAAGGACGCTTTGGCTACCAGGGAGATTCCTGCCACACTGGAGAAACTCATTCCTATATCTACCCGCATCGACCTCCATTTTCACGAGCGGAGGTTAGAGCGGACCCAGTGTAGGCAGAGGTTTTGGCTGGCACCCACCTTTGCCAAACCTCTGGAATTTCCCGTTCGGGCGCCCGACTCCCCAGAGACCGTGGAGACTACTCGAATGGGATCTAAGTCTCGGACCACTCGAGTATCCGTGGTCTGTAGAGTGTGTCAGCAGCCAGGACATTATGCCAACCAATGTCCCCAGCGAATGAGTAAACGGTCATGTTCCGTGACCATGGGTGCAGGGTCATTAGACGCGAGGGATTTTGCTCCGAAAGTGCTCCTTAAAGGGTTAATCTCTCTAGGTTCATCCACTCTTACCGCCAAGCTTTGTGTGGACTCTGGGGCAGAGGGGAATTTTATGTCCTCCTCCTTTGCCTCTCGCCATTCCATACCGCTGGTGACGCTCGCCGAGCCAATATCGGTGAGAGTGTTGAATGGAGCAATCCTGCCCTCACAAATCACCCACCAGACTGGCTCTCTACCTCTGTCTATGTCCCCTTCACATCAGGAGAATATATCCCTTTTTGTTCTTCCTGAGGGAATAGATGAGGTTTTGTTGGGATTACCCTGGCTTCGCCACCACTCTCCCCATATTGAGTGGTCCTCTGGGAGAATACTGGGTTGGGGTGATCATTGCAGAGACAGATGTCTCAGAGAGGACGTTCAGGTTTCCACAACGGAGATACCCATAGATCTTGATTCTCTTCCCAAGGTTTATCGGTCATAAGCGGACGTATTCTCCAAAAAGGCAGCAGAGACTCTTCCGCCTCATCGCCCCTATGACTGTCCTATAGACCTCTTGCCTGGAACGGAGCCCCCTCGGGGAAGAGTGTATCCTCTCTCTCTTCCTGAGATGGAGGCCATGTCACAATACATACAGGAAAATCTGGCAAGAGGGTTTATTAGGAAGTCAGTGTCACCAGCAGGGGCAGGATTTTTCTTTGTGCAGAAGAATAATGGAGAATTACGACCGTATATAGACTATAGGGATCTTAACGCCATTACCGTTAAGAACAAATATCCTTTGCCCCTAATATCTGAGCTCTTTGATAGGCTCCGGGGAGCAAGGGTATTTACTAAGCTGGATCTTCGTGGTGCCTATAACCTGATCCGCATCCGTGAGGGGGAGGAATGGAAGACGGCGTTCAATACCAGAGATGGACATTACGAATATCTTGTGATGCCCTTCGGACTCTGTAATGCTCCAGCGGTCTTCCAAGATTTCGTAAATTACATCTTCCGGGACATGCTTGCCACCTCTGTGGTAGTCTATCTGGATGACATTCTCATCTTTTCTCCAGATATGGACACCCACCGGAGAGATGT
This sequence comes from Oophaga sylvatica, assembly GCA_033576555.1. Taxonomy (NCBI): domain Eukaryota; kingdom Metazoa; phylum Chordata; class Amphibia; order Anura; family Dendrobatidae; genus Oophaga; species Oophaga sylvatica. The sequence continues at coordinate 399,969,390 of JARQOD010000001.1, forward strand.
TTGCAGGATCTTCGACCTCTTGCGGGCAAATTCCTTATATGCGAAGTTGGAAAAGTGTGTGTTTGAGCAGGAGTCTTTGCCATTCCTGGGCTATATCATCTCCACTCAGGGATTGGCTATGGATCCTGCCAAACTACAGGCTGTAATGGATTGGCAAGAACCCCACTCTCTTAAAGCAGTTCAGCGCTTTATGGGGTTCATTAATTACTATCGCCAATTCATTCCCCACTTCTCTACTTTGGTTGCTCCCTTGGTAGCCCTCACCAAGAAAGGAGCCAATCCCAAATTGTGGTCAGAGGAGGTCTCCAAGGCCTTTACTTCAATCAAGTCCCATTTTGCTAGCGCTCCTATCCTACATCGTCCCGAGGTTGATAAGCCTTTTATATTGGAGGTAGATGCCTCGTCCGTTGGTGCTGGAGCAGTCCTTTTTCAAAAGGATGCTCAAGGTCGTAAACATCCTTGCTTTTTCTTCTCCAAGACCTTCACACCAGCGGAGAGGAATTATTCCATTGGGGATAGGGAGTTTCTAGCCATGAAGTTGGCCTTTTCCGAGTGGAGACATCTCCTGGAGGGGGCTCGCTTTCCCTTTTCAAGTTTTCACTGACCACAAAAATTTGGTCTATTTACAGACCACCCAGCGTTTAAATTCCCGTCAGGCCAGATGATCCCTGTTCTTCTCCCGGTTCCATTTCACCCTCCATTTTCTCTCCGGGGAGAAGAACATTCGTGCTGATGCTCTGTCTCGCTCCGTGGTGTCCTCTGAGGAGGTGGAGGAGGAGCCTCGGCTGATTGTCCCCACAGAGAGCCTAAGAACTGTTTCCCCGGTTTTGCTTGAGTCTGTGCCTCCGGGCAAGACTTTTTTGCCCATCAATTTGCGACCGGAGGTACTCTCTTGGGCACACTCGTCCAGGGTGGGTGGATATTTTGGGGCAAAGAGGACATCTGAGTTGCTGGCGAGGACATACTGGTGGCCACATATGGTCAGGGAATACGTTCAGGCGTGCATCTCCTGAGCCAAGAATAAGTCCCCTCGACAACGGCCAGCTGGGTTACTTTTTCCTTTACCGGTGGCAGACAGGCCCTGGGAGATAGTTGGGATGGATTTTGTGGTGGGCTTACCCAAGCCCCGGGGCTGCACCATCATCTGGGTGATAACCGACCACTTCTCCAAAATGGTGCACTTGGTGCCGTTACCACGGTTACCGTCTGCACGGGCCTTGGCAGCATTATTCATTAGGCATATTTTCCACCTACACGGTATGCCAGACAAAATTGTCAGTGATCTAGGTCCCCATTTTGTGTCTTGGTTCTGGAGAGAGCTATGTCGTTTACTCAGCATTGAGTTGAATCTCTCCTCTGCATACCATCCCGAGACGAATGGGTTGGTAGAGAGGGCCAACCAGACCTTGGTCACATACTTGCGACCTTTTGTCTCTGCCAGGCAGGATGACTGGGCATCCTTGCTACCGTGGGCTGAGTTCGCTCTAAATAATGCTGTGGCTGACTCCACCGGACAGACCCCATTCCTCCTGAACTACGGTCAGCATCCGCGGGTACCAGTGCCCATGCCCGTGTCTTCCGCCGATTCCAGGGTGGCAGACTGGGCTGTGGAGGCACGGGACATTTGGGACCGCACCCAGGATGCCATTCAGTCCTCCAACGAGAGGATGAGGTCTTCGGCCGATGCCCATCGGCGCCCCGCTCCTACATTTGCTCCGGGTGACCTAGTGTGGCTCTCTGCCCGAAACATCAGGCTACGTGTAGAGTCCACCAAGTTGGCACCTCGCTTTTTGGGTCACTTTAAAGTTCTTGAGCAGGTGAACCCGGTGGTTTACTGCCTAGCCCTGGTATTACTGACACCTTTCACGTGTCCCTCCTGAAACCCGTGGCCATTTCCCGTTTTTCCGAGTCATCTGCCTGGACGTCGGGTTCATCTACCGATGATCATGAGGTGAACGCCATTGTTGGGTGCAAGGTGGTACGAGGCAAAAAAATTTATTTGGTGGATTGGAGGGGTTATGGGCCTGAGGATAGGTCCTGGGAGCCTGCCGAGCATGTTCACGCTCCGCAGCCTTTGAGCGCAGCAAGGCCCAAAGAAAGAGGAGCCATGTTAGGGTTTGAGTTCCCACTGCTGCGCAAGGGGAGTCTCAAACCAATCCCGCTGCGGTCCCCCATTCATCTCCGTCCACAGTGGAGCCTGCTCAGCTTAGACGTCTCGCCCAGTCTAACAGTGTGCAGAGGATTACTGCTGCTCCTCCAGGCTCTGCTATTGTGGCCAGTACTGGTTAGCGGCGAGCAGACGTCTTTAGGACAAAGTCCTTGTTTTCCCCTTCTGAGCATGCCCAGAGTGAGATCTCTCATTGGAGATCAGGGGTCACATGCTCAGGTACTGCAGCAGCTCCTATTGGTCCGCCAGGAAGGTCCTGTGACTACTGGTGTTCTGGAACAGGTTTCATTGGTCCTTGTTTCTGGCAGGTCCTTTAGCTGTTACTATAAAAGGGTGGCATGGCTGGGCCGCCATGCGCTAGTGTCAATCTTTATATGCTTTGCGCCAGTGTGGTCATGCGTGTGTGTGGTTGGGGCCCGGCTGAAATAAGCCCCTAGAATACCGACTTAATCGGTGAGGAGTTTGGTATGCTAGCTGGTCAGGGTCGGTGTCCTAGATGCCCTAGATTACCGGCATAACCAGTGAGGAGTTTGATTGCCGTATTCAGGGCCTGGTGTTCAGACGCCATAGATTGCGGGTGACTCCCGCGAGGACATTAGCGCATGATCACGTTCTATGTTCACTTAGCACTTAACTGTGTACCTGGGTGCCTGACAGGACACAGAAGTTTGTCTCAGCGGCTCTGTGACATAATAGGGTTCGCTTTCAATGCTAGACATCGCCCTAGCGTGTTTATTTTGCGACTCAGTGGTGTTAAGTGAGTTCTCACACATCGCCATATAGCGCTGCGGCACTCCTTCTAGCGGCTCTGTGGAATAACAGAGTTCGCACATATTGCCACAGCGCGTTACGGCGTTTATTTGGGCGACTCTGCGGGATAACAGAGTTCGCTTCTTGCGCCATTTTACTAGCAGCAGGCTCCGCCTGCATGGTGGACCCCGGGCTGCGAACGCACCTTTTTACATCATATATTTGGTGCGTTCTGCAGACCCTAACAGGGTGAAATGAAAAAATACACATTTTGTCACATTTTTTCCCCCCCGGCTGTTTAACGTGCAGTGACCATGGCAGGTTTACATGATGCCATCACTGTGCGGCTATTGTCGTAGTTTTCCAAAATTGTGGATTTTAGAAAATCGTTATAAACTGTGGCAAAAAAACGTCACCATGGCCACAACTATTGAATCCACCCTAATCCCTATATGCTAAGCAACATTGGGGGAGGGCACAGTGACATGGCTGAAATACTATTTCTTTCAGCATTCTACCTTTTTGCTATTAAGTCTATGGGGTTAAACGGCCAGAACAGGATCCCAGTTACACTTTTGCTATTGATTGTACGGTTGTGCTCAAAAGTTTACATACCCCAGCAGAATTTTTGCTTTCTTGGCCTTTTTTCAGAGAATATGAATGATAACACCAAAACCTTTTCTCCACTCATGGTTAGTGATTAGGTGAAGCCATTTATTGTCATACTACTTTGTTTTCTCTTTTTAAATCATAATGACAACCCAAAACATCCACATGACCCTGATCAAAAGTTCACATACCCTGGTGATTTTTACCTGATAACATGCACAGAAGTTGACACAAATGGGTTTGAATGGCTACTGAAGGTAACATCCTCACCTGTGACCTGTTTGCTTGTAATCAGTGTATGTGCATAAAAGCTGAGAGAGTTTCTGGTATCCAGACAGACTTTTGCATTTTTCATCCTGCCACTGATGTTTCTGGATTGTGAGTCATGGGGAAAGCAAAAGAATTGTGAACGGATCTACGGGAAAAAGTAGTTGAACTGTGTAAAACAGGAAAGGGATACAAAACGATATCTAAGGAATTAATAGTGCCAGTTAGCAGCATTCAAACTGTGATTAACAAATGGAAAATCAGGGGCTCTGTAAAAACAAAACCACGGTCAGGTAGACCAACAAAAATTTCTTCCATAACAGCCAGGAAAATTGTTTGGGATGAGCTGGTTACAAGATGCACAATAAGGAGGCACTTGAAGAAAAATAGGCTGTATGGTTGAGTTGCCAGAAGAAAGCCATTACTGTGCAAATGCCACAAAGTATCTTGCCTATAATACGCAAAACAGCACAGAGACAAGCTTCAAAACTTCTGGAACAAAGTAATTTGGAGTGAAGAGACCAAAATTTAACTTTTTGGGCTCATCTATAAGGCTAAGTTCACACGTTGCGGAATTGCCGCGGAAATTTCCGCGGCAATCCCGCACTTCTCCCGCAGGAAATACGCACGTTTTTTGTATGCTGATTCCCGCCAGAATAATAGCGTTTTGCAAGCGTAATTAGCTTGCAGAATGCTAGCGTTTTCCTAGCGATCTGTAGCATCGCTTGGAAAACTGATTGACAGGTTGGTCACACGAGTCAAACACAGTGTTTGACAAGTGTGACCAACTTTTTACTATTGATGCCGCCTATGTCGCATCAATAGTAAAAAGATCTAATGTAAAAATAATAAAAAAAATAATAAATAATGATATTCTCACCTTCCGGCGGCCCCCGCAGCCTTCCCGCCTTCAGCGACGCTCCCGGCAACTCCGGTCCCAAGGATGCTTTGCGACAAATCACACCGATGACGTAGCATCTCGCGAGACCACTATGCCATCTGGGTGATTCTCGCAAAGGACTCTTGGGACCGGAAGTTGCCGGGAGCGTCGCTGAAGGCGGGAAGGCTGCGGGGGCCGCGGGAAGGCTGCGGGGGCCGCCGGAAGGTGAGAATATCATTATTTTTTATTTTAATTATTGTTTTACCAGGGATATGGTACCCAGGGCCTGGAGGAGAGTCTCCTCTCCTCCAGACCCTGGGTACCACCGCACATGAACCGCTTACATTCCGCAAAATTAATGAACATGTTGCTATTTTTTCCGCAAAGCGTTTTTTTCGCGGAAAGAAACGCAACATGTGGCCAAAACATGCGGAATCAATTAACATGTATAGGATGCTTAATGCTTGCGTTTTTATCGCGTTTTTACCGCGGAAAACCGCGGAAAAACCGCGAAAAAACGCAATTATTCCTGATCGTGTGCACTTAGCCTCAATGTTACATGTGGAGAGAGGTCGTCAATGCCTATGATGAAAGGAACACTATTCCTACTGTAAAGCACGGAGGTAGATCGCTGATGTTTTGGGGATGTGTGAGCTACAAAGGCACAGGAAACTTGGTCAAAATTGAAGGAAAGATGAATGCTGCACGTTATCAGCAAATACTGGAGGCAAGTTTACAATAATCAGCCCAGAAGCTGCACATGGGACGTACTTGGACTTTCCAACATAACAACGATCCAAAACACAAGGCCAAGTCGACCTGTCATTGGCTACAGCAGAACAACATTAAGGTACTGGAGTGGCCATCTCAGTCTCCTGACCTCAATATCATTGAACAACTCTGGGTAAATCTCAAGCGTGCAGTTCATGCTAGACAGCCCAGGAATTTACAGAAACTGGAGGCTTTTTGCCAAGAAGAGTGGGCAGCTTTACCATCTGAGAAAATAAAGAACCTCATCCACAACTACCACAAAAGACTTCAAGCTGTCATTGATGTTAGAGGGGGCAATACACGGTATTAAGAAATGGGGTATGTGAACTTTTGATCAGGGTCATATGGATGTTTTGGGCTGTCATTATGAGTTAAAAAGATAAAACACAGTAGTTTGACAATAAATGGCTTCACCCAACCACTAACCATGAGGGGAAAAAAAGTTTTGGTGTTATCATTCATATTCTCTGAAAAAAGGCCAAGAAAGCAAAAATTCTGCTGGGGTATGTAAACTTTTGAGACCAACTGTATGTCATGATGCCTTAACCCCTTACTGCCATCGGACGTACTATCCCGTCCATGGTACCTGGGCCCGTATGACCATGGACGGGATAGTACGTCTCGTGCGATCGGACGCGCTCCCGGGGGGAGCGCAGCCGATCGCGGCCGGGTGTCAGCTGATTATCACAGCTGACACCCATGACTGTGTGTCAGGAGCGGTCACGGACCGCTCCCGGCACATTAACCCCTTGCACACAGCGATCAAACATGATCGCGGTGTACTGGGGGCACAGGGGAGGATCGCGCAGGGTGGGGGCTCCCTGCGCGCCCCCCTGAGACCCTCAGAGCAGCGCGATGTGATCGCGCTGTTCTGAGGGCTTCCTCCCTCCCAGGACCCGGATCCAAGATGGCGCCGGGGTCCTGGAGGGAGGCGGCTTCCTCAGTGCCTGCTGAGAGCAGGCACTGAGAAGCCTGCTGCACTGCCTGAGCGATCGCTGGTGTGACAGAGTGCTGTGCACACTGTCACACCAGCGATCTGACAAAATACAGTGATGTCCCACCCTGGGACAAAGTAAAAAAGTTAAAAAAATAAAAATAAACATGTTTTTAAAAAAAATCCAAAATAAATAAAATAAAAAAAAAAAATATCCCCAATAAATTCACTTCTTCCTGTAAATAAAAAAACAAAGCAATAAAAGTACACATATTTGATATCGCCGCGTCCGTAACGACCCTCCCTATAAAATTGTCCCACTAGTTAACCCCTTTAGTGAACCCCTTAAAAAAAATAAAAAAAAACGAAGCAAAAAATCAATGCTTTATCATCATACCGCCGAACAAAAAGTGGAATAACACGCGATCAAAAAGACCGATATAAAAGCATGGTACCGCTGAAAACGTCATCTTGTCCCGCAAAAAACGAGCCGTCACACAGCATCATCAGCGAAAAAATAAAAAAGTTATAGCTCGCAGAATAAAGCGATGCAAAAATAATTATTATATATTATATTTATTATATAATTATATAAAAGCGCCAAAACATAAAAAAATGATATAAATGAGGTATCGCCATAATCGTACTGACCCGAAGAATAAAACTGCTTTATCAATTTTACCACACGCGGAACGGTATAAACGCCTCCCCCAAAAGAAATTCATGAATTGCTGATTTTTGTTCATTCTAACCTCCCAAAAATCGAAATAAAAAGCGATCAAAAAATGTCACGTGCTCAAAAATGGTACCAATAAAAACGTCAACTCGTACCGCAAAAAATAAGACCTCACATGACTCTGTGGGCCAAAATATGAAAAATTATAGCTCTCAAAATGTGATGATGCAAAAACTATTTTTGCAATAAAAAGCGTCTTTTAGCGTGACAGCTGCCAATCATAAAAACCCGCTATAAATAGTAAATCAAACCCCCTTTATCACCCCCTTAGTAAGGGAAAAATAATAAAATTAAAAAAAAGTATTTATTTCCATTTTCCCATTAGGGTTAGGGTTAGGGTTGCGGCTAAAGTTAGGGTTAGGGTTGGCGCTAAAGTTAGGATTAGGGTTAGGGTTGGGATTAGGGGTGTGTTAGGGTTAGGTTTGTGGTTAGGGTTGGGACTAGGGTTAGGGGTGTGTTGGGGTTAGGGTTGGAGTTAGAATTGGGGGGTTTCCGCTGTTTAGGCACATCAGGGGCTCTCCAAATGTGACATGGCGTCTGATCTCAATTCCAGCCAATTCTGCGTTGAAAAAGTCAAACGGTGCTCCTTCACTTCTCAGCTCTGCCATGCGTCCAAACAGTAGTTTATCCCCACATATGGGGTATCAGCGTACTCTGGACCCCAAGAGTTATTGTGCAATTTGTCCTATTTCTTCTGTTACCCTTGGGAAAATAAAAAACTGGGGGCGAAAATATAATTTTTGTACAAAAAAAATTATTTTTTTGTTTTTACGGCTGTACATTATAAACTTCTGTGAAGCACTTGGGGCTTCATAGCGCTCACCACACATCTAGATAAGTTCCTTGTGGGGTCTATTTTCCAAAATGGGGTCACTTGTGGGGGGGTTTCCACTGTTTAGGCGCATCAGGGGCTCTCCAAATGTGACATGACGCCCCCAGACCATTCCATCAAAGTCTGCAATCCAAAACGTCACTACTTTCCTTCCGAGCCCTGACGTGCGCCCATACAGTAGTTTTCTCCCACATATTGGGTATCAGCGTACTCAGGACAAATTGGACAACAACTTTTGGGGTCCAATTTCTCCTGTTACCCTTGTGAAAATAAAATATTGGGGGAGAAAAAATCATTTTTGTAAAAAAAAAAAAGATTTTTTATTTTTACGGCTGTACGTTATAAACTTCTGTGAAGCACTTGGGGTTCAAAGTGCTCACCACACATCTAGATAAGTTCCTTGTGGGGTCTATTTGCCAAAATGGGGTCACTTGTGGGGGGTTTCCACTGTATAGGTGCATCAGGGGCTCTCCAAATGTGACATGACGCCCCCAGACCATTCCATCAAAGTCTGCAATCCAAAACGTCACTACTTCCCTTCCGAGCCCTGACGTGCGCCCATACAGTAGTTTTCTCCCACATATTGGGTATCAGCGTACTCAGGACAAATTGGACAACAACTATTGGGTTCCAATTTCTTCTGTTACCCTTGTTAAAATAAAATATTGGGGCGAAAAAATCATTTTTGTAAAAAAAAAAAGGATTTTTTATTTTACGGCTGTACGTTATAAACTTTAGTGAAACACCTGGGGTTAAAAGTTCTCACCACACATCTAGATAAGTTCCTTGAGGGGTCTAGTTTCCAAAATGGTGTCATTTATGGGGGTTTCCACTGTTTAGGCAGATCAGGAGCTCTCCAAACACAACATGGCGTCCAGCCAATTCTGCGTTGAAAAAGTCAGACGGCGCTCCTTCCCTTCCAAACTCTGCCATGCACCCAAACAGTGGTTTACCCCCACATATGGGGTATCAGCGCACTCAGGACAAATTGCACAATAACTTTTGGAGTCTTGTTACCCTTGGAAAAATAAAAATTGGGGTGAAAAGATCATTTTTGTGGAAAAAATATGATTTTTAAATTTTACGGCTCTACATTATAAACTTGTGTGAAGCACTTGGGGGTTCAAATTGCTCACCAAAGATCTAGAAAAGTTCCTTAGGGGGTCTAGTTTCCCAAATGTGGTCATTTGTGGGGGGTTTCCACTGTTTAGGCACATCAGGGGCTCTCCAAATGCAACATGGCATCCAATCTCAATTCCAGCCAATTTTGGTTGGAAAAAGTCAAATGGTGCTCCTTCCATTCCGAGCTCTGCCGTGAGCCCAAACAGTGGTTCCCCCCCACATATGGGGTATCAGCGTACTCAGGACAAATTGGACAACAACTTATGTGGTCCAATTTCTCCTGTTACCCTTGGGAAAATAAAAAATTAGTGACTAAAAATAATTTTTGTGGGAAAAAAATAGGATTTTTTATTTTCATGCCCGGGCATTATAAACTTGTGTGAAGCACTTGGGGGTTCAAAGTGCTCACCAAAGATCTAGATAAGTTCCTTAGGGGGTCTAGTTTCCAAAATGGGGTCACTTGTGGGGGGTTTCCACTATTTAGGCTCATCTGGGGCACTGCAAATGGAACATGACCCCCATCAACGTCTGCATTCCAAAACGTTACTACTTCCTTTCCAAGCCCTGCCGTGCACCCAAACAGTTTCCCCCCCACATATGGGGTATCAGCGTACTCAGGACAAATTGGACAACAACTTTTGGGGTCCAATTTCCTTGGGAAAATTCAAAAATTTGGGACTAAAAAATCATTTTTGTGGAAAATTGTTTTTTTTTTTTTTTCACACCCAGGCATTATAAGCTTTTGTGAAACACTTGGGGTTTAAAGTGCTCACAACAGATCTAGATAAGTACCTTAGGGGGTCTAGTTTCCAAAATGGTGTCACTTGTGGGGGTTTCCACTGTTTAGGCGCATCAGGGGCTCTCCAAACACGACATGGCGTCCAATCTCAATTCCAGCCAATTTTAGTTTGAAAAAGTCAAACGGCGCTCCTTCCCTTACGAGCTCTGCCGTGTGCCCAAACAGTGGTTTTCCCCCACATATTGGGTATTGGCGTACTCAGGAGAAATTGCATAACAACCTTATCTGTCCATTTTCTCCTTTTACCCTTGTGAAAATAAAAAAAAAGTTTGTAAAAGATCATTTTTTGTGGCTAAAAAGTTAAATATTCATTTTTTCCTTCCACGTTGCTTTAGTTCCTGTGAAGCACCTGAAGGGTTAATAATCTTCTTGAATGTGGTTTTGAGTACCTTGAGGGGTGCAGTTTTTAGAATGGTGTCACTTTTGGGTATTTTCTGCCATATAGACCCCTCAAAGTGACTTCAAATGAGAGGTGGTCCCTAAAAAAAATGGCTTTGTAAATTTTGTTGTAAAAATGAGAAATCGCTGGTCAACTTTTAACCCTTATAACTTCCTAACAAAAAAAAATTTTGGTTCCAAAATTGTGCTGATGTAAAGTAGACATGTGGGAAATGTTATTTCTTAACTATTTTATGTGACATATTTCTCTGTTTTAAGGGAATAAAAATTCAAAGTTTGAAAATTGCAAAATTTTAAAAATTTTCGCCATATTTGCGTTTTTTTCAAAATAAACGCAAGTTATATCAAAGAAATTTTACTTCTAACGTGAAGTACAATATGTCACGAGAAAACAGTCTCTGAATCGCGAAGATCCGTTGAAGCGTTCCAGAGTAATAACCTCATAAAGGGACAGTGGTCAGAATTGTAAAAATTGGCCCGGTCATTAACGTGCAAACCACCCTTGGGGGTGAAGGGGTTAAAGGGCTTTTCAGAAAATCTCTGTCCCCCAACTGCAATTTGTTAAAAACAAAGAAAAAAAAAACTAGCTGTTTCTTACTCACCCTCCCCAGGTCCAGCACTGGGTTTTTCCCTTGCTGTTCCTCATGTCTGTTACTGATTGCAGTGCTTACATCCCATTGACAGTGCTGCAGCCAATCATTGAACTCGGCGGCTCTTAGTGAGCCAAGTCACTGAGCTCATTGACGTGGTGTCAGTGGTGCAGCCAATAGTAGACACCGGGAGCCGTGGTGAAGACTCAGCGTTGGACCCGGGGACGATGGGTAAAGCATGTTTTTAATTTTAGTAATAAACTACGCCCGAGGACCGTGATTTTCTGAACAACCCCTTTAAAGTCACAATGATTTCCGACTGTGACATCACTTCTTACTCTGCAGTAATTCGCCAAACCTGAACCTCACAGTCGTCATGCTCTGCCCAAATAATCAAATTGAATATGACATGTTCTGCTTTCTAATCAGTGAAGGTCATTGTTTGCAGATAAAAAGTACTTTTTAAAAACTATGTTTTTCATTTATGCCATAATTATTTTTACACTTTTAATATAGCTTGGTAATATCAATGATCTAGAACTTATTTGATCACTTCTTGTTTAGGAGTTACAAGCCGAAGTCAATGCGCACAAACAGCAGTTACGTCGAGTCCTGGAGATGGGCAACTCTTTGATTGCAAGTGGCCACCCGGAGTCTCATAACATCTCTGACAAGAATAAAAAACTGCAAGATGCTTGGTCAGAGCTGGAACGAGCGTGTGAGAAGAGGATGAGGGGCATACAGGACTCAGTCGGCTTCCAAAAGGTGAGAGATCACATTTTACCATAGCTGCTGTTTCCCCCCTAAGAGAAAAAATAAATCAGTTGCAAAATTGTCATGTTTTCTGGGATCTTTCGGCAGCATCAGACTCGAGAACATTAAGCCCACCAGAGGATTTCATTCTGAGAGCCCACCTTTCATGTATACAAATCCAAGGCATTATCATTAAAGTGTTTTTTAGGACCTAGACTCATCAGGCACTGTATTAAGTGGCATCACCATAAGATACGCAATGTTAGAATTTGGCTCTGCTTGCTGATTCGCTTGGTTTTCACGTGATTGTTCAGATACTGTTGAAATCTAGATGGTGGAGCCAGGTTCTCCCCAAATCAGGAACCCTATAGCAGCTGCAAGGTTTGCACTACAAATTCTCCTGAAGAAGAACCAGGGCCCACCAGAGGATTTTCCGGTTCTCTGGTGAGCCAGTCCGATCCTATCTATCGGTGTACATTATTATTAGCTGGGAAGCCTTTTTAAAAATACTTAGTTGTTTTCAAAGATTTTATATAATGCACATCATTGGATCCTCTTTCACAATGGTTTCTGCAGCAAGCTTCTGTGTCCCAGTAGAAGCTCTGTAAATGTACTATAACAATAGGCTTATTTTTTTTTTCAAATTAAAAAAAAAATTGATTTCTGATGTGTGACTAGAGTTATGGAAGATTAAATATATATATTTTTTATCCAATGTGAAAGTTTCTTCTTGATGTGTCCGACATGGAAAGTTGGATTGGAGAAAAACTTCCATTGGCGAACAGTAAAGATTATGGTAAAGAAGAGTCTGCCACCCAAAAAATGATGAAGAAACATAAGGTATTCTATAAAACGTCTCGTTCTAAAGTTTACAATGTAGAATCATACATAAAAATAATATTGAGAAATGTGTATATCTAAGAGGATAAAATGCAGCAACCTTCTTCCAATTTTATCCCTAGGACTTACAGCAGGAGATTGAGCTCTACCAAGACTTGGCATCTATGCTAGGTTCCTCAGGACAGAATCTGCCTTCCTACGGATATGATGAAGCTGATGCTCCTGTTCAAAAGATCCGTTCACAGATGAAGGATCTAAAGGATTGTGCAAGTGTAAGGTAATAGATCATTATGTCTTCTACCTACAACAATGGGGTAGGTTTATCAATAATGTCTAATTATTAGACAACGCAAACTGAAGCCCCTCTACACATTAGATGGATGTCTCCCGGCAGCTGTATTGACCGTCACTCCCATACACAGCAGCGATCAGCAGCATCTTCCAAAGAATAAAAGGATCGGCAGCTCATAATTGGACATCCCAGATCCTTAACTCCCTTTAAATCATCTTTTCAGGGTCCTTATACATATTAGACTTTTGAACCCATCGGTAATTGTGGGGTTGGCTGATTTTAGTCTAATGTGTACGTGGGGTTTTATACTAGACGGTCTTAAAATGTGCCTGATTTATCACAGTGCTTTGTGGTGTTTATTAGATATAATTATATTTTTAGACTATCTGATATAAGTTTATCTATTAGTTGACTTATTTTGTGCTGGAAACATATGCTCCTTTCTCTGTAAATCAAACCTCTTTCAGTGACACCATGCACCCCTTGTTGGGCAAAGCGTAAAAAGTGCTTAAAACTCACAATAATTATAGTGCGAGTCATGAGAAAGGAAAAGTGCAATACAAATATGAATTCAGAGAAAAGAAGTAGCTTTACATCAATGGCATGTTTTAGGTGGCCATGACAAGTTCCTACACCTACATGGTCATTTTAAGTGAAGCTTGTTGCTATTCCAAATCTTTGTCCCAGATCCCTGCAAAAATGAGAAGTAGAGAAAGAAGAAAGTAGAATAACTGCTGAAAAAGGGAAAGGGGAAGAGATGGGAGACACAAGATATGAAAGTCGAAGCAAATTATGGTAAATCGGCCAAGCTTCCTTTCCAAATGTGAACTTAATCGAAAATCAATTTGTCGATCAAGTGCCGTAGACTTACCATATTTACTCCATTAGTCTCAAAGACGTAGTATGGTATTATGGAGACCATACATGACTTCCAGCAGTGGAGAAACTAGAGCCTAACGTGCCACAGGGCAAAATTGGTTCCTGGTCCCCCCTCCCTACCTGCATGTTGCTCAGATCTGTGGGCCCTAGTGGTGTTGATGGAGTTTATGTTAATCCCCCCACTAAAAAAAAATATGATTTATAACTCTGAAAGAAAAATACTACAATTAGATAATTATCTAAGTAATGTTTCTAAATAATAGTCATTAAAAAATATCAATATACTGTTAATAAACAAAGTCCATTATACCAAGACCACTATACAAGGGCAAAATAATGCCACTACCCCCTGATCTTATAATAACACCACATAGTGTCTGAATATTATCACCATCCTGTTACGTAACAAAATTCGCTATACCAAGGCCAATATTTACAATAATTCATACAAAAGACACATACCGCCCGACCATGATCATATATTACCACCAAATAGTGACCAAATAATATCAACCTACTGATTTGTTAATAAAAATCACCATACTAACACTAATATTACCCCCATACTATGACCATTTAATGGGAGGTATCATTATATACAGCACAGGTAGCTCCAGTGAATCATCAGTGACGTCTCGAATTAAAGTAATTACTTTCCTCTTTTCTTCTTCATCTGGCACAGACCGCTATGACTTCTTTCATCCACTATTCGTCTCTGCAGGAAGTAACACTCAGACATCTATGGCTGAGCACCCTTCCCACTTTTTCCCCACTTTTACAGTAACAGTAAAATTATTCCCAAAAATAAAATACAATACAGTAGTGATGTTCCCATATATAGTAGTAATGCTTATGTCCTGTTTGTGCCTGAAAGAAGTAAAATTGCCCCATCCCATACAAGAGTAATGTCCCTCTTTGTAGACCTGATATAGTTGCAATAAACCCTTTGTGGCCCCATACATTAATAATATCCCCCTATGTGGCCCCCATAGATTAATAATGTCTTCCTTTGTGGCCCCGTACATTAATAATATCCCCCTATATGGCCCCCATACATTAATAATGTTCCCTCATTTGGCCCCCATAAATTAATATGTGGCCCCCATAAAGTATAATGTCCCCTTTTGTGGCCCCCATCTATAAATAATGCCCCCATTGTGCTCTTCAGACTACTATTGAAAAACAACCAAATCTCACCTGTCCCCATACCTATGACGAGTGTCTCAGTCCTCATCCTTCCCCTGGTGTAGGTGGTGTAGTGCATTGTCGTCATTGCACCACCTGTGGCATGATAGACCCAGGGGTGTAACTACAATAGGTGAAGGGGTTGCAATCGCACCCGGGTCCCAGAGCCTAGGGGGGCCAAAAAGTCCATTTTGCCTATGTAAAAAGACCAATGCTATTAAAGACTTGCAATAATTGGGGGCCCCCTTGGAGCTTTTGTATTGGGGCCCTTAACTTGTAAGTTACACCACTAGATAGACAAATGACTGTAGAGTAAGTGCGGGACAGGGATCTAATGGCTCTCTGTTCCGCAATGGATTTTAACTGGAGGTGCATTGAAGGATTTCGCTGGCTTTCACTGGCCACCTGCTCCAGGGGTCTGGTCACTGTCGCACCCCCTGAAAACCATTGATCGTTTTAACTCTTTGTTCCAGTGCCTGGGTATATATTTTTCCAGGTCTGAAGTGACAATTACGAGGAACCCTTAATAATCCTCAGGGGTCATCGTGTCCAAACCCTGCTCAATGCAGGAGTCACTAAACCATCTCAGACAAATAGATGTCTGTCCAGCCTCTTTTTGAAGACTTCCATTGAAGGAGAACTCACCACCTCTCGTGGCAGCCTATTCCACTCATTGATCACCCTTACTGTCAAACATTTTTTTTTAATATCTAATCTGTATCCTCTCCCTTTCAGTTGTCTCTTTTCAGTTGATGTAACTCTATACCATTGAGATAGTATTTTCTATTTTTTTTATTCCTATGTGTGACATTTTGTGATTTACGATAAACTGTAAAAGACAAACAGGTTGAGTACGTGTGTAAGCATGCTTACGTTATCTTCGACTTATCAAATATGATCCATCTACTTAGGTTATTTTTCATATTTTAGTGCAAAGCTTATTTCAAAGACAGTTTGTTGAAAAAAAAAATGCTGCTGGTTACCAGTATTTACTATTATTACTCCGCATAGATGGGGAAAACTGGAAGAGGCTTTGGCTCTGCACGAATACATCCGAGAATCAGGAGACCTTCAGGAATGGATGAACCAGCAAAGACAAGTGGCTAGTTCTGAGGACTACGGCAACGACTACGAGCACGTCCTGGTTAGAAAGTCATTATTTATTTCCTTAATTCATTTACTAGACTTTTTGATTGTTGACTATATACTGTATATACTGTATATTCCATCTCAAGTTGGTGATGCTGATCACTAGAAAACATTGTATACATTTTTATTTGGCTCTGATGTGTGGTTTCCTTTAGGAAAAGTGTAGCCTAAGCCATAGAAGATGATGATAAATAATTCAAGGCATTAACAGAAACTCATCTAGGTAAAAAATAAAAAGGGGGAACCGAAAGAGCATTAAAGAAATTAAAGATGCATTGCCCATTCCAGACAACGCAATAAACATAACACATGCTATGTAATCTAACAGCAGCATGATGTAGGACAGAGGTCCTGATTTTGGCGATGTATCTCTTATTGGGTGCAGCAGTTGTATTACAATCACAGGTTTTTCTGCTGCAGATCTAGCAGAGCTCAGAATGCTGAGCTTTTTATAACCCCGCCCATGGCACCGATTGGCTGCTTTTTGTGTACACTGTACATTGACAGAAAGCTTCTAATCAGTGGTGGGGGTAGGGTTGGACTAGGAGGCACGATACGCCTAGTCCTGTGTTGATAATCTCCTGCTGATAAAACACTAATTGTACTGAACAAACAGTCCAGTAAGTGACACATCGCTGGAATCAGGCTCTCTGCCCTTACATTATGCTGCTCTCAGATTATAAAGCAAAAACCTTTGGACAGATTCTCTTTAGTAGAAATAATGTTTGGAGGAGAGCCGTTCTTTTCTTAAAGTTATGAAATATTTGAAAAACTAATAAATATTTTTATTAAAACCAAAAGTGTAAAACAGCAATATCAATAAAAAAAAAACACTCCCCAAAAAATGTATCTTTCTGAGTTTGGTAAAGCTTTTGTTTCCACAGCAACTTCAAGCTAAGTTTGACACCTTCCAGCACCAGATGGAAACAGCTGAAAAAAGGATGGCCGGTTGCCAACGACTTTCGGATAGTCTTCTCGACAGAGGGCATTCTGACTCGATGCAAATTGTACAAAAACAAAAGGATCTACGGTAAAGGAATTTTGAAAGTGCTTTCTTGGTAGATGAGTCTAATAACTTAGTTATAAAGACAAGATAGGTAAAACCATGAATGAAGTCATAGACCGGTGCCGATGGCCTTACATAACCAAGAGGAACGCGCTGCTGTCTACTGGACTTCAGAAGGAAAATTATGTCACTTGCTTACAAACAGAGCATCAAAAACATCTCACAGATTACAAATCTACATTGTAAGTATATGTCACGAGGACAGATTGCTCATGTTCGCTCACACAAAGTAGATTTTAAACTAACAAGACATCAAGTTTGGTTCATTCTATTGTATTTTGTCCATTCCGTTTCTCCAAATTTATTGAAGGTGATAAGCATCCTTGTTCAAATAAACTTAAATGAACACCCTACTTTAATCAAACTTTACAGACATCAATAGTACAAGCAAATCTTAAAAAAACGTTGTAATATAACGTATCAGAAAGATATACCGTATTTTTTGGACTATAAGACTCACCGGACCATAAGACGCACCCCAAATTTTCAGGAGGAAAATAGGGAAAATAATGTATATGCATCAAATGCGGTCCATCTTACAGTCTGAATTCAGCTTACCGGCAGAGGTGCAGTCGCAGTGGAGGTGGTGGAACGGGGTCACAGGAGCTGTTCAGAGGTGCGCGACGCTGTGGGGTGATGCTGTGAGGCCCATCCCAGGCTGGTAGAAGGGGGTGTTCAGCGGTGCTTGGCGGACTCAGCAGTGCAGGGGCTCCACCGACATTTTGTGAAAGCCCAGAGCCCCCGCACTTTTAATGCGGTGGACTCTGGGAAAATGGCCTCCGGGGGCGATACATGCGCAGTATGAGAATTTGGAACTGAAATCTTGTCTCCCAAGATTGAAATCTGCTCACTGCATTGAAACCGTGGAAGTGCGGGGGCTATGGGCTTTCACATAATGTCATTGGAACCCCCGCACCACCGAGCACTGCTGAACACCCCCTCTTACCAGCCTGGGACTCGCAGCATCGTAACTCTGAACACCCCCTCCTCAAAGCCCAAGGCCCACAGCATCGCCCGCAGTATCGCCTGACTCCTGTAGTTGCTGCCCCCCTTGGTAAGCTACACTCAGAATATAACACGCTCCCCAATTTTCCCCAACATTTTTTGGGAAAAAGTGAGTCTTATCGTTTGAAAAATACGGTACTTCTTTCTCTACTTATGTGCCACTTCTTCCACCCTCTTACCTCCAGAACTTATCATTCACTTTCAAAAAACAGTTTGACTACTACAGGATTCGCAGCTACACAGATCAGTACTACAGTGTATAGTCCTCCATGCTACTGCTGCTTTCTGTCTATATGATACCTATTAAAAGAAATCCCGCTCTGTGCTGTAATCTGTATAGGAAACATCACAGCAGTTTCCTCCCACCAGCTTAGAGTCAACTGCAAATTAGAGAGAGAGCCTGCAGAGGGAAAAAGTGGTGAAAAATGCAGGCTACAGTCATATAATGACCAAAAATAGGCTTATTTCTCATGTGCAGACACAGACGGATTATTCTGAAAAGTTATATGAAAGCATATGTACAATTTAACTGCTTCTATTATGTGGGAAGGAAGAAAAAAATGTAATAGTTGCGCTACAGCAGAACATGAATTATATAGGAGATCCTCTGTCTGTTTTTACCAGTTTCTTTTAGGCTATGTGTAGGCTATGTGCACACATTAGAGATTTGCAGCAGAAAATTCTGCTGAAAATCCTAACGTGTAGGCAGGAAAAATGCGCCGGAAAATAAGCACTTTTTTGCTGCATTTTTGACATGGTTTTGCCATGTATTTGTCCCACTGACATTTTGAGAAAGCTCAGGGCCCCCTCACTTTCAATGCGGTGGACTCTGTGAAAATTGCCGCCGGAGACAGCACATGTGCAGTATGAGATTTCAGTACCGAAATCTTGTCTCCCAAGATTGAAATCTCTGCATCGGTGCATATAGCATATGCGATAGGACAATCACATCTTCAAGCCCCATAAAGAGGTTAACAAGAACAGGAAAAAAGTAAAATAAAAGTTAAAAAAATATGAAAAAAATAAAAAAAATAAAAGTTCAAACCACTCTCCTTTCCCCCCCGTGAAAATAAAGATATTACATTTTTACAAAATATATACATACATAGTATTGCCGTGTTCAGAAAAGTCAGATCAATCAAAGTATAAAAACAATTAACCCGATCAGTAAACACCATAGACTGAAAAAATTCAAGAACGCCAAAGTTATGCTTTTTTTTGGTCGCCGCAGTTCAGCAAAAAATGCTGTAACAAGCTATCAAAAAGTCACATCCATCCCAAAGTAGTACTAGTTAAAACATTGTCTCGCACCACAAAAAATAAGCTATCACATGCAGCTCCATCAGACGAAAAATAAAAATGTGATGGGTCTCGGAAAATTTCTGTCATTACTCTGCTGTCGAGTGACCCAGGACCAGGGACTCCTTCCCTGTCCCTACCACTAGGGGGTGCCATAACTCGCTCTATTACCCGGGATACTTCTGAAATTGAAGATACTGGGGCCACCACCCTTGCCTTATCTCCTGAGTTAGCCCTCCATCTGTTCTCTTCCCCCACCCAGGGAGGAGTGGTGCTATTGTGCACCGCAGTACACCAAATTGACAAACAAGGCAACACAAATGAGGGTTAACAGAAAACTCCAGGCATACAAAATATTCACTCACATATAACAGAGGAATGCACCAGGGAGTGGATGATAGAGAAAAACCAAAGTAAGAGGAGGGAAGGGAATTATCACACTTACAAACCACGCAACAGTCACAGATAACTTCCTCCAAAACTCCTTCTCATCATTATTTGTGAGAGACACCATGAAGCCAGAATTTGGGAGAGAAAGGGGGGTAGTTTGGAGCTCACCAACTAGATCAAACTAAGTTGGAGTTGACTGGTCGGTGCCGAGGTAATGAACTAAATTTTATTAGTTGAACATTAAAATTCTTAAACAGAAACCTGACGTGTTTTTGGCACCCTTAGTCCTAATAAAATTTAGTTATTTTATTACCTGGACGGATGTGTCGGAAACCATCCTTTCTCTCGTACCATGTGTAGGGTTGTCCTCCTGGCCTCGAGTTACTACTTTTTTGAACAAACCAGTAGACTTTTAATTGTGTTGCATTGTTCTGGCTAAGAAAGGGATTCTGTTGTAATGTGCCCGGGACATAAATGTAATAGTCTCCCAATACTGTGTTTTGCCTGCTAAGTACTCCATAAGTGCAGTACAATAAGGTGATGGGTGAAACCGACCGTTATTCTTGGCCGATAGAGCTGCACCACAGTTATCAATGTCAATATCGTCACACGTTCAAGAGATGATTGTGTTCTTTTGCCTCGTGGCTTTTTTTAGTCTAGGTAAAAACCAGATTTTTCACTAATCCCTTCTGCCCTGCGCATATCTTTACAACCTCAGGTAAAGAGGGAGAGAAGAAGTGCCAAGGAAGCAGAGTCGTATGTCTCTGGGCGCTGGATCCTCCCAGCTTAAAATCAAACTGGCAATTGCAGCCTCTTCTGGACTAGAAGCTTTAATTAGATAATTATTTCAGGCGTACTGAAAGACGGGATTAAATACTACAGCTGCGTGACATGACTCTGACAACGCTGACACGTCTGCAGCATATTTTTCATTTTTATGACTATTTTGACATTTTTAAATACACAAGGAAATCAGGTTGAATGGAACTAGGTGTTGTTTTTTTTCATGCAAATTGTACAAGCTAAAACCTAGGATAAAAATGAAATGAGCAGTAAATGAATAAATGGTAATAATACATGTGAATAACATAGAGGACTTAGCTGACACTATTTTGTTCAAAAGAGCATGAGTCTTCCAACCACGACAAGTTGACCCAATCAGGATGGACCCTAATTTATGTTGTATAAGTATAAAGCTATATATAAGTTTTTATATAAGTTTTTTTGTTGGTTTGTTTGTTTCAAAGGGCATCTTGGGAAGAACTTCAGCAACTAACTAGGCAACGGGGAAAACGGCTGCAAGATGCTGAGGCTATTCATAAGTGTTTTTGGGATCTAAAAGAAGCCCTCTCTCACATAGAGGTTAATATGATTGATTATTATTTATTTTTTTATAAACACATGTAGCAAATAGAATTGTGTGATGATCTGATAAAAACTACATTTCCTACTCAGATCTAACTTTGCCTTTTTAAAAAAATAATCTTTATTTTTATATAGCGGTAACATATTCTGCAGCGCTTTATAGTTTGCACACATTATCATTGCTGTCCCTGATGGGGCTCACAATCTACATTCCCTATCAGTATGACTTTGGAGTGTAGGGGGGAAACTGGAGGAAACCCACACAAACACAGGGAGAACATACAAACTCCATGCAGATGTTGTCCTTGATGGGATTTGAACCCCAAGACCCCAGCGCTGCAAGGCTGTAGTACTAACCACTGAGCCACTGTGCTGCCTTTTAACACCTCATTCAGATATTTGTGAGTGACATACGTGTTTCCATGGACAGAACACCTACCCATTATAGTCAATGAGGCTGTTCACATTTTCACATTTTTTGGCTAAAAATCACCCAAGACTAGTGTTGAGCGATACTTTCCGATATCCAAAAGTATCGGTATCGTAATGGTATCGCCGATATCCCAAAAATATCGGCGATACCCGATACCGATACCGGAAATCCAATGTAAGTCTATGGGACAGAAATATCGTAACTAAAAAAACCTCTTTCTTTCCTTGTAAACACTAAATAAACACACATAGAATACATATATATATATATACATGTCATTGTGACATATATATATACATATATGTATAGTTTATACACTTCTACATAGTAAAATATCCTCTGATTCAATTGCCGGGTAAAGCCGGCTTCTGTGAAAAGACAGAAGCACCCGACATGAAATGACACTTGGTGTACATAGGGTTAACCATGTCTTTTCATGTCCTTTGCTATCTGATTTGCACAAACAATTAAATCAGTCTATGTGTGCAAAATTTCACACCTGTAGGGGTTAATTAAAGGTGTAAATTCGTTGTAAAAAAAACGGACTTTTTTGCTACGAATTTACACCTTTAATTAACCCCTACAGG
Organism: Oophaga sylvatica; assembly: GCA_033576555.1. Classification (NCBI taxonomy): domain Eukaryota; kingdom Metazoa; phylum Chordata; class Amphibia; order Anura; family Dendrobatidae; genus Oophaga; species Oophaga sylvatica. The sequence continues at coordinate 399,991,489 of JARQOD010000001.1, forward strand.
TGTGAAATTTTGCACACATAGACTGATGTAATTGTTAGTGAAAACAATAGATCAAACAACTTGAAATGACATGGTTAACTCTATGTAAACCAAGTGTCATTTCATGTCGGGTTCTGCATTTTCACAAAAGCCGGCAATTGAATTAGCGGCTATTATACTATGTAGAAGTGTATGAACTATAAATATAAATAATATATATATATATGTGTCACAAATTCAATGACATGTATATATATATATGAGGTGTAAAATTGTTGAAAAAAAATGCGTGGGCTCCCGTCCTATTTTCGCAACCAGACAGACAAAGCCAGCGAGTGGGGGCAGATAATAATAGCCCAGAAAGGGACCATTATTTTTGGCCCCCCCCTGGCTACTAACATCTGCCCCCAGACACCCCAGAAAAGACAAATCTATAATTAGATTCGCCCTTTCTGGCACTTTGCCCGTCTATTCCCATTGCCCTGTAGCGGTGGCGAATGGGTTAATATGGGGTTAAAGCCACCTTGCTATTGAAAGGTGACCTTAAGCCAGGTTAATAATTGAGAGCTGTCAATTAGACAACTATCAATTATTAATCCTATTGCATGAAATAAAAATAAAACACACACACTTTAATTAAAAATCATTTTAATGAAATAAAGACACATGTTTTTGACCATCTTTTATTTTACTGCAAAAACCATTTCCTGTAATAAAAATAAAATAAAAAAGCAAAATTATTCTTACCTATCCCATGCACAGTCAGGTCCCACGGTGTAATCCTTCAGAAAGGGTTAATGTTTACTGCAGGGACCGCAGCTAATGCTGCAGCCTCACAGTAAACCCCCAAATGAATGAGCTCCTCTCCTGGCTGACAGGAGAGGAAGTGGAAAGCTTAATTGATTGCTTTCCACTTTCACTTCAGGTCAGCCAGGGACACAATCAGTGACGTCAGAGGGAACTGATTAACAAAAATAGGGGTTCCCTTCGAAAAAAAAATGGCGTGGGGTCCCCCCTATTTTTGTTAACCAGCCTGATGAAGCAGACTGCTGAGCAGTGGCGTACCGTGAATGAAGCAGACCATGCAGCTGCTATGGGGCCCGGACACGTGAGGGGGCCCGCAAAGGTCGGGTAGCTGTGCTGACACAGTACTACCAGGGGGTCGGCGGGGGAGGGGGAGCGCAGCTCTTCTATATACTCACCCCTCCTGGTGCGGTCTCTGCAGCCCCTGCTCTTCTCCCACGGTCTCCGATGCCTGTGTTCAGCGGTCAGGTGGTACCGCTCATTACAGTCATGAATATGCACATATTCATGACTTTAATGAGCGGTCCTGCGTGACCGCTGAACACTGGCGGCGGAGACCGCGGGAGAAGAGCAAGGGCTGCAGAGACCGCGCCGGTGGAAGGGTGAGTATAAGGGATATTTACCTGTCCCGTTCCACTGTTGCTCGCGTCCTCTTGCTGCAATGTTCAGGTCAGAGGGCGCGATGACGTCGTTAGTGCGCGCCGCGCCCTCTGCCTGATCATTCACTGCTGGAGGACCCCGAAGACAGCGGCGCTCAGCAGTGGAGAGAGGACAGGTAAATATCTCAGGTGCCGGGGCCCTGAGCGAGCGGTGACATCGGCACCTGGTGTCACCCCCTGCTCAGGACACGGGCACCTGGCCCCCAGCGACGAGAGCTGAGTATGTCTTTTTTTTTTGGTTGCAGCAGCTGCGGCAGCATAAGGGCCTATACTATGGAGCATCTATGGGGGCACAATCTATGGGGGCATGATCTATGGAGCAACTATGGGGGCACAATCTATGGGGGCATAATACATTTTTTTGTTTAATGTGTCCCCTCACTGTGCTGGCACTTTACATTTACAATGGCTCTGGGTTTTTTTTTTTTTGGGGGGGGGGGCATTCAGACTTTTGCTATGGGGCCCCATGATTTCTATGTACGCCCCTGCTGCTGAGGCATGGTATTTAAGGCTGTTAAGGAGCCAATAGCCATGGACCTTGCCAGCAGCGTCGGACTGGAGTACCTTGGGCCCACCAGAGAAAAATTATTCTTGGGCCCACCATCATACTTCCCAACCTTTGAAGAAGGGAAAGAGGGACAAAGGCTGTGGCACGCTGTGCCTGTTGCAGCAAATTTTAGGCCATGCCACGTTGCACCACAGACTGTCCAGGAGTTGGTGGATGCTTTAGTCCAGGTGTGGGAGGAGATCCCTCAGGAGACCATCCGTCGCGCTCATCAGGAGCATGGCCAGAAGTTGTAGGGAGGTCATACAGCATACCTCCCAAATTTTGAAGACAGGAAAGAGGGTTAAAGGCTGCGGCGCGCGTAGCGCGCCGCTGCAAATTTTAAGCCACGCCCCGACCACACCCATTTCACAGCTAATCACACCCATATCCTCGCCCCAACCGTACCCATGCCAATACAGCTGACCCTCCGATGACGGTTGGGGGGCCCACTGCTGGCACCGGGCCCCCCCACCGCCTGTTCAGGCCCCATAGCTTCCAGGCGGCAGAGCAGGGAGAGCGATTCTCCCTGCTCTGCCGCAGAATGTAACTGTATCGGCGTGCTGTGCACGCCGATACAGTTACTGTAGCGTAGCTCCGGGTGGGCCCCCTCAGAGCGCGGGGCCCGGGGCCACCGCCCCCTCTGCCCCGTGACCTATCCTTTCAAATCAGGGCCCACCACGCAGGAGCTGGGGCCCAACGGAGGTTTTCTCCGGTGTCCCGGTGGCTCAGTCCGACCCTGCTTGCCAGCCTGATAATACCAGGCCACAGCAGTCTGCTTATCTTTGCTGGTTAACAAAAATAGGGGATCCCGTCGAAAAAAATTGGCGTGGGGTCCCCCCTATTTTTGTTAACCAGCCAGATGAAGTAGACTGCTGAGGCCTGGTTTTTCAGGCTGTTAAGGAGCCAAGATCCATGGACCTTGCCAGCCTGATAATACCAGGCCACAGCAGTCTGCATATCTTGGCTGGTTAACAAAAATAGGGGATCCCCTCGAAAAAAATTGGCGTGGGGTCCCCCCTATTTTTGTTAACCAGCCAGATGAAGCAGACTGCTGAGGCCTGGTTTTTCAGGCTGTTAAGGAGCCAAGATCCATGGACCTTGCCAGCCTGATAATACCAGGCCACAGCATTCTGCATATCTTGGCTGGTTAACAAAAATAGGGGATCCCCTCGAAAAAAATTGGCGTGGGGTCCCCCCTATTTTTGTTAACCAGCCAGATGAAGCAGACTGCTGAGGCCTGGTTTTTCAGGCTGTTAAGGAGCCAAGATCCATGGACCTTGCCAGCCTGATAATACCAGGCCACAGCATTCTGCATATCTTGGCTGGTTAACAAAAATAGGGGATCCCCTCGAAAAAAATTGGCGTGGGGTCCCCCCTATTTTTGTTAACCAGCCAGATGAAGCAGACTGCTGAGGCCTGGTTTTTCAGGCTGTTAAGGAGCCAAGATCCATGGACCTTGCCAGCCTGATAATACCAGGCCACAGCAGTCTGCTTAGCTTGGCTGGTTAACAAAAATAGGGGATCCCCTCGAAAAAAAAACGGCGTAGGGGTCCCCCTATATTTGTTAACCAGCCAAGTAAAATGCAGACTGCTGTGGCCTGGTATTAAAAGACTGTCAAGGCCCATGGATTTTGGCCCTCAACAGCCTGATAATACCAGGCTGCAGCAGCCCCACATTTGGCGCATCAAAAGATGTGCCAATTGTGGCACTTTACCCGGCTCTTCCCACTTGCCCTGTAGCGGTGGCAAGTGGAGTAATAAGGGGTTAATGTCACCGTTGATTGCACGGTGACAATAAGCCCGGTTAATAATGGAGAGGCGTCAATAAGACACCGATCCATTATTAATCCCAAAGTTTTTAAATGTTTAAAAAAAAGACACAGAAAAAAGTATTTTAATGAAATAAAAGAGACAACACAGTTTTCATTTCTTTTATTACTCTCTCATTCCTGCGACGCCATCGATCTCCTGTAAAAAAAGAAAAAAAACAAAACAACAGTATACCACCTGTCCGACGCAGTCCATAGTAACGAGTGTCCCACGACGATCCAGCTCTGCTACATCGCAATGCCAGGCAGAGCCTGACATCCCGGTGCAGCACAGCTGATTACCTGCTTCCCGGCGGTGACGTCATCGGACTGCTTTACGGCCGCGATTACCCAGCAGTCACTGCAGTTATCGCGAGAAACTGCATGTGACCGCCAGGGAGAAGAGGATGGCGGCCATCAAGCAGTCCAGGACGTGACCGCCGGAGATCTTCTGCTGGGTAAGTGCCGCTGACTCCTGACACACCCGACCGACGGACACTGACAGTGACAGTGACAATTCCGATTCCGGTATCCGATATGACGAAAATATCGGAATCGGAATTCCGATACAGCCAATATCGGCCGATACCCGATATTTGCAGTATCGGAATGCTCAACCCTACCCAAGACATGTGTTTTTAATCTAAGTCACAGATCAAAATGACCTATTCAAATCTATGGGTCTTGCAAAATCACAGACAGCACAAGGATGGGATCAGGGTACAGTCCGTGTGCTGTACTTGATTAGCATTGCAATGAATAGGAGAAGCATAGCAGGTTTTTTTTTGGTTTTTCCAGTGAAAAATCACTGCTGAAACTCGTAACCAAAAAACTGATGAATAATTGTCTGAATTTTACATGCAAGAAAAATCACGGTCGACTGAATGAGGCTCATTAGGGTATTCCCATCTCCAGGATCATATCCCAATATGTAATAGGTGTAATAATAATATTAGCAAATACCTCCAATTAGAAATGTAGTATAGTTCTCCCGATAACCTATGTCGCTTACCCCATGTGTAGGGCATTGCAGTAGCTTAGGTATTCATGGTTGCGACCACTCATAAAGTGACAGTTAGTTGTCAGTGGTCGTAATCATGGATACCTAAGCTACTGCACTGCCCTGCACATGGGGTAAGTGACATAGCAAATCAAAATAACTATACTAAATTTTTAATTGTGGGTATTGGCTAATATTATTATCATTACACCTACTACATAAAGGAATAGGATCTTGAAGATGGGAATACTTCTTTAAAGCCCCTTTCACACGTCCATGTCTCCGGTACGTGTGGTGACAGTTTTCACACGCACCAGAGACACTGACACATGTAGACACATTCAAATGAATGGGTCTGTGCACATGTCAGCATGTTTCACGGACCATGTGTCCGTGGGCAAACACGCTGACATGTCCATTTTTTGCTGTCTTCACGGACAGCAAAACGTTCTGCACACGGAGAACACACTATGATGTCCTCATACCGCTCATCATTCTCCTCTGCTCGCAGGCAGAACAGGAAGAATGACAGCCGGCTACAGCACCAGCCGCAAGTGGACAGCGGCTTACAGTAGCGCTACTTCTCCGGCGGTTGTCCGTGTGGTACTGATGCGGCACACAGGTGGCACATGTGTGCCGCACGTAGTACACACACGGACACTGATATCTCCAGTACCGGTTTTTCAAGTACCGGAAATATCAGGACGTGTGAAAGGGGCCTAAGTCTTTATGGTTCCATTAAAAAACAATTGCCTCCCAGAAAGTCGACTGTTTTTAACTGATGCAAAAAATGACATCAGTAAATGTAGTCTAATGTAACAGTTTATTTCTCCATCGCCTCACTGGGGGACACAAGACCATGGGTGTTATGCTGCTGCCACTAGGAGGACACTAAGCAATACACAGAAAAAGTTAACTCCTCCTCCTGCAGTATACACCCTCTGTTGGCTCAATCCTGAACCAGTTCTTGCTTAGTGTCTGTTGGAGGCACTAGGGTCTGGTTTCAGACCACAATGTTATTTTTACCATTTTTATTTTTATTATTATAATTTTTCCACAATTTGGAAGGGCGACGGGTCTTGCAGGAAAAGTCCCGATCTCCCACCACCATCAACAGGCGGGAACGCGGAGTGTCGCCTCCACGTACCCCCTCCTGCAACGCTACCATCGGGCGACAGATCCCTTCAATGGGCCGCTCTCCACATGTGTCTGACTGCTGTAAACACGCTCCGGAATTTTTGGGAACAACAAAAAATACCCTCACCACCACTATTGAAAGCGGCTGGTGCTAGGATGATTGGAAGGAACCCTCTCCGCCTCCCTATAAAAGGGTTGGTGGATTGAGGACGGACGGACGCGCCAGCCTTTGGTACTATGAGCCAGGAGGCTCCGCAGTGAGTACATCTGTAAACCATTGAATATTGCGCTCTCTGAGTGTCCCAACAGTGATGTCTTCTGCGCTGTTAGCGGCGCCGCCGTGCAGATCCCATCTCTGTCTCCATCGCGGCCGCTCTTGCGATCCCTTTCGTGTCGCAGGGTCGGCGTCGCAAAAATTTAGTCCCCGGCTGCGGCCCGGGGTAGGCCGCTCTTGCGATCTGTATCGCGTCGCAAGATCTGCGCCGGCCGCTCTTGCGATCTCTATTGTGTCGCAGGGCCGGCGCCGCAAATTTAGGTCCCGGCTTCGGACTGGGATAGGCCTCAAGAGGAGGGCGGGCTTACCGCGCTCCCAGTTAGCTCCGCCCACATCGCGCTGTCCAGGACCCGGCCATTGGCAGGGAGCGATTAACTCCTCCCTATTCTCTCCATCTCTCCCCTCCCATGATTTCTGGTGCTTCTCGTCACCCATGAGAAGCGCAAAAGAGCCAAATCTCGGTTGCCATCTTCTGGGCTGTCAGGACTCTCAACGCTGCGGCATTGAACAGCTTATTCGTCAGCGCTTCTTCTTCCCTCGGGGGCTCGGACACAGGACCTGGGTAAGCTTACACAGCGCTTAACCCATCTCCTGCAGCAGGCTCACAGTTGCAAATATGTCACAATCAAAGGGCTCTAAAAGGCCTGACAAAAACCACACTGTGGTGTATGCCGCCTGTGCCTCATGCAACGCTTCCCTGCCATCAAAGCATGGTTCCGCATTCTGTGCATCATGTGCCCTAGAGCCCTCTGCTTCTACCGCTCAGGAGCCCCCTACTACCGTTCAGGAGCCCCTATCTACTCCTGATCCCAGTGAGCCGGGTCCTTCCGGGTGGCCTGCGTTTCTGGCACAGTCCATGGATTCTCTGACTAAGGCTTTGGACTCCTTCCGTGGTTCCTCTTCTAGCCAGGGCATCCCTTTTCCAGAAAGGGGCCCGTCAGCCTTCAGAGAGACCTCATCAGATAGGGGTCGATCCACGGCTTCAGCAAAACGGCGGTCTGGAAAACGCCGCCATAATGCATCTCCCAATCCATCTAGCGGTTCGGCATCTGCAAGCTCAGGTTCTCGTTCCCCTCTCCCAGAACTCTCAGTGATCATGATTCTGAGTACGAGTCGGATATAGATGATGACCCAAACTCGCCAGAGTGTAATACTATAGTAGGAACTCGAGGATTCTGATAGCGTGGGGCAATGAACAATCAGAGACGGGTTTCTTTGAATGCAAATAATGTATTTGTGAAACAGCAAAACACCCAAAAACAATATTCAAACAACCCGTAGTGACATGCCATGAAACGAGTCCATATATATACACAAGTCCAGTTATATGAATCCGGATATATAAGTCCTTGAACCTCTATAGCGAGGGCGGTAAAGTTCTTACGACGGAGTCCTCACACAAATGTGACCACAAGGTAAGTCTGATGCACAGGTAACGTGGCTGGATTTACACACTGCTGGTGTGTGAAGAGTCAGATCCAGGTATGCAGAAAACACAGGGAGGTCCAGGAACAAGTTAATCTCAGTTGTGGCTTAATTCAGTGAAGTCCAACAACAAGTTCATATGTCAGTAAGATTCCAGTAACAGTTCCAACAGCTCTCACCAGAGGTAGTGCACGAAGGGTTAAACAGCAACAGTTCAGAAACACAGTTCTTATCAGATGGAGTGAACCAAGGGTTAAATTCCCAAGTCAACAGGTTAGTGATAACACAGTATGTGCAACTTACATATGCAGAGAATGTCCAGAGCCATGGGTAGAAGCTGCTGTGGCTGAGAAACACCTGAAGATAAGGTTATGCACTTTCCTGGTAAATACACAAAAGATCTGTGAGGAACAAAGCAGCTGGTTGCAGGGAAACGGAAGCAGAATACTCCAGCAGGGAAGCCAGCACCTGAGCCGGGTTTTAAACAAACGAACAGGAAGTAGGGCACACAAAACAGCAAACTCCATTTTAACAAAGGGCAAAATCATTACAAAGTTACCTAGAAATCCCGGAATACTGACATTACTCCCCCCCTAAAGACGGCCTCCGGACGGTCCTGGACCAGGCCTGTCCGGGTATCTCCGATGAAACTGAGCAATCTTCAGAGGCGCATTGATGTTACTTACTGGTTCCCAAGAATCATTTTCAGGAGAGTAACCTTGCCATCTAACTAGATACTGAAGCCGTTTCTATGAAGTCTCGAATTAACAATATCCTGTACCACGAATTGTTCTTCACCATCAACCAACACTGGTGGAGGGGGAGGTACGATACGTCCCTGAAACGTGTTAGGAGAGACTGGTTTTAATAAGGAAACATGAAATACTGGGTGTACCTTTAAAGTCCGTGGTAGCTTCAACCGACAGGCAACAGAGCTCACAATCCCAGTGATCTTGAATGGACCGATGAATTTCTGTCCCAGTTTCTGCGAAGGAACACCCAATTTTAGATTCTTGGTGGACAACCAAACCGAGTCTCCTACCTTATACATAGGTGCTGGTTTCCGGAATCTATCGGCCAACTTCTTGTAACGCTCCTGTGCTGTGGTCAGGGAGTCCTTCAAAACTTCAAGATTACGTTGCAACGCCGTCACTCTGTCTTCAACCGCTGGTACCGAAATCGTAACCGGAGACCTAGGCAAAATACTTGGATGATAACCCAGGTTGGCAAAAAAAAAGGCGTTACCTTCGTGGAACTGCTTTGGGAGTTGTTGTACGAAAATTCCGCTAAAGGAAGTAGCTTCAGCCAATCGTCCTGCAAATGACTGACGTAACAGCGTAGATATTGCTCCAAGGTTTGATTTGTCCGTTCGGTCTGCCCGTTGGTCTGAGGATGGTATGCAGAAGACAAGCAAACATTAATGTGGAGCGCAGAACAAAATCCTTTCCAAAATCTAGAGGTAAATTGTATTCCCCGGTCAGAAATGATGTCATCTGGTACCCCATGCAGCCGAAAATGTTCTGGATAACTAGATCTACTGTCTCTGTAGCTGAGGGAAGACCAGCACACGGAATGAAATGAGCAGCTTTCGTTAAACGATCTACTACCACCAAAATAGTATTTTTACCACCAGAGGTGGGTAACTCCACAATAAAGTCCATCGAAATAGACCCCCAAGGGCGAGACGGTACAGGTAGCGGTTTAAGAAGACCAGTAGGTGAAACGCGAGGAACCTTGTACCGGGCACAAACTTCACAAGAGCGGACATAGTCATTCACATCCTTCAAGCAGGTAGGCCACCAAAAAAAACGAGTTAACAATTCCTGCGTCTTCTGTACCCCCCTATGACCAGCCAATTTAGAGTCGTGGACCAATTTGAGAACTCGAAGTCTTACAGCCTCTGGGACATAAATACATCGATCTCTAAGCCACACACCATTCCGAAGGACAAGATTCACATTGTCAGGTGGAGCTGCAAGAAATACGTCACCGTCATAGGCCAGCTTGATCTCCTGCCACAAGTCCCGGTTCCGGAGCACTCCAACGAAATTGGCCTCCGACAAGATGGTCTTAGACGGGGTCCCAGGCACGGAATCCATGGTATGGATTCGGGATAATGCGTCAGCTTTCCCATTACGTGAACCTGGGCGGTACGAAATAATAAAATTAAACTGGTTCAAGAACAAACTCCACCTAGCTTGTCGAGGAGAAAGACACCTGGCAGACTTAAGGAATTCCAAATTGCGATGATCCGTGAGTACTACTACCTGCTGAGTTGCCCCCTGCAAATGGTGTCTCCATTCCTTAAAGGCAGAAATAATTGCCAAAAGTTCCTTATCTGCCACATCATAGTTCAGTTCTGTAGAAGATAACCTACGAGAGAAGAAGGCACACGGGTGCAGCAAACCTTTGTCTCCGGTACGTTGTGAGAGGATAGCTCCCAATGCACAATCAGACGCGTCCACCTCCACGATAAAAGGCTGTGCAGGATCCGGATGCATCAATATTGGAGCCGTGGTAAAACAACCCTTCAGGCGATCAAAGGCTTCCTGAGCTTGCGAAGACCATTCAAACTTCTTCCCCTTCTTGGTGAGGAGAGTGATGGGACGGACAATTTCTGAAAAATTTCGGATAAACCGTCTATAAAAGTTAGCAAAGCCAATGAATCATTGTACCTCCTTAATGTTTCCTGGTACCGGCCAGTCCAAGATTGCCTGGATCTTGCTGGACTCCATATTCAATCCCTGAGGCGAGATAACATAGCCTAAAAATTGAATTTCAGAACAATGGAACTCACACTTTTCGAGTTTGATGTACAAATGATTATCTCTCAAACGTCTAAGTATGGTTTTGACATGTTCCTGATGTTCCTGTAAGGAGTCAGAAAAGATTAAGATGTCATCGAGGAAAATTACCACATATTGGTCCAATAAATCCCTGAAAATGTCGTTGGCTAAATGTTGAAAAGCAGCAGGAGCGTTACAGAGTCCGAATGGCATCACCAAATATTCAAAATGTCCATACCGGCATCTAAAAGCTGTCTTCCATTCGTCTCCGGGCCGTATACGGAGTAAATTATATGCCCCACGAAGATCTAATTTGGTAAATACTTTGGCCTGGCGAACTCTTTCCAACAATTCTGGAATTAGGGGCAACGGGTACCTGTTACGAATGGTTACCTTATTTAACTCCCGGTAGTCAATGCAGGGTCTTAGAGTACCATCCTTCTTCTTTACAAAGAATATTGGAGCTCCCGCTGGTGAAGAAGATGGTCGGATAAACCCCTTGGCTAAATTCTCATCTATATACTCTCGTAAAGATTTTAATTCCGGAGCCGCCAACGGGTAAACATGGCCGAAAGTAATCGCTGCTCCAGGAAGCAATTCTATGGGGCAGTCATACGGTCTATGTGGGGGAAGTTGATCTGCCTTCCTTTTATCACAAATGTCTGAGAATTCCTGATAAATCAGAGGGAGAGTAGGTACCTGTATCACCTCTTCCAAGTTCTAGGTAACTGGAGCCGCTACAGTTGGACTGATGGTAGAACTGCACTTCGGGAGAAAGGTTATCTCCTTGGTTTCCCAATTGATGATTGGATTTTGTGACCGTAACCAGGGAATTCCTAAAATTACAGGAAAATGAGGAGAAGATATTAACATGAATGAAAGTGTTTCTTGATGGTCTGGTTCCATCTTACACTCCAGAGGCACTGTCTCCCGATCTACTGGTCCAGAAACTAATGGGGAACCATCCACCGTTTCCATAGTGATTGGTGAAGCTCTTAGTTGTGTCTTTATACCATGTTCCTTTGCAAAAGAAGAATCCATGAAATTCCCACCTGCTTCAGAGTCTATCATGGCAGAACTTGATATCCACTGTTCCTCCCACTGAATCTGAATAGGAAGAGAACAATGTGAATATTTCTCCCCTTGATCTTTAGGGGAAGTCGGCATCAGTATTGGGGGAAAACCGCATCTAGATGTAGACTGGTCTCCGAAACTTCAGACTCAGCGTCTGTGTTATCATAATCCCCTACTACCGCCAACACCTTGTTGGGTCGCCTAGGACATTTAGGACAATTGATGAGGAAATGGTCCGATTGACCACAATAGAAACATAAGCGCTCACGGAGACGGTATTCGCGGCGTTCATTATTCTCACGTCTCTGCAGTGAGTCCACCTGCATAGGCACCTCCTCAGCCTCTCGCGGGTTTTTGCCTGTGGTTTCCCTGGACGGAAGAGAGAAATTAGTAATGCGATTTACAGCGGCCCATTTTTCTTGTCTGCGTTCAGTTAAACGGATATCAATACGTACACAGTGCTGTATAAACAATTCAAACTCCTGTGGAGACTCTGAACGAGCTAGCTCATCCTTGATTGCATTTGACAAACCTTTTCTAAAGATTGGTAATAAAGCATTGTTTTCCCACTGGGTGTCCACCACTAACCTTTTAAATTCAGTAACATATTCTATGACTGACCGTTTCCCCTGGCGTAAGGAAAGCAAGGCAGATTCAGCGGTAGCACGGCGGTTGGGATCGTCGAACATTTGCGCCATGGCTGCCAGAAAATTGTCCAAACTATTTAGACGGGTATCGTGACTTTCAACCATAGGATTTGCCCAAGCCAGTGCCCGTGATGTCAACAACATAATAATACATAGAACCTTAGATCTATCAGACCGGTAATAGGAGGCATGTACATCAAAAAATAATATACATTGATTAACAAACCCACGGAATTGACTTCGGTCACCATTAAAACGGAATGGAGGCAATTTGGGCATACTGGTGGATGAGGTAGGCTCAGTAGGTAAGGCCTCCAGGACTCCTAACCTAGCACGTAGATCTTGGAGAGCCTGACCAAACCCCTGTGCATTGTGGTTAACCGGAGACTCCAAGTCTCTAATCTGATTGTGTGCAGCCGCCACCTCCTGCTGCAAGGAGTTAACTATGGTGAACAATTTGTCTGCCCGTGTCTCCGTCATTGCCCCAGCAGAATCCCCTTTTTTAGGCTGGAGTATCCTGTAATACTATTGTAGGAACTCGAGGATTCTGATAGCGTGGGGCAATGAACAATCAGAGATGGGTTTCTTTGAATGCAAATAATGTATTTGTGAAACAGCAAAACACCCAAAAACAATATTCAAACAACCCATAGTGACATGCCATGAAACGAGTCCATATATATACACAAGTCCAGTTATATGAATCCGGATATATAAGTCCTTGAACCTCTATAGCGAGGGCGGTAAAGTTCTTACGACGGAGTCCTCACACAAATGTGACCACAAGGTAAGTCTGATGCACAGGTAACGTGGCTGGATTTACACACTGCTGGTGTGTGAAGAGTCAGATCCAGGTATGCAGAAAACACAGGGAGGTCCAGGAACAAGTTAATCTCAGTTGTGGCTTAATTCAGTGAAGTCCAACAACAAGTTCATATGTCAGTAAGATTCCAGTAACAGTTCCAACAGCTCTCACCAGAGGTAGTGCACGAAGGGTTAAACAGCAACAGTTCAGAAACACAGTTCTTATCAGATGGAGTGAACCAAGGGTTAAATTCCCAAGTCAACAGGTTAGTGATAACACAGTACCTGCAACTTACATATGCAGAGAATGTCCAGAGCCATGGGTAGAAGCTGCTGTGGCTGAGAAACACCTGAAGATAAGGTTATGCACTTTCCTGGTAAATACACAAAAGATCTGTGAGGAACAAAGCAGCTGGGTTGCAGGGAAACGGAAGCAGAATACTCCAGCAGGGAAGCCAGCACCTGAGCCGGGTTTTAAACAAACGAACAGGAAGTAGGGCACACAAAACAGCAAACTCCATTTTAACAAAGGGCAAAATCATTGACAAAGTTACCTAGAAAACCCGGAATACTGACACAGAGTTTCAAGAGTCCCTGAACTCTCTCATAGAGGCAGTTAATAAAGCCCTGAAGGTAGATGAAGAACCCAGGTCTCACCCGGATCACCCTATCTCTTTCAAAAGAGCTAAGCATCCTCACAAAGTTTTCGGTGATCACCCGGAGTTTACGGACATTGTTCAGGACATAGTGATCGGCCAGACAGACGTTTTTCAGGACTGAAGTCTCTGAAAGCGCGATACCCATTTTCGGCAACTGTAGTGTCTCGACCACGCACCACAATTGTGGGTTACCAGGGCAATGGGTACTCAGAGCCGAGCCCGTAGAAGTCTATGGGGTTGTCACAGGTAGCGATGGCTCGGTCTGTGGCCCTGGCGGTCAGGCGTATGTTGGGGGGGATTATTTACAGGGGATAGATTTATATACAGTTCGTGACGCCACCTGTAGTTTTCTGGTAATTTGTACCAGCGCTGCTGTAGAGCTCTGAGGGGATGGTGAGGCAGCTAGATGTCGGGTCCCCTACAGGTGGGACTCTTCCCTCAGGTCGATAGTAATGATAGGGTAGTGCAGGGACGCAATCAAATAACACAGTCTCACACATCAGCGTCTTTCCATACCTTTTTACTTGCAAGATGGTTAGGCAAGTCCCAGGGAGGCTGATCCAATGGAGGATGTGTTTCAAGATAGCAGCTGGACAAGTTAGGGGCCTCCTTTACTTTCACAAAGATGAGTCCAACCAGCATGAAGCGTAGTTCCCTCTATAAACTCCAGCTATCTCCAAGCTGTACTGCCCGGTCAGTGTTGTGGTCGGAGCCTTCCTGTGATGAAACTAGGTTCTTCTCTGCTTGGCCTAGCTCAAAGTTCCTATTCCACCTGACCCCAGTTACGTACTGACACTCCAGGGGCTGCTTGCTGTTACCTAAGGTTCAGTAAGCCTCTGGGTTTTCTACCACCATGCGTGAAGCTATAATGGTGCTTCGGTCTCCAGTGACCGGTGACAATGTGCAGGACTTCTTCAATCCTATAGCACTCAGAATTCCTACCACTGTGCCTTTCGCCTTGTCCGCGCTTGTAGCATAAGCATTTCTCACTTCAAAGGTTAATAAAGTCAGTCCCTTTCTTAATTCCTTTCTTGAGCTTGTTGCCAGACTCTCAGTAATCTTCTAGGCAGAGCACGTCTCTGAACCTTCACTGTCCTTGGGACAGGAGACTGAAGTATATCTGCAACTCACTTCTCTCTTCTTAATAGAATGTCTCAGTCTGTCTTCTAGTGGAGCACAGCTCTGACCAGGCTGAGGTGATCTGGCTCACCTGTACTGGACTCCACTTTCTGAACTGCACACAGATTGCACTCAGCTCTGCTGCTGACTGACTGGACCTCACTGAATGACTGAACTGAACTCGACTCCCCACTGCTGCATGTGACTAGACTTTATATACCTGTGGGCGTGTCTAAGTGCATGTTGAAATGAATGTTCATTGAGCATTAAACTGCTATCTCTCCACACATCCTCCAGGGTACTGCGTGTGCCTTCACACCAGGGCTACACAGTAGCAAAAGAGTGGACCGAATCTCCAGTAGTAGATCCACCTGTATCTCGCTTGGCTTCAAAAACCCTTCTGTCCCTTTCAGATGGCTCATCTATTAAAAACCCCTCAGATAGACAGGTCGACAACCTCGCTAAATCGGTCTTTGAGGCTGCTGGAGCATCGCTCTCTCCTTCTTTCGCAGCCACCTGGGTGGTGAGGTCCATGGTGGCCTGGGCTGAGGATCTGGTTAAAGTTACTATCGATATCCC
The DNA here is from genome assembly GCA_033576555.1 of Oophaga sylvatica. Lineage (NCBI taxonomy): Eukaryota > Metazoa > Chordata > Amphibia > Anura > Dendrobatidae > Oophaga > Oophaga sylvatica. Next base: position 400,006,790 of record JARQOD010000001.1, read on the forward strand.
TCTTCCCCCTGTGGTGTAGTGACACCTGATGCAGCTAGGGGGCGCTGTGTATGGCCCTCGGGATATGCATGGAGACATGTCATGGATGGACGGTATGTATCGCAGAGATGGGTGGCTCTGTGATGGAAGCCTGGATATGTTTGTTCAGCAGATCTACTGCTGAGAGTTGTGCTATGTATTGGGAGGCTTCCAGGTGACTAGGAGAGCTGGGTGGGTCCAGTCACCTACAAACCCACTCAAGGGGTATGTGTTTGAATACCTGGGATAAAACCTATATATAATAGTGTGTTGTGGTAAAGGACCTGTGATGAGGTCATGACCAGGTGACCTAACCATGTGATCCTGACCTCATCTGGGGGTGGGGTTACACCTGTAAAAGCCAGTGCTGTGCACATGAGAGGAGAACGTGGTGGAGGCTGGGAAATGTCTCTGATGTCTGTCTCAAGGGAGTCTGGCTGAGACGAGTGAAGAGTGTGTCCTGCACAGGGCTGCCTGGAAGTTTCCTGGAAGGTCTGCCGGTGTTGGAAGATTCCTGGAAGCACGTGGTGAGACTTGGAGCTTGGTAGCCAGGGTGTTGGACTGGGGTATAGCACCCGGACAGGACACATGTGTGTGCAGAGCCTGTGACGGTCTCACACTGAGAACCATGCGGTTCTATTGAGTTTGGCTGGAGTCAGCCTGGAAAGGACTGTTTTGTTACAGTGTGTCGGTGCAGCAGAAGCGAGTCCAGACCACCCGGGAATGGCACCTGGCGGTCCCTGCTGGCTTGCAGCCGCTTAGTTAAGCCCGTCCCATGCAAGGGTGAGTCTGGAATCAGTGATTATCCAGGATGGAATGCATTTATGTTTTGTTATGCTTTGTTACCGGATTTAAAGAGACAGTAAAATAGGGATTTTTGGACATAATGCCTGTGTGTTGCCTCATTACTGCGTGCCCAGCCTCAGCCTACCAGAGCGAATCCCTACACCCCCGAAGCACGTAATCTTGCCTATCAGATTACTCGGGCAGGCGACTACATAGTCCATGCGTCCTTAGATGCAGCTAATTGCGCTGCACTCACAGCCGCCAATGCCATCGCCATTCGAAGGTCCCTTTGGCTCCGAGAGTGGCGCGCAGACTCTGCTTCAAAGAGTCTTTGACTTCGCTGCCTTATCAATCAGGGCGTCTCTTTGGAGATCGTCTTGATCAGATTACTTCTGACGCAACTGGTGGCAAAAGTAAATTTCTTCTGCAGCGCAGAATCAATCGACCCTTTCGGTCCCAGTACCAAAGTCGTTCCCGGCCATTTCGCAGTTCCTTTAATTGGTCCTCTGCCTCGACCTCGTCCCGTGCACCCCGTTCTTCTCGCAGAGACAGGGGCTCGCAACCATCATTCAGGTCCTCTCAGCCCTGGAAAAACAGATTCTCTCAGTCGGGAAACAAGAGCTCCTCCTCTCGAAAATTATCTTCCCAATGACTCCTTGCTGGGGCCGGGGGAGCCAAACAGGGTAGGCGGCTGCCTACTCTTGTTTCGCGAGGTCTGGGGTCGGTCGTTCACGACCGGTGGGTCCGAGATCTCGTAGACTCCGGCTACAAGATCGAATTCTTTTCCCTTCCCCCAAGGCGCTTCTTCCAGTCTCGCCCCCAAAGGTCCAAGGCTCTCGCAACTCCCTTTCTTCAGGCCTTAAACATTCTTCGCATCAGCGGGGTCATCGTCCCAGTTCCTCACGAGGAAAGGTTCACAGCGTTTTATTCAAACCTTTTTTGTGGTCCCCAAGAAGGACGGCTCTCTGCGTCCTATCCTGGACCTAAAACTGCTGAACAAATTCATCAGAGTCTGCCATTTCAGAATGGAATCTCCCCGTTCTGTTATCGCATCTCTAGAAAGAAAGGAATACCTGGCGTCAGTCGACATCAAGGACGCATATCTGCACATTCCGATTTTCAGAGGCCATCAAAAGTTTCTGCGTTTTGCAGTCGGAGACAATCATTTTCAATTTGCCGCTCTGCCCTTCGGTCTCGTAACCGCCCCCAGAGTGTTCACAAAGGTCATGGCGGCCGTCATGTCAATTTTACACTCTCGGGGTGTGGTGGTCCTCCCGTACCTAGATGACCTGCTCATCAAAGGACCGACCTTTCGGGCCTGCGCAGAGAGTGTCGAGATCACTATCGACACCCTCTCTCGCCTGGGTTGGTTAGTCAATTTGGACAAGTCTTCTCCCATCCCCTCTCAGAAGATTCCGTTTCTGGGAATGATTCTGGATACCTCCCAAGGGTTGGTATCTCTCCCTCCAGAGAAGATTGTTTCTCTGAGGCGGGGAGTGCTCCTGTTGTCTCTAGGCCGCTCCCACTCTTTACGGTTTGCCATGCAGGTCCTGGGGAAAATGGTAGCCTCCATCGAGGCAGTACCGTTTGCTCAATTCCATCTCCGACCTCTTCAACAGGAGCTAATATCAGTCTGGGACAGGAACCCAGCGTCCTTAAGTCGCCGCTTTCGTCTCTCTCCCAGAGTCAGACGCTCGCTGAAATGGTGGACAAATGTTTCATCATTGAATCAAGGAAAATCTTTTCTGCCTGTGCATTGGTTGGTGGTGACCACCGATGCCAGTCTCCTCGGATGGGGAGCGGTGTTCCTTCACCACACGGCTTAGGGCCGCTGGTCTCTTCCAGAGACCCATCTCCCGATCAACATCCTGGAGATCAGAGCTATCAAACTAGCCCTCTGGCAGTTCCATCATCTTCTGGCCGGTCGTCCCATCCGGATCGAGCCAAGTCAAACCGTTCGCCCATCTCCGCGGTTCACATCCCAGGAGTGGACAATTGGGAGGCCGACTTTCTCAGTCGCCAGGGCTTAGACTCAGGAGAATGGTCCCTGCACCCGGAAGTGTTTCACATCATTTGCCAGTGTTGGGAATGCCGGATGTGGATCTCATGGCATCCAGGCTGAATACCAAAGTTCAGACTTTCATAAGTCGATCCCGCGATCCACTAGCCATCGGCTCGGATGCGCTAGTCCTCCCTTGGAGTCAATTTCGCCTTCCTTACATCTTTCCACCTCTTCCGTTAATCCCCAGGGTGATCCGCAAGATCAAGGCGGAATGCGTTCCTCTCATTCTCGTCGCTCCGGACTGGCCTCGCCGTCCGTGGTATGCGGAACTAATGCGTCTGGTCGCAGACGTACCCTGGAGACTACCGGATCGTCCGGACCTCCTTTCGCAGGGTCCAATTTACCATCACAATTCGAAAGCGCTGAATTTGACGGTATGGCCATTGAAGCCTGGATCCTAGGCCAGGCTGGTTTTTCTCAAAAAGTTGTCTCTACAATGATCAATGCCAGGAAGCCTGTTTCCGTCCGCATTTATCATCGTGTTTGGAAAACATTCTTTTCCTGGTGTAAGGATAAAGGTCGTTCCCCTTTGATTTTTTCTATCTCTTCCATTCTGGAATTCCTCCAAGCAGGATTGGACTCGGGGTTAGCACTCTCCTCCCTCAAGGGCAGATTTCCGCCTTATCCGTACTTTTCCAACGACGGATTGCATCTAAGTCTCAGGTCAGGACTTTTATCCAAGGAGTGTCACATCTCGTTCCACCCTACAAGAGGCCTTTGGAACCTTGGGATCTTAATCTGATCCTCAGTGCATTACAAGAATCCCCCTTCGAGCCTTTGCCGGAAGTGCCTTTATCTCTTCTTTCTTGGAATGTTGTCTTCCTAGTTGCAATTACCTCCATCAGGCGGGTATCGGAATTGGCAGCTTTGTCTTGTAAACCTCCTTTTCTCATTTTTCACCAGGACAAGGTAGTCCTTAGGACTTCTCCTTCTTTCTTGCCCAAAGTCGTTTCGGCTTTTCATATCAATGAAGATATAGTCCTGCCCTCGTTCTGTCCGGCGCCAATTCACCGTACTGAAAAAGCCCTTCACACCTTGGATTTGGTGAGGGCTCTCCGAAGGTACATTTCTAGAACTGCATCTTTCCGTAAATCGGTCGCCCTGTTTGTGCTTCTGGAAGGACGCAGACAGGGTTTTCCTGCTTCCAAGGCCACGTTAGCCAGATGGATCTGTTTGGCGATCCAAGAGGCGTACCGTGTCAAAGGTCAGTCTATCCCGGCTGGGATTAAGACACACTCCACTCGGTCTGTGGGGGCCTCCTGGGCCATTCGGCACAAGGCTTCAGCACAACAAGTGTGCAAGGCTGCGACTTGGTCCAGTCTTCATACTTTTGTCAAGCGTTACCAAATCCATGCTCAAGTTTCTTCAGATGAGGCACTTGGCAGACAAATTCTGCAATCAGCTGTCGCACATCTGTAAGTTGTCGGTTGACTGTTTAAGCGTTTTATGCATGTGGTTCACGAGGCTTCATCTGTTGTTATGGCTTCCCACCCAGGGACTGCTTTGGGATCTCCCATGGTCTTGTGTCCCCCAATGAGGCGATGGAGAAAAGAGATTTTTGTGTACTCACCGTAAAATCCTTTTCTCCGAGCCAATCATTGGGAGACACAGCTCCAAACCCTTGTTTAGCCAGTAGCCTCGTTGTCTCTTTGGTTCTGACATATTGCATTCTGTTATAAGCTCCTACTGCTTTGGCACCGAACTGGTTCAGGATTGAGCCAACAGAGGGTGTATACTGCAGGAGGAGGAGTTAACTTTTTCTGTGTATTGCTTAGTGTCCTCCTAGTGGCAGCAGCATAACACCCATGGTCTTGTGTCCCCCAATGATTGGCTCGGAGAAAAGGATTTTACGGTGAGTACACAAAAATCTCCTTTTTTCAGGATTTCTTATATAGCGCTATCATATTTTATGGCACTTCACAGACATCATTATCACTGTCCCCATCGGGGCTTGTCATATAAATTCCTTCACTATCAGTATGTCTTTGGAGTCTGGGAGGAAACCCACACAAACACGAGGAGAACATTCAAACTCTTTGCAGATGTTGTCCTTGGTGGGATTTAAACCCAGGACTCCAGCTCTGTAAGGCCGCCGTGCTAACCACTGAGCCGCCGTGCTAGCCACTGAGCCGCCGTTCTGCCTAATTCACTATTTGCATAGATCATGTAAAAAGATCTGTGCATTTTTCATATTAGATTGCTAATTCCTTGCTTTCAGGAACTGCCATGAGCAATTTTTGCCCCATGTCTATGATTAACTACCACTGTGTAAAGAGCGTTGGTGATAATTGGCACCAGATACATGATATTACACTAATGTGACAAAAAATGGACAGAGGTGACACAGTATTTTGGGATATTATCATTAGATATCTAAGCATAGATGTTTTTTTTTTAATTGCCTGGCAGGAAAAATCCCAAAGCATTCCAGATGACATTGCCAAAGACCTTAGTGGAGTCCAGTCCCAGCTGCGGAAACACGAGGCCCTGGAACATGAGTTGTCTGGGAATGAGCAGCAGGTAAACGATTCATTACTATGCGTGTCTGGGGAATCGTAGCCGCAGTGCTCCCCGCTTAAGACCCTAACTATTCTTACATGGCTGATGTGGCCCAGCTGTCACAAGCATTCACACAGCTCGGTGACACTTCAGCACAGGCTTCGATCATGTGTTAATGCATGAAAAAAAACAGGAGGCTGTGTAGAAAGTGAGAGTGCTGACCGAACGACTCTGACACACAGCTCAATGTAAATGAGCTCCGACCGGCTTTACGTGGGTCACTATTGTGGTTATCGTAAATTTTAAAACCTATTAAAGAAGCACTCCTCCTCTTCTTCCTCCTCCTCCTCCTCCCATCAAAGTTTTTGTTCTCTTAATATATTGCAGTCATCATATTATATAGCACTGCGTACTTACAATTGCTCATTTTGCCTTTCTACCCAATTAATTATTCTCTATTCTCTGCTCTACATAGAAAAAAGGAAGTCTCTTTTACCTGCATGAGTCATCCCCCTCTTCAACTCCTGACCCAGCTGCTCCGTTCCTGTCCCCTGCCAGGGACATTTGCAGTGATGACTCATACAGCGAAAATTTACCTCCTGTTCCTACATATAGAGCTTAGAAGTATTCAGCCACTCAGTTTTTAATCACGTGATGTCATAGACCTAATGGAAAAGAGAAGAATTAGCTGGGTAGAAAGGCAAAATGAGCAATTGTAAGTACTCAGTGCTATGTAATATGATAACTGCAATATATTAAGAGTGCTTCTTAAATCTTGTATCTTATCGGCACCAGGTTTAGGCATTATATAAATGATCTTTGCATATACTGAATAAACCCCCGCCAAAATGCTAAAAATGTGTGTATGTGACACTATTGTTAGCTTCCTTTTTATTTTTTTTTATTTTAGATTTTTATAAAATGTGTAAACTAGCACAAATGTTACTAGTATAAATACTGCAATACAGAAGAATAGAGAAACAGCAGCATGTCTATAACTTTAATTCTCATGTGGGAAATACAAGAGGACAAGAAAACTGACATATTATCCATTTTTAATAACTTCTCTTTCCTTGTGAAGTTAGAAAGGAAGAATAATGAAGCATTATTTTTTTTTTGTATTGCTCCAATGCAACGAAATAAAAATAAGCGGAGATATGAGTAGTCTTAATTGAAAATGTTCTGCAACTTTGGGTTTTTTAGCTGCTTTATGTCTCCATCCCCTCCCAACCTTGTGAAAACCAATGTGTCACAATGGTTGCAGACAGACTCGGACTGGCTCATAGGGGAGCAGGGGAATTCCCCGGTGGGCCCCCTGTGCATATACAGTCAGGGCCAGAAATATTTGGACAGTGACACAATTTTCGCGAGTTGGGCTCTGCATGCCACCACATTGGATTTGAAATGAAACCTCTACAACAGAATTCAAGTGCAGATTGTAACGTTTAATTTGAAGGGTTGAACAAAAATATGTGTTAGAAAATGTAGGAATTGTACACATTTCTTTACAAACACTCCACATTTTAGGAGGTCAAAAGTAATTGGACAAATAAACATAACCCAAACAAAATATTTTTATTTTCAATATTTTTGTGGCGAATCCTTTGGAGGCAATCACTGCCTTAAGTCTGGAACCCATGGACATCACCAAACGCTGGGTTTCCTCCTTCTTAATGCTTTGCCAGGCCTTTACAGCCGCAGCCTTCAGGTCTTGCTTGTTTGTGGGTCTTTCCCTCTTAAGTCTGGATTTGAGCAAGTGAAATGCATGCTCAATTGGGTTAAGATCTGGTGATTGACTTGGCCATTGAAGAATGTTCCACTTTTTTGCACTCATGAACTCCTGTGTAGCTTTGGCTGTATGCTTGGGGTCATTATCCATCTGTACTATGAAGCGCCGTCCAATCAAGTTTGCAGCATTTGGCTGAATCTGGGCTGAAAGTATATCCCGGTACACTTCAGAATTCATCCGGCTACTCTTGTCTGCTGTTATGTCATCAATAAACACAAGTGACCCAGTGCCATTGAAAGCCATGCATGCCCATGCCATCACGTTGCCTCCACCATGTTTTACAGAGGATGTGGTGTGCCTTGGATCATGTGCCGTTCCCTTTCTTCTCCAAACTTTTGGCTTCCCATCATTCTGGTACAGGTTGATCTTTGTCTCATCTGTCCATAGAATACTTTTCCAGAACTGAGCTGGCTTCTGGAGGTGTTTTTCAGCAAATTTAACTCTGGCCTGTCTATTTTTGGAATTGATGAATGGTTTGCATCTAGATGTGAACCCTTTGTATTTACTTTCATGGAGTCTTCTCTTTACTGTTGACTTAGAGACAGATACACCTACTTCACTGAGAGTGTTCTGGACTTCAGTTGATGTTGTGAACGGGTTCTTCTTCACCAAAGAAAGTATGCGGCGATCATCCACCACTGTTGTCTTCCGTGGGCTCCCAGGTCTTTTTGGATTGATGAGTTCACCAGTGCTTTCTTTCTTTCTCAGGATGTACCAAATTGTAGATTTTGCCACTTCTAATGTTGTAGCAATTTCTTGGATGGGTTTTTTTCTGTTCTTGCAGCTTAAGGATGGCTTGTTTCACCTGCATGGAGAGCTCCTGTGACCGCATGTTTCCTTCACAGCAAAACCTTCCAAATGCAAACACCACACCTCAAATCAACTCCGGCCCTTTCATCTGCTTAATTGAGAATGACATAACAAAGGGATTGCCCACACCTGTCCATGAAATAGCCTTGGAGTCATTTGTCCAATTACTTTTGGTCCCTTTAAAAACAGGGTGGCACATGTTAAGGAGCTGAAACTCCTAAACCCTTCATCCAATTTTAATGTGGATACCCTCAAATGAAAGCTGAAAGTCTGAACTTCAACTGCATCTGATTTGTTTTGTTTCAAATTCATTGTGGTAATGTCTAGAACCAAAATTAGATAAATGTTGTCTCTGTCCAAATATTTATGGACCTAACTGTATGGCCCCCAACCCCACTGTATGGGCAGTACTTGGCATAATTCACTTGATTTACTATATATTTCTGACAATCCCATTTACAATTAATTGAGCAGAGGTCAAACATGCACACCTATACTTTATTCAGTCCAGGGTTGCAGAAAAAAGAGCCCCGTTCTTTATTTTTTATTTTTTAATAACTCTCTAAATCAGGGGTGGGGAATATTTTTTCTGCCAAGGGCCATTTGGATATTTATACCATCCTTCGGGGCCGTACAAACTCCGCCCACAAAGTACATCCTGACTCTGGCACTGGTGTCAGGACATAATCTTTCATTGCATGACCTTCAGTGTTCAGTAGTGAACACTACATGTGTACTTAGAGAGCAAGAAGAAATTAATGAGCTAGTGGCTATCAAAATACAGCTCCCTGCCCAAAAATGCGGTCCCTGAGAATCTGCCCGGGGGCCGGATAAAAGGTCATCGAGGGCCGTAAATGGCCCTGGGGCCTGAGGTTCCCCACCCCTGCTCTAAATTGAGTCCATCACCCCCCCAAATACCTTTTTAATTACCGTATATACTCGTGTATAAGCCGAGATTTTCAGCACCTTTTTTCGTGCTGAAAATGCCCCCTCGGCTTATACACAAGTCATAGGGCAGAAACCAGCGGGGGAGGGGATGCCGACGGCAGGAGCCGGTGGCTGGGATCATACTCACCCCTCCCCGTGCCATCGCTGAGCGTCCCTGCAATCCTGCGTTTCTCCCGGCTTCCTGCAGCTCTTCAGCACTGAGCGGTGATGTAATACCCGCTCACTAAGGTCATGTAATATGGACGCGACGCCACTCCCATGGGCGTGGCCTCCATATTCATGGCCTTAATGAGCGGTATTACATCACCGCTCAGTGCTGGAGAGCTGCAGGAAGACGGGGAGAACGCAGGATTGCAGGGACGCTCAGCGATGGCACGGGGAGGGGTGAGTATAATGGAGGAGAGGACAAGGAGCACGGAACAGGACGGGGGGGAGAACGGTGGATGGGGGAAGCATAGAGGAGGACGGGGAAGCTGGAGCAAGATGGGGGAAGCATGGAGGAGGACGGGGGGAGAACGGAGGACGGGGGAAGCATGGAGCAGGACGGGGGGAGATCAGTGGACGGGGAAGCGTGGAGGAGGACGGGGGAAGCATGGAGCAGGACAGGGGAGGATGGAGGGCACAAAGGAGCACGGAGCAGGACGGGGGGCACAGGAGGACGGAGAAGGAATGGGGGAGCACAGCGGAGGACGGAGCAGGAGGGGGGAGTACAGAGGAGAATGGGGAGCACAGAGCTGGATGGGGGAGCAAGGAGCAGGACGGGGGCAGCACAGAGCAGGAGGGCAGTTTATACACCCGGCTTATACACGAGTCAATAATTTTTCCCAGTTTTTTGTGGCAAAATTAGGGGGGTCGGCTTATACAGGGTCGGCTTATACACGAGTATATACGGTACCTATATTGTGATATAGGGGACTTAGACCCTATAATATTGTTGCTAGCACTCTGCTCATTTCTGGTACAAAGTCTAAGATAATAACTTTTATTTTGTATACAAATGAAGGGTCTTTGGAGCACCTTTGGCATGACTAAGAGCTTGGTGCACCATTATGCCCCTTTAGGTTGCATGTTGGGGGCTTCCCTGCTTTTGGTTTACAGCACTCATTTTTTTGCAGAGCGAGCATTGCCTAAAGTCAGCTAGCGTGTATGTGCACACTGACACTGCCTGTGCATGTGTAAGGGGGTGAAGGAGTATCATTGCTTCGCCCTACCCCTTAAGTGCTCTTAATTTATATCTGTGCTAATTACTGTGTTGTTATAAATATTCGGTGGTATTGCTACATGGAACATGTATTACCACACATAGCAATGGTATTGCCGCATCTGCTCTCGTGTTACCATTATGTGTATAATATTGTATTGCATTGTGTTATTTCAGTATAAGACTGTATATAATGTATGTGATGTGTATTAATGCTCTTGTATACTTTAGGGATAGTTAGGTGCTTTCTTCTGGGAACACTAGAGGAGGGCACCTTAGTATATAGTTCTCATATATTGGGTAAGTGGAGTTCTGTTGCGGGCACTAGATGGGGGCATACAAGTGTGCACTGTTAGGAATAGTGGATAGGATGTTATTAGAGGGTTAACTGTAGGATGTGCTGCCGGATAGTAGTTATAAGTTTCCAGGTAGTTAGCTCAGACGGCGCCGGAGTGCCCAAGTGTCCAAATGGGCTATAGGCCCGGACAGCACGCAGCCACGCAACGTTCAAGTGCTGCAGCCCACGTTACCCACGGCCACTGTATACCATATCAGTGAGGCCTGTACAGAGAAGAAGGATAT
>JARQOD010000001.1:400017584-400068098 GCA_033576555.1 Oophaga sylvatica
CCAATTCAGAGGAGGAAGGCAACTTAGGTAATGGCACAAGATGTATCATTTTGGAAAACCTATCACAAATTACCCAGATGGTGGTCATTCTCTGAGAAACAGGAAGATCGGAAATGAAATCCATAGAGATATGGGTCCATGGTCTCTTGGGCACAGGCAATGGCATCAACAAACCACTAGAGCGAGAGCAAGGCTTGGAGCGAGAGCAAGTCCCGCAGGACTGCACAAATTCCCTGACATCGCGAGACAAGGTAGGCCACCAAAAGGACCGACTAACCAAGTCTCTGGTACCAAAAATTCCGGGATGCCCAGCCAATGCGGAACAATGAATCTCAGACATCACACTCTTTTTCCATTGGTCCGGGACAAACAATTTTCCAACAGGGCAGCGCTCGGGCCTATCCTCCTGACACCCCTCCAGAGCAAGTCTCAAATTAGGCGAGATGGCGGAAAGAACTACACCCTCCTTCAAAATAACAGAGGGATCAGATAGCTCAGGAGAGTCCGCAAGGAAACTCCTCGAGAGGGCATCCGCCTTAACATTCTTAGTGCCAGGAAGAAAGGAAACCACAAAATTAAAACGTGTGAAAAACAAGGCCCACCTGGCCTGTCTAGGATTGAGTCGCTTGGCAGATTCCAGATAGACCAGATTCTTATGGTCCGTAAGGACCACCACCTGATGTTTGGCTCCCTCCAGCCAATGTCTCCACTCTTCAAAAGCCCACTTCATGGCCAATAACTCCCGATTACCCACGTCATAATTACGTTCAGTAGGAGAAAATTTTCGAGAGAAAAAGGCACAAGGGTTACTTTTAGAGGTCTCTGGATCTTTTTGGGACAAAACGGCACCTGCCCCAATTTCAGAGGCATCAACCTCCACCTGAAATGGCAGAGAAACATCAGGCTGCCGTAGAACAGGAGCAGAAGTGAATCTCTGCTTAAGTTCCTGAAACGCAGAGACTGCCTCAGGAGGCCAATTCACCACATCAGAACCCTTTCTGGTCAAATCAGTTAATGGTTTAACAATAACAGAGAAATTACCAATAAATTTACGATAAAAATTGGCAAAACCCAAAAATCTCTGAAGAGCCTTTAATGAAGTAGGTTGGACCCAATCACAGATGGCCTGAACCTTGACCGGGTCCATTTCAATAACAGATGGGGACAAAATGAATCCCAGAAATGAGATCTTCTGTACGCCAAAAAGACACTTTGATCCCTTCACATACAGAGCATTCTCTCTCAAAATCTGGAATACAGTTCGAACATGTTTCACATGAGAGTCCCAGTCATTAGAAAAAATCAAGATATCATCCAAATAAACAATCAGAAACTTGTCCACAAAATCCCTGAAAATGTCATTCATGAAGGACTGGAAGACGGAAGGAGCATTAGTGAGCCCAAAGGGCATCACAAGGTACTCAAAATGCCCTTCAGGGGTGTTAAATGCCGTCTTCCATTCATCCCCGTGCTTAATGCGAATAAGGTTATACGCCCCCCTGAGGTCAAGCTTGGTAAACCAAGTAGCGTTTTTCACCCTGGAAAACAGGTCAGAAATCAAGGGTAACGGGTATTGATATTTCACAGTAATATTGTTCAAGAGACGATAATCAATACACGGCCTTAATGAACCATCTTTTTTGGCCACAAAGAAAAAACCGGCACCTAAGGGTGAAGAGGATGGTCTGATATGACCCTTCTCCAATGATTCCTTGATATAAGACCGCATAGCGTCATGTTCAGGTACAGACAAGTTAAAAAGGCGACCCTTAGGGAATTTACTACCTGGCACTAATTCAATAGCGCAGTCATAGCTCCTATGGGGAGGTAAGGATGCAGATTTACTTTCGCTAAACACATCAGAAAAATCAAACAAAAAGTCAGGAACATCCTCAGCCTGGGGGAGGCAGAAAAAACAGGAGTGTTGGTATTAACACATTGGCAGCCCCAACTGGTTACAGACACAGATTTCCAATCCAAAACAGGATTATGAGACTGTAACCAAGGGAAACCCAGCACGATAATGTCATGCAGATTATATAGAACCAAAAATTTGCAGCACTCCTGGTGATCAGGTTCAACCCTCATTATCACCTGAGTAGAAAACTGGGTTTATTCTCAGCCAAAGGGGTAGAATCGATCCCCAGTAGGGGAATAGACTTCTGTAGGGGTATCAAGGGAAATCCACAACGTTTAGCAAAATCATAATCCATCAGGTTAATAGCTGCTCCAGAATCAACGAAAGCCTGAGCAGAAAATGAGGACAGAGAGCATATCAGAGTGACAGTTAATAAAAACTTAGTCTGAACACCACCCAAGACAACTGAGCGTGCAAAACGTCTTCCCCGCTTAGGGCAGACTGAAATAGCATGAGAGGCATCACCACAGTAGAAACATAACCCATTGCGCTTTCGAAACTCATGACGCTGTGCCCCAGACACCACTCCATCACACTGCATGGGCTCAGCAGCTGGCTCACAAGGCAACACCACTCCACGCATACTTCTCCGCTCACGCAAACGTCTGTCAATTTGAATCGCTAATGACATAGAATCATTGAGACCAGAGGGGACAGGGAATCCCACCATAACATCCTTTACATTATCCGACAGACCCTTCCGGAAAAGGGCCGCCAAAGCGTCGTCATTCCATTTGGTCAGGACTGCCCACCTACGGAATCTCTGACAGTATAACTCAGCGTCATCAAGCCCCTGATTTAATGCCAACAAGGCTTTTTCAGCTTGATCAGTGACATTAGGCTCATCGTACAATAACCCCAAAGCCTGAAAAAATGCATCAACATCACTCAAAACAGGATCCCCAGGTGTGAGGGAAAAAGCCCAATCCTGAGGATCGCCGCGCAGGAGAGAGATGACAATTTGAACCTGCTGCGCTGCGTTTCCTGAGGACTTAGATTTTAAGGCAAGAAACAATTTACAATTATTTTTGAAATTCTGAAACTTAGCTCGATCCCCTGAAAACAAATCTGGCATGGGGATCCTAGGTTCCACAACAGGCAACCTAGCAAGATATGCAGCAATACTCCGAACCTCAGTGGCAAGCTGATCCACACGGCCAGACAACTGTGCAAACTCCATTGGGAGAAAAGATCCTCCCCAGCACCCAGAGATACAGAGGGAAAAAAAAAAAAAAATGCAACAAACAGAAAAATATCTCTGACAACTTTTCTCTTCAAAATATTTTTTCCCTTCTGTGAGTACCATACAATTTTTTTTGGCCGGTGATACTGTTATGTTACGGTAGCTGAGGAGTGCAGGTAAAAAAGGAAATACACCAGAGCAGTTGGAATCTATGAGATTGCAGTACCCTGACTAACCACCGCAACTAGAGGCAGCCGTGGAGCGTTCCTACGATGGTCCTAGACGCCTCGTCACAGCCTGAGAAACTAACTACACCTAAAGATAGAAATAGGAAAGCTATCTGCCCCGGAGCAGAACCCCAAAGATAATAGAAAGCCCCCAAACATGTAATGGCGGTTAGACAAGAGGAAATACTGACACAGAAAGAAAATAGTATGAGCAAACGCTGGGGCCCAAACTATCTAAATAGAAAAGGACAGGAAGGGTACTTACTGCAATCCCAGAAAACCCTGAAAAACACCAACTCTACTAATTTCAAAATCACCTGAGATCACACGACCTCTACCACCTAAATTAGTTCTCTGGTGTAACAGAAACAGCAGCCACTGAAAAAACTGCAAAAAGCAAAAGTACAAAACACAGTGGCTGGACTAAACTGAGAGGGCAAAAGCCCCCGGAGGGACCCAGAAGGCCCCCACAGAAGTGCAGGACAAAATGCAAAAATATAGCAAAAAACACAAAATAAGAAATTGTCTTATCTGATAGCAGGAGATGCAGACACGACACAGCAGGCTACAAGGGAAACTGGAAAGAAGGATTCAGACCAGAACAATTGATCACCGGCAACCCTGATGGGAAAATGATTCCCTTAAATAAGACCAATCAGTAACACCTGATTCCCAATCCTCACTAGTACCGCTTGTAACCACCAGAGGGAGCCTCTGCTCAGAACTCATCTCAAACCCATTCACAACAACTGAGGTTACCTGAGTTCATTCTCTCACTTTATGGCAATGCTGCGTGGGAATTTTCTTACCCAGCATTACCGTAAGAGAATGAACTGTAGTGACGCCATTCTCTCCCGGCGGCAGATCGATGGCGTCGGGAATAGGTGAGTATGTGCTCTATGTTCTGTATGTCATGTCTATGTTCTGTATGTCATGTGTATGTTCTGTATGTCACTGTATGTTCTGTATGTCATGTGTATGTTATATGTTGTCCCATCATTGGCTAATGTGTCAGTCACTGTCACTGTAGCAGGCAAGTCCCATCTGACGATGCCTGCATACACAGATCACGCACACAGGCCCGCACACCGCCGCACATACACCAATCACGCACACAGGCCCGCACACCGCCGCGCAGACACCGGCACACAATCACCGCCCACACACATAGCGCCGCACACTATACACGCCCACGCACCGCCCACACACAGCGGCGCACACTTTACACGCCCACGCACCGCCCACACACATAGCGCCGCACGCTATACATGCCCATGCACCGCCCACACACAGTGCCGCACACTATACACGCCCACGCACCGCCCACACACACAGCGCCGCACACTATACACGCCCACGCACCGCCCACACACATAGCGCCGCACACTATACACGCCCACACTCCGCCCACACACTTCCCTCCTCCCGAACTGCAGCGGTTTCACCCGCAGATCTTTTTTAGACCTGCGGTTTTGCTGCAGAAGTGCCCGACTCAATGCAAGTCAATGGGCGCCGAACCGCTGCAGTTCCGCACAAAGAATTGACATGCTGCGGAAAATAAAGCGCGGCGAAACCGCGCGTTTTTTACCGCAGCATGTGCACAGCAGACGTGCGGTTCCCATTGGATTACATTGCATGTGCACTGTGCTGCGGGTTGGATGCGTTTCCGCATCCAAACGCATCTAAAAACGCAAGGTGTGCACAGGGCCTTATACTCCGTAACGTAGTAAGTGTTACACCATATATCTGTGAGTTGTTAGACATCGTTCCTCATTCAGCATATCTCATTTGTCACGTTTTATAGATAAGCATCAGACCTAAATTATTTATTTAAAGGGGTATTCCGATCCCAAACAATGTCACACAGGAATTGATGTCACCTTTGTTAAAATCAAAGAACATTATTTCCTTGACATCCTTATAAAGCTCAAGTTAAAATAAATTTTGATACAAAAAAAAAAAAAATCCCATATGTCGTGTTTGAATTATTACTTTGCCCTCTGCCAATATAATGGGTGGCTGCGAAATGAGAATCTCTTTGACCTTTGCTTACAGAAGCCATTCATAATGGTAACATAATTACCTCCAAATGACAAGACTTTACTAGGTGCCAGTTACTTTCGGAGGCTTTGAGAAACGTAACCCTGATCTACTGGTCTCGTGTGTCATCCATATATGTTGTAACCCTAGCTTGGAACAACCGCCTGTAACACATTACGCTGTGGTTAATCTGACAGAACTCTGGGATGTTTGCCCTCAATGTTCATCTCGAAAACTTAACTTTATACATGTGAAATTGACTCTTGTTCAAGGTCAGAAGGTCAGACTGCCCACCAAAGGCTCGAGCACTTGGCCCTAGATCTTATGTAATAATGTGACTCCGCACCATCAGGAGGTTGAGATGTTTTGAAGATTATTGAGCAAACTGTTACTTTTAGCTAGCGTTGAGCGAATTTTTCAAAAATTCGGTTCTGACTACAGTTATTTTTGCAATATTCGCCGAACATCATGGAGTCAATGGGAGTAGAAATGACTAAATGTGTTCGGAACCGATCGTCAAACATAAATTCGTTATGAATAGGGTACCAATTTGACACAAATATGGCAAATTCAGGTTCGGCGACCGATTCCGAACATATTGGCTCAACTCTACTTTTAACCCCTTAACCTGTATTGTTGATAAAGACGACTCCTTCCTCTACCTTTTTCTAAACCCCCTGCGTAATCCAGCACTTATGGTCTAGATGTTATATGAACACGGTCAAAAATGTAACTGTCCGATGGATGCCTTGACGGCTCCTATCTGACACACATGGGCGTCCATGATATTGGTGATGATGAGTCAATATCTTTAATTGTTACATTGTGACAGCTGCATGCAACTTCCTAAGTGAGGAAAGTACCAGGCAGATGGTGGCTCTTAATAACCAGATACATTGTCACAAACAAAAGCTCAACTTGCCTGTCTCTAAATTCTGACAACTCTCCTTGCAACACATGAGGTTTAGGCATCATACACATGGCAGGGCCTTGTACCCGGGCTCTATACAGTGATGTGCTGCGTGTCCTTCTTTGCAAGTATCATATTCCTTCATAATACAATATGCGATGTATCAGATTTATCACAAACCTTGTCCTTTAGTCGCATGTTCACACTGCGCACATTTCCCCTTCCATTTATCACTATTTCATGCACAGGGTAGACTTTAATAACCCTAAAGTGTCCAGATCATCGGAGTGACACTGATACTCACGACACGCTGCAGACAGTCATGCTACTGTGCATATCAGCAGCCTGCAGAAGAGCTGAGCTAACAGACCGAATATTCAGGACAAGAATTAGTTTCTCATTTGTCCTACAAGCCAATGTGACAGGTCGGGCATTGTGCCAGCTTCTCCGCTTACACGCCAGCTCTTTAAAGCTGCAGCCCCACTTAACATATTTTATAAGGAGAGCATTTAGCCACATTACATTCTGTCTGCAGTGACCACTGTTTCCACCTTCTGTTTTTTGTTTCCTTAATTTTTTTTTTATTAGTGATTTAATCAAAATTAAATATGGAAATATGTACCAAAAATGTTTCCTTTTAAATGCGTAATCAAATTGTGTAGAATGAAGGAGAAAACTTTCCTGTCTGCAATTTAGTATGAATTTAACCTCTTACCATAGTGCATCATTATACCGATTGCATAGCAATTTATGCAGCTGCAGGTTCCTACCTTCTTACTGTCACTATGCAATGTAGAAAGTGGCATGTATACATTAATAAATCTGCCCGCTTTATATGTCACTTTTTGAAGCCTCAAACATTGACATCACAACCACTAGGGGCCACACTGTCACATATAAGATACATTTCTTTTGACAGAGTATCACATAATCATATTTTGTTTTGTTCTTTAAACCTTATCATCTTGTGCCACACATTATGGGATATTTTATGCCAAGAGCAAAGGTAAGGAAGAACACATGGGTCTAAGAAAACTAGTACAAACTCCCAAGTTGTTTAGTATTAAAAGAGTATTCTCCAATTCTTTACTAGCTTTAATTAGACAGCATGAAAATAAGCATGTTTGCAATTGTCGTTTTCCTGCAGTGAGAGCTTTTATCTTTTATAGTGTATGGCTGGTTTCCATTGAGGTTATCCACCAGAACCTGAATGAATGTGAACTGAACAGTAGTTACATTCCAGGAAACAGATTAACTATTAACATCCCAGTCAGCTATCTGCAGCCCATTACAACAGTTAGCAGCTCACCTTCCTCCATCTCCCTCCTTCACCCCCTTCCCTCCTCCCTCCTCCTCCCCTTACTTCCTTCACCTCCTCCCCTTCCCTCTTCCCCCTCCCCCTCCCTCCACCCCCTCCCCCTCCTTCTTCTACCCCTCCCCTTCTCTCCTCACTCCCTCACCCCTCCCTTCCCTCCTCCCCGTCCCTCCTTCACCCCTCTCTTTCCCTCCTCCCTCTCCCTCCTTCACCCCCTCCCTTTCCCTCTTCCCCTCCTTCACTCTTCCACTTCCCTCCTTCATCCCCTCCCCTTCCCTCCTCACCCTCCCTCCTTCACCCCCTCTCTTTCCCTCCTCCCTCTCCTTCACCCCCTCCCCTTCCCTCTTCCCCTCCTTCATTCTTCCACTTCCCTCCTTCATCCCCTCCCCTTCCCTCCTCACCCTCCCTCCTTCACCCCTCCTCCCTTCCTCACCTGCTCCCTTTCCATCCTCCCCCTCCCCTTCCCTCCTCCCCCTACCTCCTTCACCCCTTTTCTCTTCCCTCATCCCCATCTTTCACCCCTCCCCTTCCCTCCTCCCCTACCTCCTTCACCCCTTTTCTCTTCCCTCCTCCCCCTCCCTCCTTCACCTCTCCCCTTCCCTCCTCCCCCTCCCTCCTTCACCCCCTCCCTCCACCATCTCCCTTCTTTACCCCCTCCCTCCACCACCTCCCTTTCCCTCCCCCCTGCCTCCCTCATCCTCACTCTTTCCCTCCTCCCCCTCCCTCCTTCAACCCCTCACCCTCCTTCACCCCCTCCCTCCACCACCTCCCCTTCCCTCCTCCCCTCCCTTTCCCTCCTCCCCCTCCCTCCTTCATCCCCTCCCCTTCCCTCCTCCCCCTTCACACCCTCACCCACCTTCCACCACCTCCCTCCTTCACCCCTTCACCCTCCTTCCACCACCTCCCTCCTTCACCCCCTCCCTCCATCACCTCCCCTTCTCTCTTCCCCCTCCTTCCCTCATCCCCTCCCTTTCCCTCCTCCCCCTCCCCTTCTCTCTCCCCTCCCTCCCTCATCCCCTCCCTTTCCCTCATCCCCTCCCTTTCCCTCCTCCACCCCTCCTCTTCTCTCCTCCCCCTCCCTCCTTCACACCTCCCGTTCCCTTCACCCCTCCCCTTCTCTCTCCCTTATCCCCACTCTTCCCTCATCCCCCTCCCTCCTTCACACCCTCATCTCTCCCTCCCTCCTTCACCTCTCCCCTTCACTCCTCCCCCTCCATCCTTCACCCACTCCTCTTCCCTCCTACCCCTCCCTCCTTCACCCTCCCTTTCCCTTCTCCCTCCTTCACCCCCTCCCTCCACCACCTCCCTTCTTCACCTCCTCTTCCCAGTTCCCCCTGCCTCCCTCATCCCCACCCTTTCCCTCCTCCTCCCACCTTCAACCCCTCCCCTTACCTCCTTCACCCCCTAACCCTCCTTCACCACCTCCCTCCTTCACCCCATCCCTCCACCACCTCCCCTTCCCTCTTCCCCCTCCCTTGCTCATCCCCTCCCTTTCCCTCCTCCTCCCTTTTACCCCTCCCCTTCCTCCTTCACCCCTCTCCTTCTCTCTCCCCTCCCTCACTCATCCCCTCCGTTCCCTCCTTCCCCTTCCTCCTTCACCCCACTTCTCTCCTCCCCCTCCCTCCTCCCCCTCCCTCCTTCACCCCTCCCCTTCTCTCCTCACCTCTGTCAGTGCCGGGGGCGCATTTACAGCCACTGTGCTCTATACACTGAGCAGGGACTGAAATCATTCTGGCGCCACCCCTATGACTGAAAGCCAAATGCTGCTGGGGGGAATGAAGGTCATTCCCTCCCAGTAGCGGAGCTCTCAGTGCCAGCACCGAATGGTGTCATAACGCGATTAATCTGTAGATTAACCTTATAGCTGCAGGTTAATAGCTTTATTTTACATGACCGGTACCCTTTAAAAGGGTTATCCATTCTTAAATCTTGTCAACAAGCCCCACATACAATGATTTGTTGGATGCATATCATCCCATTTTTATAGGATCCTTGAATATTATTATTTTGGGTTGCTTTATGTAAGAAATGTAGTAAAGCGAGACTCGCCTGGGGTCCGGTGTCCTCTATGCTTTCACTTCATACCCCCTAAGGTAAATGAGCTGCGAGGATCGCAATGTACAGTGACGCTGCAAACTATCAGGAGTGGCCGAGCGCTCTCGTTTAGTTTGCAGTTTTAACCCTGTCCTGCCCTCCTTCAGAGCAACACTTTGCACTCTCAAACTTATTTCAGGACCGAAGGTGTTAAGTGCATTTAGTCTCGGCGACAAATTCTTCGCGCTTTCTTTAATGCATGGAAGAAAATGGAAAACACATTATTATAAATCCTACCTTTTTTGTATGTTAAGTGATATTATCATTACTGCTAAATTCCACAGTGCCCTTACTTGGAAAGGATGTAGGAAATATTCTTAAGACGGCGTGAACACAAGCACCGTAGACATGCAAAGGCAGAAAAGTCAGTATAGGGTGAAGAGAGGCAGGACACTTGCAGCTCTGCCTTGAAATCACATTGATTTCAGTCCTGTGGTCCATGCAAGAAGTAGCTGAGCTCCGCAATAACCAAGCTACCTAAAGCCATCTGCCCTTGTGACTGGACGTTGGCTCTCTGCTGCTTTCCTACATTCTCTCTTTTACATTGAAGCCAGATGATTTATCTGCAAGCACTCTCTGCACCTAGTGCCTTTCTTCCTTTCGCTATTTTAGTTAAAGCCTCCGTCCGGGACTTTCTTCCGGAGATTTTGGCATGTCGGTTGTGCTTAGTCATTGACAGAATCGCGATACGTTTGCCAACTGGATTTTTCTTCAGAAGGCACAGAAGAAACAGACTTTAACATTTGACCAGACTGGATTCAGACGTGGACTTACCTACTATTTGGCCTCAATATGTCGTGCTGGAATGGTCCTAGATCTACTTCTTCCTACGTCACTAAATTGGACTTAACATTGTGTCGCCCAAAAGTGGACAAGTCTCGTGTTTCACATACCGCATGTAGGGATCATGGTTTTGGGTCTGTGACAGATTTTACTGATAATGTATCAGATGATAACACCTCGAAGGGGAAATTCCATGATGGATGTTATACCAAACCTGGAGATTCTACTGGAATGCATTGCTCTAAATTGGATATTACGCTTGAACAAAAAGACAAAAGAAAAAACCCATTGAAAAGTCCTGTGTGCACTTGCTATTCATCCACAACACGACCCCATATGCCCTGGAGATATTCCTCATCATGCAGCAGTTCTCAGGGTAGTCAACCTTGTCTTGGTCAAGGAGGATTCATACATGATCATGGATGTGGATTTACAAATTCCTTTGCTAAGAAGAAAAGTTCTGTGACCATTCAGAGCTCCTCTCGTTCTTCTCCTGCTGATAATCCTATTCAGATAGAATCCTTTCCCACTGTCACAAAAAGTCAGTCTTCTTGGACCTCTCGTCTGGATCTGGTACTAGCCAACAATTCAGCTGTCTCTGCAACTCAAATTGGTAAACCTCATACCATTTTTACTTCTTCCAGCTCTGTGCAACCATGCAAGGAGTATGCTGAGAATGTGCCCCACATGCCTAACATCAAGGGAGTAAAAATGTATATATCCAGTTGCAGTTTGACAGTGCAGCCTCATAGGTATAAATGCCAAAGTGGAAGCCTTAACCAGCCTGTTCTTCTAATGCCTGAAGGTGATAATTCAACCAAGGAATACTCAGTAGGTTTTCAGACACCACAGAAGAGATTTATAGTATCGGAGACTCCCACTCTTCAGATAACGCAATTTCAGTTGACCAGGACACCGGCAAATACTCCCACCATTCAACAAACCTCATCTAGGGATCTATGGATATCTCCAGAAAAGATGCCAAAGGTTTCAGGAACCCCTGAGATGGTTCCAAACGTCCTTGTCTTTCAGAGAGGCTGTTCACCAGGATGTAAAACTAATTTGTATCCTGTTCTTATACCTACCCAGCACAAAGCTTCAAAAGTTTCTCTGGTTATTGGCAGTCCAGTAGCACCTGTACCTGTCCAGATCATACATGAATACAGCCGAAGTCCTACCCCTGCCATCTTCATATCAAATGGAGATCAACCAACCTCTTCAGAAGACCTAGGTTCTGGCTACTTACTTTCTGTAAACCCAATAGCCTGCTCCAAACCAAGACATGTGGATGCTTTCCAATCAAGTCCAATACTTGGGGCTCAGCCCGTAAGATGTAAACCAGCCGAACCATATTTTTGCCACTCATCACCGTCTACAATGGTGCCAAGGGTACAAAATGCTAGAGACTCTTGTGCACCTATAAATGTTAGCATTGAAACATTTGGGAGCCAGAGGGGGGCGGTCAAAATATCTATTTCCCATTCAAGGGGTTATTAACACAAAGCATAATACATTTTTCATTAATTGATAGAACTGGCAGTGTGCGGTCAATGTACTGTATATATTAGAATGTTGGATTAATGAAGGTGATCAAATCTAAAAAGACTCAAATGCTGCATTTTCATAAGCAAACGAAATGTAAGAATATAGTATTTATCTTATACAAGCATCTGGGTCCATGCATGAAATTGTGTACAAATGCAGTTAGCTTTATAAATCTATGCTGTGGGGTTTTTTTTACTTGTAGTTTATTTGAAGTTATGGCTTTGTGTCTGGTTTTCTCTACACCATATGTTCCTGTCTATAGTCAGGGCTGGTATACAGTGTAGCCTTTGTATGCAGCTATATTCTCTGTTGGTGAGGGGTAACTGCATGCCTAGAAATAAAGACATAAAGAAAATCATTTTTAAAGAGTTTACAGAAAAACATTCACAAGCTTTTTAGGGTCTACTCCACTTGTATTCTGCGCTTTATTTATATATATATATATATATATATATATATATATAAATATATATATATATTTATAGATATAGATATCTATCTATCTATCTATATGTATATCTATATATATATATAAAGACTTGAGAAAGGCTCATTGTGAGCCGAAACGTTGCCACACCATCTGGGTTTGAAATAAACCACACATTTTTTCATCTAAATCTATGGAGTGCTGCCTCCATTTTTTCCTTTTCTAGATTGGGGCAAGTATTGGATGCTTTGTAGAGGAGGCTTGTCACCCACTTATTGGTACTGTGCTGTTCCCTTTTTTGTATGTGTATATATATATATATATATATATATATATATATATATATATATATATGTGGTAGGACTGTCCTGCCTCTGTAAATCTGCTTTGTGTATATAATTTCAAATTATTTATTTGCTGGGTTGATTTGGCTTTTAACACCTTTCCAATTGACCTCAAAACTTGATCAGAATTTCTTCCAAAGATCATGTTGGTTTTGTTTTTTTTTTCTCTTTTCCCTCTACAAGAAAATGAATTGCATCTTTCTATTTTCTGTTGTGTTCTTGAATAGGAAACAGAGGGAGGACATAAAGGTTTTCATGAGCTATTAAATCAGCAGATTGTAATAATTTTTTGTTGTGTGTGATCAATAATATGTAAATATATATATACATCATCAGTGTTAAATGTGTGTTAGTGATCCTTAAAGAAAATCTGTCAGCACGATTTTGTAATGTAAAGTAAAGACATGGCTGCAATGGTGCTCTAACACTGATTATATTGATACCTTTGGTGAAGAAATCCACCTTGTGGTTCTTGTTTTTTCTCCATTTAAAGTTTTATGCTAATTAGATTTCGGTGCACAGAGGCGGACTGTGCACTGGGTTTTCTCCTCCCGCTCTGTGACTTCCTGGCCCTGCTGCCTGCCTCAGGTCTGTGTGTCCTGCCTTGTCTGTTTAAATCTCAGTATTGACCTGTCTTTTAAAGACCGGAGGCAGGCCAAGGGGTTGGGGAATCACAGACAGGGAGGAGAAGACCCAGCGCACAGTCCGGCCCCTGTGCACCGAAATCTAATTGGCAGAAAAAATTATATGGTGATTGAAGAAGAACTACAAAGCGGATTTCTTCACCAAAGGAATCAAATTAATCAATATTACAGAGCCAATACAGTCATGCCTTTACTATAATACATTACAACATCAAGCTTACAGGTTCTTTTTAATACCGATGGTTGTATGTTCTGGGAAGAGACATGTAAGAGCCACTTTGTAATTGGCATATTGATGAAATATGGATGACATTTCTACCACCAAAAGTTTTAATAAAAGTATCTGGAGTATTTATGGTATGCAACCTAAATTAACTTTAGAGCAACAATGCAAACCATATAAATACAGATTGAAAAATACACTTGTATAAAAACAGCCAAAAGTTTAGCACCATTACTATAGACAGTTCCCTTTATCAAAACTACTGCTTGGTGCAGTCTTGATAGAATCCCTGTTTTCTCAAGATGTGGCAGTGATCAGAATGATGAGCTGTGTATAACCCCGCCCACACCCCTGATTAGCTGATTCATGTGTACACTGTGCATTGTCAGCAAGCTGCCAGTCAGTGGTGGGGGGCGTGGTCACACAGATTAGTTGGACTGCCTGGCACATGGCATCTAGTCCTGCAGTGATAATTTTCTTCTGATAGAACACTGATTGTATTGAAACTGCAGCAAGCTGTTGAGCAAATGACAGATCACTGGAATCAGGCTCTTCACCCCTACATTATATTATATTATTATATTATATCATATTAAATGCCAAAAACCTGCTGATAGATTTCCTTTCATTTTTTCTTCTTCTCTGAGGTAGTTTTCCCAAAAGAAGGCTTCTTTTTTTGATCATGATGCCTCTGGATCTGCAGAGGGGGTGTAAACTCATCCCACTGCTTCTGTTACCTATGCTGCTTCACACTGTAGAAGCTCCATGTCTTCTATGTGATACACTTTGACACTGCTGAGTCTTTCTTTTCCATATGATGTAGCTTTATACTGCAGTGTCTTAATGGATTTTATCTCATGCATTTTCATACATACATTAGTCTCCCCTGCCTCCTGCTTGAGATAGGTTTTTCCCAGTCAGTTTTTACAAGCAGGAGGCAGCAAGCATTCATCATAAATATGTGGCTACTATCAAATAGGGGTAACACTCAAGGGTTAGATGTAAATCGAATAAAGGCTTCATTTAGGCAATGTCTCGGCTCAGCCGTTTCAAGCCTTAAAATATGTAATTTGTAACTTGCATGTCATACGCTGCTCTGGAAAGGTTCTGCTGTCTTCAGCCGAAACATAATCTTGACGACTAATTAAAGTCTGTATTTGCTTTGCATCTAAACCTGGAGTGATGCATCTATTTATGAGTGAGTCTATATAAAGAGAATTTTGGTTTAGTTCCTGGAGCTGACCCACTGAAGTTTATAAGACAAAAAAACCTGACTGGCACATCCAGACTAATGTGAACTAGGTGCAAACCAAGGGAGCTACCCCCATGTAATTTCACCAGGTCCCTACTTTACCCATAAATGCAGGCATTACTGACAGAGGTGCATATTCACCCAGAAATTCAGATATCAGCCTAATAGAGGTATGTTCATATTAGGTCAGGGACTCACAGAATTGAGACCACCTTGACGATGGTTGTGGGCTTTAAAATGTTTGGCCAAATGTTTATACTAAGCGTCTCAAATTTTTCCTTATACTCCAAAGCCATATTGCTGTTCAAAAATTCCACTGAAGTTTATATTATTGTTGCTACACGTTTTTTTACTTCTCTGGATAGATAGATACTGATAGTCAGTGTGAGTCAAGGGAGCTTTATAACTGCACCTAATTATTGTCTGGACAAGTACTTTATCATAAATCTCTAAATGATAGAATTGATAACTTTATCAGCATGGGGAACATTCAGAAAAAAAGGAGATTGGAGGTGACCACTGACGGATGAGAGCCGTGTGCAAGAAAATGGGCTTTTTTCAGTTAAATAGCTCAACGTTACGCACCCCTTTATGTGTCAAAAGTTGCTTGCTGTTTTGGAGGTGGAAGTGGGACCCCCTTATGTATTGGGGCCTGGTTGCACCAAGGTCGCCCCTGGCTCTGGTCAAAATCGTATAGCACACAGACACCACATGGAGTCTTGTCATTGAATAGGGCTGTTCAGATAAGTTATTTCACATGGGCCGGGTGTCCATGTACATTGCAGCATCTTATGAGTTTCTTCCATTTTTCGGAAAAAAGATCCAATATGGAATTTCCATAATGCCTCCGATTTTTGCAGATAGATTCCAGTTATTATCATCGGAAAATGCATTTGGTCTTGAAAATTGTATTAACTGCTGATGTATAAAAACTCATATCATACAGATGTAAGAAATGGACATACTAATGGCACACGCACGGAATAGGAATGTCAATATAGATGAAAATTATATGTTTTCTTTTCTGCATGATTTTTCCTACACGGGTGAAGAGCAGCGTTACACATTTAGGATTACAAGTTAGTGGTGTCTTGAAGCCTTGTATCTTCATAGTAGAAAACGACTTCCATTACGCATTACTCAACCTAGAGGAAATATAAATACGTGGCTTGTAAATGAGTAACTTTGTTGGGGAATTTTTGAGAATTCTCTTTTTTTTGTTAGACTTTTACCTCTTGCTAAACGTAAAGCAAAAGGTACCAAGTTTGTACATTTGCGTAATAAAAATGTTGGAGGATTTCATTTTTCCTACGATCCTACCATTTGCAATAACATTTAAGATAATAAAGAAATATAACTATTGCATTTATCAGGTTTAAAAAAAATCAAGGGAATCTGTCACCAGGTTTTTACCACCTAATCTAAGATCAGCATAAGTTAGAGACAGAGACTCTGATTCCAGTGATGTGTCACTTACTGGGCTGCTTACTGTAGTTTTGATAAATCATTGTTTTATATGCAGATTATCACTGGAGGACTAGTAAACCTGTAGGCACGTAGTCCTCCATAGTCATGATCTCTGTTTAACCTGTTCTGTCTCCCTTTAACGACCACTGATACGCCTTTTAACATCAGCAGTTAATGGTACTTATTCCTCAGTGGCGCTTTATAACGGTGCTGAGAAATAAGGGTATAGCGCCCACCAGCGTCAGAAAATCTCCAGGGTCTCGGCTACTCGGGTCGTTTTTTACCGTCCCCAGTCTTGTGATCTCCGTTATTCACCGAATAACGGTGATCGCAAAAAAAAGTCAGATTTCCCATTCATTTCTCTCTCCTCTGATATGATCTAGCATACCAGAGAGAGAAATAGGGTCCCCCGAGACCCGCTCGGTACCTCTGGTATCCCTGGACCCTCCGGCTGGGTCCCTTGGTGTCTTCTTCCTGGAAGAAAATGGTGGGCGCATGTGCAATGTGCCTGCCAAGATCTGCCGGCCGGCACCCAGCAACAATAAAAGATTTTTCCTATTGGTTAATTTTGATCACTTTGATAGACCCTATCACATTGATCAAAATAAAAAAATAGTAAAACAAACCCCCCTATATCACACCTTAGTTAGGTAAAAATAATAAAATAATTTTTTTTATTTTTTTCCATTTTTCCATTCGGGTTAAAGTTGGGGTTATAGCTAGGGTTAGGGTTGGGGCTAGGGTTGTATTGGGGTTAGGGTTGTGTTGGGGCTACGGTTGGGGTTACAGTTGTGGTGTTGGGGTTACGGTTGTGGTGTTGGGGTTCGGGTTGTGTTGGGGTTAGGGTTGTGTTGGGGTTAGGGTTGTGTTGGGGTTGCGGTTGGGGTGGTGTTGGAGTTGGAGTTAGGGTTGTGGTAAGGGTTGGGATTAGGGTTAGGGTTGGGATTAGGGTCAGGAGTAGGTCTTTGCTAGGGTTGGAGTTAGAATTGGGGGTTTCCACTGTTTAGGTACATCAGGGGGTCTCCAAACACGACATGTGTCCACCATTGATTCCAGCCAATTTTGCGTTCAAAAAGTCAAACGGTGCTCCCTCCCTTCTGAGCTCTGCCATGAGCTCAAACAGTGGCTTTTCCCCATATACGTGGTATTGGCATACTCTGGAGAAATTGCACAACAAATTTTGTGGTCCATTTTCTCCTGATAGCCTTGTGAAAATAAAAAAGTTTGGGTCTAAAGTAATTTTTTTTGTGAAAAATGGGCTGCAATTTTTAGAATGGTGTCACTTTTGGGTATTTTCTGTCATATTGACCCCCTAAAACTTACTTCAAATGTGAGGTGGTCCCTAAAAATATGGTTTTGCAAATTTTGTTGTAAACTCACTGGTCAACTTTTAACCCTTATAACTTCCTAACAAAAAAACGTTGTTTCCAAAATTGTGCTGATGTAAAGTAGACATGTGGGAAAGGTTATTTATTAACTATTTTGTGCGATATGACTCTGATTTAAGGGCACAAAAATTAAATTTTTTTGCCAAATTTCCATTTTTTTCATAAATAAACTCAAGTCATATAAAAGAATTTTTACCTCTAACATGAAGTACTATATGTCACTAAAAAAACGATCTCAGAATCAGTGGGATTCGTTGAAGCATTCCAGAGCTATAACCTCATAAAATGATAGTGGTCAGAATTGTAAAAATTTGCTTGGTCATTAACTACAAAATTGGATCTGTCGCTAAGGGGATAACCCCGCCCACATCACTGATTGGCAGCTTTCTGTTTATACTGTGCATAGGCAGAATGCTGACAATCGGTGGTGTGTGAAGGGTTATACAGAGCTCAGCATTCAGAGATCTGCTAGGGATTTTATCAAAACTACACCAAGTAGTCCAATAAGTGACACATTGCTGGAATCAGTCTCTGCCCCTACATCATGCTGCTCTTTCATTCGGTGGAAAAATCCTGGTGACAGATTCCCTTTAGTACACCCTGGATACATAACATTGTACTTTTGTTATTACCGTCACAATATACATTGCACAAGCGACTTTACTGGATATCTGCGATCCTTAGCTATACAAGTTATAACACAACTATCTGTAAATATCGTAATGGAAAATTCCTCCCAAATTACCTGTCCCATAAGATAAAATCTTTCCAATTATGTGACTCGCACGTAATAGGAAAATATGAAAATATCATGCACCAGTGTGAAAGCAAAACTATATCCTTCAGACGTATAAACGGACAGATCTATACGATCGCTATGTAAGTTACCTGCATCCGTTGTTGGGTTTGTGGAATCTCACGCTCGGCCCCGTCTTTTTCATTTATTCTCTGCATGGATTTCGTAGTCTAGGGAACTACAGTTACATGGGCTGATATGTTTGCCAATCGGACCATGTTCACTTTTAGCTGCACTCTTAAACCACCCACCCTATATACAACACACTGGAAAAATGGGAATAGTATAAAATGGATTCATATGAATACAGCAAAATCAATCCAAGAAGAGAAGAAGAAACAGAAAATGCAATTCACTGAAAGATTTTTAAAGACAAACTATAAGCATCATGAACTGGATACACCAGCGTTTCAGAGAAAACATAGTTTGAAAATCTGTTCCGGGACAAACAAAGGGAGTCCGATGTGCCCTCTGGTGAATTCTCCCCGCACCGCTCCAGTAAACTGACAGGTCTCTCACGTGTGTGTACATATGGAGAGACCTGTCAGTCACCTGTAGTAGGGCAGGGAGAATTTGAATCTTCTTACTATATTTTAAAACACCATAGCAATTCATAAAAAACATACCTTGCTTTGGGCAGTATGAATCGAATGATAGGTTCCTTTTAATTAAATGTACAGATGAGGATGGGGGAACTACAATACCCAGAGAGATTAGCAAAATTAGGATTACTTAGTCTAGAAAAAAGACGACTGAGGGGCGATCTAATAACCATGTATAAGTATATGAGGGGACAATACAAATATCTCTCCGAGGATCTGTTTATACCAAGGAAGGTGACGGTCACAAGGGGGCATTCTCTGCGTCTGGAGGAGAGAAGGTTTTTCCAAGATTCTTTACTGTTAGGGCAGAGAGAATCTGGAATTCCTTGCCTGAGGAGGTGGTGATGGCGAACTCAGTCGAGGGGTTCAAGAGAGGCCTGGATGTCTTCCTGGAGCGTAACAATATTGTATCTTACAGTTATTAGGTTCTTTAGAAGGACGTAGATCTGGGGATTTATTCTGACAGAATATAGGCTGAACTGGATGGACAAATGTCTTTTTTCGGCCTTGCTAACTATGTTACTATGTTAGATGCTTCCACAGGAACGTCCACAAAAGAAAGACCTTTATAAAAACCTTTCTAATGTGTCAATGTTCCTCTGGTGGAATCATGACAAGATGGATTAACATTTAATGGGATAAAGCGGCAGCCCATTCTGTATACCCGGGTCTGAGCCTGAGTAAAATCCCCACTAAAAACATATTTACGATCTTCATTACAGTATTTTGCTGTATGGCATGTTGCATTGTGTTTAAACTTGAGACTATGATCATTATTCAAAATTGGATGCAGATTTTCCTGTGTTTTTCTTCTGTTATTTAATTTGCAGTAAAACTTCTGTGGAGACATGGGGGTCAGTGGGTGCCCTAGTCTACTAGCCAAAACCGCATGGAGCAGAGCTCATCTCACTGAACGCCCGCTTTTTTATCATGGGCCTAATACTACTCAGACAATACAGGGTGAGAGTAACCGTGTAGCAGTACTTTATTGAATCACAAAACAGACAAATAACACATAGAACAGTCCCAGCAAAAATACCAAGATGGTGCAGAATTACAGTCTTACCCTTCCGCTGACTCGCTGGGATAAGAGCTGAAGTAATTTCAGAGCTTCCAGGGCCGACTACTCCCACCTGTGGTGCGCACAGAGAGAAGGTAACAAGTTTAGGAAGTTTACACTTAGTAGGAGGAGAGGATCATCACCACGCTGCCGCAAGAAGAATTCCTTGATATTATAAGTGTTATGTCCTGATGAAGGGGGTCGCCTGAACCCTGAAACGCGTTGAATAAACCACGTTGAACTTTTACTATTCCTGTAATTCTTCTTCCGGCAGCGTGGCGATGATCCTCTCCTCCTACTAAGTGTATACTTCTTTCAGGTCCTGCACCAACTTGTGGATCTGCAGAAGCTGCCATTATTACATGTCCTTTTATCGTCCTCACCAGGTGAGTAGTTCTCTTGGTGGGTGTACCCTATGTTACGTGAGATAAGACCCTATTGCGCTTTTGTGTCTCCTATCTTCTATTTGCATAAGTTTAGGAAGTTGACAGTCCATTGAGATACAATGCCAGGTAACCAGATGGTCACAACCTGCCTTCTCCGGGCATTATTTGGCCAAATTTTGTGCAAAGCGTCTCATTCATTTTTTCCTAATATTCAAAAGCCATATTGCTATACATGTTTCATATTTCACGTTGACATGCTTTGGCACGATAGAGTGCAACCTTTTTTGTATATTGTCTATGGAGGTAGCTGCTCCTGGTATGTACCTAATTCACACTAGTTTGGATGTGCCAGTCAGTTTTCTCTTGGTATTCTTGATGATGGCACCGCTAGTCACTGATGCTGCACTCACAGCAGCTCATTCTACCAGTGGTTCTCAGCCTGCACAGTGACAGCATGGGAACCGTGGATGTCTTACTGGTTGCAAATGGAGATTCTGATTTGGCTTTTATCCTAAGTCATATTACAAGACTCGTTAAAGGGTTGATTGTGACTTGTAGGATCGCTACTTCCAATAGGTGGCGCTATAGAGTACAAGTCCTCTTTGTTTGAAGAGGCAATTTGCATATTACTGGTATGTAATGATTTTACCACTGATCAGAAGCAGTGTTTGTCATGCTGTCATGCACATTGCAACATGGCAAACACTGGATGTTCGGACCCTCCATTCAAGTGAATGGGGTCTGGGTTTGGGTTCGCGTACTGTTATGGTACACAAACTTTTTTTTTAACTGTTTGGCCTAACCTGCAAGACCTGAACATCCAGGGGTCCGTCCATCTCTAAAAATGAGTAACAATGTCTCTTACCTAAAATATTGTAATGCATTTTTATTACTGGTTTGTTCTTGTGTAGCAGAGTTGCCTTTGAGACCTCTTTGAACACCAGTCCCTGGTACCTCTGTTACTGGTGCACCCCCAATCTATAATGAATACTTTACCAGTTTTTGGGAGAAACAGAAACAGTATGAAACCTCTCCAGACTATGTGTACATATCTTTAGGTTGAATCCTCAGATTTTTATCATGGATTGTGGTGAAAGGAGACACAGGATTTGCTTAGGGTAGGCTTAGGGCACACAGCATCTTTTAGATGCCACCATAACCATTTTTTTAACAAGACTCTTACTCTTCATGAAAATGTCAGTGGTGTGTTCCTGAAGCCGCCTAAAAAATAGTCAGGTCAGTTCTTTTAACCTCTTTTTGCCTTTCGCAGCCTGATTTGTACGGACATCTGAAGCCGCCCTAACTCAAACTTCGTACTGATTAAAATAAACTCCTTTATTACCTGTTATATCTATTAATTTTTACAACTATTTATCTTTTTACAACTAATTACTGTTTATATAGAAAAGGCATTAAATCCATCCAGTTCCGCCAACTGCCCTGCAATTTTGATCCAGAGGAAGGTAAAAATTCTCACGTGGCAAGAGCACATTTTTCTCATTTTAGAGAAAATATTTAATCCTGACTTTAAATATAATAATGAGAATAAATCTTCAGCAACCCATCTCCGGTATCCAGTAATATGCCTCTTACCACATTCCTACAATAAGGGCCTGTTAGTATAAGAAGTTGCTTCCTAAACTTTGTCCTTTCACTCTTATTCGAATCCATCCAAGAGAGGGATAGAAATAGAGCCCAAGCATCTAAACATTTCACGAAGCTTATTTAAGATCATGAACAGTATAAATATGCGGCTTTAAAATAGCACTTTGACCAGAGCTGGAGGACATAAGAAGACATTATGAACTAGGGGTAAGCGATGCATTTATATTTAGAGATTATGTTCTTGAAGTCATCTTTAAATAACTGTATCACATTTTGTAGCTGCTGAAATCAATAATTGATGCAGCTTTCCTTTAAGGAGATGTCAGTACAGTACTTTTTATTCTACCTTTTAAGGTACAAAGGCTTTTTTTTGTCCTACAGTATTCCTTGTATTTTTTTTGTGCCAAATTCTTAAAAATGTGGCACATTGGTTGTGAGTCGCCCGCAGGGCTGTGGGGGTGCTTGGACCCAAGCCCGTTGATTCCTATGGGGGATGTCACGGCCACCACGGCTCTGCCCGTGGCCCTGGGCGCTCACCTTCCAAACAGGGGAATATTTACAGGGGAAAATGTCAATAGATCGTGACTCCACCTGTGGTGTCTGGTGAGGATCACCAGCGCTGCAGCAGTCCACTGAGGCCGGTGTTATGGCAGCTAGGGTGGTATCGCTCCCCACAGGTGGAGCGGGCCGTCAGGGCAGCATAAGTGTAGGGATGCAGGACGGAGGGAATCCGGCAGGGTAGGAATAAGAAGGTGGACACAGGTACGTCCCGGAGCACTGTAGGGTGAAGGGTGCACATCCAGATCCTCCCACTGAGTAGGTATATGGCCTCCTGTTCCTTGCCTTTCTGTAATGAGTTTCTGGGCTGCCTGTAGCTGGGCCTAACTTAGTCTCTGTCCCGCACCGGCTGACCTTGTGGTAGAACCTTCTCCTGGAGTACACCTTCCTTGCTTATCGTATCTCTGTGCCTCCTGTCCCTGTTACGTATCAGCTCTGTGGGACTCCTGGACCTGTAGTCCTCCAGGAATTCCGGTTGTCTCCTACTGGGTTGTGGAGATCCCTGTAGGCTCGGACCCGGAGTCCGGTTTGTATTTACTGGGGTGAGCTGGTAAGGCTCCTCTGCCCCTTTTGCTACTCTCTCTTGCCTTCGGCCTACTCTGGCCCTCACTAGGCTATACACACTGGCAGTTAGCTGGCTGCCTCTTCTGCCGCTCTCCAGAGCGTCGGCACGCTCTTAGCTTTCTAGCCTGATGTGCTAGGCTTCTCAGCTAGACTGAACAGAACTGATCTGCAGACTTCTGACTTAGACTGACTGCACACCTGTCTGCTCTCCACTAAGCTGCACTGAGCAGAACTCCTCTGCAGGCTCACTCTGCTCTGCAGACTGGCTGACTTCCTGCCTTCACCCCCTTTTATATCCCATCAGGGCTCCCTCTGGTGGGCTGAGGTAGGGTGAAGGTGTGTGAATGTAGTGAGACCTCTAGTGGACGAATCCTTCGTGCACCCTTCTAGGATATGTGAAACCGAGCGCAGCTGGGCTCCACATTCCCCCCTAGTAGAACTCAGCACTCCCGGGCTGAAGTACAGTTTTGTTTTTAAAACATAACAATAAACAATTACAATCTACAAGCTTCCCTTTATGGGAGGTGAGGACACTTGAACTGTTGCGCAAAAGGTAAATAACTATATATAATATATACATGGCAAAAGCAATTAGAAAAAGGAGTAACCAAAAAGTCCGAGTCTCTTTTGGAAAGGTTACTCGAAGGGTAATAGAAAGCCAGAGAGCAGAGTCCATTTCACTTGAATTGTCATTAGAAGAAAAAGACAAAATTAATAAGCAACTAAGTCAAGGCATAATAGGAATAACAATATGATACAGTAATATACAGTACCCAATGATAACTATTTACATCTGTTAGGAAGTCAATTAATCTCTATACCTAGCAGGGATTTGTCCTCTGGTACTACGTATCGATCTGCGTGGTGCAGTGGTCTGTGAGGTATCAATTACCCTGTCTGTTCTACGTGCGAGTGAGTTGTAGAATTGCCTTAACCTCTCTACGGGACTGGCAAGTATACCATGGGCTGGGACATCTGGCTCTATTTCTGCAGGGGATCCTTCTTCTGGGGATTCTTTTTCTTGGGATTCTTCTTCTTGGGATTCTGCTTCTTGGGATTCTGCTTCTTGCGATTCTTCTTCTTGGGATTCTTCTGCAACAGGCTCTACTGCGGCAACCGGCTCTTCTGCAACACTTACAGGTTCTTCTGGCTGTAGAGGTTCTTCTTGCTGTGGAAAGAATTGGAGTACGGGACTATAACTGCTTATCCAATTCGGGGCCAATCTGCTGGAAAGTCTCCCAACTCAGTATGTATGACCGCCTCTGCAGGTTCCTCTGGAGTGACGAAAGGCTCCTCTTCCTGGAGCTTTAACAGATCCGGACACAACTTCAGGTGGTCCCTGGATACAGTTGTAGTCGTTCTCCCTCCATCTTTACTGATTAGACACGTTTTCCTGTTATCAAACCTGGAATTCAACACAGTGTAGAGCTCTCTTTCCCACGTTTCTTTTCAGCACGACTTCACCAGGTGTGAAGGGTTCTGCTGGCGCACACTTGTTGTAGTGAGTTTCTTGCTTGTCTCTCACCCCATTGAGACTATCTTCAACGCAGGCCTGTACTTTTCTGTACTATTCCTGTCTGGTCATATCCCAGTCCTCGGTGGTCACATCTGCTTCGGGCTCTACAACACCAAGCTCCAGATCCATGGGCAGCTTTCCTGGTCTTGCCCGCATGAGGTAAGCGGGGATGCAATTGGTGGAACTCACAGGTATGTGATTGTACAGATCTACCAGGTCAGGTAGTAGGTCTGGCCACTGATTTCTCTCCTCAAGTGGTACGGTCTTCAGCAGGTCAATGACGATGTGATTCATCTTTTCACAGAGACCATTGGTTTGTGGGTGGTACGGTGTGGTTCTTAGCTTCTTACATCCGTACAGATGGCAGAACTCTTTGAACAATTCGGCCTCGAAGGCTGGGCCTTGGTCAGTTAGCACCTGCTCAGGGTATCCATGGGGTCTGCAGAAATACGCTTGGAACGTCTTTGCTGCTGTCTCTGCCGTCAGATCTTTGACGGGCGACCACCAGGAACCTGGAGTAGTAATCCACCATGGTCAGGGCACAGGAGTATCCTGACCGGCTGGGTGACAACTTGACATGGTCCAGAGCCACGATCTCCAGGGGTCGAGTCGTCCTGATGGGTTGCAGAGGTGCGTCTTTTCTTCTAAGTCCACAGGGTCCACAGTCTTTGCACCACCTCTCAATGCAGCTGCGCATTCCCACCCAGTAGAAACGACACTTCAACAGAGTCTCTAGCTTCTTCCAGCCAAAGTGCCCCGCCTGATCGTGGTAGGCTTCCAACACCATCTGGATATCCGTCCTGGGGACTACTATCTGCCATACCATCTCATGGGTTTTTGAATTGACGTACCTCCGACACAGCTTCTCACGGTAGATGAACAGCCGGCTTCTCTCATTCCACAGCTGCCTTGATTGTGGAGACGCATTCTTCTCCAGGGACGAACCTTCTTGAGTTATCAGCTCCTTGATACGACTGACAACCGGATCACTGTCCTGGGTCTTCTTCCAGCTGTGGTGAGGTAAAGGGTTTAGCGTCTTACCACGCTGCCTCCTGAAGGCTCGTTGCTCGAGGCTCATCCCATTCCTGTGAAAGGCAGGTAGTTCAATCTCCTCCAGGTCATCCACTTCTTCTTCTGTGTCTGACTCGTAAGGCATCCTGGACAGGGCATTAGCATTGGCGTTCTTGCGGCCCCCCCGGTACTTGATTGTGAATTGGTAGTTTGACAGCTGAGCCATCCAGCGTTGTTCCATGACTCCCAGCTTGGCTGTTTCAAGATGCGTCAAGGGGTTATTATCAGTGTAGGCAGTGAACTTGCTGGAGGCTAGGTAATGCTTAAACCTTTCCATGATGGCCCAGACCAGCGCTAGGAACTCCAACTTGAAGCTGCTATAGTTCTCGGGGTTCCTCTCGGTCGGGCGGAGCTTCCTGCTTGCATAGACTTTCTCTAGGCCATTTTGCTTCTGACTTAGGACAGCTCCCAATCCTTCGTTGCTGGCATCAGTATACAGCAGGAACGGTTGGCTGTAGTCAGGGTAGGCTAGGATCTCATCACCTGTCAGGATCTCCTTAATTTCTTTGAATGCTTCAGCCTGTTCTTTACCCCAGTGGAACGGAGAATTTCTGCTCTTGAGGGACTGTCCCACCAGAAGGTCTTGCAGAGGCGCTGCTTTCTTAGTGTAGTCCTTCACAAACCTCCGGTAGTATCCTGTCAGTCCCAGGAATTGACTCACCTCTTTGAGGTTCTTCGGCTCTGGCCATTTCTGGATGGCAGTGACCTTCTCAGGATCTGGCGCCACTCCCTCTGAGCTGACAATGTGTCCCAGGTACTGTACCTTTCGCTTGAGCAGGTGGCACTTTGAAGGCTTTAGTTTCATCCCATACTGGGACAGTGACTCGAATACCTCCGCCAGGTGCTTCAAGTGATCTTCATACGTTTTGGAGTACACAATCACGTCGTCCAGATATAGTAACACAGTCTCGAAGTTGAGGTGTCCCAGGCAGCACTCAATCACTCTCTGGAACGTTCCGGAGCACTGCTGAGTCCAAACGGCATTCTGTCGAACTCACAGAGTCCCACCGGGGTGGTAAAAGCCATCTTCTTCCGACCCTCCTCAGCCACAGCTACTTGCCAGTACCCACTAGTGAGGTCAAGGGTGGAAAAGTAATTAGCAGACTTTAAGGCAGCTAGAGATTCCGCAATACGTGGTAAAGGGTATGCATCTTTATGTGTAATGTGATTTACTTGTCTGTAATCTACACACATTCTCATGCTTCCATCCTTTTTGCTGACTAGAACTAGGGGAGCTGCCCAGGGACTACAACTATCCCTTATCACCCCTGCTTCCTTCATGTCGCGCAACATCTCCTTGGCTTTCTGGTAGTGTGCTGGAGGTCTAGGCCTGTGAGTCGCCCTCCAGAGCAATGGGAACTCGGATCTGAGCCTATAGACTACTATGGGGGATGTCACGGCAACACAGCTCAGTCTGTGGCTCTGGTGCTCATCCTTTAATGTGGGATATTTACAGGTGAATTGAATATTGGTATGGGGATTCGTGACGCCACCTGTGGTACCTGGTCAGGGTGACCAGCGCTGCTATGCAGATCCACTGAAGGGTTAATATTGTGCAGCTAGATGTTAAGCCTTCCACAGGTAAGGCTGAGTCCTCCAGGGCAGAGAAATGGGTAGGGATGCAGGACAGACGGGGACCTGGCAGTGAGGGGTAATAAGGTAGACAACACACAAGTCACTTTGGTACATTTACTGAAGATGTTGCAGGCACTCCCCGGAGCACTGTAGGGTGAAGGGTGCACATCCAGATTCCTCCACTGAGTAGGTGTGTGGCCTCCTCTCTCCTTGCCTTTATGTGATAAAGTCTTGGCCTGCTTGCAGCTGGGAATAACTTGGTCTCCGTCCTGCACCTGGCTGACCTTGTGATTGGGCCTTCCCTGGAAGTACACAGTCTCTGCTTGCAGGGCCTTGCTTGCCAGACTCCGTCCTCCTGGCCCGGTTACGTATCAGCTCTGTGGTACTCCTGGGACTTGTAGTCCAGGAACTCCGGTGTTCTCCTAATGGGTCGTGGAGATCCCTATAGGCTCGGACCCCGGTGTCTGGTTGTAATAATTGGGATGAGCTGTTTAGGCTCCTCTGTCCCTCACTTGCTTTCCACTCGCCTTCGGCCTACTTGAGCCCTCACACGATCACACACTGGCAGTTGGTGGGCTGCCTCTTCTTCTTCACCGCTCTCTAAGCGTCGGCACGCTTCCTCACTGAGCTGCACTCACTTGACTCAGTTCTGACTAGGCTGGAGTGGTTTCCGTTCCACTTTTACTAGCCGCCACTCTCTTGAACTGAATGGCTCTGCAGCCTCTCTTTCTCTTTTGAGCTCTGCTCCGTGTGCCAGCCTACAAACACTGCGCTCTCTGCGCTCACAACACTCTCAACCTCACTCTCTGAGGTAACTGCACCAACTAAGCTTCGCTCTCTAGGCGTAGACTGTCTGCTCTTCAGTGTCTTCACCCTCCTTATATATGGCTAAACAGCTCCCTCTGGTGGCTCTAGGGATGGGTGAAGGTGTGTGAATGTATATATTGACCTCTAGTGGTGTATTCCTTCAGTGCACCATTCTGAGAGATATGGATCCAGTCGCAGCTGGGCTCCACACCTGTACCGTTCCTTAATGGGGGGATGGTTACCTGTGGGGATATGATGTTGCACTCCCTTAATCTTCCCAAAGTCAAGTGGGTGTTTGCTGAATACCTGTGCATATTCCTGGACCACCCGATGTACCCCCTGTTTCTGGTGAGCTGGAGTGGTGTCTGTCCCAACATGGATCTGCTGCCACCAATCTGCCACCTTGGTTGCTGGGCCGTTATCCTCCACTGGTTTTGAGGAGGCTAAGGACTCCTTTGTGTGAATGGAGTTATTATCTACAGCGTGTAACTTGGCAACAGTGGCATAACGTGGTAATTTGACTTCATCTTTCCCCCAGTTGAGAAGACGCACTGACACCCTCCCATTGCGTACCTCCACTACCCCTCTGGCAGTTAAGAGTGTAGGTCTGTGTTCTGAACAAAGGGGTTCTACTACTGCTTGGTAGCTCTGTCCTCTCAGACCTATTGCTGCTCTACACCAAATAAGCATTTCACTCATTGGGGATATCACAATGGGATTCGGGTCTGTTACCCGTACATTACCAATCTCACGACCGGTCAGTTCCACTTGCTGCTGGCACATCAGGGCCCGGATCTCCTTCTGGATCACTCTCTTTCGCCCTGGTCTGGCAACATCGGCGAGCTGTTGGAGTAAAAACACAACCTCCTCCAAACAGTTACCAATAACGTTAGTGCCTAGTACCACATTCAGTCCATTTTCCTCATTGACAGCCTTCATTACAATAAGTCCCTGGTCCTTTAACTCCACCCTCCCTACTTTTACGTCTACGTTTTTAGCCCCCTGTAAGTCAAGAGGGTGGCCGTTAGAGGCGTATACTGCAAAGTCAGGGTTTGGGGGTTGGAGACTGTCCATGGACCAGTATCTGTTATAAAGGATATTAGGTATGATGGTTACCTGCGATCCAGTGTCCAGCAGGGCAGGTATTGCGATGCCATCCAGTATGATGGATAGGAAAGGTCTTCCTCCCACAAACCTGCGGTGCCAGTCTGAGGGGCCTGATGAGTCTATTCCTGGGTGCTGCCATTGGTCCTTCCTGGGGGTGGCGTTGTCCTCCTCCGGGGTGGTGATGTCTTCCTCCGGGGTGGCGTTGTCCTCCTCCGGGGTGGCGACATCCTCCTTCTCCTCCGGTTCATCCAGGGGACATCCTCAGGGCAGTCAGCTAGCAGGATCCTTCCTTCCGTCTCTGGCTCCGTCCGTAGTTGCAGGGCACTCATTACAGTGGCCAGGTTTTTGGTCAGCTGGCGCACTTCTGAGTGCAACCAGTCCAGCTCAGTAGGGGGCGCTGCCTGCACTTTGGCTTCAGCCACCAGCGGGGAAAAGGTAGGCGCTATTGGGGTGAGGGAGGCCTTACACGAGTAATGCTGGTCTGTCTGAGCTGCCGTTTCCAGGGGTTGCAGTCCCTTTATAGCCATATCTTTAAGGG
The DNA here is from genome assembly GCA_033576555.1 of Oophaga sylvatica. Lineage (NCBI taxonomy): Eukaryota > Metazoa > Chordata > Amphibia > Anura > Dendrobatidae > Oophaga > Oophaga sylvatica. Next base: position 400,047,530 of record JARQOD010000001.1, read on the forward strand.
CATCAAAGGTGGCATCAGGATGATCCAAGGACCACCAACACACAGTCCTACTTTCCGCTTGGGACCTCAATCCCCGTACAAATTGTTCCTTTAGCATTTTATTCTCATTGGTGACGCTCATGGGATTAGCCTGTTTGAGAGCTCACAGGGCCCCTTGTAAACGGCAGGCATAATCCCGCACGCTGTCATCTGGTTTCTGGGAGCATTGGTAAAACCTCATTCGAAGGTCTGTTTCGGTGCGGTCCTCAAAGGCAGTCTGTAACTTCAGGAAAATTGCAGGCACTGACTCCTGGTCTGCAGCCGACCAAGTCTCTACTTCTCTTTCTGCAGCACCAGTCAATTGTCCCACTACCACTGCAGCCCTTTGCTTATCTGACATAGAGTACATGTCCAGTATGCTGCATATTTTTCGCTTGAATCCTGACAGGGTGTCTGGCCTGCCGCTGTACTGGAGAAGCCACTTTGCTCCAGGCATGTACGGCAGCGTCAGCGATACTATCGGGGCCACAGGCCCAGGTAAGGGGGCGGCTGCTGCGGCCAGCAGGGTAGCGGTCGAGGGTTGATCACCAGGGTTGTCGGCCTGGGCCGTGCTGCTGGGTGAGGGCTGCGACATTCTGGCGCCCCCCCAGTAATGCGTGGCCTACCTTCCTCTCTAGGCCGCAGCCCGCAGTGCACAGTTGCTTGAAGGACCTGCGTCGCCGGCGCTCTGATGTCAGAGCGCTCACTGGAGTTCCTTGGCAGGACCTGCCGCTGCGTCAGCGCGTGGGGGCGTGTCCAGAACTCAGCGCGCTTTTTCAGGTATGCCCCTAGTTTTCGCGCGGGGACATAATAATGGCGGGCAATGGCGGGAGATTCAAAAATAGCAGGAAACTTTTGCCACAGTACAGCATACAGTTTCTTAGTAAAGGCGCACAGTACCCGGTGGCAACGGGCACAAGTTACTCCGTTGCTGCGGGGCACTTATCCTGTTCGTGATTCCAGTTTGGAGATGAGTCGCCCGCAGGGCTGTGGGGGGTGCTCGGACCCAAGCCCGTTGATTCCTATGGGGGATGTCACCGCGACCACGGCTCTGCCCGTGGCCCTGGGCGCTCACCTTCCAAAAAGGGGAATATTTATAGGGGAAAATGTCAATAGATCGTGACGCAACCTGTGGTGTCTGGTGAGGATCACCAGCGCTGCAGCAGTTCACTAAGGCCGGTGTTATGGCAGCTAGGGTGGTATCGCTCCCCACAGGTGGAGCGGGCCGTCAGGGCAGCGTAAGTGTAGGGATGCAGGACGGAGGGAATCCGGCAGGGCAGGAATAAGAAGGTGGACACACACACAAGTCACTTTGGTACCTTTACTGGAGATGGTGCAGGTATGTCCCGGAGCACTGTAGGGTGAAGGGTGCACATCCAGATCCTCCCACTGAGTAGGTATATGGCCTCCTGTTCCTTGCCTTTCTGTAATGAGTTTCTGGGCTGCCTGTAGCTGGGCCTAACTTAGTCTCTGTCCCGCACCGGCTGACGGCTGACCTTGTGGTAGAACCTTCTCCTGGAGTACACCTTCCTTGCTTATCGTATCTCTGTGCCTCCTGGCCCTGTTACGTATCAGCTCTGTGGGACTCCTGGAACCTGTAGTCCTCCAGGAATTCCGGTTGTCTCCTACTGGGTCGTGGAGATCCCTGTAGGCTTGGACACGGCATCCGGTTTGTATTTGCTGGGGTGAGCTGGTAAGGCTCCTCTGCCCCTTTTGCTACTCTCTCTTGCCTTCGGCCTACTCTGGCCCTCACTAGGCTATATACACTGGCAGCTAGCTGGCTGCCTCTTCTGCCGCTCTCCAGGGCGTCGGTACGCTCTTAGCTTTCTAGCCTGATGTGCTAGGCTCCTCAGCTAGACTGAACAGAACTGATCTGCAGACTTCAGACTTAGACTGACTGCACACCTGTATGCTCTCCACTGAGCTGCACTGAGCAGAACTCCTCTGCAGGCTCACTCTGCTCTGCAGACTGACTGACTTCCTGCCTTCACCCCCTTTTATATCCCAATCAGGGCTCCCTCTGGTGGGCTTAGGGAGGGTGAAGGTGTGTGAATGTAGTGAGACCTCTAGTGGACGAATCCTTCGTGCACCCTTCTAGGATATGTGAAACCGAGCGGAGCTGGGCTCCACAGTTGTGCCACATTTGTATAGAGGAGGGGGTATGGATGACTATGGGCGCTGAAATGTCATCTCCCGAGATCTTGGTGCTGAGATCTCCATCTGCGCATGCGCCGCCCCCGGCAGCCTTATTCCTGGAGTCCACCTCATAGGAAACCATGGAACTGCGGGTGCTCTGGCCTTTCACAAAATGTTGGCAGAGCCCCCCGCAGCACTGGAACACCGGCAGCGAGGAACACTGGCAGCACGGAACACCCGCATCAGCGCACCCCCTTATCCCAGCCTGTGGCCTGCAGCGACCCTGGGACCCTGCTCCACCGTGGCCGGTAAGGTATATCCGCATTATAAGATGCACCCCCTTTTTCCCTCCAAATTTGGGGGAAAAAAAGTGCGTCTTATAATCCGAAAAATACGGTATTTATCCAAGGCAGATTTAAGAAAACCTGCCATGGGCTTTTATTTTTTAAACGGACTACAGGATGGTAGTGGGGCAGTCCATTTCCTTCCCGGCCGGGCTTTCCATGTGGCCTACGATCACAGGTTCCTTGTAAAAACCCTTGAAGCAGAGGGTTGGGTGTGTCAGTTTGGTATTGCAAGCGTGCAGAGCATAAGGCTCTGCAAAGCTCCACCTGTGTGAGGCAACACAGGCTAGCGGAGCCAAAAGGTTTGGCACCCCTCAGTGTACACGGTGGTGCAGTCGTCCACTTCAACCGGTCTCGGATGTGGACTGTTTTGATTCCCGGCTGCGATCCAGAGGATATCGTGTGCTGTGTACTTGTGGCACCCCAGGAGTCCGGTTGCCACAGTGGCATTGCCTCCCTCACAGGGAGTGATGTCATGCTTGAAAGCAAGGAGGGATCCCCTGGCCGGGTAATACCAACATGCAACACTTTTCCTAACTCCCGACCAGAAGGGGGAGCTCTAAACCCGTTTCTAGGGGAACTGCCCTATTAGTTCTGGCCTGGAGGCGGGGATAGTCAGTCTGTGCTGAGGACAGGAAGAGTGAGGAGCTCATCCCCAGACTAGAGTTGCAGTCTATGAGAGTCTGGACAAGAGACAGGAGCTGTGAGGAGCTCGTCCCAAAAGCAGAGTAAAAAGAGAGGAAAGGAGAAGTTTAGGAAACCCTGGGGATTGGAGCTGTTACCAAGCTCACCCCAGGGCAGAGCGCTTGAAACCGGACGCCGGAGTCTGTCGCTGGACAGGTACAACAGTCCCAGCAGCCAAATCCGCAGGGCATGAGACTGCAGGCCTCCTGGCTCCATCATACGCCTGAAGGCACAGCAGCAGATCAGAGCCCGGAGCCACCATAGAGGAGCGACACCTGCAATAGGCTCAAGCTGCCTGCCATGCGGGAACAGAGGACCAAGCATAGCTTTAGGCAGCAAGGACCTCATAGGACAGCACAGAAAGGAGGCCTCCAACCCATCTGGCTTAGTGGATCCTAAGTTGCTTCCAGGCTGCCTGGATCTCCATTACATCTGTACTCAGTGCTCTGGTCTGCACCTCAAACTGTGAGTAAACTGAAAAGACTGCACCCTGCTGTGTCCTCACAATTATTTGCCTTGTCATCTACAACCACCATCATCTCTGAGAGCTGTAACAACTCAGCCCCAGCTGACTCTGAAGCAACGTTGGCTAACATCTTTATTGCCGAATACCACAGGTGGCGTCACGAACTAATCCCCTATAAACTGTTCCCCTTTTACTTTACATTTTTATTGGATGCCCAGTGCCACGGACCTGGTCACTGCTGCCGTGACACATCCCCTTAAGAACACCGAGTACCCCACGGCCCTTGGGGGCGCTCCATACTTCAAAATACGTTTTGTTTGAACTTTGCTGGGTCACTGCCTCATCACTGCACAGTGTGGACACCGCTGCACTACATATGGTTCTTCTTATAACCTATGTTGCTTATCCCGTTTGCAGGGCTTTGCAGTAGCTTTAATATCCATGATTACGATCCTTAAGGCTATGTGCACACGTAGGGTTTTCTAAGCGTTTTTGCTGCGTTTTTACGCGGCGTAATCGCTTAAAAAACGCTTATAAAACGCATCCCATTCAATCCTATGGGATTATGCATTGCTGTGCACATGCTGCATATTGTTGCGGAGCGTAATCGCTTCGCGTAAAAATAAGCAGCATATTCATTCTTTTTGCGTAATCGTGGCAAATACGCCGCCATAGGAATGCATTAAAATGCTCACTTCACGCATGTGGCTATGCCCACCATGCGTGAAGTGAGCGCTTCATGTGCGGTTGGTACCCAGGGTCTGGAGGAGAGGAGACTCTCCTCCAGGCCCTTGGTACCATATTCCTGTTAAAAATAGAATAAAAATAATAAATATTGATATTCTCACCTTCCAGCGTCCCCCGCAGCCTTCCCGCTCTTCAGCGACGCTCCCGGTGACCGCGACGTGGCAAAGGTCAATCTCGCAATGCATCCCTGGGAAGGGAACTTGCCGGTAGCGTCGCTGAGGAGCGGGATGGCTGTGGGGGACTCCGGAAGGTGAGAATATCAATTTATTTTTTTTTTATTATTATTTTTTACATTACTCATTACTTAAAAGTTGGTCACACTTGTCAGCACTATGCTTGACAAGTGTGACCAGCTTGTCAGTTTTCCAAGAGATGCTACAGATCGCTTGGAAAACGCTAGCATTCTGCAAGCTAATTACGCTTGCAAAATGCTTGTGTTTTGCAGGAAAACGCATACTAATTACGTATGCATTTTACCCGTGACAGATAGTTGCGCAAATACTCCGCAAGCATTTGCGCAACGTGTGCACATAGCCTTATAACTAACTAACTAATTTTCAATATATGAGGGGTCATAAACATGGATACCTAAGCTACTGCAATGCCCTGCACATGTGGCAAGCAACATAGCTAATCAGGAGAACTATACTACATTTCTAAATGGAGGTATTTACTAATTTTATTATTATAACACCTACTACATATTGTGATATGATCTTGAACATGGGAATACAGTGGGTGCGAAAAGTATACTCCTTTAAATTTTTCACTCTTTGTTTCATTGCAGCTATTTGGTAAATTCAAAAAAATTCTTTTTTTTTTCTCATTAATGTACACTCTACATCCCATCTTGACTGAAAAAAAACAGAAATGTAGAAATGTTAACACATTTATTAAAAAAGAAAAAGTGAAATATCACATGGTCATAAGTATTCAGACCCTTTACTCAGTATTGAGTAGAAGCACCCTTTTGAGCTAGTACAGCCATGAGTCTCCTTGGGAATGATGCAACAAGTTTTTCACACCTGGATTTGGGGACCCTCTGCCATTCTTCCTTGCAGATCCTCTCCAGTTCCGTCAGGTTGGATGGTGAACGTTGGTGGACAGCCATTTTCAAGTCTCTCCAGAGATACTCAGTTGGGTTTAGGTCAGGACTCTGACTGGGCCAGTGAAGAATGGTGACAGAGTTGTTCTGAAGCCACTCCTTTGTTATTTTAGCTGTGTGTTTAGAGTCATTGTCTTGTTGGAAGGTGAGCCTTCGGCTAAAGGCACTGTCACACTTAGCGATCGCACTAGCGATCACGAAAACGACACGACCTGGCGAGATCGCTAGTGCGATCGCTATGTGATCGCTAATTAGCTTCCAAACACAAAGATCTCACCAGAGATCAGCGATCTGTATAACGACCTCTGCAGTCGTTGGGAAAACCTAGTCCCACCTGTGATGCTGGTAAAGTCGTTCATAAAGGGTGTCACACTCAGCGATTTAGGCTCACCAGAGGGACACCAACGACCAAAAAACGGCTCAGAACGTTTATAAGCGATCAACGACATCTCAGCAGGGGCCACATCGCTGCTACATGTCACACACAGCTGCGTCGCTAACGAGATCGCTACTGTGTCATAAAATCGGTGACTCTTTAGCGATCTCGTTAGCGATCTCGCTTACTGTGACAGTACCTTAAGTCTGAGGTCCAGAGCCCTCTGGAAGAGGTTTTCATCCAGGATATCTCTGTACTTGGCCGCATTCATGTTTCCTTCAATTGCAACCAGTCGTCCTGTACCTGCAGCTGATAAACACCCCCATAGCATGATGCTGCCACCACCATGTTTCACTGTTGGGATTGTATTGGGCAGGTGATGAGCAGTGCCTGGTTTTCTCCACACATACCGTTTAGAATTATCACCAAAAAGTTCTATCTTCATCTCATCAGACCATAAAATCTTATTTCTCATAGTCTGGGAGTCCTTCATGTGTTTTTTTAAGCAAACTCTATGCGGGCTTTCATATGTCTGACACTGAGGAGAGGCTTCCTTTGGGCCACTCTGCCATAAAGGCCCAACCAGTGGAGGGCTGCAGTGATAGTTGACTTTGTGGAACTTTCTCCCATCTCCCTACTGCATCTGTGGAGCTCTGGCACAGTGATCATGGGGTTCTTCTTTACCTCTCTCACCAAGGCTCTTCTGCCACAATTGCTCAGTTTGGCTGGACGGCCAGGTCTAGGAAGACTTCTGGTGGTCCCAAACTTCTTCTGTTATGAATGTTTTAGAAATGAATTCCGAGCAGAAGCTCCCTCTGGTGGTTACAAACGGTACTGAACCATTCAATGAGGATTGGCAATCAGGAATCACGGACTGGCTGGATATAAGGGAGGTTTCCCCCCATCATAGTTGCCGGTGATCAATTGTTCCTGTCTCAACGTTGTTTCCTGGTTCACTTGGAAGCTTGCTGAGTCTTGTCTCTTCTCCTGCTCTCAGATAAGATATTTTCTGTTTTTTGTTTTTGTGCTTGCCATTTGCAATTTTCTCTGCATTTCTGTGAGGTTGGCCAGGTTCCCCTCCTCGGGGGGCTTGGGCGCCTCTCGGTTCCTCTGGAGCCACTGTTGTTTGTTCATTTGCCTTTTCCAGTTTTTTCTGTGGCTGCGGCTTAGTTTTGTTACACCAGAGAACTAATTTAGGTGGTAGAGGTCGTGTGATCTCAGGTGTTTTTGCAATTAGTAGCGTTGGCTTTTTTTAGGGTTTTTTTGGATTGCAGTAAGTATCCTTCCTATCCTTTTCTGTCCAGGCAGATTGGGCCCCAGCATTTGCGCATACTATTTTCTGTCTGTGTCTGTATTTCCTCTTGTCTAACCGCCATTACATGTTTGGGGCTTCCTATGTTCTTTGGCGATCTGCTCCGGGGCAGATAGCTTTCCTCTTTCTATCTTTAGGTGTAGTTAGCCTCTCAGGCTGTGACGAGGCATCTAGGACCAACGTAGGAACGCTCCACGGCTGCCTTTAGTTGTGGTGGTTAGTCAGGGTACTGCAATCCAGTAGATCCCAACCTCTCTGGTGTATTGCCTTTTTTGCCTGCTCTCCTCAGCTACCAAAACATAACATTCTTCCATTTAAGGATTATGGAGGCCACTGTGCTCTTAGGAACCTTGATTAGTGCAGAAATTCTTTTGTAACCTTGGCCAGATGTGTTCCTTGCCACAATTCTGTCTCTGAGCTCCTTGGCCAGTTCTTTTGACCTCATAATTCTCATTTGGTCTGACATGCACTGTGACTGTGAGGTGTGTGTCTTTACAAATCAAGTCCTATCAGTTTAATTAAACACAGCTGGACTCCAATGAAGGAGTAGAACCATCTCAAGGAGGATCACAAGGAAATGGACAGCATGTGACTTAAATATGAGTGTCTGAGTAAAGGGTCTGAATACTTATGACCATGTGATATTTCAGTTTTTCTTTTTTAATAAATTTGCAAAAATTTCTACATTTCTGGTTTTCTTTCAGTCAAGATGGGGTGCAGAATGTACATTAATGAGAAAAAAATTAACTTTTTTGAATTTACCAAATGGCTGCAATGAAACAAGAGTGAAAAATTTAAAGGGGTCTGAATACTTTCCGTACTCACTGTACCCCTTTAGGCTGTGTGCACACGTTCAGAATTTTTTGCCTTTTTTTTGCGTTTTAGTAGCGGTTTTCCACAGCAAAAAACGCTTAAAAAAAACACATGCATTAACCCCTTAACCCCAAGGGTGGTTTGCACGTTAATGACCGCGCCAATTTTTACAATTCTGACCACTGTCTCTTTATGAGGCTATAACTCTGGAACGCTTCAATGGATCTTCACGATTCTGAGACTGTTTTCTCATGACATATTGTACTTCCTGATAGTGGTAAAATTTCTTCGATATAATTTGTGGTTATTTATGAAAAATGGAAATATGGCAAAAATTTTGAAAGTTTTGCAATTCTCAAAATTTTAATTTTTATTCCCTTAAAACAGAGAAATATGTCACACAAAATAGTTACTAAGTAACATTTCCCACATGTCTACTTTACGTCAGCACAATTTTGAAACCCAATTTTTTTTTTGCTACGAAGTTATAAGGGTTAAAAGTTGACCAGCGATTTCTCATTTTTACAACAAATTGTACAAAACCATTTTTTTAGGGACCACCTAACATTTGAAGTCACTTTAAGCGGTCTATATGGCAGAAAATACCAAAAGTGACACCATTCAAAAAACTGCACCCCTCAAGGTACTCAAAGCCACATTCAAAAAGTTTATTAACCCTTCAGGTGCTTCGCAGGAGCTGAAGCAACTTGGAAGGAAAAAATTAACATTTAACTTTTTAGTCACAAAAATGATCTTTTACAAACAATTTTTTTATTTTAACAAGGGTAAAGGGAGAAAATGGACAGAAAAAGTTGTTGTGCAATTTCTCCTAAGTACGCCGATACCCCAGATGTGGGGGAAAACCACTGTCTGGGCGCCCGACAGGGCTTGGAAGGGAAGGAGCGCCGTTTGACTTTTTCAAACCAAAATTGGCGGGAATTGAGATTGGAAGCCATGTCGCGTTTTGAGAGCCCCTAATGTGCCTAAACAGTGAAAACCCCCCACATGTGACACCATTTTGGAAACTAGACCTCCTAAGGAACTTATCTTGATCTGTTGTTAGCACTTTGAACCCCCAAGTGTTTCACTAAAGTTTATAATGCCTGGGTGTGAAAAAAAAAAATTTCCACAAAAATGATTTTTTAGTCCCCAATTTTTGATTTTTCCCAAGGAAATTGGACCCCAATAGTTGTTGTCCAATTTGTCCTGAGTACGCTGATACTCCATATGTGGGGGAGAAATACTGTTTGGACGTACAGCAGGGCTCGGAAAGGAAGTAATGACGTTTTGGAATGCAGACTTTGATGGGTGTCATGTTCAGTTTGCAGAGTCCCTGATGTGCCTAAACAGTGGAAACCCCCCACAAGTGACCCCATTTTGCAAACTAGACCCCCTAAGGAACTTATCTAGATCTGTGGTGAGCACTTTGAACCCCAAGTGCTTCACACAAATTTATAATACCCGGGCATGAAAATAAAAAATCCAATTTTTTTCCCACAAAAGTAATATTTAAGTCACCAATTTTCTATTTTCCCAAGGGTAACATGAGAAATTGGACCATAAGAGTTGTTGTCCAATTTGTCCTGAGTACGCTGATACCCCATATGTGGGGTGAACCACTGTTTGGGCGCACGGCAGAGCTCGGAAGGGAAGGAGCGCCATTTGACTTTTTCAAACTAAAATTGGCTGGAATCGAGATTGGACGCCATGTCGCATTTGGATAGCCCTTGATGTGCCTAAACAGTGGGAATCCCCCACAAGTGACCCCATTTTAGAAAACTAGACCCCCTAAGGAACTTGTCTAGATCTGTGATCAGCACTTTGAACCCCCAAGGGCTTCACACAAGTTTATAACGTAGAGCCGTAAAATTAAAAAATCATATTTTTTCCACAAAAATGATCTTTTCACCCCAATTTTTATTTTCCCAAGGGTAACAAGACCTCAAAAGTTATTGTGCAATTTGTCCTGAGTACGCTGATACCCAATATTTGGGGGTAAACCACTGTTTGGGTGCATGGCAGAGCTTGGAAGGGAAGGAGCGCAGTTTGACTTTTTCAGCGCAGAATTGGCTGTATGCCATGTCGCGTTTGGAGAGCCCCTGATGTGCCAAAACAGTGGAAACCCCCCACATGTGACACCATTTTGGAAACTAGACCCCTTAAGGAACTTATCTAGATCTGTTGGGAGCATGTTCAACCCCAAATGTTTCACTACAGTTTATAATGCCTGGGTGTGAAATAAAAAATAAAAAAATTCCACAAAAAATGATTTTTTAGTCCCCAATTTTCCAATTTTTGATTTTTCACAAGGAAATTAGACCCCAAAAATTGTTGTCCAATTTGTCCTGAGTACGCTGATACCCCATATGTGGGGGGGAAATACTGTTTGGGCGCATGGCAGGGCTCGGAAGGGAAGTAATGACATTTTGGAATGCAGACTTTGATGGATGTCATGTTCAGTTTGCAGAGTCCCTGATGTGCCTAAACAGTGGAAACCCCCTACAAGTGACCCCATTTTGGAAACTAGACCCCTAAGGAACTTATCTAGATCTGTGGTGAGCACTTTGAACCCCCAAGTGCTTCACACAAGTTTATAATGCCCGGGCATGAAAATAAAAAATCAAATTTTTCCCACAAAAATGATCTTTTAGTCACCAATTTTTTATTTTCCTAAGGGTAAGGGGAAAAATTGGACCCCAAAAGTTGTTGTCCAATTTGTACCGAGTACGCTGGTACCCTATATGTGGGAGAAAACTACTGTATGGGCACACGTCGGTGCTCGGAAGTGAAGTAGTGACGTTTTGCATTGCAGACTTCGATGGAATGGTCTGCGGGTGTCATGTTGCGTTTGGAGAGACCCTGATGTGCCTAAACAGTGGAAACCCCCCAAGTGACCCCATTTTGGAAACTAGACCCCCAAAGGAACTTATTTAGATGTGTGGTGAGAACTTTGAACCCCAAGTGCTTCACAGAAGTTTATAACGTAGAGCCATAAAAATAGTAAATCGTATTTTTTCTACAAAAAGGATATTTTCGCCCCTAATTTGTTATTTTCCCAAGGGTAACAGAAGAAATTGGACCCCAAGAGTTGTTGTGCAATTTGTCCTGAGTATGCTGATACCCCACATGTGGGGGTAAACTACTGTTTTTGGGCGCATGGCAGAGCTCAGAAGGGAAGGAGCACCGTTTGACTTTTTCAACGCCGAATTGGCTGGAATTGAGATCAGACGCCATGTCACATTTGGAGAGCCCCTGATGTGTCTAAACAGTGGAAACCCCCAATTCTAACTCCAACCCTAACACAAACACACCCCTAACACTAATCCCAACCCTAATCATAACCCTAGCCACAAGCCTAACCCTAACACACCCGTAACCCTAGTCCCAACCCTAGCCCTAACTTTAGCCCTACCCTAACCCTCACTTTAGCCCCAACCCTAACCCTAATGGGAAAATGGAAATAATACATTTTTTTAATTTTATTATTTTTCCCTCACTAAGGGGGTGATAAAGGGGGGTTTGATTTACTATTTATAGCGGGTTTTTATGATTGGCAGCTGTCACACGCTAAAAGACGCTTTTTATTGCAAAAAGTAGTTTTGCATCATCACATTTTGAGAGCTATAAATTTTCTATATTTTGGCCCACAGAGTCATGTGAGGTCTTATTTTTTGCGGGGCGAGGTGACATTTTTATTGGTACCATTTTTGGGCACATGACATTTTTTGATCGCTTTTTATTAAGATTTTTGGGAGACAGAATGAACAAAAACCAGCAATTCATGAGTTTCTTTTGGGGAGGGGCGTTTATACCGTTCCACTTGTGGTAAAATTGATAATGCGGTTTTATTCTTCGGGTTAGTACGATTACGATACCTCATTTATATAATTTTTTTATGTTTTGGCGCTTTTATACAATTAAAACGATTATATATAAAAAATAATTATTTTTGCATCGCTTTATTCTGCGAGCTATAACTTTTTATTTTTACGTTGATGATGCTGTGTGGTGGCTTGTTTTTTGCGGGACAAGATGACATTTTCAGCGGTACCATGTTTGTTTATATCTGTCTTTTTGATTGCGTGTTATTCCACTTTTTGTTCGTCGGTATGATGATAAATCATTGTTTTTTAGACTTGTTTTTTTTTTTTTTTTTAAGGGGTTTCACTAAAGGGGTTAACTAATGGGACAGTTTTATAGGGTGGGTCGTTACGGACGCTGCGATACTAAATATGTGTACTTTTATTGTTGGGTTTTTTTTTACATTAAAGAAGTGAATTTATTGGGGAATATTTTTTTTTTTTCATTATTTAGGAATTTTTTTTTACACTTCTTATTTTTATTTTTTTTACATTTTTACTTTGTCCCAGGGTGGGACATCACTGTGTAGGGTCAGATCGCTGGTGTGACAGTGTGCACTGCACTCTGTCACACCAGCGATCGCACAGGCACTGCTGCAGGCTACCTCAGCGGCCTGCTACAGCAGGCACTGTGGAAGCCGCCTCCCTGCAGGACCCGGCGGCCGTCTTGGATCCGGGGTTCTGCAGTGAGGAGAGTCTCTCGGAACAGCGTGACACATCGCGCTGTTCTGAGGGTCTCAAAGGAGCGCGCAGGGAGCCCCCTCCCTGCGCGATGCTCCCCTGTGCCCCCAGTACAACGCGATCATGTTTGATCGCGGTGTGCCAGGGGTTAATGTGCCGTGAGCGGTCCGTGACCGCTCCTGGCACATAGGGCCGGGTATCAGCTGTGATAATCAGCTGACACCCAGCGGCGATCAGCTGCGCTCCCCCGGGAGCGCAGCTTATCGCCTTGGACGTACTATTCCGTCCCTGGGAATTAAGTACCAGGTCACATGGACGGAATAGTACATCCAATGGGATTAAGGGGTTAAGCATCCTATGATTAGAATGCATTCTGCAATTTTTGTGCACATGGTGCGTTTTTTTCCACTCAAAAAAACGCATTGCGGTAAAAAACACATCATGTTCATTATTTCATGGTAAAGTTGCGTATTTCCTGCTATATTATTGACCTAGAATGTTCAGGTAAAAATCGCATTAAAAACACACAAAAACCGAGGTAAAACCGTGCAAAAAAACGCGATAAAAAACGATCCAGATTTCCTGGGAAAAAGTCTGTTTTTTCTCAGAAAATTTCTGCAAAGATTCCTGAATGTGTGCACATAGCCTCAATGTTAAGACAATTGCTTGCAGAATAGAAACTGGGTTTTGTCTCATAGCAAACATCAATGTTTTATAAGACTGGGATTCTTAGATCAATTCTTACACAGGACGCAGCACTCATGATTCTTCTCCACCAAATGCTAAGATTGAAATAAAGCCCTGCCCTGCCCTTATATAATACCCTTTTCGCACTGGCTTTTATTCTGCTGCGTCTTTAACATTCTTGTGAAATCGCCCCTCGCTGTAAAGTCCTGAGGGATTTTCATTGAGTGTAATTTTACCGACTAATTGGTGTGTTATAATATCATGCATTCATGTCAGCAGACATACAGCCAGCCGACAGGAGAGCGCACAAAGCAGCCGTTCCACATGCCTAAGAAAATAAATGCCGTCTTATAAAACGGGATCTGAGAACTGGCTAAAAACATAAATTAAAGTCACTACTGAAAGTTTTGCCAAATATCACACTTCACTCTGGCCAAACCCCAGACATCACGTTTGGTCTTTAGACTGCACATTTCTACAGCTACAAACCAATAGAAAACTTTTCCAAATTTACTGATTTTAACTTCTCAGGGATTTTTCATTTCCAGTACTATTGGAAAGAGATGTGCTATGACCTTTTAGCTACCACAAGTGACAAAATGAATCACTCTGCAAGATAATAATGTGAATGACGCTAAGAACATGTTGATACAGTAAAGATGTATATCTTAGTACCGTGTTAGCCAGTAGATAGAAAAATATTTAGAATTGAGAGTCCTCAGTGGTTGATACCTTTTAATGGCTAACTGAAAAGATGGTAACAAACTGCAAGCTTTCGAGACTACTCAGGTCTCTTCATCAGGCTAGACTAATACAAAATCTGAAGAATCACATATTTGTACACAACACAGCACAGAAAAAAAAGCAATAGATGAGACAAGTGACGTGAAGCAGAACTATCATTATGGGAGAGGGATGAACAGTTGTGGCAATAAATATTGGACTAGTTCATAGATAAGGAGTGTGAAAGTTTTATTGCCCTCTGATTGGGGTCTGGTGATGTTTTGTGATGCTCTCACAGGGTCTTTGAAGCAAATTCCTTAATTGATGTAATAGGCCATAAAACCATGTGACAGGTTCATTCCAGCATTGAGAGTGTCAAAGGTCACCATCAATTTGTATTCACAAACTCTCCTATGTCTCTGAGATGTGAAGTCACCTTTCAGTACAAGTAATTTCATATCCATCATACTATGACTGGGGATGCCAAAATGTTTGGCCATAGGTAAATCCATTCTTTTTTCTCTTATTGTGTGGCGATGAGAATTCATCCTTGTTCTCAGTTTTTGCCCGGTCTCTCCCACATACAGACCCCCAGTTGGACATTTAGTACATATAATTAGGTACACCACATTAGATGTGATGCAGCTGAAAGTACCTGGTATCTTGTAGTCCCGATGGGAGTTGGGGATCTTTATCTTGTCCATGGTCATTATAAATGGACAGGTTTTGCATTTCTTCTGGTTGTCAAGGAAAGGTTCCTGCAGCTGTTGGGGAGGACAACAGTATATGGACCCTTTACAGTCCAACAGTTCTCCATAATGCACAATTCCACCTGATTTTGAGGTGGTGGTGGCCCCCTTATATATTGGACCCCTGTGTGGCTGCATAGGTTGCATATGTCCGCCTTGTAGTCCCCTTTAGACATGTGGCAGCGTTTGTGTCACTCTATTCTATTCCATTCATAGTGAGGAGTGGCAGGTAATTGTTGCTCCTGATGAAGAAATTGGATGATTTTGAATCATGTAGATAATAAAACCGCATTAAATTTTTATCGAGTCTCCTGATTTCCTGACGTAACTAGAGTCAGATGACCCTGCTGTTGTGAATGGGTTTGAGATGAGTTCTGAGCAGAGGCTCCCTCTGGTGGTTACAAGCGGTACTAGTGAGGATTGTGAGGACTGGGAATCAGGTGTTACTGATTGGTCTTTTATAAGGGAGTCATTTTCCCATCAGGGTTTCCGGTGATCAATTGTTCTGGTCTGAATCCTTCTTTCCAGTTTCCCTTGTAGCCTGCTGTGTCGTGTCTGCATCTCCTGCTATCAGATAAGACAATTTCTTATTTTGTGTTTTTGCTATATTTTTGCATTTTGTCCTGCACTTCTGTGGGGGCCTTCAGGGTCCCCTCTGGGGGCTTTTGCCCTCTCAGTTTGTTCAGCCACTGTGTTTTGTACTTTTGCTTTTTCCAGTTTTTTTTTTTGCTGCCCTCTGTGTTATGTTACGGTAGCTGAGGAGTGCAGGTAAAAAAGGCAATACACCAGAGCAGTTGGAATCTATGAGATTGCAGTACCCTGACTAACCACCGCAACTAGAGGCAGCCGTGGAGCGTTCCTACGTTGGTCCTAGACGCCTCGTCACAGCCTGAGAAACTGACTACACCTAAAGATAGAAATAGGAAAGCTATCTGCCCCGGAGCAGAACCCCAAAGATAATAGAAAGCCCCCAAACATGTAATGGCGGTTAGACAAGAGGAAATACTGACACAGAAAGAAAATAGTATGAGCAAACGCTGGGGCCCAAACTATCTAAATAGAAAAGGATAGGAAGGGTACTTACTGCAATCTCAGAAAACCCTGAAAAAACACCAACTCTACTAATTTCAAAATCACCTGAGATCACACGACCTCTACCACCTAAATTAGTTCTCTGGTGTAACAAAAACAAAACAGCAGCCACTGAAAAAAAACTGGAAAAAGCAAAAGTACAAAACACAGTGGCTGAACAAACTGAGAGGGCAAAAGCCCCGGAGGGGACCCTGAAGGCCCCCACAGAAGTGCAGGACAAAATGCAAAAATATAGCAAAAACACAAAATAAGAAATTGTCTTATCTGATAGCAGGAGATGCAGACACGACACAGCAGGCTACAAGGGAAACTGGAAAGAAGGATTCAGACCAGAACAATTGATCACCGGAAACCCTGATGGGAAAATGACTCCCTTATAAAAGACCAATCAGTAACACCTGATTCCCAGTCCTCACAATCCTCACTAGTACCGCTTGTAACCACCAGAGGGAGCCTCTGCTCAGAACTCATCTCAAACCCATTCACAACACCCTGCATGTTGGTCAGATGTATGGGCTCTGGTAGCTTTAAAGATCCTATAAAGACATATGTGTCCACCCCCCCCATATAATGATATCCCCCCTCTAGAGTGATTACCTGTAATAAGGTCCCCCATCTAGGGCTTCTTCCTGGTATAATGTGCCTCATCTCGGGCCCTCTCCTGGTATAATGTCACTCATACCAAGTCCCTTCCTGGTACAATTTCCCCCATTCTGGCACCTTCCAGTAATAATGCCCCCCATCCTGGGCCCCTTCCTGGTACAATTTCCCCCATCCTGGCCCCTTCCAGTAATAATGTCCCCCATCCTGGGCCCTTTCCTGGTATAATGTCCTCCATCCTAGGCCCCTTCCTGGTATAATGTCCCCCTTCCTGGTATAATGTCCCCCATCCTGTCCCTTAGCAGTAATAATGTCCTCTATACAGGGTCCTTGCAGTAAAAATATCCACTATCCTGGGCCTTTTCCAGTAATTGTGTTCAACTTTCCATTCTAACAGATTAAAAAAAAATGAAAAGATTCTTCTTACCTTCCTGCGCTCCCACGACGCTTGACTTTCTCTTCTGTAGGAGACTTATTAGGTGGCAGCTGACTTTGGTGCTGCCGGCATAGCACATGATGTCAGCTGCCGGCCTCTGATTGGTCGACGGCCTGTATTGCAGTGCAGAGACCCGGCGGGTCTTTGGGCCACAATATATTTCAGCTGAATGTATGTCTTCGGACACACATCCAGCTGAATTAGACGCTGTTCTTGGCGGGCCCGCTTCTGGCATGGGTCCGGACGTGGTCGCGCCCTCTACGACCACGATCATAACACCCCCGTCCATAGACTGTCATAGGTATGAGTTCTATTTATGGAAAACACTGATAGCACTCATACAAGGAAAAGTGATGTACGACTGAGTCCTTATTGGGTTTTGTCTTGCAGTACAGAATGACGTGAGACCAAATGCACATGTAAAATAAGTGACCTCCTTCACATTTATTGTGTCTGCTACTATGCTGATACACTGAGGATAAAATATATCGAAAACACAGAAAGTTCCTATATTACATTAATTGCATAACCCCCCACCACCACCCGTGCCTAAAAGAAAAAAAGATCCAAACCTTATCTATCATTTTAATGACCTGAAATGTACCGATTTGGTGGCATGGCGCAAAGTCTATGCCCGCACGTATAATCTGATTAGCAATTCCCATGCAACGTTGCAAATTGCACACCGAATGTCTCTTACCCCCTATTTCTCCTTGCATGGTCGGCATGTTGACCTTGTGAATAGAGAGTAAATTAATTTCGCCTGGTATGTGTGACTACGACTCATTGGCATCATGTGTTTAGCAGTCATGGAGTTAACTATAGTCAGTCTTGCGCTGAGCAGAGTAAATACATTATCAAGTTAATGGCTCAGTGTGGTTTTGTGTAGCCCTATCCAGTGACAGCCAAGTATCCAGACACAGACGCTAGGTTTAGGATTAGATTTCCAGTTCAGTTTTCCAGCTGTTGGTTACTCCTTCCCATGCCAGTCCATCTGCCCCCTGCTGCGAATAGCGTCCAAAGTCTAATCTGCTTGCATACACCCCGGAGCAGCTTTTTATGACCTTTGATAGGACATGACCTGAGCAGCGACATTATGTTACAAACACCACATGACCAGATCTGGTCTTCTTACCGAAAAGTATCCAACTACAGGTTCAAGAATCACTGTGAAATATAGCATGTCTATAGCTCTGCCATGTCTGCACATGCCAATATTTCACGACCATGACTATCCCATTTTGCAGTTTGTCAAGCATATCTACAAATATATGGTGTACTCTCAGCTAACACAAACACGGTTTGCAATACACTGATCTGTAAAGTGATGCTTAAAATCAAATCTAATCTTCACTTATACATGCATAAGCAGGCCCAGACTGGCCCATAGGGTAACAGGGGAATCCCCCGGTGGGCCCCTGTGCAGATCTGAGCCACCAACCACACTGTATGGGCAGTACTTGGCATAATTAAATTGATTTTGTACAGAAAAAAAGCAGCATCTCATCATTCATTAATCATACTACCAGGTTTATTATTATATATAGATATAGGTAAATTTGTGAACGACGGTCGTGTAATATTTTTATGCAGGTGAAAAGTGGGCCCCCAAAACTCAATGTTACTGGGGGGCCCTTGGCATCCCAGTCCGACACTGTGCATAAGGCAAATTCATAAATGCAAATATATATCATGTAGTTTGCAGATATATCTAGTACAAGATTAGGTCAATTACGTTCTTTTGGGATCACGTTTGTAAAATAATGGTCCATTTCTTTAAGGGGGTTGTCCCTCGGTCCTCCAATCAGAAATGGGAGTAAGTGGTGCAGATGAGAGGTCCGCGGGTAATGGGCATCTGTCCTATTAATTGGAATCGTACGATGCCACATTTCCATCATCGGCAAGATCTTATATTAGGTCAAAGAAACATAAAAATAAATGCAACCACACAAATGTAATACCAGCATATGAACAATGTGTTTACAAAGATTGTGCAGACTTTGGGTACAAGTCTGCAGTCACTCTATTGTGAATCCTCACAGCACGCAGTGTGCACACTGTCAGAATTCTCCGGTACTGTAAGCAGGCGGACAAGTTACCAAAAGTATGAGATTTGCATACATGCGGTCACATGCCAACTAGTCGTGCACAGCCTCACTCAGTACAAGTGAATTGAGAGAAGCTGGACATGTCTAGTTGGAATGTGGCTGGAAGTATGCAAATTGCATACGTGTGGTCACATGACCACAAACTCCTGGCACTGGAGAATTCTGACAGTGCGTACTGTGTGCTCTGTGAGGATTAACAAGTCTGCAGTCACATAGAGAGACCGCAGACTTGTACCCCAAGTCTGGACAACCTCTTTAACATAATCACAGCTGAAATGGAAGCTATTTTTCTCAGGGATGAAAATATACATTGCTTTGGGTGTCAGTGGTCCATAGTGGAAGAGCAATCTGCCAAACTGAACCTACCACCTACAAAAATGGTATTCACTTGCAGATGTGGTGGTAATCTGCTGGTAAATTGTGTTAATATCCTGGCTGACTGGTTTAATGGAGCAGTGGCTACGGGGAGAAAATGAAGATATAATTACCATACTCGCTTCCAGTCATTCCAGTCGCCACTCGCTTCCAGTCATTTGGGTGATTATATTCCCGTTTCTCAGTAAATTATATGATCAAGTGAGAGGTGCTCTCAGACAGTTATTTTGAAGAAGTTATGGCTCTTGGAAGAGGGGGAGGAAAAAAGCAAGAACACAAAAGTGAGAATTGACCCACTCATGAAGGCTCCTGTTCACTGTTGCATTATCTTTGATTATTTGGTGTCTGGGGTAAATGCTAGATTCCGTTATAGGCTATAATAGAAGTTACTGTTTGTAACCTATGTGGTAGTGGAACCACTGTTCCGTGGACCGAGGAGAGCCTGGAAGCGAACACCTGTCTTTTTGCCAGAGTCTCTGATGGTGGTGTTAGACTTGGCTCCAGATGGGCGCCAGGTGCTACTCAAGGACAGACCTCGGATACACGGCAGCTGACCCCCAAAGGGGCTGGAAGCTGGAATGGCGAGGAATGGGAAGTGTAGCGCTTCCCACGGCTGTGGGGCGCCGGGACATGGCATAGCTTGCCTAGCTAGCCAATGCTCCCACGCCGCCAGTCCACGACGACGTGAGGCATGGGTCCCAGATGATGAGAATGTGGACCCACTGGACCACGGAGGGAGACCCGGGCCTGCCCGGACTAGGGAAGGGCAGCGACCGGGATCCGTGGCAGCTGAGCATGTGGGCAAGGTGGCGACCTGCAGGACTAGACAACACCGCACAACTTCAGGTAAGAAGAAACATAAAGTTTACTTAAAGAAACACAGTACATAAAACAGAACATAAGACCGGGCTCCCGATTCCGCACATCAGAGAAGGGTACACGACTCAGGATCACAGACGAGTGCTGGAGGACATCACGGGTAGATGCAGTCCAGGGTTATCTGGCACGGGCATACTTGGACGGCCTCTCTCTCAGGCCTTAGGCGTAGCACAGGCTCAGCAGGAGAACATCAGACACCGACCTCAGACAGACTTCAGACGATGGCGGGGTCATCACGGGTTGATGAAGTCCAGGATCATCTGGCACGGGCATACTAGTATGGCCTCACTCTCAGGCCTCGGGCGTAGCACAGGCTCAGCAGGAGAACATCAGACACCGGCCCAGGACGAACGTCAGACGATGGCGGGGTCATCCGGG
>JARQOD010000001.1:400068198-400092119 GCA_033576555.1 Oophaga sylvatica
GACTCAAGGTTCTCACTCCCCCTGACCCCAGTTACGTACCGACACTCCAGGGGCTGCTTTCTGTTACCTAAGGTCCAGTAAGCCTCTGGTTTTTCTACCCACTATGCGTGAAGCTATAGTGACACTTCGGTCCCCAGTGACCGGTGACAATGTGCAGGACTTCTCCAATCCTAAGCACTTCTAAGAATCCTTCCACTGTGCCCTTCGCCTTGTCCGCGCTTTTAGCATAAGCACTCCACACTTCCTAAGGTCATATAGATCATTCCCTTCTTGCTTCTTTCCGGAGCTTGTTGCCAGAATCTCAGTATTCCTCTAGGCAGGAGCACGTCTCTGAACCTTCACTGTCCTTGGGACAGGAGACTGAAGTATCTGCAACTATCTCTTCCTTCTCAATAGATGTCTCAGTCCGTCTGCCAGTGGGGCACAGCTCTGACCAGGCTGAGGTGATCTGGCTCACCTTTACTGGCCTCCACTTACTGAACTGCACACAGGTGGAATGACTCAGTCCCTGAGCCACCCGAGCTAGACTCTGCTCCTTCCTCCCTCCAGGTCCAGGCTCGACTGACTGAATGAAAACCCAGAACACTCCCTGACGAGTGACTAAATACCCTAAGGGTGTGTCTAAGTGTATGGTGGAGTGAATGTTTATTGAGCATTGAACTGCTACTTCTCCACACATCCTCCAGGGTACTGCGTGTGCCTTCACACCAGGGCTACACATTCCCCCATGGTAAAAGACAGCACTCCCGGGCTGTGAAATACAAAGAGACATTTTGTTTATGCATTAACAATAAACATTAACTCGTCCCATCCGGGAGGTAAGGATTTCTTGAACGTTGCAATCAAAACATTAAATATAGAAAAATACAAAATATTAAATAGACATTTTCATATACATAGATGACAATATTCTTGTGAAGGACCCGCACCAAACCTTCAACGTGGGTCCTGGGTGGGCTGCAGGACATATGAATGCAGACCTCACTCAGTGCCACACCACACGGGTTTTGTATTCAGAGGTAGTTGAGGTGGTTTCGTGTAAAACCAATTTAATGCACCTTAGTGCAACTATTTACAGGATCAGTTCTTGGGCTGGCTCAGTCCTCAGCTCTGAGTCCATTATAAGACACAATAAGGAAAAAAAACACATATATATATACACATTTCAAATATGCATCATTCTTCTTTAACTTTTACTTTACCCAACAGGCATCTTATGTAAAACTATGCATTAAATTTTCAACTTTTTACTCTGGTACCCAGCCGGGCGTTCTACTCATTATAATAAACTTATGTAAACATTATCCATAACTATAAAGTGCAAAACTGGCAAAAATTCTCAAACTTTCTACATTTTCTTTGTTGCGGCAAACCCTGTCTGGGTCCTACCATTCTTCACATTTCCTTGTTAACTTCCATTATACTTTCCATCCCGGGGGCTGGAACAATACGATGATTCTTAGTTCCCATGACCAACAAGTCGTGACCTGCTATCAGAGTTTGGGTCGCTACAGTTCTTGTACGAACCTCTAGGGGCGCAACGGGTGCTTTCGCTTTATGAGACGCTGTTTGCGTTACTGTAATGGCCACTTGCTCTCGTGATGCAGAAATAGTCGCCGTGCGCGTCGTCGTGTAAACTGCTGATTGCGATGTGGGATGGGTCGCAGATTGCGATGTAGTAGGAGAAGGTAGTGAAGAGTATACAGGCGGTGCTTCCATTTGCGAGGAGCCTGCAGGGGGCGTCGCCGGGGCACGGTCTGATGCAGCTGAAGATTGGGACTGGGATGCGCTGGCAATGGTGACGTTACCTGCGTCAGGGACGGGGTCACGGACGATTGTGACATTAAGGGCATACCATCCCTTCATTCCCCAGTGCCGTGTATAGTTGACAATATCTCCATTAACTAGGTCCCTCCCGGGATGGCCGATGGGCAGGTGGGATTCTACGTCCCTGCGACTAACAAAGACCCCTGGGTAGAGGCCCGGCTCTCTGATGAAGCCCCAGCCCTTCCGGAGCTGGAACTCTGTCACACACCCCTGCCGCCGCGGTTCCCTTAGAGTACCTTTTTCTCGGCGGACACTTTCTTTGTCTGCGATCAGCTGCTCGTACTGCCGCTGCCGGTTCCGCTGCTCTTCCCGCTCTTCTTCCTGCTGGCGTTGCTGTTTCTCTTCGCGACGCTGCCACTCACGTTCCCACTGGGCGGTGTAGGAGACGTCATCCAGGCGCGCCATCTCGTCCCAGTCCACGTCTGGCAATGATGGACAGGACCCCTCCGGTGTCCCTGCCGGGGATCGATCATCTGCTGCGGCCTCCTGGCCGGGCGGGCGTTCCGGAACTGGCGGTACCTCCTCAACCTCCCTCGCTTCCACCGCTTCCTCGG
This sequence comes from Oophaga sylvatica, assembly GCA_033576555.1. Classification (NCBI taxonomy): domain Eukaryota; kingdom Metazoa; phylum Chordata; class Amphibia; order Anura; family Dendrobatidae; genus Oophaga; species Oophaga sylvatica. The sequence continues at coordinate 400,070,580 of JARQOD010000001.1, forward strand.
TAGGTTCAGGGTCGGTCCTTTTGGGGGTAGCCTCCGGTTGCTCCTTAGCCTTGGGCAGCAGAAGTTTCGGTAACTCCAAACGTGAGGGGTCGTCGAAGGGAGAGATCACCGCGTCCCACAGCCGCCGCTGCATCAGGGTACCGGCGTCTCTCGATCTCTTCTTCGCCAGGTTGTTGCAAAACCATCTTCTTCAATCTGGCATTTTCCTCTTTAATCTCCAGCAATGCTTGCTGCAGGTGCAGGACCACGGATGGTTCCGGTTCTAGTGGCAGCTTGGCTGGGGAACGGGGCCTGCCTTCCTCCGCTTCCCTGCTCGGCTGCACACGTCCTGCTTCCATGATGTTCCAGAACTCTCTCTCATCTTCTACCAGAGACGTCCGGTCTCTTCCGTGGAGGCGGGGTTTGCGTCTCCTCCTCTTCGCAGGGAAGGTGAAGAGGAGGCGGACCTCCTTTGCTGTAGGGCAGGATCGCATATTGTAATAGCACTTTGAGAGGGCAGGCATTCTCTTCGCGCCACAGGGGGGAACACGCCCACGAATCCACGCCCACCTTCTTCTCCAGCGCCTGAGGGCGCGAAATTGGCGGCAAAATGGCGGATTTTAGCGCCAAAAATAGCAAACAGTCCTTTTTCACAAAAACACCTCCACAGGCACACAGGGCTCGCAATTTTGCGAGTTTCGTATCCTGTTCGTGACGCCAAAGTTTGTCTCGACCACGCACCACAATTGTGGGTTACCAGGGCAATGGGGTACTCAGAGCCGAGCCCGTAGAAGTCTATGGGGTTGTCACAGGTAGCGGTGGCTCGGTCTGTGGCCCTGGCGGTCAGGCGTATGTTGGGGGGGGATATATTTACAGGGGATAGATTTATATACAGTTCGTGACGCCACCTGTAGTTCTCTGGTAATTTGTACCAGCGCTGCTGTAGATCTCTGAGGGGATGGTGAGGCAGCTAGATGTCGGGTCCCCTACAGGTGGGACTCTTCCCTCAGGTCGATAGTTATGGTGGGGTTGTGCAGGGATGTAATTGAATAACACAGTCTCACACATCAGCGTCTTTCCATACCTTTTACTTCAAGTTGTTCAGGCAGGTCCCAGGGAGGCTGATCCAATGGAGGACGTGTTTCGAGGTAGCAGCTGAACAAGTTAGGGGCCTCCTTTACTTTCAAAATGGTGAGTCCAACCAGCATAAAGCGTAGTTCACTCCTGAAACTCCAGCTATTTCAAAGCTGTACTGCCCGGTCAGTTTTGTGGTCGGAGCCTTCCTATGAGAGAGCTGAGTTCCTACTCTTGTCCTGCAGAGACTCAAGGTTCTCACTTCCCCCTGACCCCAGTTACGTACCGACACTCCAGGGGCTGCTTTCTGTTACCTAAGGTCCAGTAAGCCTCTGGTTTTTCTACCACTATGCGTGAACTATAGTGACACTTCGGTCCCCAGTGACCGGTGACAATGTGCAGGACTTCTCCAATCCTAAGCACTTCTAAGAATCCTTCCACTGTGCCCTTCGCCTTGTCCGCGCTTTTAGCATAAGCACTCCACACTTCCTAAGGTCATATAGATCATTCCCTTCTTGCTTCTTTCCGGAGCTTGTTGCCAGAATCTCAGTATTCCTCTAGGCAGGAGCACGTCTCTGAACCTTCACTGTCCTTGGGACAGGAGACTGAAGTATCTGCAACTATCTCTTCCTTCTCAATAGATGTCTCAGTCCGTCTGCCAGTGGGGCACAGCTCTGACCAGGCTGAGGTGATCTGGCTCACCTTTACTGGCCTCCACTTACTGAACTGCACACAGGTGGAATGACTCAGTCCCTGAGCCACCCGAGCTAGACTCTGCTCCTTCCTCCCTCCAGGTCCAGGCTCGACTGACTGAATGAAAACCCAGAACACTCCCTGACGAGTGACTAAATACCCTAAGGGTGTGTCTAAGTGTATGGTGGAGTGAATGTTTATTGAGCATTGAACTGCTACTTCTCCACACATCCTCCAGGGTACTGCGTGTGCCTTCACACCAGGGCTACACACACTCACCCTAAACGCAGTACCCAAGGATCTGCCAGATGTGCAGAAACCCTGGCAGACCGCAGCAGCAGGGGGAATCGAGGGACTGGGTGGTGAATGAGTCTGCGTCCCCTGCCAGGAGAAAGGAGGATGGTAATCGCAAAGGAACGCCAATGCTACACTGTTATTGAGAAAAAAACAAAATACATGGTCATCTTGTTATCAAAGACAGACGTATACTGCATTATTTGGCATTCTTGTGGCAGTGTGTTTGGGAACCACTACCTTACGTGCTATGCTACAACTGTTCTCATTTATCTGACAGTAGCTAATTTAATTGAGGGAAAAAATAAGTTTTTCGTACAGTCGTTCCTCGAAAAAGCTCACAAACTCCTAGTGCGTGCAAGACTGAATTCTATAAACACTGGGCATAATATATTCCTGTAATTGGTAGAACATCTGTTCCTAAGAACCAAAGCATATCTTCAATAAAGACCATCTCTGGCATCAATTCACTTCCAAGAACACATTTATTTTCCGTCACTAATAACAAACCGTACTTTGGGGGTGTTTATACATCTACTGGTAGAAAACAAAACAGTTTCTTCGACCAAAGTAAACATTCTCCAATCTACAAAACCAATCCAGATGGTGTGAATTCAGCTCCAAACTGATGAACTTCTCAAGGTTTTGATCATTATACACTACGTTTACAAGATGAAAAGCAAGGCTGTTCTCAATATCTGCTCCATAAGAAAATTCTCAATTTAATACACATGTTGTGACTGTAAAGTATTAGCGAGATAACATTTTCCTAAAAGTATGAAACTATTCTTAAAATGATATGCTCTATGCATAAAGCTGGCAATAACTGTGATGTCTCCATTGTCAAAACTAAGCTGACTGCATAAACAATTTTTAATTTTTATTTTTAACTTCCACTAACATTCATTATAAATGTTATAGGGTGCACCTTTATAAACAGTATTCTCAAAATGTTATTAAAAAAACAATAAAACTCAAATTGTTGGTTTCCATCTGTGTTTGCAGGTGACTCTGAAGTCAAGTGACCTTGGAGCTTCTGCTGGAGAAATTGAACAATTGATCAAAAAGCATGAAGCCTTTGAGAAGCTTCTTTCATCCCAAGATGAAAAGGTAATTTTACCTCTATGTAGTATTCTACCATGGTTTTAGTGCCCATGAGATTGTACATATTTTGCATATTTCATACTACTACTGTTTATGTGGTCTCTTATCTAAAAGGTATGGGTCTGTTCATTGTGTCTATAGGTACTGCCACACTAAACGCTCCCGCTAACGATCACAATAACGACGCATACTAATGCGATCATTTTTGTGATCGTTTTAATGTCGCTAGTAGCTGCCAAACTTAACGATCTTGTTAACGACGCATAAGCGGTTAGCGATTTCGTTAACGACTTTGGTGGTCATTGCGATGTAAAAAACAGCGCACATCGTTCAAAAAAGGTGCCAGACACAACGATATAGGCTCACCAGCGGGACGCCAACGATCAAAATACGGTCCAGAACGCTAGTGAACGATCAGCGAGATCACAGCAGGGGCCACGTCGTTGCTACATGCCACACACAAGAACGTCACTAACGAGATCGCTAAATAGTGACGTTTTTTAGCGATCTCGTTAGCGTTCTTGTTTAGTGTGGCATACCCTTATGCCTTGTATCTGAGATAACAAACTCAACAGTTGTAACTAATCACAATATGGAGCTGTTTGCCACACATCCTAAATGGATCTTAGTCATCAATTTCCTCTTAGCTTCTCCCATTACCATACTGCCTCTTCATCCCATCCTCTCTCTTTCAATGTCCCTCAAGGCTCCATCTTGGAACCTTTACTCTTCTCCATCTATACGTTTGGCCTAGCACAACACATAAAGTCCCATGGCTTCCTGTACCACTTATATGCTGATGACATTCAGATCTACCTCTCTGTCCCAGATGTCACCTCTGCTGTCCAGATCAGCCATACCTCCTTCTTCTCATCACACTTCCTAAAGGTCAATGTGGACAGAACTGAACTCATCATCTTTCTTTCATCTCACCAAACTCCTCTACTTGATCTAGCTATTCCAATAATATTATATCACGCTTTCCTCTGTACCAGAATTAACGCGTTCAGAGTAACCCTCGGCTTTGTTCTTGTCACCTCCTGCCACCTCGAACTCAAAAATATTTCCAGAATCTGTCCTTTCCTCAACCCTGAATCTACTAAAATATTAGTGCATGCCCTCATCATCTCCCGCCTTGACTACTGCAGCATCTGTGGTCTACCTACTAACACTCTCACACCTCTCCAGTCTGTCCTTAACTCTGCAGCCCGACTAATCCACCTCTCTCCTCGCTACTCCTCTGCTTCTCCCCTCTTCAGATTCCTTCATTGATTTCCAATTCTCCAATGTTTTCCATTCAAACTACTGATATTGACCTACAAGGCCAACCATAATCTGTCTCCTCCATACATCTCCAAACTAATCTCCAGATACTTCCCCACATATAATGTCTGTTCTTCACAAGACTTCCTTCTCTCCTCCACACTTGTACGTTCCTCACCTAATCGCCTCCAAGACTTCTTTCGAGTGTCCCCAATTCTCAGGACTTCTGTGCCCCAACATGTCCGATTGTCCATGACATTCAGAACTTTCAAGTGGAGCTTGAAAACCCACCTCTTTAGGAATGCTTACAGCCTGCAATGACCCCCTGCTACTTCACCACCACCAGAGCTACCGCAGCAAAACCTACTGTCTTCTTCCCCATTACCCTGTAGACTGTAAGCCCATAATGGCCGGGTCCTCTCCCCTCTATACCAGTGTATCATTGCTAGTTTTTTTTTATTGCAATTTATATTTGTATTTTGTATGTAACCCCTTCTCATGTACAGTACCATGAAATCAATGGTGCTCAAAAATAAATTATAAAAATAATTTTATGACACTCCCTATTATTTTCCATCCTCATTGTAAACATCATGCCCCTGGACTTGAGTATCTATTATATATAAATTCCTTAAAATTAATCTGTCAGCAGGTTTTTGCTATGCAATCTAAAAGCAGCATGATTAAGGAGCTAAGACCCTGAATCCAGTGATGAGTCACTTGCGGGTCTGCATGCTGTGATTATAATACAATCAGTTTTCAGTGGTGCAGCTCTAACAGAGCTCAGAATGCTGAGCTGTGTATAGCCCCGCCCACACCACAGATTGGCAGCTTTCTGTGTACACTGTGCATAGGCAGAAAGCTGCTAATCAGTGGTGAGGGTGGGGTTACACAGTAGTTGACAAGGAGGCACGGCACACCTAGTCCTGTAGTGATAATCTCCTTCAGATAAATCACTGATTTTATTGAAGCAGCAAAACACAACCCAGTAGGTGACACACCACTCAGTACCTGGTAAGCACACACTCGGGAATTTGATTGACAGCTCACAGTGCAGTGCATCTATGCAGAGCAAAGTTCCAGGGTGTGCTTACAGCCGCTGCTCATGATTTACTGAGCAGTAACTGAAGTCATTCTGGCACGCCTCTATGACTGAAAGCCGGCGGCTCTTTGGAGGTATAAAATTAATTTTCTCTAATTAATTAATTTCTCTAACTAATTAATTTAAAATTAATTATTTTTTTTCTAGTAGTCGCACTTTCAGTGTGATGGCCAAACAACACGCTATTACCTTGCAGCTTAACGCTATATCTGGTGGTTAATAGTGCTTGCACACACGACAGGTTCCCGTTTAGTGGGGTCCCTGCCATGATTTGTTTTCTCTGCATCAGCACTTTAGCATATAACATTTTCATTAAAATAAGAATTGTTAGAAAAAAAAATTGTAAACTTATTAAATTATGAAACAAACAAAAAAAAGTCCAGCCTGGTAATTATTTCATTCAGTGTTATCCGGAAACTGATACTTCTGACACACAAGAAATCCGGTGGCGTTCTATAGGAATCTGACTAGTGTTGCATCTTTCAGGTGACGTCTTTAAAAGATCAAGCCAACAAACTTCTAGAAGACAACACAAGATTGGAGACTAGACCAGTACAATACAAACTAAACGCGGTCATAGAACGGAGGAATAAGGTAAAGGCTCTCAGCCAGGCCAGACGGCAAGAGTTAACTACAGCCCTCCTACTGGCTCTATTCAACCAGAACCTAGCTGAGGTAATACCCTGTGCTTTTGGATTTGTTTTGGATATGTCTCTATTTTCATGGCAAGACTCTGAAAACTGTTCTTTTCTTCATCTGTTTTGGTGAGAAATTCCAGTATGTATAACTATTTATTTCTGTTGTAGGATACCGTCCCCTCTATATTCAGTGAAAGACTCACATTAACTAACACCTAATGAGATGACATCCATATGTCCTAATAGGATTTTCTTTAGACAGCTCCTTAAAGGGAATCTGTCACCCTAAATTGACGGGATATTTAAATGATGGCAGTCAGGTCAGATGGGCGATGTTTTGGGTACTTGCCTTAACATGTTGTTCGCCGCTGTCTCCATTATTTTTGGGAATTGTAGTCGTTGCCCTCTGTTATGATTTGGTAGCTGAGGAGAGCAGGCAAAAACGGCAATACACCAGAGAGGTTGGAATCTACTGGATTGCAGTACCCTGACTAACCACCACAACTAAAGGCAGCCATGGAGCGTTCCTAAGTTGGTCCTAGATGCCTCGTCACAGCCTGAGAGGTTAACTACACCTAAAGATAGAAAGAGGAAAGCTATCTGCCCCGGAGCAGATCCCCAAAGAACATAGGAAGCCCCCAAACATGTAATGGCGGTTAAACAAGAGGAAATACAGACACAGACAGAAAATAGTAAGAGCAAACGTTGGAGCCCAATCTGCCTAGAAAGAAAAAGGATAGGAAGGACACTTACTGCAATCCAAAAAACCCTAAAAAATACCAACTCTACTAATTGCAAAAACACCTGAGATCACACGACCTCTACCACCTAAATTAGTTCTCTGGTGTAACAAAACTAAGCCGCAGCCACTGAAAAAACTGGAAAAGGCAAATGAACAAATAACAGTGGCTCAGATAAACTGAGAGGAGCACAAGCCCCCGGAGGGGACCTGGCTGACCTCCACAGAAGTGCAGGGAACAATGCAAAAAGCAAGCACAAAAATAAAAACAGAAAATATCTTATCTGAGAGCAGGAGAAGAGGCAAGACTCAGCAAGCTTCCAAGTGAACCAGGAACCACAGTTGAGACAAGAACAATTGATCACCGGCAACCATGATGGGAGGGAACTTCCCTTATATAAGACCAGTCTGTAACTCCTGATTGCCAATCCTCATTGAATGGTTCAGTACTGTTTGTAACCACCAGAGGGAGCTTCTGCTCAGAATTCATTTCTAACACATTCACAACAGCCCTCCGTATAACGCGCCTGCGCATTGCAATCTTGAATTGCGCACGCGCAGATTGCAATGCGCAGGCGCGTTATATGGAGGGCAGCGACTACAATTCCCAGAAATAATGGAGACAGCGGCGAACAACATGTTAAGGCGAGTACCCAAAACACCGCCCATCTGACCTGACTGCCATCATTAAAATATCCTGCCAATTTAGGGTGACAGATTCCTTTAAAGCGATCCATCACTTCACAATAAAGGTATAGTTTAAATACCTGGTACCCTCCTTTTTTATTCTTTCTGGACGGTTTCTCTGATTCCTTATCTCACTATCCCTTATGTGCTCTAGAAGCTTGAAACCTTCCCCCTACACCAGAATGGATCGACCCAGAGCATAGGGAGTGTCTCAGACTACCAGAGCACAGTGTGCATGAAGAGAGGACTGGGAATTGGAGGAATCACAGTATGTGTATGTGTATATATATATATATATATATATATTATAATATATATATATAAACAGTTGTGTGATAATATGTTTGTACCTTTCCTGATTTCCTATTCTTTTGCATGTTCTTTTGCATGTTTGTCACACTTAAATGTTTCAGATCACCAATATGCAAATTGCCTCTTCAAAAAAAAGAGGACTTGTACTCTATAGCGCCACCTATTGGAAGTAGCGATCCTACAAGTCACAATCAACCCTTTAACGAGTCTTGTAATATGACTTAGGATAAAAGCCGAATCAGTATCTCCATTTGCAGACACGGTGTTTCGGACTATTGGTCCTCGTCAGTACAAAGTAGGAGAGATCTGATTTGGCTAGATGAGAGGCTCTGGACTAGGGTCTAAGGAGTAAGGTTTCTCCTTGTGGAGAGTGACATACCAGCTCTGGCGCCAAAGCTGGTATGTCACTCTCCACAAGGAGAAACCTTACCCCTTAGACTCAGATCACCAAACAATTTTAAATATTAGACAAAGATAACAAAATTAAACACAAAATGCAGTTTATATGGATTAGCCTAGTCAAAGTCTAGACCTTAGTCCAATTGAGATGCTGTGGCATGACCTTCAAAAGGCGGTTTATGCTCGGAAACCTCCAATGTGGCTGAATTACAACAATTCTGCAAAGATGAGTGGGCCAAAATTCCTCCAGAGCATTGTAAAAGACTCATTGTCAGTAATCGCAGAGGCTTGATTGCAGTTGTTGCTGCTAAGGGTGGTGGAACCAGTTATTAGGTTTAGGGAGCAATCACTGTTTCACACAGGGTCCTGAAGTTTTGGATTTCTTTTACCCTTAATAATAAAGACCCTCATATATAAACTGCATTTTGTGATTACTTGTGTTATCTTTGTCTAATATTTACATTTGTTTGGTGATCTGAAACATTTAAGTGTGACAAATGTGCAAAAGAATAGGAGATGAGGAAGGGGTGAACACTTTTTCACACAGCTGTATATATATATATATATATATATATATATATATATATATATTAAGAAAAGTATATATTATATATAAAAAGTTTACATACCCCAGCAGAGCTTTTGCCTTCTTGTTCTTTTTTCAGAGAACATGAATGATAGCACCAAAACTTTTTCTCCACTCATGGTTAGTGGTTGGGTGAAGCCATTTATTGTCAAACTACTGCGTTTCTCTTTTTAAATCATAATGACAATCCAAAACATCTAAATGACCCTGATCAAAAGTTCACATACCCTGGTGATTTGGCCTGATAACATGCACAGAAGTTGACACAAATGGGTTTGAATGGCTGCTAAAAGTAATAGCTTCACATGTGACCTGTTTGCTTGTAATCAGTGTGTGTGCATAAAAGCTGAGTGCATTTCTGGGATCCAGACAGACTCTTGCATTTTCATCCAGCCACTGATGTTTCTGGATTGTGACTCATGTGAAAAGCAAAAGAATTGTCAACGGATCTATGGGACAAGGTAGTTGAACTGTATAAAACAGGAAAGGGATACTAAAAGATATACAAGGAATTGATAATGCCAGTCAACAGAGTTCAAAGTTTGATTAACAACTGGAAAATCAGGGGCTCTGTAAAAACAAAACCACTGTCAGGTAGACCAACAAAAGTTTTGTCCACACCTGCCAGGAAAATTGTTCGGGATGCAAAGAAAAACCCACACATAACATCAGCTAAAATACTGGACTCTCTGAAAACTAGCAGTGTGGCTGTTTCAAGATTGAAGAAAAATGGGCTGCATGCTCGAGTCACCAGAAGAAAGCCATGACTGCGCAAATGCCACAAAGTATCTCTCTTATAATATGCAAAACAGCACAGCGACAAGCCTCAAAACTTCTGGAACAAGGTAATTTGAAGTAATAAGACCAAAATTTAACTTTTTGGCCACAACCATAAACGTTACATTTGGAGAGAGGTCAACAAGGCCTATGATGAAAGGAACACCATTCTTATTGTAAAGCATGGAGGTGGATCGCTGATGTTTTGGGAATGTGTGAGCTAGGAAGGCACAGGAAACTTGGTCAAAATTTGAAGGAAAGATGAATGCAGCACATTATCAGCAAATACTAGAGGCAAATTTGCAAACATCAGCCCGGAAGCTGCGCATGGGAGATACTTGGACGTTCCAACATGACAACGATCCAAAACACAAGGCCAAGTCGACCTGTCACTGGCTACAGCAGAACAAAGTGAAGGTTCTGGAGTGGCCATCTAAGTCTCCTGTCCTCAATATCATTGAGCCACTCTGGAGACATCTCAAGCGCGCAGTTCATGCTAGACAGCCCAGGAATTTACAGGAACTGGAGGCTTTTTGCCAAGAAGAGTGGGCAGCTTTACCATCTGAGAAAATAAAGAACCTCATCTACAACTACCACAAAAGACTTCAAGCTGTCATTGATGTTAGAGGGGACAGTACACGCTATTAAGAAATGGGATATGTAAACTTTTGATCAGGGTCATTTGGATGTTTTGGGTTGTCATCATGATTTAAAAATTAAAAACACAGTAGTTTGACAACAAATGTCTTCAGTTTTTGTGTCATCATTCATATTCTCTGAAAAAAGACCAAGAAAGCAAAAATTCTGCCTGGGTATGTAATCTTTTGAGCACAACTGTATGTATGTATGTATATGCATATATATATATATATATATATATATATATATATATAATATAAATGAATGAAACTAGATGTTAACTGGCAGGGGAACAAGAGTCTGAAATTCTTTGTTGTTTTTACAAGTTAAAAAAACAACTAACTCTTAAATGGGTTGTACATTTCTGATATTGCTGACCTCTCCTATCAATATCAGAGTAATGGACAACCCCTTTAATCGTTTCCTTGTCTGTTTCCAAAGCCTTACTGAACTTAGTTGTACACGGGTGAAATAGCAATTTTTTACATGACTCTGTTTACTTCAATGAAATGAGGCCTTTTTTCTTTTTTAGGATGGGAATAATGACCAGAAATTACTTATGGATTGTCTGGTACTTTAATATTGATGGTCTATCCTTAGGATAGGTTATCAGTACCATATCAGCGGGAGTTCAGCACCCGACACCCCGAACAGCTGTTCCCAATGCCGCGAGTGATCGTATGTGCTTAATACAGCTCCTTCAACTGCATAGTGGCCGCGGACAGGTACTGCACAACCACCCTAATTCAGATCATGAGGGGTGGATATGCAGTACCCCACTGTGGCCACTATGCAGTTGATGGAACCTTACTAAGCACATCTGATCACCCGCAACATTGGGAACGGCTGATTGGGGGAGCCAGATGTCGCATCGCCACTTATCCTAAGGATAGATCATCATTATTAAAGTACCAGACAATCCCTTTAAATACTTTTTCTTTTAATGTGATGCAAACATAATTATTCATTCCATTCCCAGGCACAATACTGGATTAATGAGCGCATGCAGATGTTGGATGATGACACTCAGCAGGGTTCCACCGATATACAAAGCAAACTGAAACTTTTACAGAAGCATCAAGTGTTTGAGGCTGAGATTCTTGCCCATGAGAAGACAATCCAAGATGTTACAGAGGTAAGAGAAACACTTAAACACTGGGTGTAGTAACGCCATCTTCTGACTGTAGTAAAGACGTACAATTATATGTCATTCACAGATGGGGATGTCTCTGGTATCTCAACAACATCCCAAATCCGCTGACATACGTCAGAAAAATCGGACACTGCTTGAAGAGTGGGAGAAACTGAAGAAAGCCGTAGCTGCGCGGGGCAAAATGCTGGAGGATAAGCGAGACTTGCTAGAATTTCTGCAGAAGGTCGATCAAGTGGAGGCTTGGATCAGAGATAAGGTAAGTAACTGATCACTGGCAAGTTGATCACTGATGATTACTAATTTTACATTTTTCTTATTAATATGTGTAATTGCTTTCCAGGAAGTGATGATTAATGTTGGAGATGTAGGAAAAGATTATGAACACTGTCTGCAGCTCACAAAGAAGTTGAATGAGTTCCGTGGAGCAGGATCTGGAGTAAGTTTTCCACGTTGAAGCTTTTTTAATATCAAGACCGACTTGTTCATATTGTCACCACTGAATCATCCCCCATCTTGTCTCCTTCCTGTAATAATGAACACTGTCTTGGTCCTTACCAGTAGTAATTCCCCCCCTGGCCCCTTCCTGTAATAATGTCACCCTCCTGGCCCCTTATGGTAATAATGTCCCTATTCTGGCCCCTTCCTGTAATAATGTCCCCATCCTAGTCCCCTTCTTGGTATAAAGTCCTTCATTCTGGACCCACTCCTGGTATGTGCCCAATCCAGGGCCCCTTCCAGGTGAATTAGACGCTGGTGTCGGCAAGCCCCCCTCCCATACGGGCCTGATCACGTTCACACCCTCTGTGACCACGATCGTCATATCACAGCATTGCTTTCTCTCGATCTATAAATTTATGTTGTTTTAAAATTAAAAGACCCATGTTGTACACATGTTCCGTTGTGATAATTATCATTGTTACCGGGAATGTTGCAGGAAGTAACCGTGGATGATGCCCATATAATAGCGATCAATGCACTTGCCTCCAAGCTGGAGAGACAGAACCTGGAAGAGATAAAGACCGTTCATCAGCGGAAGAAGCAACTGAATGACAAGTAAGTTCCATTGCACTAATGTATATTTTAGCTTTGCCAGACGTAGTGACCCCATACACAACCCTACAATGTGCAGATATTGAGTTCCAGGCACGCCATATAGGATCGAGAGCGGTCATATATGAACTTACAATCTAAAAGCAATATAAGAGTCAATAAAAGAAAATTGGAAAGTGAATAAGTAGATGCAAGTTGTAAAGCGGAAGTTGTGTTGAAACAGTTGTTGCAGACGCCAAAGCCTAAATTTGCTGGATGGAGGAGACAAAGGCCATCCGAAGGCCGGGTTCACACGTATTTCATGGTCTGTATATCGACTCGTGCAGACATATCTTTGGTGAAACCTGTACAGAAGGGCCCGGGAGATAAGGGGACCTATTTCCACCTCCAAAGCAGGTGAAACTTGCATTATGATGAGCGATTAGACTGCAAAGGGCCCATATACTGTTCTTGCACAGGAGCTCTTTTCTCTCTCTGTCTATGAGTGTATGGACTGCAATGCTCGGATTGACCAAAGTCTCCAGACCCAAACTTATGGCCTCATAAACACAAATGAGACTGTAAGTTCTGACCAGAAGACCAGCAGTCAGTCCAGGCATGATGGTGCATATATAGACTGTGAAATACACCATTGTGAACCCGGCCTTAGAGTCTTTTCACGTTATAGAAAGTGAAATATCACTAAAATGTACCATTACTTTATTAATGGTCTGACTGCTGGTACAGTGAGGCTTCAAAGTTTGTGACTCATTAACAATTTTCCATATTTTTGCCTAAATTTGACCTAAATCTACATCAGCTTTTCACATAAGTCCTTAAAGTAGATAAAGGGAACCAAATAAAACAAATTAGTAAAAAAAAATTAAACTTTGTCTTGTGATATTGAATCGTTATCTTAATTTAAAAATGTCAAAGTCTAATGTTTTTGAAGCATTTGTTTGATTTTATTCTCTTTATCTACTTTTAGGAATACAAACATGTATATGATATATTAACTTGGTTAATGTGAATTTTTTCTCCCCCCCGTAGATGGAATAGCTTCCATGGTGATCTAAAGAAATATCGTATGGCTTTGGAGGGAGCCCTGGAGATTCATGCCTTCATTCGTGAAATTGACAACATCAATGAGAGGATGAGTGAAAAGGTAGAGGAAAAGCAGAAGAGTGAAGCTAAGGGCTTATGCAGACAACCGTATTTTCGAACCAAGTGCGGTCCTACCAAAACATCGGATCTGACTCGGATCAATGTTATTCTATGGGGCTGTGCATGAATCCAATTTTTTTCCTCGAACTGAGTCTGTCCGAGGAAAAAACTCAAAGCATGCACAATTTACATCCGTAAATCATATCGCACTCGGCCATGCAGGCCAATTACATCTGAGTGGGGTCTGATTTTCACGGACTGACAGAATTGAGAAGATGGAGACATTTTTTTTCCACATTCAAGAAAATCAGGTTGGGGTGTGGTCGAAGTGTGGTCAGAGTGTGGTCGGGGTGTGGTCCGGGGTGTGGATGGGGTGTGGCCAGCATAATCACACCGATTTTCTCGGATGACAGTAGCCTAATAACGATTAGAAAAAAAATGACATCTTCTAACTGATGGATGTGTGAACACATCCATTAATTCTACAGAAAAGTTGTATAAGGCTGCTGTGTAACAGAATGATCTGTGTTTTCTCCCTACTTTTATGATAATTGGCGTAATGACATTTCACCACCAGAAATGTTTATTGTTTCAGCAGTTGTAATGGAAAAATATTCTGTAATGAATGTCGTTTTTTGTATTAGTCCTATAGTTGTGTGTTATGGTGTCTGAACTCTGCTAGTCCGGTGAATAAGCATGCTATTCAGCTAGTAAGGGAACTTAGGAAGCAATGATGAAGCTCAGTTTACATTTTATGTTCATGTAATGTTAATCACGCAGAACAGACTTTCTGCTCCAAAAAAAGCCATCTTCTCCAGACCTCAATAGCTCCTGTCTCACACTGGAGATGTGTTGGTCTCCCTTTACTACTTGTTAGGATCAGCAAAAGTTATAGAACCCTTGGACACAACATTTGTGATATGGCCCCAATTCTTCCTCTTACATGTCATAACCCTGTGCCCAAGATAATAAACACCAGACATTGAAGTTGGCTCTAAAAGCAGATGATTTGTAGGCAACGTTGGTGTCTTTGGTAATGGTAGTCTGGCTTTCGTGACCAAACCATCAACCAGATGTGTCATGATTTATAATGAAAGATTGACAAAATAACCGTGTGCACAACCAAGAAGGTGCCAGAGTAGGTTCCCAAACCGTATCTAATAGAAAATGAACTCGGCACTCAACTTAGTATAGTGAGATAAAGATTTTTATTCACAGTAGTAACACGAAACGTTTCGGTCCTTATCATGGACCTTCATCAGTCACAATACTACTGGAAGGGGTTATCCACATAGGGAAGAAAGAAAGGCTGGATATAGCTGTATTGGTGGTGAGATGAGGAAGAGGACAATGCCTTATTGCATAGTAACCAGATATACTGGGAAGGGGTTGATCCAATAGGAGAAAGAAAGGGCTGGATATGCCTGTATTGGTCGGGTGAGATGAGAAGGACAATGCCTTATTGCACTAGTAACTGTTGTGAAGGGTCCGTAGTGAGAAGTCTTGCATTGGGACACGGTGTCCACCGCTAGCACTCAGACTAGCGGTGACACGTGTCAATGCAGAGACTATCCTCACTACCGACTCTCACAACGTTACTAGTGCAATAGAGCATTGTCTCTTCCTCATTCACCCCACCAATACAGGTATATCCAGCCCTTTCTTTCTTCCCTATGTGGATCAACCCCCTTCCCGTATATCTGGTTACTAGTGCAATAGAGGCATGTCCTCTTCTCATCTCACCCAACATACAGGCTATATCCAGCCCTTTCTTTCTTCCCTATGTGGATCAACCCCCTTCCCAGTAGTATCTGTGACTGATGATGGTCATGGATATAGGACCGAAACGTTTCGGTGTCTACTGTGAATAAAATCTTTATTCTCACTATACTAAGTTGAGTGCCGAGTTCATTTTCTATATAATGAAAGATTGACATGAAAGAATGTAACTAGGAATGCTTGCGTCCTGATAATTGGCCAACAGGCTGCCAATCACCCAAAGAACGATCACAACACTATTTCATCATGTGAGATCATTTTTAATCATCGTTCTCGGCAGTACATTGTCCTAAGTAGATAAGATGTGTGCGGCCAAGAGCAATGGCAGACTGGATGCACTGAACGATCTATTACTGATAGGATAGGAAATGTGGTCTGCCTGTCTAAGCAGGTTATTACATGATCACCAATCGGCAACAAGTAGTTGGTCAGCGGTCGTTTCACACTGCAGGTCAGGTAGTGTAAAGCCACACTAAAGGCAAATTCAGACTTCATTTTTTGGGTTGAAGCACGATTTGTTTTTCATGGATAGCACTCTGACCTCTGACAGTCTATGTCACGTCTTATTTTTCATGGACTGAGTGGTCCGTGCAAAATTGAGAAGACGTGTCCAATATTGATCCGCGTGTCAATCAAACTCTGCAATGAAAGTCAAGTCTATGGGTCAGTGAAAAAAGGGGACGGTGCTCAGATGCCATCCGTGTGCTGTTTGTTTTTCATGGACTGATATAGTGGAATAGATAAAGGTTTTTTTGACTTGTTTCTCATTCATGAAAAATTTGTAAAACTCAAACCAAATTCTGATGGTAAAATGTGTCACACTGACCAGGCTCTGATGAAGCGCTGATAAAACAAAAAGACAGTGAGACGTGGACCAAATTTATCATAGGAGAAAATCATTGACATCTAAATGAGCTCTAAGGTTAAGGCCTTGTTCAGATGGTATTAGGAACTATAGGGCCAGTCACATCTGCAGCTCTGTGGATGATTGCAGAAGCCACCTGCTATTGCATCCATCATTCTTGTCTGTAAAACTGACCAGAGTAGTGAATAGTGTGATTTCTTTCTTTATAGTGTGGTTTCTTTCGTTGATAGTGTGATTTCTTTTGTTGATAGTGTGATTTCTTTATAGTGTGATTTTTTTTATAGCGTGATTTCTTTAGTTGATAGTGTGATTTCTTTATGGAGTGTGTTAGGGTTCGAGTTCCCGCTGCTGCACAAGGGGAGTCTCGAACCAGTCCCACTGCGGTCTCCCATCCATCTCCGTCTACAGTGGAGCCTGCTCAGCAGAGACGTCGGTCCCAGCGTCTTGCCCATTCCAATACTGTGCAGAGACTTGCTGCTGCCTCTCCTGGATCTGCTATTATAGCCAGTACTGGAGCAGACGTCTTTGGGACGAAGTCCTGCGTTTCCCCTTCTGAGCATGCCCAGAGTAAGATCTCTCATTGGAGATCAGGGGTCACATGTTCAGGTACTGCAGCAGCTCCTATTAGTCTGCCAGGAAGGCCCTGAAACTACATGTGTTTTGGAACAGTTTCTCATTGGTCCTTGTTTCTGGCAGGTCCTGTAGCTGTTACTATAAAAGGGTGGCATGGCTGGGCCGCCATGCGCTAGTATCAATTGCATTATGTGCTTTGCGCCAGTGTGGTCATGTACGCATGTGGTTAGGGCTCGGCTGAAATAAGCCCCTAGAATACCGGCTTCTCCGGTGAGGAGATTTGGGTGCACGTGGTTAGGGCTTGGCTGAAATAAGCCCCTAGAATACCGGCTTCTCCGGTGAGGAGATTGCTTGATTGCGTTGCTGTCTGCATGATCACGGACTGCTATCCGCACAGCAGTTATCTGTGTATCCCTGTGAGTCTAACAGGACACAGTCTTTTTCTCAGCGGCTCTGTGACGCAACAGGGTTCGCTTTATAACGCTGGTTCAGCGCCCTAGCGTTTTACTTTGCGGCTCACTGAAGTTAAGTGAGTTCGTACTTATCGCCATATAGCGCTGTGGCATTCCCGTTAGCGGCTCTGGGGATTAACAAAGTTCACACTAACTGCCACAGTGCGCTACGGCGTTTATTTTAGCGACTCTGTGGGATAACAGAGTTCGCTACTTTCGCCATCTTACTAGCAGCGAGCTTCGCCTACACTGTGGACCCCGGGCTGCGAACGCACCTCTCAACAATATCTATTAGGTGCGTTCCGCAGACCCTAACATAATACTAGCACCAGGGTCTGGCTAGTAAAATGGCGGACGACCAGCGTCTACAGCAGTACATCCAGCAGCTGGAGGGTAGGTTGGGGTCCTTGAGCGCACAACCTCAGCTGTGGATGTTACCGCAGTCGCTGTTCAGGCTGCTAGCGTAGCTGCAGCCAGTTTGTCCACCGCTACCTCTGCTCCGACATTATCCCACCTCCCACTTCCAGACAAGTTTACGGGTGACAGTAAACATTTCGGGGATTCATGAGTCAGTGCTCTATACAGCTTGAGCTTCTGGCAACACATTTCCCCACGGAACGGGCACAAGTGGCTTTTATTGTGTCTCTTCTGTCAGGCAGAGCATTGGAGTGGGCAACGCCGCTGTGGGAGCGCAACGATCGTATGGTGCGGAGTGCTCCTCGATTTTTTGAGGCTCTGAAAAAGGTCTTTTTAGGACCTCAGGTCACACACGATACGGCACTCCAACTGCTGGCAATGTCACAGGGCTTGTCCATGGTCAGCCAGTTCTCAGTCCAATTTCAGACTTTGGCCTCTGAATTAGAGTGGCCAGATAAAGTTCTTATTCCAGTGTTCTGGAGAGGACTGGCAGACCATGTAAAGGACGCTTTGGCTACCAGGGAGATTCCTGCCAAACTGGAGAAACTCATTTCTATATCTACCCGCATCGACCTCCGTTTTCACGAGCGGAGGTTATCGCGGACCCAGTGTAGGCAGAGGTTTCGGCTGGCACCCACCTTTGCCAAACCTCTTGAATTTCCCGTTCGGGCGTCCGACTCCCAGAGACCGTGGAGACTACTCGAGTGAGATCTAAGTCTCGGACCACTCGAGTATCTGTGGTCTGTAGAGTGTGTCAGCAGCCAGGACATTATGCCAACCGATGTCCTCAGCGAATGAGTAAACGGTCATATTCCGTGACCATGGGTGCAGGGTCATTAGACGCGAGGGATTTTGCTCCGAAAGTGCTCCTTAAAGGGTTAATCTCTCTAGGTTCATCCACTCTTTTTCCGCCAAGCTTTGTGTGGACTCTGGGGCAGAGGGGAATTTTATGTCTTCCTCCTTTGCCTCTCGCCATTCCATACCGCTGGTGACGCTCGCCGATATCGGTGAGAGTGTTGAATGGAGCCATCCTGCCCTCACAAATCACCCACCAGAGTGTCTCTCTACCTCTGTCTATATCCCCTTCTCATCAGGAGATTATATCCCTTTTTGTTCTTCCTGAGGGAATGGATGAGGTTTTGTTGGGATTACCCTGGCTTCGCCACCACTCTCCCCATATTGAGTTGTCCTCTGGGAGAATATTGGGTTGGGTGATCATTGCAGAGACAGATGTCTCAGAGAGGACGTTCAGGTTTCCACCACGGAGATACCTATAGACCTTGCTTCTCTCCCCAAGGTTTATCGGTCATACGCGGACGTATTCTCCAAAAACGCAGCGGAGACTCTTCCGCCTCATCGCCCCTATGACTGTCCTATAGACCTCTTGCCTAGAACGGAGCCCCCTCGGGGAAGAGTGTATCCTCTCTCTTCCTGGATGGAGGCTATGTCACAATACATCCAGGAAAATCTGGCAAGAGGGTTCATTAGGAAGTCAGTGTCACCAGCAGGGGCAGGATTTTTCTTCGTGCAGAAGAAGAATGGAGAATTACGACCGTGTATAGACTATAGGGGTCTTAACGCCATTACCGTTAAGAACAAATATCCTTTGCCCCTAATATCTGAGCTCTTTGATAGGCTCCGGGGAGCAAGGGTATTTACTAAGCTGGATCTTCGTGGTGCCTATAACCTGATCCGCATCCGTGAGGGGGACGAATGGAAGACGGCATTCAATACCAGAGATGGACATTACGAATACCTAGTGATGCCGTTTGGGCTCTGTAATGCTCCAGCCGTCTTCCAAGATTTCGTAAATGACATCTTCCGGGACATGCTTGCCACCTCTGTGGTAGTCTATCTGGATGACATTCTCATCTTTTCTCCTGATATGGACACCCACCGGAGAGATGTTTGCAGGGTTTTCGACCTCTTGCGGGCGAATTCCTTATATGTGAAGTTGGAGAAGTGTGTGTTTGAGCAGGAGTCTTTGCCATTCCTGGGCTATATCATCTCCACTCAGGGATTGGCTATGGATCCTGCCAAACTACAGGCTGTAATGGATTGGCAAGAACCCCACTCTCTTAAAGCGGTGCAGCGCTTTATGGGGTTCATTAATTACTATCGCCAATTCATTCCCCACATCTCTACGTTGGTTGCTCCCTTGGTAGCCCTCACCAAGAAGGGAGCCAATCCCAAATTGTGGTCAGAGGAGGTCTCCAAGGCCTTTACTTCAATCAAGTCCCATTTTGCTAGCGCTCCTATCTTACATCCTCCCGAGGTTGATAAACCTTTTATATTGGAGGTAGATGCCTTGTCCGTTGGTGCTGGAGCAGTCTTTTTCCAAAAGGATGCTCAAGGTCGTAAACATCCTTGCTTCTTCTTCTCCAAGACCTTCACACCAGGGAGAGGAATTATTCCATTGGGGATAGGGAGTTGCTAGCCATGAAGTTGGCCTTTTCCGAGTGGAGACATCTCCTGGAGGGGGCTCGCTTTCCCTTTCAAGTGTTCACTGACCACAAAAATTTGGTCTATTTACAGACCGCCCAGCGGCTAAATTCCCATCAGGCCAGATGGTCCCTGTTCTTCTCCCAGTTCCATTTCACCCTCCATTTTCTCTCCGGGGAGAAGAACATTCGTGCCGATGCTCCGTGGTGTCCTCTGAGGAGGTGGAGGAGGAGCCTCGGCTGATTGTCCCCACAGAGAGCCTAAGAACTGTGGCCCCGGTTTCGCTCGAGTCTGTGCCTCCAGGCAAGACTTTTGTGCCCATCAATTTGCGACCGGAGGTACTCTCTTGGGCACACTGGTCCAGGGTGGGTGGACATTTTGGGGCAAAGAGGACATCTGAGTTGCTGGCGAGGACATACTGGTGGCCACATATGGTCCGTGATGTCAGGGAATACGTTCAGGCATGCATCTCCTGCGCCAAGAATAAGTCCCCTTGACAACGGCCAGCTGGGTTACTTTTCCCTTTGCCGGTGGCAGACAGGCCCTGGGAGATGGTTGGGATGGATTTTGTGGTGGGCTTACCCAAGTCTCGGGGCTGCACCATCATCTGGGTGATAACCGACCACTTCTCCAAAATGGTGCATTTGGTGCCATTACCACGGTTACCGTCTGCACGGGCCTTGGCAGCATTATTCATTAGGCATATTTTCCGCCTACACGGTATGCCAGACAAAATTGTCAGTGATCGAGGTCCCCAGTTTGCATCTCTGTTCTGGAGAGCTGTGTCGTTTACTCAGCATTGAGTTGAATCTCTCCTCTGCATACCATCCCGAGACGAAGGGGTTGGTAGAGAGGGCCAACCAGACCTTGGTCACATACTTGCGACATTTTGTCTCTGCCAGGCAGGATGACTGGGCATCCTTGCTACCGTGGGCTGAGTTCGCTCTAAATAATGCTGTGGCTGACTCCACCGTACAGACCCCATTCCTCCTGAACTACGGTCAGCATCCGCGGGTACCAGTGCCCATGCCCGTGTCTTCTGCCGATTCCAGGGTGGCAGACTGGGCTGTGGAGGCACGGGACATTTGGGACCGCACCCAGGATGCCATTCAGGCCTCCAAAGAGAGGATGAGATCTTCGGCCGATGCCCATCGGCGCCCCGCTCCTACATTTGCTCCTGGTGATCTGGGGGCCTCTGCCCAAACTCCGCTAGTGTAGATCCACCAAGTTGGGACCCCGCTTTTGGGGCCCTTTAAAGTTCTGACAGGGAACCCGGGGTTACCGCCTAGCCCCCTTTCCCCCTCGCCTTGGTACACCCACACCTTTCACGGTCCCTCCTGAAACCCGGGCCCTGTCCCGGTTTTTTCCGAGTCATCTGCC
>JARQOD010000001.1:400092219-400191653 GCA_033576555.1 Oophaga sylvatica
AGAATCCTAGATTCAATGTTGCTGGATCACAAGTTACCCCTCACCCATGAAGTGTTGGCTACCTTCCTGGCCGAAGTGTCTGCCGTGATAAACGCAAGACCATTGGTACCAGTAACATCGGACCCTGATGCACCAATGATCCTTACTCCTGCTACACTTCTTACTCAGAAGGTTGGAGCTGCAGCAATTCCTCCAGGGAAGTTTGTGGACGGGGACATTTACAAACGTCAGTGGAAACAGGTACAACACTTGTCCAATGTCTTTTGGCACCGCTGGAGAACCGAATACTTGCACTTGCTTCAAAGCCGTCACAAATGGCAGACTGCAAAACCTAATCTCCAAGAGGGAGACCTCGTCCTCCTTAAAGATAAAGAAACTCATCGCAACGACTGGCCAATGGGTCTTATTACCAAAGTTACGCCAAGCAATGACGGGAAGATCCGTAAGGTAGAAGTCAAGGTTACGAAAGGCGGTTCAACTCGTATTTTCTTCCGTCCAGTCACTGAGCTTGTGCTACTTTTAACAAAGGAGGACATCACATGAAAGTCGTTGTTTATGGACACAGCTCACGGCGGGGAGCCTACAGTCATATACTCCTCCAGCTGTGTTGGAACATTGTAATATTTTAACTTTCTCCAGCGGATTATTGGGTTGGTGGAAGTGTTTGCACGTTGCGGCTTCCCCAATCTGAAGATGGGTTTTCGTTTGGACTCGGACTATTCTGCTGTTGAGGACTTCATGCCTCCAACTGAAGATTGGACCTTGCCAATTGGACTTCAACTGTTGTTGTTATTACCTGCATGCTTGTTTTTTCCTTTTGTCTTTCAGGTCTACAGTGACATCTCCAGTGGACATCATAAAATTATGAAATCTATAGATTTCAGACGGGGAGTGTTATGTCCCATGAATGAGACATTTTACAGACTGTCTTGTGTATTTTACATGCTGTATTGCAGTCTCTCATATTGTTTACTGTTGCTATGTGTCCCTGTTTTTGCATAGCTGAAATCCTCCCTTTACATCAAGTTTGTCCCTCCTGTCTCTCTGTCTCCCTCTTCTGGTATGATGTCATTTCCTTCTTCTTTCTCCTGTGTTTCATTCTCCATCTTGATTTTATCAGAATCACATGTGTTTTCAGTCTGTCTGAAGAAAGTCTTTTTTACCTGCTGCTGTTTGTATGCATTCAACAAGAATTCTTACAGAAATCAAAGTCTCTTCTGGATTCTTCATAACATGTGTGCCGGCAGCTGAGTTAAGCTATCTGCGATCGTCGCCAATTGTAAGTAGGGTGAAAGAGATCCGGCATCTCACAGAGCCATATTTACAGCCACAGGCCCCGGGGACAGAATATAAGTGTTTCCTCACTATTTTTTTATTTATGGATATCCTGGATTCTTCCATTCCCTTAATAGGACAGTGAAGATCAGTTGATGTTACATTTCCTTTCTGAGAGAAAACAGATGCAAAATAGGAATTTAAAAGTTTGGCCTTCTCAACATCCTTTCTTACCATTTCATAATTTTCATCCTGTAAAAATCCTATAGCATCTTTGACTTTTCTTTTACTTTTGACTTATCCCCAAAATCCTTTTTTATTGCTTTTGACATCTCTTGCAAGCCTTAATTCATTGTCAGCTTTAGATAATCTGATTCTTGCCCTGCAGGTTCTGCAGACATTATTATATTCTTCTTTTGATATGCCTCCCTCTTTCCATTTGATAAACATTTCTTTCTTCCTTTTTAGCATGTGTTTAAGTTCTGTGTTCATCCATCCTGGTTTCCTTAAATGCTTCCTATTCTTCCCTCTTTTTGGAATTGTTAATGATTGTGCTTTGAGAATCTAATTTTTCAAGATTTCCCATCCTTCCTGGACATTTTTGTCCTTAAGGATATCCAGCCATTGGATCCCTCCGATTCTCTTTCTGAGTCCCTTAAAATCTGCCTTTCTGAAATCTAACCTTGAAGCCTGAGTCTTCACAGGTCTTCCTCCTCTTGTTATCCAAAATTCTAAAATAGCATGGTCACTACCTCCTAGAGTCCCAGCCACTCTTACCTCCTCCACCATTTCCTCCCTGTTTATGAGGATTAGATCCAAGGTAGCAGATCCCCTTGTTTTCTCCATTACCTTTTGGAAGATAAAGTTGTCAGCAAGAGAGGATAAGAATTTCCTTGACCTGTTTGTTTTGCCTGAGAGAGATTCCCAACAAATGTCTAGATAGTTGAAATCTCCCATGACCACTATGTCATATTTTTTGGAGAACTTGGCCATTTGATGCATAAAGAGTTCATCCATATTTTTAGCTTGAATAGGCGGCCTGTAGTAAATGCCTACAATGGTGTCCTTTCCACTGTTCGCTCCTTGTATTCTTACCCAAACAGTTTCCACAGAACTCCCAGTCTCTGAAGCTTCAATCTCTGTGCAGATATACGCTTTTCTAACACACAATGCGACACCTCCTCCTTGTTTATCAAGTCTGTTTCTTGCAAATAAGTTGTATCCTTCTAGCCTTGTATTCCAATCATGTGTATCATCCCACCAAGTTTCAGTGATTCCAATGACATCATATTTATTTTCCTGCGTTAGTAGTTCCAATTCTCCTTGTTTGTTGCCCATGCTTTGTGTGTTTGTATAGAAACATTTCAGTTTGTGATTGGTTTCTCTTCCTCCAATATTTTTATTATTTAGATTTTTTTGTCTTCGTTCTTCCTTTCCACTTCTAATAGCAGAGTTCTCAATAGCATTTGTCAGGTGTATGGATTTTTCTGGCCTTTTTCTTCCCTTCCCACATTGTTCTAGTTTAAAGCTATTCTGATGAGTGTAGCAAGGCGACTTGCAAATACATGTTTTCCAGTCTTCTGGTGGTCCCAAACTTCTTCCATTTAAGGATTAAGGGTATGCCACACTAAGCGAGATAGCTAGCGAGATTGCTAACGAGATCGCTACTGCATCACCATTTATGACGCAGTAGCGATCTCGTTAGCGACTTAGCTGTGTGTGACATGTAGCAGCGATGTGGCCCCTGCTGAGATGTCGCTGATCGCTTATGAACGTTCTGAGCCGTTTTTTGGTCGTTGGTGTCCCGCTGGTGAGCCTGAATCGCTGAGTGTGACACCCTTTAAGAACGACTTCACCAGCATCGCAGGTGGGACTAGGTTTTCCCAACGACCGCAGAGGTCGTTATACAGATGCTGATGAGTTGTGTTTGGAATCTAACTAGCGATCACATAGCGATCGCACTATAGCGATCTCGCCAGGTTAAGTCGTTGTTGTGATCGCTAGTGCGATCGCTAAGTGTGGCAGTGCCTTTATGTGCTCTTAGGAACCTTGATTAGTGCAGAAATTCTTTTGTAACTTTGGCCAGATGTGTGCCTTGCCACAATTCTGTCTCTGAGCTCCTTGGCCAGTTCCTTTGACTTCATGATTTTCATTTGGTCTGACATGCACTGTGAGCTGTAAGGTCTTATTTAGACAGCTGTGTGCCTTTACAAATCAAGTCCTATAACTTTAATTAAACACAGCTTGACTCCAATGAAGGAGTAGCACCATCTCAAGGAGGATCACAAATATGAGTGTCTGAGCAAAGGATCTGAATACTTATGACCATGTGATATTTCAGTCTTTCTTTTTAATAAATTTACAAAAATTTCTACATTTCTGTTTTTTTCAATCAAGATGGGGTGCAGAGTGTACATTAATGAGAAAAAAAAATGAACTTTTTTCAATTTACCAAATGGCTGCAATGAAACAAATAGTGAAAAATTTAAAGGGCTCTGAATTCTTTCCATACCCACTGTATGTACCTATGTTAAGCATTCATGGCATTTCCACAAGATATTCCCGCTAGGTGCAGATGCTCTTTCAGCGCCTGTTGGCAAATTTGTGGCTTCCCCTTTCACTACTAGGTTCAATGGAAGGGTGGAACGCATGGGAGTTACAGAAACGGTTTAACTATACTTGTTACCTTCAGGGAAATGCCACAAACGCTTGAAATAGAAATACACTTTCATTATCTAACCCGGTAGTACGGTAACTTGTACCTAAATGTTGATGATAAATTAAGTCCTTACTCTGCAGGAGGTGAAGGCACAATATTCTCTGCCGGAGGTGAAGCCGCAATATACAATACCGGAGGTGAAGCCGCAATATACAATACCGGAGGTGAAGCCGCAATATACAATTCCGGAGATGAAGCCGCAATATACAGTGCAGAGGTGAAGCCGCAATATACAGTGCAGGAGGTGAAGCCGCAATATACAGTGCAGGAGGTGAAGTCGCAGTACACAGTGCAGGAGGTGAAGCCGCTATATACAATACCGGAGATGAAGCCTCAATATACAATACCTGAGGTGAAGCCGCAATATACAATACCTGAGGTGAAGCTGCAATATACAGTGCAGGAGGTGAAGCCGCAATATACAGTGCAGGAGTGAAGCGGCAATATACAATACAGGAGGTGAAGCCGCAATATACAATACCTGAGGTGAAGCCGCAATATACATTGCAGGAGGTGAAGCCGCATATACAATACCGAGATGAAGCCGCAATATACAATACCTGAGAAGCCGCTATATACAATACCTGAGGTGAAGCTGCAATATACATCAGGAGGTGAAGCCGCAATATACAATACCTGAGGTGAAGCCAATATATAACAGTACAGGAGAGTGAAGCCGCAATATACAGTGCAGGAGGTGAAGCCGCAATATACAGTGCAGGAGGTGAAGCCACAATATACAATACCGGAGGTGAAGCCGAAATATATAGTGCAGGAAGTGAAGCCGCAATATACAGTGCAGGAGGTGAAGCCGCAACACACAATACCAGAGGTGAAGCCACAATATACAATACCGGAGATGAAGCCGCAATACACAATACCAGAGGTGAAGCCACAATATACAATACCGGAGGTGATGCGGCCAAATACCCTGCCAGAGGTGAAGCCGCGATATACCGTGCCGGAGGTGAAACCGCAATATTCTCTGTCGGAGGTGAAGCCACAATCTTTGCTAGAACTTAATGTGGAATTTTCCAGTGGACCATCAAAAGTACCAGATCTACCAACACCACCTTCTCCATTAAGTGTAAAAATGCCACATAATGACCAGTAATTATACTACACACTCCAACTAGAGATGGGCGGACACCTGGATGTTCGGGTCCGGCGGGTTCGGCCGAACAGTTACAAAAAGTTCAGTTCGGGTACCAGAACAGTACCCAAACCCCATTCACTTGAATGGCGTGCCCGAACATCGAGTGTTTGCCACGCTGTCATGCGCATGACAGCACAGCAAACTCCACTTCTGATCGGCGGTAAAATCATCACCGTTGGTCAGACAGCTGCGGTTCCCACGCTGTCAAAAGACAGCATGAGCCAGAAGCTGTGATCAGAGGTGTAAAGTTTACCTCCAGTCGATGTTGTCAGCTGATGGGACTACTGCTCCTATCAGCCAACGCCTAGTGCTGGTAATAACAGTGAGAGCAGGAACGGCTGATGGGAGTATTCATCAGCCGCTCCTGTGCTGTAAATAAATAAATTTTTTTAAAAACCGGCGTGGGTTCCCCTGTATTTTTGATAACCAGTTAGGCAAAACTCACAGCTGGGGGCTGCAACCCTCAGCTGTCAGCTTCAGCAAGGCTGGTTATCAAGAGTAGAGGGGTCCCAGCGCCGTATTTTTTAATTATTTAAATAAATATTTTTAAAAAAATGGCGTGGGGTTCCCCCCATTTTTGACAACCAGCCAAGCTAAAGCAGACAGCTGGGGGCTGGTATTCTCAGGCTGGCAAGGGGGTATGGATATCCCCCCAGCCTAAAAATAGCAGCCCGCAGCTTCCCAGAAAAGGCACAGTGCTTTGTCCTGCTCTTCCCAATTCAACTGTAGAGTTGGCAAATGGGGTTCATATTTGTGGGGTTGATGTCACCTTTGTATTGTCAGGTGACATCAAGCCCATGGATTACTAATGGAGAGGTGTCTGTAAGACGCCTATCCATTACTAATCCTATAGTTATATGGTAAATAAAGATACAGCCAGAATAAAGTCTTTTATTTGAAATAAAACAAAACACTTGTACTTTTTTATTTAAAAATAATAAACACAGTTATACTCACCTAACGCCTAATTCCTCTGAATCCCTCATCTCCTGTAATAAAACAAAAATAAACAACAATAATATTCCTCATCTATCTGTCGCTTTGTCCCACACCGTAATCCATGCCTAGAAGATAAACAGTTTTCAACCTAAACGGTGCTAAGAAGCGACCGTCCAGGCTCAGAACCACTGGGGAATGTGCTGCTGCGAGCGCAGCATCAGTGACTAGTGGTGACTTCACAGAGGTTACTGCCGGTCACTAAGATTGCGTTCCCAGCCAGGCTGGACTGCAGTGAGATTCCCCTAGCAATCTCCCTGGCGAGGCGAACTTGCGGTCTCACGGTGCTAGCGGGATCTCACCTGACAATACAAAGGGGACATCAACACCACAAATATGAAGCCCACTGGCCACTTCAACAGGGAAAGTGGAAGAGCCAGGCAAAACGCCAGAATTGGCGCATCTAATAGATGCGTTTTTTCTGGGAAGCTGTGGGCTGCCATTTTTAGGCTGGTTGGGGGTAAATATCCATGGCCCCTTACCAGCCTGAGAATACCAGGCCCTAGCTGTCTGCTTTTGCTTGGCTACTTGTCAAAAATGGGGAGAACCCCACGCCATTTTTTTTAAATTATTTATTTAAATAATTAAAAAATATGATGTGGGAATCCCTCTATTCTTGATAATCAGCATTGCTAATGCTGACAACTGAGGGTTGCAGCCCAGAGCTGTGAGTTTTGCCTGGCTGGTTATCAAAAATACTGTGGAACTCACCCCGTTTTTTCTTTATTTATTTACAGTGCAGGCGCCGGCTGATGAATACTCCCATCAGCCGTTTCTGCTCTCATTGTTATTAGCGGCAGCAGGTGTCAGCTGATTGAAGCAGTAGTCCCATCAGCCAACACCAGTGACTGGAAGTAAACTCTATACCTCTGATCAAAGCTGTGCGCTCACACTGTCATATGACAGTGTGGGAACCGCGGCTGTCTGACCGGCGGTGATGATTTTACTGCCGATCAGAAGCAGTGTTTGCCATGCTGTCATGCACATGAAAGTGTGAGACACACCCGGTGTTTGGGGTGCCGAACTCGAACAGTAAGGCCGGCGTCACACTGGCGACAGAATCGGACGACTGCAATACGATGAAATATCGTATTGCAGTCTGCCCTATGTTAATCTATGGAGCAGCTCCTAGTATCAGATTTTTTGTGGTCCGTTTTAAATGTCCGTGTGCAATCGCAGCATGCTGCGATTGTCACCGATTGTGGGTCGACTATCGCCAATGCAAGTCTATGGGAGCGATGAAAAATCGGATTACAAACGTGTGACTTGCGATTAAATCGCATCGGTGTCCTTTAGAAAAGCCGGCAATTCATTCCCGGCTATACTGTAAAATCACACTGACAGCTTTAATAAAGAATAGAAAGAATAGATATACACACATAGAATACATATATATATATATGTCATTGTGACACATACATATACATATATTTATAGTTCTTACACTTCTACATACTGTAATAGCCGCTAATTCAATTGCCGCTTTTGTGAAATCACAGAAGCCGACATGAAATGATACATTGTTTAGACACAGTTAACCATGTCATTTCCTGTATTTTGATATATGGTTTGAACTTACAATTACATATGTGTATTTGTGCAAAATTTCAGACATGTAGGGGTGAATTAAAGTTGTAAATTCGTTGAGAAAAAATGCGTGGGCTCCCGCTGCATTTTCTCCACCAGACAGACAAAGCAAGCGAGTGGGGGCAGATAATAATAGCCTAGGGAGGGTACATTTTTTTTGTGCCCCCCCTGGCTACTAACATCTGCCCCCAGACACCCCAGAAAGGGCGAATCTATAATTAGATTCGCCCTTTCTGGCACTTTGCCTGTCTATTCCCATTGCCCTGTAGCGGTGGCGAATGGGTTAATAAGGGGTTAAACCCACCTTGCTATTGAAAGGTGAGTTTAAGCCAGGTTAATAATTGAGAGCTGTCAATTAGACAACTATCAATTATTAATCCTATTGTATGAAAGAAAAATCAAACACACACAGTTTAATAAAAAAGAAGTTTAATGAAATAATCACACATTTTTTGACCATATTTTATTTTCCTGCTAAAACCATTTCCTGTAATAAAAAGTAAAATAAAAAAGCAAAATTATTCTTACCAATCCGATGTACAGTCAGGTCCCACGGTGTAATCCATCAGAAAGGGTTAACAGGTTACAGCTTGCAGAAAGCTAATGCTCTCTCCGAGTTGTAACCCCATGAATGAATCAGTTACTCTCCCAGCGAAAGGAGAGGAAGAGATTCATGAATGGAGCTTAATTGATTTATTGCCACTTTCACTTCAGTGACCTGACCTAACGTGAAAGTGGGATACAATCAATTAAGCTTCATTCATTAATCACATCCTCTCCTGTCGGCAGGAGATAAGCTCATTCATTCAGGAGCTATCAGATGAGCATGCAGGATTACTTGTGCTGCTTATCTGATTGCTAGTTAACCCTTTGTGAAGGATTACATCGTGGGACGTGACAGATCGCCAGATAGGTAAAAATAATGTTGTTTTATTATTTTATATTTATTTTAGGAGATCAAGGGCTTCGCACGGATTAAGAGTGAAATAAAAGATGGTCAAAAAAATGTGTTTTGATTTCATTAAAATTATTTATTCTTAAAGTGTGTGTGTTTTTTTATTTACTTCAATAGGATTAATAATTGATAGTTGTCTAATTGACAGCTCTCAATTATTAACCTGCCTTAAGGTCACCTTTCAATACTAAGGTGACATTAATGCCTTATTAACCCATTCGCCACCGCTACAGGGCAATGGGAATAGACGGGCAAAGTGCCAGAAAGGGCGAATCTAATTATAGATTTGCCCTTTCTGGGGTGTCTGGGGGCAGATGTTAGTAGCCAGGGGGGGCACAAAAAAAATGTACCCTCCCTAGGCTATTATTATCTGCCCCCACTCGCTTGCTTTGTCTGTCTGGTGGAGAAAATACAGCGGGAGCCCACGCATTTTTTTTCAACGAATTTACACCTTTAATTAACCCCTACATGTCTGAAATTTTGCACAAATACACTCATGTAATTGTAAGTTCAAACCATATATCAAAATACAGGAAATGACATGGTTAACTGTGTGGAAACAATGTATCATTTCATGTCGGCTTCTGTGATTTCACAAAAGCCGGCAATTGAATTAGCGGCTATTACAGTATGTAGAAGTCTAGGAACTATAAATATATGTATATATAAATGTCACAATGACATGTATATATATATATATATATATATATATATATGTTCTATGTGTATATATCTATTCTTTCTTTTGTGATTGAAATACTATTCTTTTGGATCCATTATATGTCAGTTTTGCAAGCCTGCGAGAAATTCTCGCAAGTCGGATGAAAATCGGATGTTACAAGGTACACACACATGCGATTAAATCGCATCTTTGAAGGAAAATCGGATGCCAGAAGGATGTGTGATGTTTGCATTTTGATACGACAATCGACCGACTAAAACGGACCGATTTTTTGTCGTTGTGTCTGACGCCGGCCTAACACTGACTTCCTGGTGAAGTCCGTGTTCAGTGTCCGTGCCCGAACAGTAGGTGATTGGTACAGACACTGAACTTTACTGTTCGGGTTCGCCCATCTCTAACTGCAACCTAAGATGCACATGACATTGTCCTCACTATATTGAGTAAAGCTTTTTGCAGTAAAAAACAAAACAAAAACAAAACACATAGATTCTGCAAAACTCAACACATCAACTTTGTACCACAACTGAATTTTTGGTTTGTTGTCTTTTCTTTCCTGACAGAGTCCTTCCTTTGATAGAATAATTAATGGATTTATGGAGACAAAGCAGACCCTTCTGCCTGGGGGAAAGGTATAAGCCATGATCACTATTATGTGTACCGCATGCTGTGGATTGTGTACCCTGAGACCTTGGTGTACCACATGCTGTGGATCATGTACCCTGAGACCTTGGTGTACTGCATGCTGTGGATCGTGTACCCTGAGACCTTGGTGTACCACATGCTGTGGATCGTGCACCCTGAGACCTTGGTGTACCACATGCTGTGAATCGTGCACCCTGAGACCTTGGTGTACCACATGCTGTTGATCGTGTACCCTGAGACCTTGGTGTACAATGTGCTGTGGATTGTGTACCCTGAGACCTTGGTGTACCACATGCTGTAGATCGTGTACCCTGAGACTTTGGTGTACCACATACTGTGGATCGTGTACCGAGACCTTAGTGTACCACATGCTGTGGATTGTGTGCCCTGAAACCTTGGTGTACCACGTGCTGTGGATCATGTACCCTGAGACCTTGGTGTACCTCATGCTGTGGATCGTGTACCCTGAGACCTCAGTGATTTTTCATCAGTGTTTCTATGCCAAAACCAGGAGTGGAGCAAACAGAGAAAAACTGTAATTGAAAAATTGACAC
This sequence comes from Oophaga sylvatica, assembly GCA_033576555.1. Taxonomy (NCBI): domain Eukaryota; kingdom Metazoa; phylum Chordata; class Amphibia; order Anura; family Dendrobatidae; genus Oophaga; species Oophaga sylvatica. Next base: position 400,102,786 of record JARQOD010000001.1, read on the forward strand.
CTGTTCTGGGTTTTGGTGACACTCCTAGTTTTGGCGTACAAATACTAATGGAAAATCAGTGCCGTCTAAATGAGTCCTTATGGTGCATAGCGGATAGTGAGCGACCGAGTGCTCGTAGGCAACATCCGTGTAAACGCTTCATTAGCATTGTAGTAATTGAGAATTTGTCCCCAGATCTCCTTTTATAGGTTTAATAACAGAAGTTCTTATTTATTCCTAATTTATTTCTTCTTAATTGCTATGACATGCCATATGACAATACCAGCAGCCATTGCATCACTTTCATATAAGGGTGACCATTATTCAATCTGTTTATTAGTTTATACATTTGTCTGTCACTTTTCCTTGCGATGCCCTTTAACCCATCCTGACCTCGAAATGAAGCCGTTTTTTACATGCATTTATATTGAACTACTACCTCCACCTGTATATTAGCATTTGTTTATTTTCATCCTGATGGAGGGTCTGCCATAGGTATATACAGTTGTGCTCAACAGTTTACATACCCCTGCAGAATTTTTGCTTTCTTGGCCTTTTTTTCAGAAAATATGAATGATAACACCAAAACTTTATCTCCACTCATGGTTAGTGGTTGGTTTATTCTAATACTACTGTGTTTCTCTCTTTAAATCATAATGACAACCCAAAACATTCAAATAACCCTGATCAAAAGTTCACCAACCCTATTTCTTAATACCATGTATTGCCCCCTCTAAAATCAGTGACAGTTTGAAGTCTTTTGTGGTAGTTGTGGATGAGGTTCTTAATTTTCTCAGATGGTAAAGCTGCCCACTCTTCTTGGCAAAAACCTCCAGTTCCTGTAAATTCCTGGGATGTCTAGCATGAACTGTGCGCTTGAGATCTCCCCAGAGTGGTTCAATGATATTGAGGTCAGGAGACTGAGATGGCCACTCCAGAACCTTCACTTTGTTCTGCTGTAGCCAATGACAGGTCAACTTGGCCTTGTGTATTGGATCGTTGTCATATTGGAACATCCAAGTATGTCCCTGCGCAGCTTTAGGGCTGTTGATTGCAAATTTGCCTCCTGTATTTGCTGATAACTGGCTGCATTCATCTTTCCTTCAACTTTGACCATGTTTCCTGTGGCTTTGTAGCTTACACATCCCCAAAACATGAGTGATCCACCTCCATGCTTTACAGTAGGAATGGTGTTCCTTTCATCATAGGCCTTGTTGACCTCTCTCCAAATGTAACGTTTATGGTTGTGGCCAAAAAGTTCAATTTTGGTCTCATCACTTCAAATTACCTTGTTCCAGAAGTTTTGAGGCTTGTCACAGTGCTGTTTTGCATATTGTAGGCAAGATATTTTGTGGCATTTGCGCAGTAATGGTTTTCTTCTGGCGACTTGACCATGCAGTCCATTTTTCTTCCAGTATCTCCTTATTGTGCATCTTGAAAAAGTCACACCGCTAGTTTTCAGAGAGTCCAGTATTTCAGCTGATGTTATTTGTGGGTTTTTCTTTGCATCCTGAACAATTTTCCTGGCAGTTGTGGACAAAATTTTTGTTGGTCTATCTGACCGTGGTTTTGTTGTTACAGAGCCCCTGATTTTCCATTTGTTAATCACAGTTTGAACGTTGCTGACCAACATTATCAATTCCTTGGATATCTTTTTGTATCCTTTTCCTCTTTTATACAGTTCAACTACCTTGTCCCGTAGATCCGTTGACAATTCTTTTGCTTTCCACATGACTCACAATCCAGAAACGTCAGTGGCTGGATGAAAGATACAAGAGTCTGTCTGGATCCCAGAAACTCACTCGGCTTTTATGCACACACTGATTACAAGCAAACAGGTCACAGGTGAGGATCTTACCTTTAGTAGCCATTTGTGTCAACTTCTGAGCATGTTATCTGGCCAAAATAACCAGGGTATGTGAACTTTTGATCAGGGTCATTTAGATATTTTGGGTTGTCATTATGATTTAAACAGAGAAAACACAGTAGTTTGACAATAAGTGGCTTCACCCAACCACTAACCATGAGTGGAGAAAAAGTTTTGGTGTTATCATTCGTATTATATATACGTACATATATATATATAATACATATATATATATATATATAATATATATATATATATATATACCTATGGCAGACCCTCCATCCATGTGTGTTCAGTGGGTACGGAAAGTATTCAGACCCCTTTAAATTTTTCACTCTTTGCTTCATTGCATTTTTTTTCTCATTAATGTACACTCTGCACCCCATCTTAAAGGAAAAAAACGAAAAAAAAAAAAAAAAACGAAATCTCACATGGTCATTAGTATTCTGACCCTTTGCTCAGACACTCATATTTAAGTCACATGCTGTCCATTTCCTTGTGATCCTCCTCGAGAAGGTTCTACTCCTTCATTGGAGTCCAGTTGTGTTTAATTAAACTGATAGGAATTGATTTGGAAAGGCACACACCAGTCTATATAAGAGCTCACAGTGCATGTCAGACCAAATGAGAATCATGAGGTCAAAGGAACTGGCCAAGGAGCTCAGAGACAGAATTGTGGCAAGGCACAGATCTGGCCAAGGTTACAAAAGAATTTCTGCAATACTCAAGGTTCCTAAGAGTACAGTGGCCTCAATAATCCTTAAATGGAAGAAGTTTGGGACCACCAGAAATCTTCCTAGACCTGGTCGTCCAGCTAAACTGAGCAATCATGGGAGAAGAGCCTTGGTGAGAGAAGTAAAGAAGAACCCCAAGATCACTGTGGCTGAGCTCCACAGATGCAGTAGGGAGATGGGAGAAAGTTCCACAAAGTCAACTTATCACTACAGCCCTCCGCCAGTTGGGCCTTTATGGCAGAGTGGCCCGACGGAAGCCTCTCCTCAGTGCAAGACATATGAAAGCCCACATAGAGTTTGCTAAAAAACTCATGAAGGACTTCTAGAATATGAGAAATAAGATTCCTGGTCTGATGAGATGAAGATAGACCTTTTTGGTGATAATTCTAAGCGGTATGTGTGGAGAAAACCAGGCACTGCTCATCACCTGCCCAACAGTGAAACTTGGTGGTGGCAGCATCATGCTGTGTGGGTGTTTTTCAGCTGCAGGGACAGGACGACTGGTTGCCATTGAAGAAAAGATGAATGCAGCCAAGTACAGAGATATCCTGGATAAAAACCTCTTCCACATTGCTCTGGACCTCAGACTTGGCCGAAGGTTCACCTTCCAACAAGACAATGACCTTAGCTAAGCACACAGCTAAAATAACAAAGGCGTGGCTTCAGAACAACTCTGTGACCATTCCTGACTGGTCCAGCCAGAGCCCTTACCTAAACCCAATTGAGCATCTCTGGAGAGACCTGAAAATGGCTGTCCACCAACGTTCCCCATCCAACCTGACGGAACTGGAGAGGATCTGCAAGGAAGAATGGCAGAGGATCCCCAAATCAGGTGTGAAAAACTTGTTGCATCATTCCCAAGAAGACTCATGGCTGTACTAGCTCAAAAGGGTGCTTCTACTCAATACTGAGCAAAGGGTCTGAATACTTATGACCATGTGATATTTCGGTTTTTCTTTTTCAATAAATTTGCAAAAATTTCTACATTTCTGTTTTTTTCTCAGTTAAGATGGGGTGCAGAGTGTACATTAATGAGAAAAAAATGAACTTTTTTGAATTTACCAAATGGCTGCAATGAAACAAAGAGTGAAAAATGTAAGGGGGCCTTCATACTTTCCATACCCATATAAATCAGTTTTTGGAACAAATATCACCTTATTTCATCAAGGACACTGGACCATGACCATATTCCTTCCAACTTATCTCCATTAAATAAAAGAAAGCAAAGATCTTGAAAACGAAGAAAAATGAAGTTTATGGTAGCCCAGAAAGTTGCAAACAATGTTTTATTTACAACTGATTTACAGCAGTTCTAGTTAAATCTTAAGTCAAAATATGGAAAAAAAAATGTATTTGTGACATGTCAGGAAAGGAGACGATGCATTGTTTCTAAAAATCAATTTCTCGCTTTTAATCTGTATTCTGTATGAAAACCGTGCACTCCTTGTATTACTTTAGGAAAATCCAGCCAACTACTGGAACTCATACTTTGTGACAATGCGAGGAAAGATCATGAGCTTCTATAAAGGCAAGAAGGATGAAGCCAAGGTATTGTGCCCTAAAGGCTTTGGTTACAGAAGTGTGGCATCATACTTGTGCTCCAGTCGTATTCCCCTGTATTGAAAGTGTTGTCATGTACTAGATAGATATATCCCAAAAGCTACACGCTAGGTTATTGAACCCTATGGGTAATTTGGCTTGCACAGTGTATTCACTGAACACATATCATAAACAAAAAAATACTGTGTAACACCAGGCTCATATTTCTAATGTTATGTTAATGAGCTGAAAGAACATAGCAAATCAAGTATATAAAACAATTAAATACTTACTGTCACAATATATTTGGTTTTGATCTATCACCAGAGGCCATTGTTAGGCCACCAGATGCCATAGTGATTGTGCTGCGGGGAGCCAATGTAATGACAAAGGGAGCAATCTCCCTCTGTCACACTCCTTAGATGCTGCACTTTAAATTGACTGTGGCATACAAGGAGTTAATTGAGCTGCTGCAAAAAACTGACTGCCTTTAATCTCCTCGGGAACGCTATTAGACCGCAGGAACCCGAGACCACCCTCCCAGGCTGAATAATTGCTGTCTTTTCATGATCCTCATGGAAAGTGGCACCTGAAAAAGCAGTGATGTGATGGGAAACTGTTAATGTGGCATATGAGTCACAGCACAGAACCGGGGAGAGCTAAATGATGAATTATTTCTGGAGTAGCCTTCATTATGGGAAAGGTTTATCAGTAGCCAATGCTAAAGATGATATATAACGCATGTAATATCTCTTTTAGAATGAAACTGCAATTCCTTCAGTTAACATGGTGGGCGCTGTCTGTGAAAGAATATTGGATCCTGCGGAAAAAGTAAACACCTTCCTCGTGAGGTAATGTACAGGCTGGCGTCCAACTCATATGGCTTTATTATCAGCACTGGTTTTAGCTCACTCTTAATACCACAGTTTTGAGGGGCAGTGAAACCAGGGTTATATGTACTGGGGATCCCGGGAATGGAATGGCAACATGGCATCGTTTAAAGTGGATTTGTCCCTAGACTTCTCAAAATAAAAGCCATACATTAAATAGGTCTCTTAGACCAGATAAGGCTGGTGTACTAACTTTAGCAATCAATGTCAGAATGGCTTTATAAACCTAGCTAAATTGACAAAAACCTCAGTGTCCCTCCTCCTGCTGAGCTCTCACACTTCTCAGTACAAGCTGCAGCTGACAGACAATCAGGCGGGGTGGAGATTGAATTCACTTAGACTCCTGAGTGTTCTCACTTTTTAGCTTAAGTCTTAAAATTCTCATTTTAATATGATTACTGTATACTCTATTCTGACATCGATTTTCAAAGTATGTACACCAGCCTCACCAGGTCTAAGAGATCTATATATTAATGTATGCAGTTTTGTATTGTGAAATCTGGTGAGTAATCCTCTTTAAAGAGAATCTGTTACCAGGTTTTAAGCACCCCAACTGAGCGCAGCATGATGTAGGGGTAGAGACCCTGATTCTAGCTATTTAACTTACTGGGCGGCTTGATGTAGTTTGATTAAATTACAGTTTTATCTGCTGCAGATCGCTCTGTATAATCCCGCCCACACTACTGATTGGCAGCTTTCTGTGTGCGCTGTGCATAGGCAGAAAGCTGCTAATCAGTGTTGGGGGTGTGGCTGGACTACATGGCAGCAGGTTTACTAGTTCTCTAGTGATAATCTACTGCTGCTACAACAACAATTTTATCAAAACTACAGCATGTTCCTACATAATGCTGCTAAAAAAGCACTTGGTCAAAGTTTAGAATTTCTATTAGTAGATTTACTAACCTCCAGTTTCTTTATTTTTTACTTTAACTTGCGTATATACTGTTTTGTTAGAATGAGAAATAAGGGGCGGCAGTAACAGCGTTTATAGTATGGACCCTTCATAGTACGGCCCTTATAACTATACCATTCCTCTATTTCTAGGGCCACTGATGGATCTGAATACTTACTTTCATCTCCCACTGTTAAAAAGATGGAAATCTGGATCCAAGCAATTGACGGAAATGTTGGTAGGAGTTTGGTTGTGATAATACTATCGAATCTGAACTTTAAAGGATTTGTGTCAAGTTTGTAAGTTATCCCCTATCCACTGAAGACCTTACTGATCACTGGAGAAAACCTAGTGGTCTCGATCTCAGGATCAGCCCCACAATGATCATTAGCGCGTTACCTCATCTGCATTACCTCATTAGCGCCTTTCTCACGTTACCTCATCTGCAGACTTGCTCCTCAACCTCACAATCCTCCTACGAAAACACTAAACAACTTTCCTTCTCACACCTACTCTCTCTCTCAGCTTCTCCTCACTGCTGGTGACATATGTCCCATTCCTGGACCTCCACAGTTGATGGTGCCTCCCCCCATCACTCACCACCTACTAGAAAATGCCACAATCCCTGAAGCATAACACCCATTTCTTTAACCCCTACTCCGCCGCGCCCTTTCACTGGAGTACTTTGGAGCGCCGGTTCCGTCCACAATAATCTCCATGTCCTCTTTACCTCTCGCAATTTAGCCTTCCTGGGCCTCACCAAAACATGGCTGATGCCTTCCGACACTGCCTCCCCTGCTGTGTTACGGTGGCCATCACTTCACACACACTCCTCGCCCTCGCAATAGACAAGGAGGAGAAGTGGGTCTTTTCCTTTCTAACTGCACCTTCAACCCAATCCCAACTATACCCTCCTTCGTCCTCCCTTCTTTTGAAGTTCATTCTGTCCGTATCTACTCTCTTTCTCCAACCTCCATGTGGACATCATATACCGACCCCTAGGCCCAGCCATCAACTTTGACCACTTCCCCACCTGGCTTCTACATCCCCATGGGCACCTGCCAGTCTGCAGCCACCAAACTCCTGTCAATTCTTCATCCTTTGGTCTTACTCATTGGTCCTCTGCAGCCATCCACACAGTCAGACATACACTAGACCTGATCTTCACCCGCCTCTGCTCCCTATATAACCTCACCTCTCCCCCTATCTGACCACCATCTACTCACTTTCGCATCCCTGTCCTCCTCATCTGCCCCTTATGTCCAGCAACTAGTGCACCTCCACAGAAACCTCCCACACCTAGACATCCACACGCTCTCTGACTCTATTCTACCACTATCCCCCATATCTTCACTCCACGACACAGACAGCGCCACCATTTTCTACAACTCCACACTTGCATCAGCTATTGACTAGGTCTCCCCTCTCATGCATGGCAGAGTGCGATGTATCAATAGACAACCCTGTAACCATAACCTCACAAAAAAGCTTCAGCAAGCGTCCAGGGTTGCGGAGTGGCATTGGAAGAAAAAGCTCTCGCAAGAAGACTTTGCCGCATTCAAGAAGAAACTTTCACAATCAAGTCGGGTCTCACTCTGCTAAACAAGACTACTTCACCACACTTGTATCTTCTTTATCCTACAACTCCAAACAGCTATTTAACACCTTTACCTCCTTCCTCTGCCCTTCATTGCCCATTCTGACCCCCTCATCTGTGTTGATAACTTTGCCGCAAATTTCAAAAATAAGATTGACCACAAAAGCAAAACTTTACTGCCCATCCACTACAACCCCTATGTATATCAGGCCACTGTCACTCCCCAAAACCTTTCTTTTCCCTATTACTGAAAGAGAGCTTACTCGCCTCATTTCAAAAGCTCACGTCACCACTTGTGCACTCAACCCCATCCTATCCCACCTCCTCACTAACCTCACCACCACGCTTCTCCCAGCCATAACCCATCTCTTCAACCTATCACCAATTTCTGGTACCTTCCCTTCTGCTTTCAAACATGCCATGATCACAGCTATCCTGAAGAAACCATCCTTCGACCTGACATCTGCTTCTGGCTATCGCACAAAGTTGCTGCTCCCGTTCACCTTCAAACTCCTTGAACATCATGTCCACGCTGAACTTTCCTTACTTCTTTCTTCTAACTTACTCTTTGCCGAACTACAATCTGGCTTTTGTCCCCACCGTTACACCAAAATGTCCCTGACCAAAATTACTAATGATTTACTTACTGTCAAAGCTAACAGACAATTCTCTATACTGCTCCTCCTAGACCTGTCCTCTGCCTTCGACACAGTCGACCATTTCCCCATACTATAAATACTCTCCTCCCTTGGCATCAAAGTCCTTACTCTCTCCTGGATTTCCTCTTACCATTCTAACCACATATTTACCACCTCCCATGACCTCCTCATCCGGCCCCCTCTTTGTTGGTGTCCCTCAAGGCTCTGTCTTGGAACCCCTACTCTCCTCCATCTATATCTTTGGTCTGAGACCACTCATAAAGTCCCATCTTATAAGCTGATGACACTCAGATCTACCTCACTGCTGTCTAGAATCCCAGGGCGTCTATCAGCCATATCCTCTCGTTTCCTAAAGCTCAATATGGACAAAAACAAACTCATCATCTTTCCTCCATCCCACTTAACTCACCTACCCCAACTAGCACAATAAATTACATCACACTTTCCCCTGTGCCTGAAGTCTGTTGCCTTGAAGTAACCCTCGACTCTGCCCTAGTCTTCAAAACACAAATCCAAGCTGTTACCACCCCTTGCAGCCTTCAAGTCCAAAATATTTCCAGAATCCATTCTTTTCTCAACCATGAAACTTCCAAAACTGATCTTGCATGTCCTTATAATCTACCACCTCAACTACTGCACTATCCTCCTCTGTAGCCGTCCTGCTAACAGTCTCACACCTCTCCAGTCCGTCCTTAACTCTGCTACCCAACTAATCCAACTATCCCTTTGCTATTCATCCACTTCTCTCTCTTGCAAATCCCTTCCCTGACTCCCAATTCCCCAACGAATCCAGTTCAAATGTGTCTCCAAACTAATCTCCCGATATCTTTCCGCACGTACACTCTGGTCCTCACAAGACCTCTTTCTCTCCTCCATACTTGTATGTTCATCCTCACGCAATCGCCTCCAATACTTCTCCCCAGTGTCTGCCATCCTCTGGAATTCTGTTCCCCAACGTGTTCGATTATCCACCACATTCGGAACTTTCAGACGAAGCTTGAAAATTCATCTCTTCAAGAATACTTATCGCTTGTACTGACCCCACTGCCACCTCCCCACCACTGGAGCTACCACAACCCCTCCCCCAACCTGCTATCTCCATCCCCAATTATCCTGTTGACTTTAAGCCCACAGGGGCAGGGCCCTCTCATTTCTGTACCAGTATGTCATTGTTAGTTTGTTCTTTGTAATTTCTATATGTATTTTGTATGTAACCCCTTCTCACATGTACAACACCATGGAATCAATGGTTCTCTAAAAATAAATAATAATAATAATAATAATCACTATCTACATAATCTATATTTAGTTTTACGTAACATTTTTTGTATGGAGATTCATCTAGGGCAGATTCTGGTGATGTGTCACTTGCTCAGCAGTTTGTTGTACTTACAATGCAATCAGTGTTTTATCAGCAGGAGATTATTACTGAAAACATACACCCCCACCACTGATTGGCAGCTTACTGACAATGTACACAGGAAGCTGCCAATCAGGGGTGTTGGCAGGGTTTGAGCACTGCTACATCTACAGCAGAGAAAACAGGGATTCTATCAAAATTGCAATAAGTAGCCCAGTAAGTGACATATCACTGGTATCAATCTGCTACTTTACTTTGTTGTGAAAAGAAAACAAACAGAATCGTATCATTTATCTTTTCCTAGTCTGTATGAGTACTCCTTGAATAGTATAAGATAGAGTAACCACATCATCCCACAAGGCCCCTTGGGTATCTTCACACAAAGCAGACTTGCTCCATTCTTTTGAGTAGGAAGAAATCCATTACACATGCTGCAAAACAACACTATTCAAATGTGCTGTATGAGATGAATGTTTCAGGTTATATACTTTATGATCTTTACTGAGTATGGCCATTAACTGAGTTTTTAGCAGCATTAAAATTGCCCAAAATATACCATCTGAATTAAGGTATGATGTATGTGCCTATTTTTTCCCTTAGATGAGCCTGTCATTAAAAGGGAGGTATCTACTTACTCACCAGTCAGAGACATTCCTAGGTAAGAAAATGTGAAAATACATATAGATTATTTTATATCTTATGCTCCACTCTCAAAGTAAATCAAGAACTGAACATGGGGGCCACGGGGCCGCCAGACGAAGCAGAACTCACTCTGTTTCTCACCCTCTTTCTAATTCTTTCTCACTCTCTTTCTCATTGTTTCTCACTCTCTCACTCTTTTTCTCATCCTTTTTCTCATTATTTCTCACTCTCAAATTTTTTCTCACTCTTTCTAATTCTCTCAGTCTCTCTCACTCTTTTTCTCATCCTCTTTCTCACTCTTACCCTCTTTTTTACTCTCTCACCCTCTTTCTCACTCTCTTTTTCACCCTCTTTCTCACTCTCCTCTCTCTCTGATGTTCTCATCTCTAAACATGATGCCTGCACTGATAAATGGAGTGTTATTATGCTCGTTCACGCAAACAGACAAGTACACTGACCCTCACATGGCAGGTTCGCTGTATTGGGATCCAAGTCTGATCTCGGCCTCTCAGCGTTCAGTACAGGGCAAGACACTACAACTTATGTTGATGAACTCATAAAATTCTGCCCAGTACTTTATTTTGTGAGAAATGCTGATAAACACACCAGGTAACATGATGAGGAGTTTCCAGTCCACACAATCATTGTATTCTACAGCCAAATTAAGTAGTAGTTTCAGTCGTCTGATCCCGATGATAAACTATGGTGTATGGGGGACTCCCAAATCTTCCCCTGACATCTGGCCATTAGAGCTTCAATGGTTGATCCTTTTCATAGAATCCTAGAATGTTAGAGCTGGAAGGAAAAATATTTAGACTTGAGAGTCCTCAGTGGTTGATACCTTTTAATGGCTAACTGAAAAGATGGTAACAAATTGCAAGCTTTCGAGACTACTTAGGTCTCTTCATCAGGCAAAGACTTTGCCTGATCAGGCAAGTGTCTTTGCCTGATAAAGAGACCTGAGTAGTCTGGAAAGCTTGCAATTTGTTACCATCTTTTCAGTTAGCCATTAAAAGGTATCAATCACTGAGGACTCTCAATTCTAAATATTTTTCTATCTACTGGCTAACACGGTACAAAGATATACATCTTTCCTGTATCAGAGCTGGAAGGGACCCCCGGGGTCATCGTGTCAAATCCCCTGCTAAATGCAGGAGTCACTGAACTATCTCAGACAGATGTCTGTCCAGCCTCTGTTTGAAGACTTCCATTGAAGGAGAACTCACCACCTCTCATGGCCGCCTGTTCCACTCCTTGATCACCCTCACTGTCAAAAGTTTGTTCTAATATCTAATCTGTATCTTCTCCCTTTCAATTTCATTCCATTGCTTCTCCTCTTTCCATGTGAAAATGAGAATAATGATGATCCCTCTACACTGTGACAGTCCTTCAGATATTTGTAGACAGCTATTAAGTCTCCTCTTAGCCTTCTTTTTTACAAGCTAAACATTCCCAGATCCTGTAACCGTTCCTCGTAGGACATACTTTGCAGTCCGCTCACCATCCTGGTTGCTCTTCTCTGAACTTTCTCCAGTTTTTCAGTGTGCAGATAAAATCCTGGCTGGCAGTGGTGCTCTCATAGAAACCACAGGCGCACTCGGCCGAGAGTTCTTGTGGGTTAGTTGACTGACCGCTTTCTAATGCATAAGGGGCCTTAATATTTGCATAAATTATGATTAACTATAGAATGTCACTGTTATCTCCATACAGGACACTATCACTTGAACCAGAGAGCAATGGCCATACATTTCCTGCTAACAGAGGTAAGAATGTGGAAAAATGTTCAGCTGTAATTTCATCATAGGGGTCAGCAGGCAACCTAAAAAAAAAGCCCAAAACTTAAATGTGCTTAAAATGGCAACTTTACAAGGAACAAATATAGTTCAATTATAAAAAGTGCCCAATATGTCTAAAATTGTAAATTATAATTTTTTAATCTATTATTGTTTTTTTATTTATCAAAACTACAGCAAGAAGCCTAGTAAGTGACACATGACTGGAATCAGGGTTTCTGTCCCTACATCGTACTCCATCTGAGAACTATACAATTCTCAGAGTAGCAGAAAACTTGGTGACATATCCCCTTTAAATCTGTGCTGATTCATATAATATTCAGTATATCACAAAAGAGAGTACACCCCTCACATTTTTGTAAATATTTCATTAGATATTTTCATGGGATGACACTGAAGAGCTAACACTTTGACACAATGTAAGGTAGTCAGTGTGCAGCTTGTATAAATGTGGTGTCATCTAAATAGCTCAATACACAGCCATTAATGTCTAAATCACTGGTAACACAAGTGAGTACTCCCCTAAGTGAAAATGGCAAAATTGTGCCCCATTAGCCATTTCCCCTCCCTGGTGTCATGTGACTCATTAGTGTTACCAGGTGTCAGGAGTGAATGGGGAACAGAAGCGGTAAATTTGGCGTTATCGCTCTCGCACTCTCATACTGGTCACTGGAAGTTCAACATGGCTCCTCAAGGCAAAGAACGCTCTGAGGATCTGAAAATAAATAATTGTTGCTCTACATAAGATGGCCGAGGTTATAAGAAGATTGCCAACACCCTAACACTGAGCTGCAGCACGATGGCCAAGACCAGACGCTGGTGTAATAAGACAGGTTTGTTGTGAATGGGCTTGAGATGAGTTCTGAGCAGAGGCTCCCTCTGGTGGTTACTAGCGGTACTGGACTGTCCAGTGAAGATTGTGAGGATTGGGAATCAGGTGTTACTGACTGGTCTTATATAAGGGAGTCGCCTTCCCATCAGGGTTGCCGGTGATCAATTGTTCTGGTCTCAATCCTTGATTCCTGTTTCCTTTGTAGCCTGCTGTGTCGTGTCTGCATCTCCTGCTTACAGATAAGACATTTCCTTCTTTTTGTTTTTGTGCTTTATTTTTGCTTTTTGTCCTGCACTTCTGTGGGGGCCTTCTGGGTCCCCTCCGGGGGCTTTTGCCCTCTCAGTTTAGTTCAGCCACTGATGTTTGTACATTTGCTTTTTCCAGTTTTTTCAGTGGCTGCTGTTTTGATTTTGTTACACCAGAGAACTAATTTAGGTGGTAGAGGTCGTGTGATCTCAGGTGTTTTTGAAATTAGTAGAGTTGGTGCTTTTCAGGGTTTTTTGGGATTGCAGTAAGTACCCTTCCTATCCTTTTCTATTTAGGTAGTTTGGGCCCCAGCGTTTGCTCATACTATTTTCTGTCTGTGTCAGTATTTCTTCTTGTCTAACCGCCATTACATGTTTGGGGGCTTTCTGTTATCTTTGGGGTTCTGCTCCGGGGCAGATAGCTTTCCTCTTTCTATCTTTAGGTGTAGTTAGTTTCTCAGGCTGTGACGAGGCGTCTAGGACCAACGTAGGAACGCTCCACGGCTGCCTCTAGTTGTGGTGGTTAGTCAGGGTACTGCAATCTCATAGATTCCAACTGCTCTGGTGTATTGCCTTTTTACCTGCACTCCTCAGCTACCGAAACATAACAGTATCACCGGCCTAAAATTTAAATTTGTATGGTACTCACAGAAGGGAAAAATATTGTGAAAGAAAAAAGGTTGTCAGATTTGTCAGAGATATTTTTCTGTTTGTTGCATTTTTTTTTTTTTCCCTCTTTATCTCTGGGTGCTGGGGAGTATTTTTTCTCTCAATGGAGTTTGCACAGTTGTATGGCCGTGTGGATCAGCTTGCCACTGAGGTTCAGAGTATTGCTGCCTATCTTGCTAGGTTGCCTGTTGTGGAACCTAGGATTCCCATGCCAGATTTGTTTTTAGGGGATCGAGCTAAGTTTCAGAATTTCAAAAATAACTGTAAATTGTTTTTTGCCTTGAAATCTAAATCCTCGGGGAACGCAGCGCAGCAGGTTCAAATTGTCATCTCTCTCCTGCGCGCCGATCCTCAGGATTGGGCTTTTTCCCTGACACCTGGGGATCCTGTCTTGAGTGATGTTGATGCATTTTTTCAGGCTTTGGGGTTATTGTATGATGAGCCTAATGTCACTGATCAAGCTGAAAAAGCCTTGTTGGCATTAAATCAGGGGCTTGATGACGCTGAGTTATACTGTCAGAGATTCCGTAGGTGGGCAGTCCTGACCAAATGGAATGACGACGCTTTGGCAGCCCTTTTTCGGAAGGGTCTGTCAGATAATGTAAAGGATGTAATGGTGGGATTCCCTGTCCCCTCTGGTCTCAATGATTCTATGTCATTAGCAATTCAAATTGACAGACGTTTGCGTGAGCGGAGAAGTATGCGTGGAATAGTGTTGCCTTGTGAACCTGCTTCTGAATCCATGCAGTGTGATGGAGTGGTTTCTGGGGCACAGCGTCATGAGTTTCGGAAGCGCAATGGGTTATGTTTCTACTGTGGTGATGCCTCTCATGCTATTTCTCATCGCCCTAAGCGGGGAAGACGTTTTGCACGCTCAGTTGTCTTGGGTAGTGTTCAGACTAAGTTTTTATTAACTGTTACCCTGATATGCTCTCTGTCCTCATTTTCTGCTCAGGCTTTCATTGATTCAGGAGCAGCTATTAACCTGATTGATTTTGATTTTGCTAAACGTTGTGGGTTTCCCTTGATACCCCTACGGAAGTCTATTCCCCTTCTGGGGATCGATTCCACCCCTTTGGCTGAGAATAAACCTCAGTTCTCTACTCAGGTGATAATGAGGGTGGAACCTGATCATCAGGAGAGCTGCAAATTTTTGGTTCTGTATAATCTGCATGACATTATCGTACTGGGTTTCCCATGGTTACAATCTCATAATCCTGTTTTGGATTGGAAATCCGTGTCTGTAACCAGTTGGGGCTGCCAATGTGTTAATACCAACACTCCTGTTTTTTCTGCCTCCCCCAGGCTCAGGATGTTCCTGACTTTTTGATTGATTTTTCTGATGTGTTTAGCGAAAGTAAATCTGCATCCTTGCCTCCCCATAGGAGCTATGACTGCGCTATTGAATTAGTGCCTGGTAGTAAATTCCCTAAAGGTCGCCTTTTTAACTTGTCTGTACCTGAACATGACGCTATGCGGTCTTATATCAAGGAGTCATTGGAGAAGGGTCATATCAGACCATCTTCTTCACCCTTAGGTGCCGGTTTTTTCTTTGTGGCCAAAAAGGATGGTTCATTGAGGCCGTGTATTGATTATCGTTCTTTGAACAATATTACTGTGAAATATCAATAATCGTTACCCTTGATTTCTGACCTGTTTTCCAGGGTTAAAAATGCTACTTGGTTTACCAAGTTTGACCTCAGGGGGGCATATAACCTTATTCGCATTAAGCATGGGGATGAATGGAAGACGGCATTCAATACCCCTGAAGGGCATTTTGAGTACCTTGTGATGCCCTTTGGGCTCACTGATGCTCCTTCTGTCTTCCAGTCCTTCATGAATGACATTTTCAGGGACTTTATGGATTTCATTTCCGACCTCCCTGTTTCTCAGAGAATGACCGCCATCTGGGTGATTTGTGATAGGTTTTCCAAGATGATACATCTTGTGCCATTACCTAAGTTGCCTTCCTCCTCTGAATTGGTGCCGTTGTTCCTTCAGCACGTGGTTCGTTTACACGGCATTCCTGAGAACATTGTGTCTGACAGAGGAGTCCAGTTTGTTTCCAGATTTTGGAGGACCTTTTGTTCTAAACTTGGTGTTCAATTGTCTTTCTCCTCGGCGTTTCATCCTCAGACCAATGGTCAAACTGAGAGAACAAACCAGACATTGGAGACTTATCTAAGATGCTTTGTGTCTGCTGATCAGGATGACTGGGTCTCTTTTTTGCCTTTGGCTGAGTTTGCTCTTAATAATAGGGCTAGCTCTGCCACTTTGATGTCTCCATTTTTCTGTAATTCTGGGTTTCACCCTCGATTTTCTTCAGGACAGACGGAGGCTTCTGTCTGTCCAGGTGTTGACTCTGTTGTGAAGCGTATGCAACAGATTTGGGACCAGGTAGTGGAGAGGTTGTCCCTCTCTCAGGAGAAGGCCCAGCGGTTTGCTAACCGGCATAGGACTGATGGTCCTCGGTTTAAAGTGGGGGACTTGGTCTGGTTGTCCTCAAAAAATATTCCTATGAGAGTGGCATCTCCTAAATTTAAGCCTAGGTTCATTGGACCTTATAAGATCATGGAGATTCTTAATCCTGTTTCTTTTCGTTTGCTTCTTCCAGGGACATTTAAGATCCATAACGTGTTCCACAAGTCCTTGTTGAAGAGGTTTGTTGAGCCAGTGGTTCCTACTGCTGTGCCTCCTGACCCTGTTTTGGTTGAGGGCAATCTGGAGTATGTGGTTGAGAAAATATTGGATTCTCGTTTTTCTAGACGGAAACTCCAGTATTTGGTTAAGTGGAGAGGTTATGGTCAGGAAGACAATTCTTGGGTGTTTGCTTCGGACATCCATGCTAGGAGACTCATCCGTGCGTATCATAGAACTCATCCTGACCGACCTGGTTGCTCAAATGAGGGTTCGGTGACCCCTCCTCAAGGGGGAGGTACTGTTGTGAATGGGCTTGAGATGAGTTCTGAGCAGAGGCTCCCTCTGGTGGTTACTAGCGGTACTGGACTGTCCAGTGAAGATTGTGAGGATTGGGAATCAGGTGTTACTGACTGGTCTTATATAAGGGAGTCGCCTTCCCATCAGGGTTGCCGGTGATCAATTGTTCTGGTCTCAATCCTTGATTCCTGTTTCCTTTGTAGCCTGCTGTGTCGTGTCTGCATGCTTACAGATAAGACATTTCCTTCTTTTTGTTTTTGTGCTTTATTTTTGCTTTTTGTCCTGCACTTCTGTGGGGGCCTTCTGGGTCCCCTCCGGGGGCTTTTGCCCTCTCAGTTTAGTTCAGCCACTGATGTTTGTACATTTGCTTTTTCCAGTTTTTTCAGTGGCTGCTGTTTTGATTTTGTTACACCAGAGAACTAATTTAGGTGGTAGAGGTCGTGTGATCTCAGGTGTTTTTGAAATTAGTAGAGTTGGTGCTTTTCAGGGTTTTTTGGGATTGCAGTAAGTACCCTTCTATCCTTTTCTATTTAGGTAGTTTGGGCCCCAGCGTTTGCTCATACTATTTTCTGTCTGTGTCAGTATTTCTTCTTGTCTAACCGCCATTACATGTTTGGGGGCTTTCTGTTATCTTTGGGGTTCTGCTCCGGGGCAGATAGCTTTCCTCTTTCTATCTTTAGGTGTAGTTAGTTTCTCAGGCTGTGACGAGGCGTCTAGGACCAACGTAGGAACGCTCCACGGCTGCCTCTAGTTGTGGTGGTTAGTCAGGGTACTGCAATCTCATAGATTCCAACTGCTCTGGTGTATTGCCTTTTTACCTGCACTCCTCAGCTACCGAAACATAACACAGGTTCCTCTCAGAACAGGCATCGTCATGGTCGACCATAGAAGTTGAGTGCACATGCTCAGCATCATATCCAGAGGCTGTCTTTCACAACAGGCGTATGAGTCCTGCCAGCATTGCTGCAGAGGTGGAAGGAGGGACAGCCTGTCAGTGCTTCTGTAAGCAAGTTGCGGGATGCAGTGACGGGAAAGAAGCAGAGTAAGAGTTAATAAACTTAACAATTTTATTTAACAGGGAAGATAAACTCCCTGCAGGGAGATAGATGGTTAAAGGGTGAAAAAACAAGTGCAGAATAATAACAGTCCAATTATCAAACTTATCGTGTCCTTTATGTTCCTCCACCGCAGATGATCCCATGGGGGTTGTAGCACCGGCAATTGCGGGGGAGATGTCCACAGATGGGGTCCTTCAAGGGATGATTCGTCTTATGGCGGCAACGGGCAGTCTCCGGTACTACCCGTTGGGCCCCCAGTCCATGAGCCTATGCAGCCAAAGTAAAAAGGGCCACAGCAATTCCGGGGTTAAATGTAGGCTGATGAACAGTAGTAGATGACAGAGGGCCGCACGTCACTATCCTTTACTCGTCCCTCGCTTCTCCGTGCATACGTGGTACTCACAGTCACTGGGTGCACAGCGCGCCTCACTCTCACTGTCCCGCTAGTGATACCGGAAGCCGTCAATTGCAGCCCGTCGCAGCACCGACGCTCAAGGTGCGGAGCATGCTGCTCACCCTGCTGTACACTCGCTGATCGCGCAAAACTGACTGCTCCTGCGCGCGCTTTTTCTTTTAACACGCCCCTCCTGCCTGGGTCATGGGATTTGTCCAGTTCCCTTTTCCCCCGGGCAACATGGGACGCAGCCTCGACAGTTCCGGACCCGGCTCAGTGCAGTTACCCGCAGCCCGGTCTTCCTCCTTACACTTCGACCATACACTGCACACTGGTCTGCATGGTTGTCATCACAGAAGTAAGCCTCTTCTAAAGATGATGCACAAGAAAGTTCATAAACAGTTTGCTGAAGACAAGCAGACTTACTGGCACCATGTCCTGTGGTCTGATGAGACCAAGATAAACTTATTTAGTTCAGATGGTGTCAAGGGTGTGTGGCAGCAACAAGGCGAGGAGTACAAAGACAAGTGTGTCTTGCCTACAGTCAAGCATGGTGGTGGAGTGTCATGATTTTTGGCTGCATGAGTGCTGCTGGCTGTGGGGAGCTACAGCTCATTGAGGGAACCATGAATGCCAACATATACTGTGACATACTGAAGCAGAGCATGATCCCCTCTGTTAAGGATCGCAGCCCATGAAGGTCACACAGAACTACCCACTGTGATCTCTGTGTCTAACAGCTCTCTGCTGCCCCCTATTGTCTGGACAATTACACAATTGACCGATCAACAGAGGAGGCCACAGGCTGTTTCCACTAATAGGCCGGTTATCGAAAAACTAACAGTGAGTGGATGGTATATACACCTCCGATTCCTACCCAGGAAATATATGTATATACCCCCAATACAGTAACATACAGCAAACTCCACTATAATCCCAGCACTACTTGCTGCCCTTTTTTATAGACAGGCTGACAGGATACCTTGTTATGGTAGCATATGGCTTTAAGGAGTGTGGTTTACAAAACAAAAGCAACAGAACTATTAAATTTTATATTTAATCCAAACGATAGGCAGTGTTTGTAAAATCGTTTGTACATTTTTTTTATAAAGGGGACAAAAAAGTACAGTATATAAAGTACATAAAATAAAAAAAGAATAACAGAATTAACCCACTGGTGTCAGTTATCTGGCTACTGTGACTTTCTGGCTTATAGGCATGGGTTGCAGTTATGAGAAAACATGCATCTTTTTTCCTGATTTATCCTGAAGTCGAATATGTATGTCCCATCACTTTCAGATTTGTACAAGATTCGAAATACGGTAATTCCCTACTTCCTTATGTTCATTATATAGTCTATTCAAGAAGGCTCGGACTGTCTGATGTTTGCCTTCTCACTGGTAATTTGTATGAAAGGGGTGGAGGGAGTGGGAGTGTTCCCTTCACTACAGAGTCACAGAGATTTGAATATTTTCTATGACACCCTACCTTCTGAGATTGGGCCGCGGGGCAGTATTCAAATGACCCCAACCTGTTAAGCTCTAGTGAACTACATGCCCAAGAATGTTAAGGCAGTGCTTAAAAATAATGGCTGCCACACAAAATTTTGACACTTTGAACACAATTTGGCTATTTTCACTTAGGGGTGTACTCACTTTTGTTGCCAGCAGTATAGAAGTTAATTTGTGGACTTATTTAGAGGGCACAGCAAGTTTACACTGATATACAAGCTGTACTCTGACTGCTTTACAGTGTATCAAAGCATCATGTCTTCAGTGTTGTCCCATGAAAATTTACAAAAATGTGAGGGGCATACTAAACATCAAGTTATGATATCGCGGAGGTGTTTGTGCAGTTAGCACTGTTCTGCTTGTCAATGGATATATGATGGAAGGAAACCTAAGGACTCATACAGATGTCAGTTTTTCTCGTATGAATGTAGAACGCGTACCTATTATAATCTGTGAAGTTATTCATACATCCATGTATTAGTGTGGACTGAGGGGTTTGCTTATGCACCAACACATGTTCAATATTGATGCAAATTTATGGGTCCGGGAAAAAATCGGATATCGCCAAGATGCCATCTATATGCTAGCTGTATTTCTATTTTCATCAAAGAACATCTGATTAAACTCTGATAATAAAAATTGACACACTGCTAAACTCTGATGAATGCGGACTTTTCTTTGACTACGAGAAAAATCACTGACGTCTGAATGAGTCCTAAATACAAAGTCTTAGGCCACGTTCACACGTTCAGTATCTGTAAGTCAAAGTCAGGAGTGGAGCAATCAGAGAAAAAGTATAATAGAAACATGTCACCACTTCTGTATGTATCTCCGGTATTTGCTTACAGTGATGTAAAATACTGAATGTGAGAACGTGGCCTTATACAGACATGAGATCAATCTCTTTACACAATCATAAAACAGACCTTTTCATTTCTTTTTTTTTCCTCCAACAGTCTATATCACTTCGGAGAAGACAGACTTTTACTCTACAAGACTGGTTGAGACAGATGACGGTAAAGAGAAGTCGAAAAAGAGCGTTTTCATGAAGTTCTTCAGGAAGTAAAGTAAACCATAAATGGACTAATATTCCTAAACTCTATGTGATACTCCCACCTGCCATCATGAAAGCCGATGAAGCTGAGAGTTGGGGGGTGGGCACTCTTACAAGACCCTTACTTAGTAACCTGTAAAACAAACTAGTATCAGGATCAAGCAATCATCACAGAATATCTTTCTCTCACAACTTATTGTTTCTGCAGGAATAAGGACTTGGAAATAGAGTCTGAGCTAAGATTATAAAATAATCTGTAAATTTAACCTTATCCGTGTCTAGCATTGTGTCTCCACTGATTGTGGGACTGCTACAGTAGTGACATCACATCAACAGCGAAAAATAAGACCACCCGTTACCTCCCCTCTCCGAATCCAGCGCTGTGTCTCCGCCCCGTTGCTTGGGTGATTGGCTGCAGCGGTGACATCACATCTACAGCCAATCAGTGTGCTCTGCCGATGTGAACGGCACAAGCTGCTTGGCTGCAGCGGTGACGTCACATCAACAGCGCTGCAGCCAAGCAGCCCGTGCCGTTCACATCGGCAGAGCACACTGATTGGCTGTAGATGTGATGTCACCGCTGCAGCCAATCACCCAAGCAACGGGGCGGAGACACAGCGCTGGATTCGGAGAGGGGAGGTAACGGATGGTCTTATTTTTCAGACTGCCATGAAGAATTAGTTAAAAAAAAAAAGTTGAAAGGGTAACACTCCTTTAAAGATATCAATGAACTGAATGTAAACTTTGATCGTATTATTTAATTATTACAACATGTATTTGTTCTAATACTGTAAGGAATTTAATTTATTGGTAGAAACACAGATTGTTGTCTGGCCAAAAAAAACCTAACTGATGAGGGATTGTTAATGTCCATGCCTTTTTCTTGTGCAGAAATGCAACAGTTTTTACCTGCAAAAGCAATGATTGGTGTATCTGTACCCGAAATGTCTGCTAGATTAGTGAAATTGTTTTCCAAGTGTCTGACTTTTACATGTGATGCATATTTTAATTAGTTTATTTAATGTTTTGAAGTACAAAAATATATTTAAATTATAATGCATCCCTCCGCAATCTATTTATTACAATGTACTTTCCAAATAAAGAAAATGTTATTTTAAATTTATTTTTTTTGTTCATAATAGCTTAATGAATTCTGTATTTTTTTAATGAACACTGAACTCCCAAGGAAGCAGAGTAAGGCTATGTGCACACGTTCGGGAATTGACGCGGGAAATACGCATTTTATAGGTATGCGTATTCCCGCTAAAAACTAGCGTTTTCCAAGCGATCTGTAGCATCGCTTGGAAAACTGATTGACAGGTTGGTCACACGAGTCACACATAGTGTTTGACATGTGTGACCAACTTTTTACTATTGATGCCGCCTATGCCGCATCAATAGTAAAAAGATCTAATGTAAAAATAATAAAAAAAATAATAAATAATGATATTCTCACCTTCCGGCGGCCCCCGCAGCTTTCCTGGTCCTCGCGATGCTCCCGGCAACTCCCGTTCCCAGTTATGCCTGGTGACAGTGACCCCAGATGACGTAGCATCATGCAAGACTGCTACGTCATCTGGGGTCATTACTGCAATGCATCCCTGGGAACGGGAGTTTCCGGGAGCGTCGCTGAGAGGCAGGAAGGCTGCGGGGGCCGCCGGAAGGTGAGAATAGCACGATTTTTTATTTTAATTATTATTTTAACAGGGATATGGTACCCAGGGCCTGGAGAAGTGTCTCCTCTCCTCCAGACCCTGGGTACCATCCGCACATGAACCACTCACTTTGCGCATGGTGGGCATAGCCACATGCGGAAAGTAAGCGGTTCAATGCATTCGTATGGTGGCGGAATCGTCACGATTCCGGAAAAAGAATGAACATGCTGCGTTTTTTTCGCAGGAAAAAACGCAGCATGTGCACAAAAATCGCGGAATGCATTCTAATAATAGGATGCTTAATGCATGCGTTTTTTCAGCTTTTTTACAGCAGAATACCGCCACAAAAACGCTAAAAAACCGCGAAAAATCCTGAACGTGTGCACATAGTCTAACTATTCCTCAAAATTTACACAATGGAAAAATAAAGTTTACAAAAAAAAAGTAATACTAGACATATCAAAGTGTTTGGTTTGAGATATAGAAGTGCTATATGCATTATTTACTGAGATTTGTGTACATTTTTTTTTTTGTTCAGAAAAAAATGCCAACACTACCCATGGGACAATTTGACACATTATGGTCAATTTGGAACATAATGGGCCAATTTGGGATATTATGGGGGACTGTGGGACATTGTAGGGCAATATGGGTGATTGTGAAATGGGGCATAGTGTGTAGCCCTGGTGGTAGGCACACGCAGTACCCTGGAGAGTGTATGGCGAGGCAGCGGCTTAATGCTCAATATGCATTCACTCTACACACACTAGACACACCCTTAGGGTAGTGGAGTATACTCTAGGGAGTGGTCAAGAAGGTATGTGTAGGAGTGATTTTAGTCAGTGAGTCTAGTTCCTGTCTTCGGGCAGTAAGGACGTGGAGAGTCTGCGTCTGGACTACAGTGAGAGAGTCTGTATCTGGAGGGAGGAAGGAGTCTAGATTGCTATCTCATCAGCTTGGAAAGTGGAGTCTGGTATAGGTGTTGGAATACACCTTAGTCTGGTCAGAGCTGTGTCATCTCCTCAGCATACATTGAAGGAAAGAACAAGTTGTAACCCAGAAAGTCTTCAGCATCCCTGTCTAGAGGACGGTATCAGGTACAGTGACGTGCTCCTGCCTGTGATAACTGAGCATCTGTGGCTAACTTGATAGGAAGGAAAAGGAAAGAAGTGACTGCTCGACCCTTGGCTAGTAAGAGTGCTTATGTTACCAGCGTGGACAAGGCGAAAGGCAAGTGGATTTATAAGATTTGTGCTTAACGGATTGCAGAAGTCCAGCACGTTGTAACCGGTCACTGGGGACCGAAGAGTCGCTGTTGTTTCAGGCACAGAGACAGGAAAACCAGGAATCTACCGGACCCTAGGTCGCGGCAGACAAGCCCCTTATAGTCGGTACGTAGCTGGGGTCAGGGGGAGTGAAGACTTTGGAGTTCTGCAGGACCACGAAAGGATTCAGCTCCTTCATAGGAAGGCCCCTAACACTAAGCTGACTGGGCAGGTACAGCAAGCATTGCTGAAGATTAGAGGGAACTACGCTTCAGGCTGGTTGTCCTCGTTATATTGGAGTTAAAGGAGGCCCCTAACTTGTCCAGCTGCTGCCTCAAAATACACTCTCCGTGGATCAGCCTCCCTGGGACCTGCCTTAACATCTTGCAAGTAAAGGTATGGAAAGACGCTGACTGTGTGAGACTGTGTTCTTTATCTGCACCCGACTTCACTACTCACATAGACTTTGAGGGACCAGTCCCACCTGTAGGGGACCCGACATCTAGCTGCATCACCATCCCCTCAGAGAACTACAGCAGCGCTGGTACTAATTACCAGAATACTACAGGTGGCGTCACGAACTGTACATAAACTATCCCCTGTAAATATATCCCCAACATACGCCAGACCGCCCGGGCCACAGACCGAGCCACAGCTACCTGTGACAAAAACCCCCATAGACTTCCATGGGCTCGGCTCTGAGTACCCCATTGCCCTGGTAATCCACAATTGTGGTGGCGGGTCGACACAACTTTTTGGCGTCACGAACAGGATACCAAACTCGCGAAATTGCGAGCCCTGCGTGCCTAAGGACTTGTTTTTGTGAAAAGGACTGTTTGCACTTTTGGCGCCAAAATCGCCATTTTTGTCGCCATATTCGCGCCCTCAGGCGCTGGAGAAGAAGGTGGGCGTACCTTCGTGGGCGTCTACCCCCCTGTGGCGCGAAGAAAATGCCTGCCCTCTCAAAGTGCTACTACAACATGCGGTCCTGCCCTACAGCAAAGGAGGTCCGCCTCCTCTTCACCTTCCCTGCGAGGAGGAGGAGACGCAAACCCCACCTCCACGGAAGAGACCGGATGTCTCCGCAAAAAGAAAGATTCTTCTGGAACATGATGGAGGCAGGAGGTGTGCAGCCGAGCGGAGCAGCGGAGGAAAGCAGGCCCCGTGCCCCCGCCAAGCTGCCCTCAGCATCGGAGACTTATGCAATCCTGCACCTGCAACAGGCGTTGTTAGAGCTTCAGGAGGAGAACGCACGCCTAAAGAAGTTTCAACCTGGACTGGAGGAGATAGAGAGACGCCGATGTAACCTGCTGAAGTGGCAAATGACGAACACGGCGTCCTCTCCCCTCAACGAACCCCCACGATTCCAAAAACCGAAGAGTCTGCTGCCCAAGGCGAAGGAGCAACCGGAGGCTGCCCCCGAAAGTACCGTTCCTGACCCCACTGGTGAAGCGGTGGAAGCGGAGGAGGTTGAGGAGGTACAGCCAATCCCGGAACGCCCGCCCGGCCAGGAGGCCGCAGCAGATTATCGGTCCCCGGCAGGGACACCGGAGGGGTCCTGTCCGTCACTACCAGATGTGGACTGGGACGAAATGGCGCGCCTGGATGACGTCGCCTACACCGCCCAGTGGGAGCAAGAATGGCAGAGTCGTGAGGAGACGAAGAGGCGCCAGCAGGAGGAAGAGCGGGAGGCTCAAAGGAACCGCCAGCGACAGTATGCCGAGCTGATTGCCGACAAGGAGACTGTCCGTCGCGACAAAGGTACCTTACGGGAACCGCGGCGGCGGGGGTGTGTGACTGAGTTCCAGCTCCGGAAGGGCTGGGGCTTTATCCGTGAACCGGGCCTCTACCCAGCGGTCTTCGTCAGCAGGCGTGACGTGGAATCTCACCTGCCGCAAGGTCATCCCGGGAGGGACTTAGTGAACGGAGATATAGTCACCTATACGCGGCATTGGGGAATGAAGGGGTGGTATGCCCTGAACGTCGCCATCGTCCGCGACCCCGTCCCAGACGCAGGTATCGTCACCATTACCGCAGCGTCCCCGTTTCCAGCTCCAGCAGCATCCGGCCGTGCCCCAGCATCGCCCCCTGCAAAGTCATCGCAACATGCGACCCAGAGTTCATCGCAAGTTAAAGCCACCTCCACATCGCCACATGCGACCCAGTCTAGATCGCAAACCCTGACGCGGTCTATATCGTTGACTGTAATGGAGACGCAATCGGTGTCACGCGGAGAGAGTATACCCGTTGCGCCCCTAGAGGTTCGCACCAGAACTGTCGCAACCCAGACCCTGATCGCAGCACATGATTTGCTGGTCTTGGGATCTAGGGCTCATTGCATCGTTTCAGCCCCCGGGGTGAAAGATGTAGTGGAAGGTGTATTAGTAGAAGATGAATAAATAGTAAAGAGTTGGTGAGATCCCTATCGGATCTACCACAAGTAGAAAGCAGAAAGTTTAAAATGTTTTGAAAAAGTTTTGCACAAGTATTATATATAGTGAATATATATTGCTAATTATAGAATGCCCGGCTGGGTAATTGGTAAATGATAAATGATAAACAGTTGCACTTTTATAATGTGATTTAATATGTTATGTCTTCCTTTGCAAATGGACTTTTGAGGTTAAGGACTATGCTAACCCAGAACTTTCTTGTACATAGTTGCGCTTCGGTGCCCTATCTTGGTTTTACAAAAACCATCCATAACTACCTCTGAAAAACAAAACCCGTATGGTGTGGCACTGAGTGAGGTCTGCATTTGGACGTCCTGCAGCCCACCCAGGACCCACGTTGAAGGTTTGGTGCGGGTCCTTCACAAGTATCTTATATGTATTTATTGAATGACATTTGATACTATTTGTATTTTTGTATTAAAGTTTGTAACGTTCAAGATTTCCTCACCTCCCGCATGGGAAGATGTTATTATTATTGTTATTGCATAAACAAAATTGTCTTTTGTATTTCACAGCCCGGGAGTGCTGTCGTTTACCATGGGGGAATGTGTAGCCCTGGTGGTAGGCACACGCAGTACCCTGGAGAGTGTATGGCGAGGCAGCGGCTTAATGCTCAATATGCATTCACTCTACACACACTAGACACACCCTTAGGGTAGTGGAGTATACTCTAGGGAGTGGTCAAGAAGGTATGTGTAGGAGTGATTTTAGTCAGTGAGTCTAGTTCCTGTCTTCGGGCAGTAAGGACGTGGAGAGTCTGCGTCTGGACTACAGTGAGAGAGTCTGTATCTGGAGGGAGGAAGGAGTCTAGATTGCTATCTCATCAGCTTGGAAAGTGGAGTCTGGTATAGGTGTTGGAATACACCTTAGTCTGGTCAGAGCTGTGTCATCTCCTCAGCATACATTGAAGGAAAGAACAAGTTGTAACCCAGAAAGTCTTCAGCATCCCTGTCTAGAGGACGGTATCAGGTACAGTGACGTGCTCCTGCCTGTGATAACTGAGCATCTGTGGCTAACTTGATAGGAAGGAAAAGGAAAGAAGTGACTGCTCGACCCTTGGCTAGTAAGAGTGCTTATGTTACCAGCGTGGACAAGGCGAAAGGCAAGTGGATTTATAAGATTTGTGCTTAACGGATTGCAGAAGTCCAGCACGTTGTAACCGGTCACTGGGGACCGAAGAGTCGCTGTTGTTTCAGGCACAGAGACAGGAAAACCAGGAATCTACCGGACCCTAGGTCGCGGCAGACAAGCCCCTTATAGTCGGTACGTAGCTGGGTCAGGGGGAGTGAAGACTTTGGAGTTCTGCAGGACCACGAAAGGATTCAGCTCCTTCATAGGAAGGCCCCTAACACTAAGCTGACTGGGCAGGTACAGCAAGCATTGCTGAAGATTAGAGGGAACTACGCTTCAGGCTGGTTGTCCTCGTTATATTGGAGTTAAAGGAGGCCCCTAACTTGTCCAGCTGCTGCCTCAAAATACACTCTCCGTGGATCAGCCTCCCTGGGACCTGCCTTAACATCTTGCAAGTAAAGGTATGGAAAGACGCTGACTGTGTGAGACTGTGTTCTTTATCTGCACCCGACTTCACTACTCACATAGACTTTGAGGGACCAGTCCCACCTGTAGGGGACCCGACATCTAGCTGCATCACCATCCCCTCAGAGAACTACAGCAGCGCTGGTACTAATTACCAGAATACTACAGGTGGCGTCACGAACTGTACATAAACTATCCCCTGTAAATATATCCCCAACATACGCCAGACCGCCCGGGCCACAGACCGAGCCACAGCTACCTGTGACAAAAACCCCATAGACTTCCATGGGCTCGGCTCTGAGTACCCCATTGCCCTGGTAATCCACAATTGTGGTGGCGGGTCGATACACATAGTATAGCAAGGGACAGTGGCATGGAGGGACTTTGAAAGAGGCAGTATGGGGAGATATGGAAAGGGGCAGTACGTAGTGAGAACATTATGGAGAGGAATTGTGTGGGGGATATTATGTGGGGAGATATATCTCTAAATAATGCGTGGGGGATATTATACAGGGGCAGTGTTGGGGTATATTATACAGATGGGCACAGTGGGGGGATATTTTGGAGAAGGGCAGTGTGTGTGAGGGGGTATTTTATATAAGGGCAGTGAGGGGAAGCATGCATTGACGTAGCTTCTGGCACTGCATTCATGTACAGATGGTGTTTTTGGCACTGCATTCATGTATTGACTGTGTTTCTGACGCTGCATTCTTGTACTGATGGTGTTTCTGTTGCTCCATTCATGTACTGACGGTAGTTCTGGCACTGCATTCATGTACTGACAGTTTCTGGAGCTGCATTTACAGTGGGTATAGAAAATATTCAGACCCCTTTAAATTTTTCACTCTTTGTTTCATTGCAGCCATTTTGTAAATTCAAAAAAGTTCTTTTTTTTCTCATTAATTTACACTCTGCACCCCGTCTTGACTGAAAAAAACAAAAATGTAGAAATTTTTGCAAATTTATTAAAAAAGAAAAACTGAAATATCACATGGCCATAAGTATTCAGAACCTTTGCTCAGACACTCATATTTAAGTCACATGCTGTCCATTTCCTTGTGATCCTACTTGAGATGGTTCTACTTCCTTCATTGGAGTCCAGCTGTGGAGCTCAGAGACAGAATTGTGGCAAGGCACACATCTGGCCAAGGTTACAAAAGAATTTCTGCAGTAATCAAGGGTCCTAAGAGCACAGTGGCCTCCATAATCCTTAAATGGAAGAAGTTTGGGACCACCAGAAGTCTTCCTAGACCTGGCCGTCCAGCCAAACTGAGCAATAATGGGAGAAGAGCCTTGGTGAGAGAGGTAAAGAAGAACCCCAAGATCTCTGTGGCTGAGCTCCACAGATGCAGTAGGGAGATGGGAGAAAGTTCCACAATGTCAACTATTACTACAGCCCTCCACCAGTCGGGCCTTTATGGCAGAGTGGCCCGACAGAAGCCTCTCCTCAGTGCAAGACATATGAAAGCCTGCATAGAGTTTGCTAAAAACACATGAAGGACTCCCAGACTATCAGAAATACGATTTTCTGGTCTGATGAGATGAAGATAGAACTTTTGGTGATAATTCTAAGTGGTATGTGTGGAGAAAACCAGGCACTGCTCATCACCTGCCCAATACAATCCCAACAGTGAAACATGGTGGTGGCAGTATCATGCTATGGGGGTGTTTTTCAGCTGCAGGGACAGGACGACTGGTTGCAATAGAAGTAAACATGAGATATCCTGGATGAAAACCTCTTCCATAGTGCTCTGGACCTCATATAGCCCCCCAAAAATACTCCCAGACCTTATAAAAAATATCACTTTATTAGCACCTAGAAATACATAATTACACAACATCTATATATATACTTACCTTGTAATGTCTTCACATCCTGTTCCATCCAGATGTGTCCGGATCCTAAAATTCTAAGCGGCGAAAGTTCGCCGACCGCCATATTGGGACACCCAAGTGCTGGGTGTCTCAATATGGAAACTGCTGGTGGTACCAGCCTCTTGCGTGGTACCACCAGCGGAACACCATCACACATACAACACACACACACACAAAACACACTATATATGCCGTACGCACCACACACACTATACGCCGCAGTGAATCATTCGGCTGCTCCCGGCAGCAGATGCGCGATATGTCTATAGGCAGAGGAAGCTGGTCACATTAAAGGGATTTTCCCACGAACGAAAGTTCATTTTAAAAATTGTCTGTGTCTGACCGTGTACGGAGCATACCACATGTCCTGGGCAAGGGAGGAAGCAAAACACAATACTGACATTACAGCAGAGGATCACAGTGGATTCATTTTGTGAGGTAAAATATTTCACTGACTGTTTTTAAACAATATTTTACCTCACAAAATGTATCCTCTGCGATCTCCTGCTGTAATGTCAGTATTGTCTTTTGCTTCTTCCTCTGTCCAGGAGATGTGGTATGTTCTGTATATGGTCAGACACAGACAGTTTTTAAAATGAAATTTCGTTCTTGGGAAAACCCCTTTAAAAAGCAAATATCAACGCCAACATGGCTCCTCCTAAAAAGTACACCAGTGACAATGAAAGGAACGCAGTAAAGGCACAACATCAAAGACAACAACGGGAAAATGAGACTCTGGAAGAGCAACAGCATCGCTGGGACAAAAACAATGCATATAAGCGTAGGCGTCAAGCACATGAGTCCCCTGATGCAAAAGTCATTAGATTATCACAGGATGCCATTAGGCAACAACAGCGAGACAAAAAGAAAGCTGCAGTGTTAACAGCAATACCATGCTCACAATATGACCCATTGGAACCAGAACACCACACCGCCGAGTCTACAACTTCAAAGTGTATGAGGTTAACTAAGAGGGCACATGGGGTAGACAGGTCAAAGAAGAGAGCACAGATGGGAGAAGTCAGCACATGGGGAAAGAGAGAGTGGATAGGTGGGTGAGCACATGGGGGAGAGATTCTCAACACTGCAAAGCCTGCCCCCATCGTGACATTACCGCCCTCCCGATACGATAGCATCGGGCCTCCATCTAGTATCATAATAAATAACATGATGTCACAAAAAGATTTTTATTGTTATTAAAAAATATTAATCATAAAAAATAAAAAAGCTAAAATGTATGTGTGATGCAGGGGGCATAGAATGTCATCCAGAAAGGTAAAAACAAACAAAAAATTTTTTACACCAATAATGTGATAAAGAAATAATAAATAATATGGTATACCACACTAATTGAGAACAAGTGGCTCTATATTGCTGCTCAACATAAGTGAATATTTACTAAAAGTGTGCACATAACAATGAAACAAATTTATCACCATGTGGCTGATTATATACTCTATGCAATATATCAAAAGATATATATAATTAAACCATAATAATTTATATCATTAGATGGGAACTCATAAAAAAGGGCATTCATAATAGAAATAATTATTCCCCATAGAGGAAAAAAAGAAGAAAAGAAGGTGCACATTACATAACGCATATATCAATAAAGTCAGCCATGGAGAGTGGCATAAAGTGCAATTATTGTAGATGCATGAAGAAAAATAATACTAACCAGCCTGACACTCTACTGCTCCCCACTCACACCACTCCAACGCGCGTTTCGCTTCCGCTTCGTCAGGGAGTGATGTGGGTAGGGTACAGCAGTAAATAAATAGAGTGAGGGCAGCTGTACTCAATTACCAATAAAACGCGCCTTATTTTTGTGGCACCGCTATTGACAACGCGGCCGCCACCACCACAGACTGGAAACCCAGAAGTGCGTAGCCGAGTGTGACCTAGGTCACAGTCAGCTACGCAACATCCAAGCAACCAACCCCACGAAAGGGCGTGCGCATGCACAGTGCGGCGCACAACGCATCTGCAGCCATCTTTGAAGTGGGAATGCAAACACTATAATATATCCATATGAAGGGCAAGTCATAAAGCGAGAATACTTATAATGAAGCTCATGAAAGCAAATACTGAAGTCAATTTGTTGAAATTAATCATGATAAATGATTACAGTGTATGCAAAAAAATTTATGAAAAGAATGAAGTGATAGAAATGATAAGGTCATGGCCAGTGAATAAAAGAATAAGATTATAGTGATGAATCATAAGTGAAAATAATGGTGAATAAAAATATATAAAAAACAATATGATGATCAAAAATAATAATTTATTAATTTATTGGATGATAAAAATAGTGACGCAAAGGAAGTGAAGATAACCCAACAAATGAGATGTGATAAGACAACAATAAAGGCATAAGTGCCCAAAGTTCAAGAAGGTGCAAAAGAAATCAGGATTAATAAAATATATCCTGATGATAGCCACTCTAAAAAATGTTAGTAAATCACCCATGATGAGCGACCAACATTGCCCCTATAAAAATATATATATATAAAAAAACAAATATAATGAAAAAAAGTAAAAAATCAATAAATCTCTATCAATATATACGGTATGTTTGCATATATTAGCCATACCCAATAAAGACATAAGGGACCCTATCCATGAAACGCAAAATAATATAAAAAAATATAAACATAATAAAAAATTATAAAAACTGCAGAAAACTTGAAAAACCCCACTGTTCATTCAACCCACATGGAGTCATGCTCTGTAACATAGTAATCCATTTACACTCATTTTGTGCTAATTTTTTACTAAGATCTCCCCTCCTATTGCCAGAATAAATACGATCCATCTCTCTAACTCTTAACAGATGAGACTGATGAGGCCCCTTTCACACGTCCGTGTCGCCGTAGTGACAGTTTTCTCACGTACCGGAGACACGTACACACTATGCACATGTCAGCGTGTTTTCACGGCCGTGTGTCCATGTGCAAAACACGCTGACATGTCCGTTTTTTCCCGCAGCATGGTCCGCAAAACGTGCACATGGAGACCAGTGCACACTGTCCTCCGTGTGCACGGACGGCCGCCGGGGAAGAATCGGCTACTGTAAGCTGCTGTTCGCCTGCGGCTGGTGCTGAAGCCGGCTGTCATTCTCCTTGCTCTGCCTGCGAGCAGAGGAGAACGATCAGCGGTATATTATTCCTTAGCCTTAGAATAGGCTCTTCGGATATTATCCACACGATAACCACGCTGCAGAAATCTAGAGGTAAGTTTTTTTGCCTGTTGTTCAAAAACCTCATCCTGATCACATATGCGTCTCGTTCTTAAAAATTGACCCAAAGGTATGGCTCGAATGACATGAGCCGGGTGAGATGATCTGGCATGGAGTAATGCGTTCACACTGGCTTCCTTTCGAAAAATTGTCGTATGAAGTTGACCGGATTCATCCACTGTTATTCCAGGTCCAGGAAATGAATAGAGTCTTGTGTAATGGTCCAAGTGAGTTTGATGTTCACAGTAGTCTATTCTTGAACCCTGCCAGACAAACAATGTCATCAATAAATCTCATCCAAGATATTACTGAACCTGTTGTCATGTAATCCGTATTTTGAACATATTCATGTTCCCATAACCCCATAAAGAGTTTAGCGTAAGATGGTGTGAAAGCCACACCCATGGCTATGCCTCTTTTCTGATGGTAGAACGGGTCTTTGAACACAAAATAGTTGTGAGACAGAGCATACGCCAATAATTTCATAAGAAATCCTACCAGCGATACATCAAGTTTACGACTTAGAAAATAGCGTTTTATTGCACTAAGACCATGTTCATGCGGGATCGATGTGTAGAGAGACTCTACATCACAAGTAATAATCTACGTCAGTACTCATGTATTTACCGTCCAATCTCCGTAGTGCTTCCGCCTTATCTCTAATGTATGAAGGTAATTCAATGACTATAGGTTTTAAATAATCCAAAAAAATTGAAATTGGTTCCAAAAGACTGCCATTCCCAGATATGATGGGATGACCAGGGGATCAATCATACTCTTATGGACTTTTGGCGGTAAATAAAACGTAGAGACAGATGGTGATTCTACTCTTAATCCTTCCCAAATTTTTTTTAGATATGATACTGTAAGGGGTACGGGCCAGTTCAATGCCCTGCTCACCTTGCACACATCCCTGTGTCTCTGTACAGTTGATATGCCTCATATGTCTTATAGCGTACATTGTGAAATGTCTTGTATATATATATATTCTTGTAATGTATAGATGTAGGCAAAGTGTAGGATATAGATTTAGCCCACTAGGGGGGCACAATAGAGTAAGATAGGAATAGGTTAGGCCAATAGGATTTCGTTAGCTAAGAGGGGCCAACTGGGGGTAAGTTAGAGAGCTTCCTGGAGTGAGTTACCCCCTGATGAAGGAAGTCTTTCCAAAACGCGCGTCGGGGTGTGCGGCAACGAGACGTGGCGACCCTTAAAGGTATATTACCGTCATACTTTATTCCTCATATTTTTCCTTTACTTCACTTAATGGGGCATTGCAATCCTTCTGATTTTGGCATCTTAGTTTGTTTTTTGATACACCTTTACAATTGAGCACATTATTTTATTGAACACATGCACTTTAATGTGATCATTGTAATTGACACATTTTCAGCTCAAAACAATTGGCTTTTTTGTTTTCCAGTATTGCACATAATGTTTTTTTTTCTTCTTTTTTACACCTGAGGAATATGAGATATATATATATATAGTACTATATAATTGGGTCTGCTTTATTTAAATTGATATATATGTAATTTATTTGGTATCTCCCATCCTAATACACGCACATTGTTTTTAATATTATATATTTTGCCACTTTTTACTCAATAAAGGCATATTATTAATTATTCTCTGCTTGGTTACCTTTGGCAATTCATGTTTTTCGGTTGGCTTGGCTAGTCCTTCAACTTTCAGGCTAAGTGCACACGTTCAGGAATGTTTGCAGAATATTCCTGAGCAAAAACGGACTTTTTTTCCGCGGTAAAAACGCATGTTTTTTGCGCAGATTTTGCGCATGTTTTGCGCGTTTTTGGTGCGTTTTTTGCGCGGATTTGATGCGTTTTTACCGCAATTTTTTTCCTGAACTTTCTAGGTCAATAATATAGCGGGAAAAACGCTAGAATTCCGCAAAATTAATGAACATGTTGCTAGATTTTCCGCGATGCGTTTGTTCGCGGAAAAAAACGCACCATGTGCACAAAAATTGTGGAATTCATTCTAAATGATAGCATGCTTAATTCATGCGTTTTGACGCGTTTTTTCCCGTGAAAAAAACGCAAAAAAAACGCAAATAATCCTGAACGTGTGCACTTAGCCTCAGTGGTTTCACTTTTTTCACAGAGCACCGGGGCTATTTTAAATATAAATATATATATATATATATGTCTTTATATATAGATATAGATATATATATATATATATATATATATATTATTTTTATTAATTACATATAGTTTTATCATTATATAAATATTGTTTCTGGTGTCTCTGTTTTAACTGGAGTGAGTTAATTAGGGCTGGGAGCCAGGACAGGACAGTTGTGTCCCGTAACGTTCAAGCTGGGAGCCCAGACATCCAGGGCCTATGGGCTGATAGTCACACGCTGGTGGAGGAATACAGGGCAGCATCAATATGGTAGCGGCAAACTTTGTGGGAACAACCCTAAAGGTCCGGGGCGAAACGGACAGGGACAGCACAGGGAACAGAATGGTGATGTTTTGTGAAGAACTTGGTGCTGTTTCTGTGACTAAACTGGACGAGCTGAGTAAACTTATGTTGTTAAAGTTGAACCTGGACTCTGACTGTCATTGCGTAGTGCTGAAGGAAAAGAAGGCCCAGCAGTCCAGGGAGGACCCCGCCTTACAAGTAAGTGCACTACAGAAGAGATAGTGTGTTTATGTGACGGTGGGCCAGGGTGCGTCAGAGCAGCCACTGTTAGCCACTAATACCACCGCCATGGCCCCCGTTTCAATACCTTCACCCAATGCCAAATCCAGGATATCAAATAATTCTTTTTGATACACTAGAGTTGGGTCTTGGGATAATCTTTGATAACAAGAGGGATCATTTAACTGTCTAAATGCTTCTTTTTCATATTGGGTTGACAGCCAAACCACAATATTTCCATCTATATCAGATGGTTTAAAAATGACCCCTCTCTTTTTGTTTAATTCTCCCAACGCCTTCATTTGTTCCTGTTTCAAATTGTCAAATGGTCTATGGGTAGGCAGTTGCCGTATCTCCCCAGAAACAATTTTCACAAAAATTTGACTTGGGCGCTTATTATTGTCTTATCACATCGCACTTGTAGGGTTATCTTCACTTCCTTTATGTCACTTTTTTTATTATCCAATAAATTAATAAATTATTATTTTTGATCGTTTTTTATATATTTTTATTCACCATTATTTTCACTTATGATTCATCACTGTAATCTTATTCTTTTATTCACTGTATATACTTCATTTACCATGATTAATTTCAACAAATTGACCAGTATTCGCTTTCATGAGCTTCATTATAAGTATTCTCGCTTTATGACTTGCCCTTCATATGGATATATTATAGTGTTTGTGTAACAAGGGCACATGTGGGGGGTAGTTGTGGCCGGGTTATTTAAAGGCACAGTACACAGAACGAGTCCACTGGGCAGATAGTCAGCGAGCTTTCCCCCGGCCCCTTGTACATAAATGGACAGGACTGACACAGTTCTTCACAAGTTACCTTCTTTTCCTTGGGTCTCAGCAGTCCAGGAAATAAAGGGTCCAGGGAAGCAGCAGCTCTCTAACAGGGAAATTAACTTTATTTGAACAAGGATGAAAGGAGGACAAAAGGACAGTTTTAACACTGGCTTCCTGCTCTCTCCCTGACACTAGCTGCAGCCGTACCCACAAGGTCCGTGGCAGCCGAGGTTCGCAGTAGTCCATTCGCTGGAATCTGGGCGACTGAGACCCCATCAGCAGAGGCCCTTACAAAGTCCTGGGGGCCTGTGTTGTAGTCCTTGGTTCTGGTGCTAAGTATTTGGTCTGGGGCAACAGACCTCTCCTGTCCGGGGTGTCTGGCAGTGCCCTTCCTGTAGTAAATGTCTGCCCAGAACAAAATTCCTGGGCTTTCTGACTGGGGACAGCAGCTTCCTCCCTCCTCTCTGCTGCTGGCCCAACCCACAACATTAACTCTTTCCCTACTCTATACATAGGCATTAAAGGGATACATACACAGTACAAAGTATAACAAATACATCACATACATTACATTACACATAAAACATGCGGGTGCATAAAGTGCTTGGGGAGGTCACAAAGAAGGAGGAGAGGGCGCAACTGAGGTGACCTGCCACCTCCTTAGATTTGCATTCCCACTTCAAGGATGGCTGCAGATGTGTTGTGCGCCGCACTGCGCATGCGCCCGCCCTATCGCGGGGTTGGTTGCTTGGATGTTGCGTAGCTGACTGTGACCTAGGTCGCACTCGGCTACACACCACTGGGTGTCCGGTCTGCGGTGGTGGTGGCTGCGTTGTCAGTAGCGGCGCCACATTGAGGCTATGGTTCCACGGTCCGGAACCATAGCGCTTTGGACGGAGCGGAAATTCCGCTCCGTCTAAGCCCCGCCCCTTTCTGACGCGCGATCTTTCCGGAGGTGTTCAGGACACCTCCGGAAACACTCCGGAAAGAGCGCAGGGCTACATAGCCCTGTGTTAATTCTGTTGCGGCGACGCACCGTCGCCGCAATACGCGAGGACATGCTGCGGTCTAAAAAGACGCGCCGCATGTCCGTTTACGCAGGTTTGCCACCTGCGTATTGTTACGCATAGTGGAGACGGGATTTCTTGAAATCCCCTCCACTATGCTGTAACATCTGGACGCTGCGTGTTTGGCGCTGCGCCAGCGCACAGCGCCAAACACGCAGCGTTTCCTGACCGTGGAAACTCACCCTAACATGGCGCGTTTGATTGGTAATTGATAACAGCTGCCCTCACTCTATTTATTTACTGCTGTACCCTACCCACATCACTCCCTGATGAAGCGGAAGCGAAACGCACGTTGGAGTGGTGTGTGTGGGGGGCAGTGGAGTGTCAGGCTGGTTGGTATTATTTTTCTTCATGCATCTACAATAATTTATGCCACTCCCCATGGCTGACCTTATTGATATATGGGATTATTTAATGTGCACCTTCTTTTCTTCTTTTTCTGTATGGGGAATAATTATTTCTATTATGAATGCACTTTTTATAATAATCTTTAATAATAATAATCTTTACATAGCGCTAACATATTCTGCAGCGCTTTACAGTTTTGCACACATTATCGTCGCTGTCCCCGAACGGGCTCACAATCTAGATTCCCTAACTGTATGTTTTTGGAGTGTGGGAGGAAACCGGAGAACCCGGAGGAAACCCACGCAAACACGGGGAGAACATACAAACTCCTTGCAGATGTTGTCCTTGGTGGGATTCGAACCCAGGACCCCAGCGCTGCAAGGCTGCAGTGCTAACCACTGAGCCACCGTGCTATCCGTATGAGTTTTTATGAGTTCCCATCTAGTGAGATCAATTATTATGGTTTAAATATATATATCTTTTGATACATTGCATAGAGTATATAATCAGCAACATGGTGATAAATTTAGGTTTCATTGTTATGTGCACACTTTTAGCAAATATTCACTTATGTTCAGCAGCAATATACTGTAGATACACTTGTTCTCAATTAGTGTGGTATACTATATTATTTATTATTTTTTTATCACATTATTGGTGTTAAAAAATTTTGTTTGTTTTTACCGTTCTGGATGACATTCTATGCCCCCTGCATCACACATACATTTTAGCTTTTTTATTTTTATTTGTTATGATTAATATTTTTTAATAATTAGAATTTTTGTGACATCATGTTATTTCTTATGATACTGTATGTTGTGTAATCATGTACTGCTAGGTGCTAATAAAGTGATTTTTTTTAAACACCGAGCCTTTTGCTGACCAATTACACACCCATCTTATTATTTATATTATGGGATTACATATAGGATAAGCCTCCAGGTAAACTCTTCCCACAGCACTATCCACCATCATAGGCAATGTAGATAAGCAAATGGTGGGTATATAGCATGACTGTAAACCTACTATAATAACACTGCAGCACCACCAGGGGGACACATCAAGCAGGGCAGAATATAAAAAACTAAAGGCTGCAATATATACAGGGGACAGACGTATATTAGTGATCCAAACAGGTGTACAGCCATATATACTGGGATTCCGGAGTAAAGATATATCATGTATTACCAGGTAACACTATAATTCTGGGGTACAACCATACATATAGAGGAAGTGCCATATTACCAGGGTACAACCCATATACTGGGTACTGCTATAATTCCGGGGTAACAACCATACGTATAGAGGAAGTGCTAATAGGTGAGTGCCATATATGCCGGGGTACAGCCATATATACTGGGTACAGCTATAACTCCGAGGTACAACATATATAGGGGAAGTGAATATATTCCGGCAGAACTGGCATGGATAGGTAGGATCCATATACAGCGCATGTTAAATATATAGCACAGGGCAGGATGCAAAATACAGGTACTACATGGGAGGAAAGTTATAGTGCTTCATCAGTAATGGCGCCTCAGTAACCCGCATTTTTTGTTAACCCGGCTATGACATGATAATGGCAGATACTTCACACTGCCCGCTCAATGTCGTATAGTGCTCGTGTTATATATATCTACACGCCATACTCTATACTGAATTATCTGATATTTCGGCCATGCATTATGCAAAATATCTGTATATCCGCAACGTATTATTCAACAGTACATATATACTGCCGTGTATTACGATCGGCCATGTATGAAACAGAAATCTCCATAATGGAATATAGATATATCAGCCATGAATCC
The DNA here is from genome assembly GCA_033576555.1 of Oophaga sylvatica. Classification (NCBI taxonomy): domain Eukaryota; kingdom Metazoa; phylum Chordata; class Amphibia; order Anura; family Dendrobatidae; genus Oophaga; species Oophaga sylvatica. The sequence continues at coordinate 400,142,150 of JARQOD010000001.1, forward strand.
TACAGCAATATGTATATATCATCATGTATTATACACAGTGTTTATGATATATAAAGATATTAATATAGAAAATATATAAATATATAAATAAAGACCCATATATAGGATGGGTATAATACAAAATGTATATCTGCCTAATAGTATTTGTGATCCGTCTGCTATATATTATACACAGGGTGTAACCTAGCCTCTGTGCTGCCTGAGGCGAAATTGAAAACGGCGCCCCCCAATTCAAGCGAGGAAGGTTGCGGCGCGCTATGGCAAATTTTAGGCCACGCCCTGACCACACCCATTTCACAACTAGTCACACCCATGTCCACGCCCAGACCACACGCATTTAGCACTGGTGATCACACTGACTGGTACTGAGGGCACAGTGACTGGTACTATGGGCACACTGGTACTGAGTAAAAGAAAGAACAGAGAGAGAAAAAAGAAAACAGAGAAAGAGGAGAGAAAGAGGGAAAGCAAGAAAGACAGAGAGAAAGTAGAGAGAGAAATAATAAACAAGAAAGGAAAAGAAAGAACAAGAGAGAAAAGAACAGAGAGAGAAAGAAAAAAAGACGGGAAAGAAAGAACAGAGAGAAAGAAAGAACAGAAAAAGAAAGAGGGGACAGAAAAAAGAAAAAGAAAAAAAGAAATAGGGGAAAGAAAGAACAAAGAGAGAAAGAAAGAACAAGAGATAGAAGAAAGAAAGATGGGAAACAAAGAACAGAGAGAGAGAAAGAGAAATAAAGAAAACAATAGAAAGAACAGAGAAGAGAAAAGAACAGAAAGATAGAGTGGAAAGAGAAAGAAAGAACAGAGAGAAGAAAGAATAGAAGAGAAAGAAAGATGGAAGAAAAAACTACTGAATAATGGCCCCATATACTGCTGCATACAGTAAAATGGCCCACATGATGCTCCATACTGAATAATGGCCCATATACTGCTGCATACAGTAAAATGGCCCACATGATGCTCCATACTGAATAATGGCCTTGCATAAAAAAAACTACTCACCTGTGCCCGTTCCAACGCTGATATCGCTTCCTCATCTATCACACACACACACACATACATACATACACACATACACACAGCGTCACACACACACACACAGCAGCTTCACAGGCACAGCGGCCAGACTCACCTCTCCACGATCCGGCAGCTTCCTTCTCACTTCCTCTCACACATTGAGCGGCGCTGGTGTTATGAGTTCTGCTCTGCCGCCCCCTGGCTGCTGCCGCCTGAGACAAAAGCTCAACTCGCCTCATTATGGCGGCGCCCCTGCCTGTGTCTGAAAGGGAGACGAGTCAGCAGTACTGCCGCCACGCAGACAGCGCTGCAGCCAATCAGTGAGCTCTACTCTTCTTCCCGAGATGAGGTCACCAGCTGCTGATGTCACTGATTGGCTGCAGTGCTGTCAAAGTGTTATCAGCACTACACACAATGGCTTTGTGAAACCAGGGGATAGTAGTTAGGGACATCATCTATCCCATTACCTTACAGTTGGAAACCAAGTAAGGGCCTGTGCACACAATGCGGATTTGCCTGCGGATTTTTTCCGCACAGAAACCGCACCTCTTGGCAGAAACCGCAGGCGCGGTTTTGACGCGGTTTTTGGCGCGGTTTTGACGCGGTTTTTCATGATTTTTCTCATGCGGTTTTGACAGCTATATAAAGATATGTTGTTTAACAAAAGAAAAAAGATTTGTGATGTCATTTTTTTGTCCAACCTCCTCTTTTACATTTGTTCCCACCCACACTCCATTACACACACACAGATAGAGATAGGCCGGCGTCACACTTGCGAGTGTGATGTGAGTAAGTCGCACGACTTTCTCGCATCAACACCCGCACGGCTGCCCGCTCTCGGACCCGAGTGTACGGCTGCATGTATTTCTATACATGTATTTCTATGCAGCCGCACTCGGGTCCGAGAGCGGGCGGCCGTGCCGGTGTTGATGCGAGAAAGTCGTGCGACTTACTTGCATCACACTCGCAAGTGTGACGCCGGCCATAGATAGATAATAGATACCAGTAGTTGGATAGATAGAAAATACATATAGATGGATAATAGTTAGAAATATATATAAAGATAGATATATAGATAGACAGAAAGATATATAGGTAGATAGATAAAATGGTACATAGTTAAAGACACACACGCACAAAATCTTAACGCAATATAGTAAAAAAAATTTAAAAAAATGGCGTGGGCTCCCGCGCAATTTTCTGCGCCAGAGGGGGAAAGCCGACAGCCAGGGCCAATATTTCTAGCCTGGGAAGGGGTTAATACCCATGGCTCTTCCCAGGTTATGAATATCAGCCCGCAGCTAGCCTTCACTGGCTATTAAAATAGGGGGACACCCCCAAAAAAAATGATGTGGGGTCCCCCTATAATTTATAGCCAGAAAGGCTAGGCAGACAGCTGCGGGCTGATATTCATAGCCTAGGAAGGGGCCATGGATATTGGCGCCCCCCCGGCTAAAAATACCAGCACCCAGCCGCCCCAGAATTGGCGCATCTGTACGATGCGCCAATTCCGGCACTTAGCCCCTCTCTTCCCACTCCCCTGTAGCGGTGGGATATGGGGTAATAAGGGGTTAATATCACCTTGCTATTGTAAGGTGATATTAAGCCCGGTTAATAATAGAGAGGCGTCAATAAGAAGCCTATCCATTATTAATCTTATATGAATAAAGGGTTAAAAAAAAACAACACACGCATAAGAATAAATTATTTTAATGAAATAAAACACAACACGGCTTTCATATCTTTATTACACGCTCAGATCCAAGCGACGCCCTCGATCTCCTGTAAAAAAAACTTAAAAAAAATAAAACAACTGTATACTCCCTGTCCGACGTAGTCCAATTAATAACGAGTGTCCCACGACGGTCTCCCCTATAGAACGGTGACATCGGGTGATGTCCCTGTTCTATAGGGCCTCCCCGTGATGCACTAGCAGGAGACAATGGCTCCTGCAGTGCATCACTGAGGTTACCTGAGTTCATTGTCTCACTTTATGGCAATGCTGCGTGGGAATTTTCTCACCCAGCATTGCCGTGAGAGAATGAACTGTAGTGACGTCATTCTCTCCCGAGCGGTACACAGATCGATGGCGTCGGGGAATAGGTGAGTATATACTCTGTGTTATGTGTTGTATGTCATGTGTATGTTCTGTATGTCATTGTATGTTATATGTCATGTATGGGTTTTTTTTTTACATTCAGCACATTAGCCGGATGATGGGACTACTACTGTCCCATCATTGGCTAATGTGTTAGTCACTGTAACTGTAGCAGGCATCGCCGGATGGGACTTGTAGTCCCATCTGACGATGCCTGCATACACAGATCACGCATACAGTCCCGCACACAGGCCCGCACACCGATCACGCAGACACCGCGCACAATCACCGCCCACACACACAGCGCCGCACACTAACACGCACCGCCCACACACTATACAAGCCCACGCACCGCCCACACACACAGCGCCGCACACTATACAAGCCCACGCACCGCCCACACACACAGCGCCGCACACTATACACGCCCACGCACCGCCCACACACTATACAAGCCCACGCACCGCCCACACACACAGCGCCACACACTATACAAGCCCACGCACCGCCCACACACACAGCGCCGCACACTATACACGCCCACGCACCGCCCACACACACAGCGCCGCACACTATACACGCCCATGCACTGCCCACACACATAGCGCCGCACACTATACACGCCCACGCACCACCCACACACATAGTGCCGCACACTATACACGCCCACGCACCACCCACACACATAGTGCCGCACACTATACACGCCCACGCACCACCCACACACATAGTGCCGCACACTATACACGCCCACAGCACCACACCCACACACATAGTGCCGCACACTATACACGCCCACGCACCACCCACACACATAGTGCCGCACACTATACATGCCCACGCACCACCCACACACACACAGCGCCGCACACTATACACGCCCACGCACCGCCCACACACATAGCGCCGCACACTATACAAGCCCACGCACCGCCCACACACACAGCGCCGCACACTATACACGCCCACGCACCGCCCACACACATAGTGCCGCACACTATACACGCCCACGCACCGCCCACACACATAGTGCCGCACACTATACACGCCCACGCACCACCCACACACACAGCGCCGCACACTATACAAGCCCACGCACCGCCCACACACACAGCGCCGCACACTATACACGCCCACGCACCGCCCACACACACAGTGCCGCACACTATACAAGCCCACGCACCGCCCACACACACACAGCGCCGCACACTATACACGCCCACGCACCGCCCACACATAGCGCCGCACACTATACACGCCCACGCACCGCCCACACACACACAGCGCCGCACACTATACACGCCCACGCACCGCCCACACACATAGCGCCGCACACTATACACGCCCATGCATGAGTGGCTGTGTGCAAAATTTCACACCTGTAGGGGTTAATTAAAGGTATAAATTCGTTGTAAAAAAAACAGACTTTTTTGCTGCGAATTTACACCTTTAATTAACCCCTACAGGTGTGAAATTTTGCACACTTACACTCATGTAATTGTGCAAATCAGATATCAAACTACATGAAAAGACATGGTTAACTCTATGTAAACCAAGTGTCATTTCATGTCGGGTTCTGCATTTTCACAAAAGCCGGCAATTGAATTAGCGGCTATTATACTATGTAGAAGTGTATGAACTATAAATATAAATATATAATATATGTGTCACAAACTCAATTACATGTATATATATATATGAGGTGTAAAATTGCTGAAAAAAAATGCCTGGGCTCCCGCCCTATTTTCGCAACCAGACAGACAAAGCCAGTGAGTGGGGGCAGATAATAATAGCCCAGAGAGGGACCATTATTTTTGGCCCCTCCCCCGGCTACTAACATCTGCCCCAGACACCCCAGAAAGGGCAAATCTCTAATTAGATTTGCCCTTTCTGGCACTTTGCCCGTCTATTCCCATTGCCCTGTAGCGGTGGTGAATGGGTTAATAAGGGGTTAAAATGACCTTGCAATTGAAAGGTCACTTTAAGCCAGGTTAATAATTGAGAGCTGTCAATTAGACAACTATCTATTATTAATCCTATTGTATGAAAGAAAAATCAAACACACACACTTTAATAAAAAAGAAGTTTAATGAAATAATCACACAGTTTTTGACCATATTTTATTTACCTGCTAAAACCATTTCCTGTAATAAAAATAAAATAATAAAGCAAAATTATTCTTACCTATCCCATGCACAGTCAGGTCCCACGGTGTAATCCTTCAGAAAGGGTTAATGTTTACTGCAGGGACCGCAGCTAATGCTGCAGCCTCACAGTAAACCCCCAAATGAATGAGCTCCTCTCCTGGCTGACAGGAGAGGAAGTGGAAAGCTTAATTGATTGCTTTCCACTTTCACTTCAGGTCAGCCAGGGACACCATCAGTGACATCAGAGGGAACTGATTAACAAAAATAGGGGTTCCCTTCGAAAAAAAAATGGCGTGGGGTCCCCCCTATTTTTGTTAACCAGCCAGATGAAGCAGACCGCTGAGGCCTGGATTTTCAGGCTGTTAAGGAGCCAAGATCCATGGACCTTGCCAGCCTGATAATACCAGGCCACAGCAGTCTGCATATCTTGGCTGATTAACAAAAATAGGGGATCCCCTCGAAAAAAATTAGCGTGGGGTCCCCCCTATTTTTGTTAACCAGCCAGATGAAGCAGACCGCTGAGGCCTGGTTTTTCAGGCTGGTAAGGATCCAATATCCATGGACCTTGCAAGCCTGATAATACCAGGCCACAGCAGTCTGCTTAGCTTGGCTGGTTAACAAAAATAGGGGATCCCCTCGAAAAAAAAAACGGCGTGGGGATCCCCCCTATTTTTGTTAACCAGCCAAGTAAAATGCAGACTGCTGCGGCCTGGTATTAAAGACTGTCAAGGCCCATGGATTTTGGCCCTCAACAGCCTGATAATACCAGGCTACAGCAGCCCCACATTTGGCGCATCAAAAGATGTGCCAATTGTGGCACTTTACCCGGCTCTTCCCACTGCCCTGTAGCGGTGGCAAGCGGGGTAATAAGGGGTTAATGTCACCGTTGATTGCACGGTGACAATAAGCCCGGTTAATAATGGAGAGGCGTCAATAAGACACCGATCCATTATTAATCCCAAAGTTTTTAAATGTTTAAAAAAAAGACACAGCAAGAAAAAAGTATTTTAATGAAATAAAAGAGACAACACAGTTTTCATTTCTTTTATTACTCTCTCATTCCTGCGACGCCATCGATCTCCTGTAAAAAAATTTAAAAAAAAAAACAACAGTATACCACCTGTCTGACGCAGTCCATAGTAACGACTGTCCCACGACGATCCAGCTCTGCTACATCGCAATGACAGGCAGAGCCTGTCATCGCGACGCAGCACAGCTGATTACCTGCTTCTCCGGCGGTGACGTCATCGGACTGCTTTACGGCCGCGATTACCCAGCAGTCACTGCAGTTATCGCGAGAAACTGCATGTGACCGCCGGGGAGAAGAGGATGGCGGCCATTAAGCAGTCCAGGACGTGACCGCCGGAGATCTTCTGCCAGGTAAGTGCCGCTGACTCCTGACAGACCCGACCGATGGACACTGACAGTGACAGTGACATTCCGATTCCGGTATCCGATATGACGAAAATATCGATACTCGGAATCGGTATTCCGATACAGCCAATATCGGCCGATACCCGATATTTGCAGTATCGGAATGCTCAACCCTAGTTGTAATGCATTGATAACTAGTCTGAGTCACCGACCTGGCTTCGGAAGCAGCAGCACCGTGTGCAGCAGCCAGCCAGCAGCATGAGTAAACTGACTGTGTCTTCTGTCTTGTGACGTGGTGAGTGACTGTGTGTGTGAGGGATTAAGGAGAGCCACACCACGTGTTATGGGTTCCCTCTGCCGCCCCCTGGCTGCCGCCGCCTGAGAAACAGGCTCAAGTCGCCTCATTATAGCAGCGCCAGTGATTATACAGCAGTATCTATACATCAGCCATAATAATACAATATTATCTATGTTATACTGGGGAGGTTGTATAAAAACGTATCTATAAAAGCGCCATGCACCGTATTGTGGTATCTATATATACCCCTGCACTAAATTGCAGTATATACATATACGTTATGCATTATATTGAAGAATCACATACGTTCACCATGCACTACATTGCAATATACAGGGTGATCCAAAAGAAGGTAGACTGTATGTGTAATAGGGTTATGAAGGAGGAGATTTATCAAACATGGTGTAAAGTGAAACTGACTCAGTTGCCCTTAGCAACCAATCAGATTCCACTTTTCATTCTTCACAGACTCTTTGGAAAATGAAAGGTGGAATGTGATTGGTTGCTAAGGGCAACTGAGTCAGTTTCACAGATCCAGTTTTCACAGATAAATCTCCTCCAAAATGGCAAATAATTTAAATACAGATCAAAGAAAATGGATTTTAAAAGAGTATTGGAAATCTCAAAATGCTGAAACAGAGCAAATTGGGTTGAAACATTTGGTTCTCAAGCCCCAAAGAGACAAACCATTTACCACATTCGTGACAAATTCGATGCCACTGGCTCAATCCTTAATGCTCCCAAAACTGGTCGACCCAAAACAGCCTGTACAGAAAATAATAAACAACTTGTTGCTGAAACATTTGTTCAGAGTCCAAAAAAGTCCACCAGAAGAGTCTCTTTAGAATTGGGAATTTCACGAGCTTCCGTCATGCGAATCCTGAAATCTATTGGGTGGAAAGCTTATCATCCATGTGTAATTCATGGTTTATTGGAGGATGATCCAGACAGGCAGCCGCAATTTAGTGAGATTATGCTTAACGAAATTGAAGAAAATCCAGTAATTTTAGATAACAGAAGCTTCTTTCAAATTATCTGGCCATATTAACAGACAGAATTGTATTTACTGGTATAATGAGAACATGCATTTAACATTAGAGCAACAACTAAATGAGCCTGGTGTCAATATTTGGGGTGGTATTTCAAGTTTTGTGTTTTTGGACCATTTTTTTTTATGGAACAGTCACAGGAGATAAGTGTCTCCAAATTCTAATGAATAAAGTTGTTCCCCAGTTACAGCAGCAGCCTAATTCAAATGACCTTTATTTCCAACAAGATGGGGCCCCTCCACATTATTCAAGAGTTGTCCGCGAGTATCTGGATGAAACATTTGCTAATAAATGGATTGGCCGAAGAGGCCCACTTGATTGGCCGGCACGTTCACCAGACTTGACCCCAATGGATTTTTTCTTTTGGGGAGTACTCAAGGACAAAGTTTATAGTCGAAAACCAAAAAGTATCAGTGATTTGAAAAATTACACAAGAGATGCATTTCAAGAAATGAATAATTCGCAAAGAGACTTGTGCAAAAAGGTTTGTCGAAGCGTAAGAGGCAGACATCAAAGCTGTGAAAATTGTGATGGAAAACAGTTTGAGCACCTGCGCTGATGAAATGTAAGGGCTTTTATATTATTGTTCAGAATAAAATGTAATTGTCAATGTTATGCTTGCGTTAGTAAATATAATTTTATACATAAATCAAAATAAATGTTATTATTTTCTGTCCACCTACTTTTGGACCACCCTGTATATACATAACCGCCATGCACTATATTGCATCATCCATATATACACCATGCACCACATTGCAGTATTTATATATACACCATATAACTGTATATATATATCTGCTATGAATAATAGGGTAGTAATCCATGGCATAGCAGCCATGCAGTACATAATATAACATCATTGTCTATATATATATATATATATATTATATATATATATATATATATATATATATATATACAGTACAGACCAAAAGTTTGGACACACCTTCTCATTCAACGATTTTTCTGTATTTTCATGACTGTGAAAATTGTACATTCACACTGAAGGCATCAAAACTATGAATTAACACATGTGGAATTATACATTACACTTTACAAAAAAGTGTGAAACAACTGAAAATATGTCTTATATTCTAGGTTCTTCAAAGTAACCACCTTTTGCTTTGATTACTGCTTTGCACGCAGAAAAGGTGAACGGCTGGACTCTACATGCCTGGTTCCCACCGTGAAGCATGGAGGAGGAGGTGTGATTGTGGGGGTGCTTTGCTGGTGACACTGTTGGGGATTTATTCAAAATTGAAGGCATAGTGAACCAGCATGGCTACCACAGCATCTTGCAGCAGCATGCTATTCCATCCGGTTTGCGTTTAGTTGGACCATCATTTATTTTTCAACAGGGCAATGACCCCAAACACACCTCCAGACTGTGTAAGGGCTATTTGACCAAGAAGGAGAGTGTTAGGGTGCTATGCCAGATGACCTGGCCTCCACAGTCACCAGACCTGAACCCAATCGAGATGGTTTGGGGTGAGCTGGACCGCTCACCGCTTCAATTTTGAATAATCCCCAACAGTATCACCAGCAAAGCACCCCCACACCATCATACCACCTCCTCCATGCTTCACGGTGGGAACTAGGCATGTAGAGTCCATCCGTTCACCTGTTCTGCGTGCAAAGCAGTAATCAAAGCAAAAGGTGGCTACTTTGAAGAACCTAGAATATAAGACATATTTTCAGTTGTTTCACACTTTCTTGTAAAGTGTAATGTATAATTCCACATGTGTTAATTCATAGTTTTGATGCCTTCAGTGTGATTCTACAATTTTCACAGTCATGAAAATACAGAAAAATCTTTGAATGTGAAGGTGTGTCCAAACTTTTGGTCTGTACTATATATATATATATATATATATATATATATTATATACAGTACAGACCAAAAGTTTGGACACACCTTCTCATTTAAAGATTTTTCTGTATTTTCATGACTGTGAAAATTGTACATTCACACTGAAGGCATCAAAACTATGAATTAACACATGTGGAATTATATACTTAACAAAAAAGTGTGAAACAACTGAAAATATGTTTTATATTCTAGGTTCTTCAAAGTAGCCACCTTTTGCTTTGATGACTGCTTTGCACACTCTTGGCATTCTCTTGATGAGCTTCAAGAGTAGTCACCAGAAATGGTCTTCCAACAATCTTGAAGGAGTTTCCAGAGATGCTTAGCACTTGTTGGCCCTTTTGCCTTCACTGGGTGGTCCAGCTCACCCCAAACCATCTCGATTGGGATCAGGTCTGGTGACTGTGGAGGCCAGGTCATCTGGCGTAGCACCCCATCACTCGGCTTCTTGATCAAATAGCCCTTACACAGCCTGAAGGTGTGTTTGGGGTCATTGTCCTGTTGAAAAATAAATGATGGTCCAACTAAACGCAAACCGGATGGAATAGCATGCCGCTGCAAGATGCTGTGGTAGCCATGCTGGTTCAGTATGCCTTCAATTTTGAATAAATCCCCAACAGTGTCACCAGCAAAGCACCCCCACACCATCACACCTCCTCCTCCATGCTTCACGGTGGGAACCAGGCATGTAGAGTCCATCCGTTCACCTTTTCTGCGTCGCACAAAGACACGGTGGTTGGAACCAAAGATCTCAAACATGGACTCATCAGACCAAAGCACAGATTTCCATTGGTCTAATGTCCATTCCTTGTGTTCTTTAGCCCAAACAAGTCTCTTTTGCTTGTTGCCTGTCCTTAGCAATGGTTTCCTAGCAGCTATTTTACCATGAAGGCCTGCTGCACAAAGTATCCTCTTAACAGTTGTTGTACAGATGTGTCTGCTGCTAGAACTCTGTGTGGCATTGACCTGGTCTCTAATCTGAGCTGCTGTAAACCTGCGATTTCTGAGGCTGGTGACTCGGATAAACTTATCCTCAGAAGCAGAGGTGACTCTTGGTCTTCCTTTCCAGGGGCAGTCCTCATGTGAGCCAGTTTCTTTGTAGAGCTTGATGGTTTTTGCAACTGCAGTTGGGGACACTTTCAAAGTTTTCCCAATTTTTCGGACTGACTAACCTTCATTTCTTAAAGTAATGATGGCCACTCGTTTTTCTTTACTTAGCTGCTTTTTTCTTGCCATAATATAAATTCTAACAGTCTATTCAGTAGGACTATCAGCTGGTTATCCACCAGACTTCCGCACAACACAACCGATGGTCCCAACCCCATTTTTAAGGCCAGAAATCCCACTTATTAAACCTGACAGGGCACACCTGTGAAGTGAAAACCTTTTCCGGTGACTACCTCTTGAAGCTCATCAAGAGAATGCCAAGAGTGTGCAAAGCAGTCATCAAAGCAAAAGGTGGCTACTTTGAAGAACCTAGAATATAAGACATATTTTCAGTTGTTTCACACTTTTTTGTAAAGTGTAATGTATAATTCCACATATGTTAATTCATAGTTTTGATGCCTTCAGTGTGAATGTACAATTTTCATAGTCATGAAAATACAGAAAAATCTTTAAATGAGGTGTGTCCAAACTTTTGGTCTGTACTGTATGTACGCCATGTCTGCAGCCAGGCTACAGTTACACAGTGCGGAGCCAATGAGGATCTGCCATGTGGGAGGTAACATATAGAAATACCTGAAGACAAAGATCTCCCAGGATATAATGATCCTATATATATATATATATATATATATATATACAGGATTAGATACTGCAGCAGTACATGGAGTATAAGGTAAATGTGTTCACCTCCCTCATGAGGCCTGATATCCCCAATATTATACTCCCTGAGGCTGCAGACATGTTTCATTTGGTCTGCCCACTTCGCTGTCCAGTGGTCTGAGGTCAAAGAGGGCCACTCAACCTCGGTCAGTCCTATTTATGTTTTTTCCCCTGAGTCCCCACCTATAACCTATGTCATTTCCTCCCTACCTTTAGACCACTACCCCTTGAATCACCTCTAGTCCCCCTCCCCACTCTCCACCTCCCATCTTCTCCCATATGGTCACTCCCTCCCTTCCAGCATCATGTCAGCCTCCCCCTATCCCTGCGTTGAGGGTCCAACTGATACTTTAGGTATTAGAAAAAACTTTTTGAAAGTGAGGTTGATCAATGAGTGGAACAGGCTGCCACGAGAGGTAGCGGGTTCTCCTTCAATGGAGGTTTTCAAACAGAGGCTGGACAGACGTCTGTCTGAAATAGTTTAGTGAACCCTGCATGCGAACAGGGGGTTGGACATAATGACCATTGACGTCCCTTCCAACTCTAACATTCTATGACTCTCCGAATGTCTCCATGGGACTCAGATGATCGGTGGGTCCAAATCCTGGTTTCCCCAAACGTATCCATGGGTTCAGTCATATTCAATGGAGCAGATCTATGTTCTTCCACCTGGGGCCATGGTCCCCTAAGCTGACATCCTGTAGAAAGTTAAATCTGTGTCCCTCTTTGTGGAGCCATGTTGTCCTGGATGTTTCTCTGGCAAGTCATTTGATTCTTCTTGCAGAAAGCTAGAAACCCATTTTTATACCCACATCTGTGGCTCAGGTCATTATCCACAGGTCAGGGGAGAGGTGGGATGAGTTTAACGCTCATTGTTTGGGTATTGTGAGACAGTGACCGGCATTATTGTAAATGGCCGATATGTGTCGCAGAGGGGGAGGTCCTCTGCACTGTAAGCCAGAAATGTTGCTCTGGGACCTGTAGTTTTACGAACCTTTTATTTTATAAGGGAGGCTTACAGGGTTAGCCGGAGAGCTGGGCGGGACTGGCTAAGCACACACGACCTCGCACCTATGGGGGTGGCTACAGCTACATAATGTGACTGTGGTCTGGTCACATGGGGGTAGGAAGTTAAGGTCCTGAAAGACAGGACAGGCATGTGTGTTGGAAGGTCTAATGAATGGATGGACTTCCTGAATAGCACACGGAGTGGCCATGTGCCTGGAAGGCCTGTGTGTTTGAAGGTCCTATGAGTGGATAGACTTCCTGAATAGCACATGGAGAGGCCATGTACCCCCATGGTCTCTGTGTTGGAAGGTCCCACGAGGGGACTGGATTCCTGAAGAGCACAGGGTGAGACCATGTGTGTGCATAGTCTGTGACGGCACTGCGTTGGGGAAGCTACCGACCTTCGAGGGTCTGGAACTGTCGAGAGTGCCTTGGTCGCAAGGACGGTGATCCCAGTAAGGCAGCTTCCCTGGGAGAGAGGACTGACAGGAGTCAGCATGTGGAGCAGGAGCTCCTGTAAGATAACTCCTGACAAGGGGTTATGGTAGCGGCAGACAAGTATCTGCTATTGGAATAGACTGTTAGTGCCTATTATGTTCCATGGACATTAATGAACTGTTCAGCGTACGGTCGCCCACGGTAACTGGACTAAGAGAAGTCCGGCGTGTTTAGGGACTGCGAGTTATACTATAAAGTGCTATGGACTATGTGTTAGGTCTGTGATGTGCAACATGGCCTACAACGGTTTATGCTCTGTAAATAAGCCGCATGGACTGTTTATGTGAGAAAACCGTTCCTGTGTGCCTTTATCCCAGTGCCAAGACAAACATCTATTGTTCAATTACAAGGCATCCCTGACATCCCAGATAACACATTAAGTTACAAAAAACACAACTCAAAAGTCAACACCCAACCTTGTACGAACAATAGTCTGTGTGTGTAGCCCTGGTGTGTGAAGGCACACGCAGTACCCTGGAGGATGTGTGGAGAGATAGCAGTTTAATGCTAAATGAACATTCATTCCAACATGCACTTAGACACGCCCACAGGTTTATAAGCTTGTGACATCAGCAGGGAGTGTTCAGTCAGAGAGTGTCCTGTCTTCAGTCAGTTCAGTTTGTCTGAGGAGACAGTCAGTCAGCGAGAAGTCTGTGCAGGAGAGAGGAGTGAGCTGCAGATAATTCAGACGCCTGTCTAGAGGACGGTAGAGGTTCAGAGACGTGCTCCTGCCTAAAAGTATTACTGGTATTCTGCTAGCAAGCTCTGGAAGGAACTAAGAAGGAACTGACTGATATATATATCTGTGAAGTGAGGGATGCTTATGCTACCAGCACGGGCAAGGCGAAAGGCACAGTGGTAGATATTGTGAGTGCTTTAGGATTGGAAGTCCTGCACTGTTAACCGGTTACTGGGACCGAAGCATCACCATAGCTTCATGCATGGTGGTAGAAGAACCAGATTTATTGGAGGGAACTACGCTTCATGCTGGTTGGACTCGTCATATTGGAGTTAAAGGAGGCCCCTAACTTGCCCAGCTGCTATCTCGAAATACATCCTCCTTGGATCAGCCTCCCTGGGACCTGCTTGAACATCTTACAAGTAAAGGTATGGAAAGACGCTGACCGTGTGAGACTGTGTTCTTTATCTGCACTCGACTTCACAAATCCCATAGACTTTGAGGGACCAGTCCCACCTGTAGGGGACCCGACATCTAGCTGCCTCACCATCCCCTCAGAGATCTACAGCAGCGCTGGTACTAATTACCAGAATACTACAGGTGGCGTCACGAACTGTACATAAATCAATCCCCTGTAAATATTCCCCCAACATACGCCAGACCGCCCGGGCCACAGACCGAGCCACAGCTACCTGTGACAAAACCCCCATAGACTTCCATGGGCTCGGCTCTGAGTACCCCATTGCCCTGGTAACCCACAATTGTGGTGGCGGGTCGACACATGTGCTTCTTGACCAACCAAGGAAAAACACAAATTCAAAAGTCAACATAAAGATAATCGTGTATGCCTCTGGGCTTGCTGAATTTACATTGTGTTTCCTGTCTGAATGCATGCATATGTACAGTATGTGTGCATTACTGTCTGTAAGTATGTATGACTGCCTATATGCATGTACTGTATATATGTCGGTCTGCAATTAAGTGTATATGTATGTGTATATTACCAAGGAAAGAAAACCCCAATATGTAAAAATCTTTATTTATTTAGAGAAAAGTGCTTTTTTAACAGAAAAAGAATGTTATGTTACACAAATGCAATGTTTATTTTTACCTTTACACCTTTGCTGGTGCTACACTGCGACTTTGTCCGCGACACTTCTGTGACCAACATCCTAGGTGCCTGTCGCGTTTACTAGTCGTGACTACATCACAGAGACAAGTAAGAGGTGCCCAGGAAGTCAGATTGGGGCAGAGCGAATCTTTTCACTCAGTCTAGTTACTATCCTAGGATATAGATAGTAGTAATAATAATAATAATAATGCAATTATAATACATACATCGGCTTACTAGCCAAGAATGATCTCTCTCAGCCAATTTACTTTAAACCTGTGATTGTCATGATGTTCTGCTTGGCTTTTTTTTTGGATTGCACCATTCAGAATATAAGTAAAATCCAACCAAACAGGATTGATTTAGACTGCAACCGAAAGTTTGCAATATATATACTATCAAATTTCCTACCTAATCCGGCCACTGAGCAGCAATGAGGAAAAGTAGTTCCCACACACAGTAAGGAGATGTGCTGTCCATCCATGGATGAGCTTCACTGCTTGTTACGACAACATCATCCATACAGTAAAACATGTAGGTGTCTCCTGCTTCAAGGTCTAGTTATTTCTTGAATCTTTTTCCATAGGAAAATTCATTCATTATTTATATAGCAAGTTGGTATGTTATATGAAAATGTACATTGATGTAAATTACATAAGGCATCATCCATCCATTATTAAAATAGCGCAATATTTAAAAATGTATAAAAAAAGGAAAAAAGATAGCAAACCTTTTCACCTACACACTACAGACACTGACTTTACTTTAAATCGTAAATGGCCACAACATATTGCACAGCCATGTTTACAGAAATATATCATCATATGGTTATAATGATAACGCTCTGCCAGTATCTTCAGGAGGCATGTCTGTCCCCTTTCAAGGAATATTTGTCTCCGGGTATAGTTTGGTATAAAAACATATCATGGTCCACCATTGAGTCTTCACCACTGCTCCTGATGTCCGGCATCTGGCATTGGCACTGATGTCACATCAAGAGCAAATCTGTGTGTTCAGGTGATCTATCAGTGTGGACGGATTTCCACGATTAGTTGCTGATCTCCCCGATTGGCTCTCGACACTGGAAGCAGCGGCAGAAATCCCCCCTTGTGGACCGTGAGTAACATGCGGTTTTTGTTTTTTTATATATATACAAAACCACACCCTAGAGCCAATATTTTCTGAAAAGGAATAATCCCTTTAAGAATATTCATTGAAAGAATTAAATGGTTTAAGAATATAACAGCATGTAATGTATGTGATACAGTTCATATAGCGTCTTGTGCTTGGGTGCGATGAAAATACTTGAGA
The DNA here is from genome assembly GCA_033576555.1 of Oophaga sylvatica. Lineage (NCBI taxonomy): Eukaryota > Metazoa > Chordata > Amphibia > Anura > Dendrobatidae > Oophaga > Oophaga sylvatica. The sequence continues at coordinate 400,158,437 of JARQOD010000001.1, forward strand.
CACAGGTTGAAAAAGAAAGTCTTGTATTGCTTCATACAAATTGGCAAAAATAAACATACAGGTTGCAAACACAGAAGCAGGAGACACAGCAGGCCAAAGTAATCTAAGTTGATCAATAACTCTCCACAACAGATTCAGATCTTCTTCTATGTTACCGCAAGTCCATGCAACCGTGAGGCTTTCAAAAGCAGAGTTCAGAGTCCACAAGAGCTCCAGAGTTTCTCAGTAGAAATGGCTGGAGTACAAAGTCCAAGGCTTCAGGAGTCAGAACACAGGTTCACTGCAGGCCAGATTCTGAAGCACTGATTGCTCAGGTGTGGCTGTTTAAGAAGCAAACGGAGAGAATCAGGGCGGGAACATGCAAGCTGGAAAACTCCATTTTAACTGAGGGCAAGATAGCTGCAGCAAAACAGAAAGCAAAATGGCCGACGAACAAACTGAGTTTCAGAAACAGATATACAGAACCTTACATTACTCCCCCCTTAGGGGCAACCTCCGGATGACCTCAGACCAGGCTTGTGTGGGTACCTCTGATGAAACTGACGGAGCAAGCGAGGAGCATTAACGTTATTGACTGGTTCCCATGAGTTGTCCTCCACTGGGTAGCCCTGCCATTTGATCAAATATTGTAACTGATTTCTATACAACCTGGAATCTAAAATCCTTTCCACCACAAATTCTTCCTGACCATCGACTAGCACTGGGTCAGGGCAAGGAGAAGAACGTCCAGGAAACGTATTGGGTGTTGCAGCCTTCAGTAGGGATACATGAAAGACAGGGTGGATTCTCATAGTTCTGGGCAATTGAAGACGACAAGCAACGGCACTTATAATCTTACTGATTTTATAGGGTCCAATGTACTTATGTCCCAACTTAGATGATGGAATCCTTAACTTAAGATTTCTGGTTGACAGCCAGACCAGGTCTCCTACCTTAAAAACTGGTGCAGGTTTACGAAATTTATCTGCTGCCTTCTTGTACCTTTCCTGAGCCGATTCCAGATTCTCCTTTAGAAGATCCATATTCTTCTGTAAAGTCGTGACTCTTTCAGCCACTGCTGGCAAAGGCGTCTCTATGGGAAATCGTGGTAGAATATTAGGATGATAACCTAAATTAGAGAAAAAAGGAGACTGTTTAGTGGAGGCACTCTGAGAGTTGTTGTAAGAGAACTCAGCCAATGGAAGTAGATCCACCCAATCATCCTGTAGGTGGCAGATAAAGCAGCGGAGATACTGCTCCAGGTTTGATTGGTTCGTTCGGTTTGTCCATTAGTCTGGGGATGAAAAGCAGAAGAAAGGTTTACTTTAATATCCAATGCTGCACAGAAATTTTGCCAAAACCTAGAAGTGAATTGCACCCCTCGATCCGAAATAACCTCATCCGGTACTCCATGTAAACGAAACACATCTTTAATCATCAAATCTGATGTCTGTTTTGCAGTGGGTAAGCCGACACAAGGGATAAAATGAGCTGCCTTTGTTAAACGATCAACCACCACTAGAATAGTGTTCTTCCCTTGAGAAGTTGGTAATTCGACAATGAAGTCCATAGAAATGGATCCCCACGGGCGGGACGGGGTGGGAAGAGGCTGTAACAGACCAGTTGGTGAAGAGCGAGGTGTTTTGCATCTTGCACAAACCTCACATGAAGTGACATAATCCAAAACATCCTTCCTACAAGTGGGCCACCAAAAGAAACGAGAAAGAAATTCCTGTGTCTTTAGAATTCCTCTATGCCCGGCTATTTTGGAATCATGAATGAGTTGCAATACTCTCAATCTGACTGTTTCAGGTATATACAGACGTTGTCCCAGAATCCACACACCATTCTTAAAGACAAGACTTACGTCCCTTGGGGGTTGAGCCAAAAAAGAATCCGCATGGTATGCTTCCTTGATGTCTTTAATTAGGTCTTGATGATGAATCACTCCTAGGAATCTAGAGTCAGGAAGAATAGTCTTAGGAGGAGTAATTGGACGTGTCTCTGCTGAGTAAATCCTAGAGAGTGCATCAGCCTTTCCATTACGCGATCCTGGTCTATAAGAAATAATAAAATTAAATTGATTTAAGAAAAGATTCCAGCGAGCCTGGCGAGGAGTCAGGCACTTAGCCGACCTGATAAACTCAAGATTACGATGATCTGTCAGAACGACTATTTGCTGTGCAGCTCCTTGCAGAAGGTGTCTCCATTCTTTGAAGGCGGCAATAATGGCCAACAACTCTCTATTGCCCACATCGTAGTTCTTCTCAGCCGAAGACAACTGCTGGGAAAAGAAGGCACAGGGATGCAAGACATTCTTCTCACCTGTTCTCTGAGAGAGTATGGCTCCCACGGCACAGTCTGAAGCATCCACCTCTATTATGAAGGCAAGCTCTGGGTTGGGATGTACTAGAATAGGTGCAGTGGTAAATTTATCTTTTAGACGAGAAAATGCTTCCTGGGCTTGGGGAGTCCAGGAGAACTTAGACTCTTTCCGGGTAAGTTGGGTGATAGGTGACACTACCTCAGAGAAATTTCTAATGAAACGTCTATAGAAGTTTGCAAACCCGATGAAGCGCTGTACCTCCTTCACATTTCTAGGACTTGGCCAATCATTGATGGCTTGGGTTTTACTTCCATCCATACTAATTCCTTGTGTAGACAGTACATACCCCAGAAATTGAATTTCGGTCTTATGGAATTCACACTTTTCAAGCTTGATGTAAAGATGATTTTGTCTTAGACGTTCCAAGACCATTCTCACATGTCCATGATGTTCCTCTGTGGAGTTAGAAAAAATTAAAATATCATCCAAATAAATTACCACGAATGTATCTAGGAGATCCCTGAAGATGTCATTCACCAAGTGTTGGAAAGTGGCTGGGGCGGTACTCAGACCAAAAGGCATAACCAGATATTCAAAGTGTCCATAGCGTGACCTGAATGCAGTCTTCCATTCATCCCCAGGTCTAATACGGACTAAGTTATAGGCCCCACGAAGATCTAGTTTAGAAAAAATTTTAGCATGTCGCACTCTCTCCAATAACTCAGGGATTAAAGGCAATGGATAACGGTTTCTAATAGTAACCTTATTAAGTTCCCTATAGTCTACGCATGGTCTCAGGGATCCATCTTTCTTCTTTACAAAGAATATGGGTGCCCCTGCAGGAGATGAAGAGGGGCGTATGAAGCCCTTGGCTAGATTTTCGTCTATGTACTCTTTTAAAGCCTTCAGCTCGGGCCCCGCCAGGGGGTAGATCTTACCAAAAGGTATCTCTGCTCCAGGCAATAATTCAATTGGACAATCATATGGACGGTGAGGAGGAAGCTGGTCAGCGTTCTTCTTGTCACATAAATCCACATAGTCCTGGTATACAGCTGGTAATTCAGGGACTGACATGGTTCCTTTAGGAACAGAGCAAGCTGAAATTTTTTGACTCATCTGTTTCTCTGGGAAGTGTAATTCCTTGGTCTCCCAGTTAATGGTAGGATTCTGAGCCTGTAGCCATGGTAGCCCTAGAATAATGGGAAAGTGAGGAGAAGAGATAAGCATAAAGGACAGTTTCTCTTGATGATCTTTACCCATAAGAACCTTTAAAGGCTCTGTTTCCTGATCCACTGGTCCAGAGGTCAGCAGGGAGCCATCCACAGTTTCCATCTGTACGGGAGCAGCCTTCTTCACTGAACGTATTCCCTGTTTTAGAGCAAAGGAGACATAGTGGCATACTGTCGTAAGTATGAACTCCGTGATGGCATTACTGTATATATGTCATCTCAATGATGATATGTATGTTATATTACCAAAAAAAAACCCCCAATATTAAAAATCCTTTATTATTAGAGAAAAGTGCGTTTTTAATTTAACAGAAAAAGAATGTATGTTACACAACATGCAATGTTTATTTTTAACATTGACACATTGGCTGGTCGACCCTGCACTTGTCCCGACACTTCTGTGACCAACAACCAGTGCCTGTCGCGAGACTAAGTCGACTACTCACAGAGACAAGTCAAGGGCCCAGAAGTCAATTTGGGCAGAGCGAATCTTTCACTCAGCTAGTTACTATCCTAGATATAGATAGTAGTAATATAAGAATATAATGCAATTATAATACATACATCGGCTTACACCAAGAATGAGCTCTCTCAGCCTATTTACTTTAAACCAGTGATTGTTCATGATGTGCTGCTTGGCTTTTTATTTTTGGATGGCACCCAGTCAGAATCTAAGTAAAATCCACCAAACAGATTGATTTAGACTGCAACGAAAGTTTGCAAAATATATACTATCAAATTCCCTACCTAATCCGCCACTGAGCAGCAATGGAGGAAAAGTAGTTCCCACCACAGTAAGGAGGATGTGCTGTCCATCCATGGAGTGAGTTCTTCACGCTTGATACGACATACCACATCCATACAGTAAACCTGTAGGTGTCCTCCTGCTTCAAGGTCTATTATTTTCTTGAATCTTTTTCCATAGGAAAATTCAGTCATTATTTATATAGCAAAGTTGTATGTTATATGAAACGACATTGATGTAAATACATAAGCATCATCCATCCATTATTAAAAATAGCGCAATAATACAAAAATGTTAAAAAAAAGGAAAAAAGATAGCAACCCTTTCACCTACACCCCTACAGACACTGACTTTACTTTAAATCTAAATGGCCATAAAGGGGGGGGGGGGGGGGGGGGGGGGGGGGGGGACACAAATTGCACAGCCAAGTTTACAAGAAATATATCACATAAGTTAAAAGATAACGCTCCTGCCAGTATCTTCAGAGGCATGTCCCTGTCCCCCTTTCAAGGAATATTTGGTCTGCCGGTGATTGTTTGGTATACAAACAAATCATGTCCACCATGAGTCCTTCAACACACTGCTCCTTATTCCGGCATCTGGCAGTTGCATCGAGGTCACCATCAAAGCAAATAATCTGTGTGTTCAGGAGATCTAATCCAGTGGACGGATTTCCTAAGGAGGCTGATCTCCCCGATTGGCTCTCGACACTGGAAGCTTCGGCAGAAATCCCCCCTTGTGGACCGTGCAGTAACATGCGTTTTTGTTTATTTTATATATATACAAAACACACCCTGGCCCACCCTAGGCCAATATTTCTGAAAAAGGAATAATCCCTTTAAGAACTTCAGTGAAAGAATAAAATGGTTTAAGAATATACAGCATGTAATGTATGATGATACAGTTCATATAGCGTCTTGTGCTTTGGGTGCGAGAAAATACTTGAGACTCAGGTTTATAACAAAGTCTTGTATGCTATCATACAAATGGGCAAAAATAAACATACAGGTTGCAAACACAAACAGGAGACACGCAGGCCAAAGTAAACTAAGTTGATCAATAACTCTCCACAACAGATTCAGATCTCTTCTATGTTACTCGCAAGTTCCATGCAACCGTGAGCCTTCAAAAGCAAGTTCAGAGTCCACAAGAGCTCCAGAGTTTCTCATAGCAATGGCTGTAGTACAATCCAAGGCTTCAGAGTCAGAACACAGGTTCAATGAGGCAGGCCAGATTCTAAAGCACTGATTGCTCCAGGTGTGGCTGTTTAAGAAGCAAACGTAGAGAATCAGGGCGGGAACATGCAAGCTGGAAAACTCCATTTTAACTGAGGGCAAGATAGCTGCAGCAAAACAGAAAGCAAAATGGCCGACGAACAAACTGAGTTTCAGAAACAGATATACAGAACCTTACATTACTCCCCCCTTAGGGGCAACCTCCGGATGACCTCAGACCAGGCTTGTGTGGGTACCTCTGATGAAACTGACGGAGCAAGCGAGGAGCATTAACGTTATTGACTGGTTCCCATGAGTTGTCCTCCACTGGGTAGCCCTGCCATTTGATCAAATATTGTAACTGATTTCTATACAACCTGGAATCTAAAATCCTTTCCACCACAAATTCTTCCTGACCATCGACTAGCACTGGGTCAGGCAAGGAGAAGAACGTCCAGGAAACGTATTGGGTGTTGCAGCCTTCAGTAGGGATACATGAAAGACAGGGTGGATTCTCATAGTTCTGGGCAATTGAAGACGACAAGCAACGGCACTTATAATCTTACTGATTTTATAGGGTCCAATGTACTTATGTCCCAACTTAGATGATGGAATCCTTAACTTAAGATTTCTGGTTGACAGCCAGACCAGGTCTCCTACCTTAAAAACTGGTGCAGGTTTACGAAATTTATCTGCTGCCTTCTTGTACCTTTCCTGAGCCGATTCCAGATTCTCCTTTAGAAGATCCATATTCTTCTGTAAAGTCGTGACTCTTTCAGCCACTGCTGGCAAAGGCGTCTCTATGGGAAATCGTGGTAGAATATTAGGATGATAACCTAAATTAGAGAAAAAAGGAGACTGTTTAGTGGAGGCACTCTGAGAGTTGTTGTAAGAGAACTCAGCCAATGGAAGTAGATCCACCCAATCATCCTGTAGGTGGCAGATAAAGCAGCGGAGATACTGCTCCAGGGTTTGATTGGTTCGTTCGGTTTGTCCATTAGTCTGGGATGAAAAGCAGAAGAAAGGTTTACTTTAATATCCAATGCTGCACAGAAATTTTGCCAAAACCTAGAAGTGAATTGCACCCCTCGATCCGAAATAACCTCATCCGGTACTCCATGTAAACGAAACACATCTTTAATCATCAAATCTGATGTCTGTTTTGCAGTGGGTAAGCCGACACAAGGGATAAAATGAGCTGCCTTTGTTAAACGATCAACCACCACTAGAATAGTGTTCTTCCCTTGAGAAGTTGGTAATTCGACAATGAAGTCCATAGAAATGGATCCCCACGGGCGGGACGGGGTGGGAAGAGGCTGTAACAGACCAGTTGGTGAAGAGCGAGGTGTTTTGCATCTTGCACAAACCTCACATGAAGTGACATAATCCAAAACATCCTTCCTACAAGTGGGCCACCAAAAGAAACGAGAAAGAAATTCCTGTGTCTTTAGAATTCCTCTATGCCCGGCTATTTTGGAATCATGAATGAGTTGCAATACTCTCAATCTGACTGTTTCAGGTATATACAGACGTTGTCCCAGAATCCACACACCATTCTTAAAGACAAGACTTACGTCCCTTGGGGTTGAGCCAAAAAAGAATCCGCATGGTATGCTTCCTTGATGTCTTTAATTAGGTCTTGATGATGAATCACTCCTAGGAATCTAGAGTCAGGAAGAATAGTCTTAGGAGGAGTAATTGGACGTGTCTCTGCTGAGTAAATCCTAGAGAGTGCATCAGCCTTTCCATTACGCGATCCTGGTCTATAAGAAATAATAAAATTAAATTGATTTAAGAAAAGATTCCAGCGAGCCTGGCGAGGAGTCAGGCACTTAGCCGACCTGATAAACTCAAGATTACGATGATCTGTCAGAACGACTATTTGCTGTGCAGCTCCTTGCAGAAGGTGTCTCCATTCTTTGAAGGCGGCAATAATGGCCAACAACTCTCTATTGCCCACATCGTAGTTCTTCTCAGCCGAAGACAACTGCTGGGAAAAGAAGGCACAGGGATGCAAGACATTCTTCTCACCTGTTCTCTGAGAGAGTATGGCTCCCACGGCACAGTCTGAAGCATCCACCTCTATTATGAAGGCAAGCTCTGGGTTGGGATGTACTAGAATAGGTGCAGTGGTAAATTTATCTTTTAGACGGGAAAATGCTTCCTGGGCTTGGGGAGTCCAGGAGAACTTAGACTCTTTCCGGGTAAGTTGGGTGATAGGTGACACTACCTCAGAGAAATTTCTAATGAAACGTCTATAGAAGTTTGCAAACCCGATGAAGCGCTGTACCTCCTTCACATTTCTAGGACTTGGCCAATCATTGATGGCTTGGGTTTTACTTCCATCCATACTAATTCCTTGTGTAGACAGTACATACCCCAGAAATTGAATTTCGGTCTTATGGAATTCACACTTTTCAAGCTTGATGTAAAGATGATTTTGTCTTAGACGTTCCAAGACCATTCTCACATGTCCATGATGTTCCTCTGTGGAGTTAGAAAAAATTAAAATATCATCCAAATAAATTACCACGAATGTATCTAGGAGATCCCTGAAGATGTCATTCACCAAGTGTTGGAAAGTGGCTGGGGCGGTACTCAGACCAAAAGGCATAACCAGATATTCAAAGTGTCCATAGCGTGACCTGAATGCAGTCTTCCATTCATCCCCAGGTCTAATACGGACTAAGTTATAGGCCCCACGAAGATCTAGTTTAGAAAAAATTTTAGCATGTCGCACTCTCTCCAATAACTCAGGGATTAAAGGCAATGGATAACGGTTTCTAATAGTAACCTTATTAAGTTCCCTATAGTCTACGCATGGTCTCAGGGATCCATCTTTCTTCTTTACAAAGAATATGGGTGCCCCTGCAGGAGATGAAGAGGGGCGTATGAAGCCCTTGGCTAGATTTTCGTCTATGTACTCTTTTAAAGCCTTCAGCTCGGGCCCCGCCAGGGGGTAGATCTTACCAAAAGGTATCTCTGCTCCAGGCAATAATTCAATTGGACAATCATATGGACGGTGAGGAGGAAGCTGGTCAGCGTTCTTCTTGTCACATAAATCCACATAGTCCTGGTATACAGCTGGTAATTCAGGGACTGACATGGTTCCTTTAGGAACAGAGCAAGCTGAAATTTTTTGACTCATCTGTTTCTCTGGGAAGTGTAATTCCTTGGTCTCCCAGTTAATGGTAGGATTCTGAGCCTGTAGCCATGGTAGCCCTAGAATAATGGGAAAGTGAGGAGAAGAGATAAGCATAAAGGACAGTTTCTCTTGATGATCTTTACCCATAAGAACCTTTAAAGGCTCTGTTTCCTGATCCACTGGTCCAGAGGTCAGCAGGGAGCCATCCACAGTTTCCATCTGTACGGGAGCAGCCTTCTTCACTGAACGTATTCCCTGTTTTAGAGCAAAGGAGACATCCATAAAATTTCCACTTGCACCTGAGTCGATCATGGCAGAGCTAGACACCCAGGCTGAGTCAACCCAGAGTTTGATGGAAAGAAAACAGTGAGAATTGTTTTTCTTACAACTCAGCTGGGACACTGCTGAGGAAACTTGAAAGATGGCAGCATTTACACAGTCAACGTCCTCAGAGGTAACGGAGTTTAAGTCCGAGAAATCAAGATCTGTTGCGGCAGCTATCTCTGGAGCCTGAGGCTCGGACCTGACAGATCCCCTCTCGCAACACTCACAATGAATGAGTGCTGCAGTAGTCTTGCGAGAACGGCTGGGACAGTTAATAATAAAGTGCCCTGACTTACCACAGTAAAAACATAGATTCTCCTTAAAACGATGTTCCTTGCGTGCATCACTAACCCGTCGTAGTAAAGAGTCTACCTGCATGGGTTCAGGTTCAGGTTCCCGTGTAATCCTATTCAAAGGTTCCTTAGCTGGAGAGGAAGGCAGGAAAAGGTTAGTACGATTGCTCTCGAACCATCTCTCTTGCCTGCGTTCAGTTAAACGAGTATCAATACGGATGCAGTAGTTAATAAAGTCACCTAACGCAGTGGGAGGGTCGGCACGAGCAAGTTCATCCTTAATTAGTGGGGATAACCCCTTTCGAAAAATAGATTTTTTGGCGGAATTGTCCCAGGTGGTATCAAGGGCCCATCTCCTGAAATCCAAGGCATATTCAGCTACTGAGTGCTTACCTTGGCGCAAAGCTAACATGGCTGCTTCAGCTGTTGCACCTCGATTGGGGTCATCAAACACCTGCCCCATGGCTGAAATAAAGTCATCAAGGTGATTCAAACAATCATCCTCAGTCTCAATCAGAGGGTTTGCCCATATCAAAGCCTTGTTGGTAAGCAACATAATTATAGTAAGCACCTTAGATCGTTCAGTAGGAAATTGTGAAGCATGTGCAGAAAAAAAAAGATTACATTGATTAACAAATCCCCTGAATTTTCACGTTCACCACCAAAACGAAAAGGGGGCAACTTGGGAATCCCAGAACTCGGGGCCATGGCAGGAGCCTGGACTTGCCCCTCCAGAACCTCAATCCTGGCTCGCAAATCCTGAGTAGTCTGTCCAACCACTTGCAAATTGTGATTATTTAGGTCCTGAAGATTTGTAAGACGGGTCTTTATATTCTGCAAATCTGCAAGGATATTATCAGTCACTCCACAAAGTTCCTTTATGCGGGCCTCCATTTTCCAGATCTTTTAAGACAGGATACTGGAAGAAGAGGAGAGAGAAAAAAAAACAATAGTGTTCACCTGTGGCAACACTGAAGAAAGAAAAAACTTTAAGGGAACTGCTCACCTGGAATGGTTGTGAGAAGTCACAACCACTATCATCACAGAAAGCTTTCAACCAGACATCTGATATCCAGAGTTTCAGCAGACAAAAGAGAAGAGGAAAAAAAAAAACAATAGTGTTTACCTGTGATAACTCTGCAGAAAAAAAAACTTAAGGGAATTGCTCACCTGGAATGGTTGTGAGAAGTCACAACCACTGTTATCACAGAAAGTACAACCGGACATCCGATATCCACAGTACAGCAGACAAGCCTTTCCAGACCCAGCAGACACTAACGTTTGGCTTCAGAATCTTGTAATGTATGTGGTACAGTTCATATAGCGTCTTGTGCTTGGGTGCGATGAAAATACTTGAGACACAGGTTGAAAAAGAAAGTCTTGTATTGCTTCATACAAATTGGCAAAAATAAACATACAGGTTGCAAACACAGAAGCAGGAGACACAGCAGGCCAAAGTAATCTAAGTTGATCAATAACTCTCCACAACAGATTCAGATCTTCTTCTATGTTACCGCAAGTCCATGCAACCGTGAGGCTTTCAAAAGCAGAGTTCAGAGTCCACAAGAGCTCCAGAGTTTCTCAGTAGAAATGGCTGGAGTACAAAGTCCAAGGCTTCAGGAGTCAGAACACAGGTTCACTGCAGGCCAGATTCTGAAGCACTGATTGCTCAGGTGTGGCTGTTTAAGAAGCAAACGGAGAGAATCAGGGCGGGAACATGCAAGCTGGAAAACTCCATTTTAACTGAGGGCAAGATAGCTGCAGCAAAACAGAAAGCAAAATGGCCGACGAACAAACTGAGTTTCAGAAACAGATATACAGAACCTTACACAGCACCTATAAATTTAACTTAGGACTCATAAGAAAAAATAAAAAAAGCCTTAATAGTGTAGACTGTGAGGCTTGTACATGCAGACGAGCGATTCGTTTGTAACAAACAAGAATTTAATTTGTCAAATTTTACTGGTCCAAAAAAAAAAAACCACATACAAACAGTTTATCAACAAATGTAGTAGTATTTTTGTTTAAAAAAAACCCCTAAAAATACAAAAACAATTTCTTACAATGTGTGTTCACATGAGTCGGACTAGCAGCAGATATTTTAGAACAGAAAATATGCAGTATTTACAAGCAAAGTGAATGAGAGTTTGCAAAAAAAAATAAAATATCCTCATGTTAATTGACCTTTACAATATGCAGCGTGCCAATTTATTCTGCCGATTTCACTCCTTGCAGTGCAGAAGGTGAAATCTGCTGGTAACTGATGTCGATTTTGCAGCAACAGCACAGCAATTTTTTTTCAATACACTTTCCCAGGTACGAAACATATCGCCTAGCTACAGGTGCTCCGTGGTTTCCGCCAGTCCTATACACCTTGACTGGCGTATAGGTCCATTCCAAACAGGATACATGGAACCCAATTCTCAGGATCTGTGGATAGGTTGATAACTTGGGGATCTTGGGAAAACTTCCATCTACTGCATTTCCTAAACTCTGGGCTGGCAGGTCTGCTTGCATGTAATGGCCTCGCGCAATGCCTGCAAGATCATCTTCTCGTTATTCTCCACATTGTACTCTGTGAGATTGATCAGCTTGTGAAACTCTTCCTCACTGTACGTTGGGTTAAGCAGCCTGTATGGCGATCTGCCTTCCAACTGCACTATTCCTTCTTCTTTTTCTTGTTCAGTTAGCCGTTTAACCCCTGTGAAAAAAATAAAAGTAGATATTCTAATGCTTCTGAGAGTTTCCTCAGCTGGGGGAGCGGCTGGCTGTACTGCAGATCCACTCCTATTCATTTGAATTGTAGCCGTGCACCGAGAAAAGCGGAGCAGTGGTGGTGCCGAAACCCGGGCTGATCAGATTACCTATCTAAATGATGGGTCATCAATGTAAAAGTAGTGTAGCAATCCTGTAAAGGGAATCTGTCAGCACATTTTTGCTATGTAATTTTTGAGCAGCATAATGAAGACCCTGATTTTAGTAATGTGTAACTTACTGTGAAGCTTGTTGCAGTTTCAATAAAATCAGTGTTTTATTAGCAGGAGATGATATCACTACAAGTCTTGTGGTCTTTTGCCATGTAGTCTTCCTGCCCCCCACCTCTGATTGTGAGCTTTTCGCCTATGCACAGTGTACACAGAAAGCTGCCAATCGGTGGTGTGAGCAAGGATACACGGAGCATCAGAACTTCATGGCACGAGACAACTAGTCATATAACTATCTCCTGCTAAAAAATACTGATTTTATTGAAACTGCAACAAGTGAGACATCACTGGAATCAGGGTCTCTGCCCCTACATCCTGCTACATAGCATGAACCTGATGACAGATTTGTTTTAAGCTCAATGTGTTTGCAACATTTAAGTAGGGTTGTCCATTAACACCTTGTCCCTCTCTATATCAATACAAAATGCCAAAACCCTTGTGAAGCTAAACTATTTAAGCAAGCAGTCTCTGGGCCCGCTTCACTATACTGGGATGGTTACGGTTATCAGATACAAAGAATAGGATTTTTCCTAACACAGATAACCAGAGATGTGTCTGACATGAGGCTTCCTACATCTGATTTAGCTGATGATTCAGCTGTACACCTTTTAGAATTTTTTTTCAAGGAATATCACTGATATGTATTCATGGAGCCGGAGTAACTTACCTGGATGTTTAAAGAGCTTGAACGTGTCGTTTACCAGAGGAAAATGCACAATTGTGGGACACTTGGGGTTCCCACAGTTTTGGAAGATGTAACATTCCTTAGGATTCGCTTTGTCCTCCTCACACACTTCTACATTAGGAAAGCAGAGTTTATGATCCCTGCAGTAATCCTTGGTCTGTTGCACAGACTGAAATGAAAAAGGTATTTGAAAAGTCTATACAATAATACAGCAAGGCTGGTCACATTCTATTTATCACGTCAGCTATGCGCTTCTGTCATTTCTTCTTGAAATTGCAAAGGTCCCTTTCACATTGTGTTCTTGCCCATACTTGCAGCTCCAATCAGAGTTTGTGTCCGAACCCCTGCAAAACGGGATTCTGGCGTATTTGCTGACAAGTCCATAGACTACATAAATAACTATAAACTATATAACGTAGCTACGTGCACTCTGACGTGCATCATTTTCGGCCGGACACTCGGCCGCAGTAGACTGGGTCTGAGTGTCCTCCTCCACTAGGTGTATAAACTCGAAAATAATGCACGCCAGAGCGCACGTAGACTGTCGACATCAATATGGTGTATCTCCCTGTCAGCGCATAGGGACGAATACAGTTTTGGGGGGTTTTCGGATGTGACAATCAACAGGACCAATGAATGTGGGCAAGAACGCAATGTGAACGCACCCTAATGCTCCCACTCTGCTGATGAAGACATCGATTGTCCAATAGGTCATGTTCTGGATGATGCCCAATATGGTTGAATGGGAAATTTATAACAACCAGATTTTATAAGACTTTGGCAGCTGGAATGCATCTGAAAATCACATCGGCAGATGGCAGCTTGTCTCCCAAAACAATGCTTAAAAGTCTGAACGACTAATGATTGGCAAGGAAAATCTGACCTATAACATCTCAGAATGATTCTCACAAAGGATTTTTAAGATGGAGATCAAAAACGGCCCACAAAAGTCTTGTTGGGGGAATTTCTTGGTACCAATTTACCATTATTTGCATCTGATAGTTGCCTGTTATGAATGTGCTAAAAATGGTTTCTGAGCAGAGGCTCTCTTTGGTGGTTACAGACAGTACTGAACCTTTCAGTGAGGAATGGCAATCTGGGTTCACTGACTGGTCTGATATAAGGGAGGTTCCCTCCCATGATGGTTGCTGGTGATCAATTGTTCTTGTCTCAATTGTGGTTCCTGGTTCATTTGGAAGCTTGCTGAGTCTTGCCTGCATTTTCTGCTATCAGATAAGATATTTTCTGCTTTTATTTTTGTGCTTGCTTTTTGCATTTTTCCCTGCACTTCTGTGGAGGTCAGCCAGGTCCCCTCCGGGGGCTTGTGCTCCTCTCAGTTTATCTGGAGCCACTGTGTTTTGTACTTTGCTTTTTGCAGTTTTTTCAGTGGCTGCGGCTTAGTTTTGTTACACCAGAGAACTGATTTAGGTGGTAGAGGTCGTGTGATCTCAGGTGTTTTTGCAATCAGTAGAGCTGGTATTTTTTAGGGTTTTTTTTGGATTGCAGTAGTATTCTTTCCTGTACTTTTCTGTCTGGACAGATTGGGTCCCAGCATTTGCTCATTCTATTTTCTGTCTGTGTCCGTATTTCTTCTTGTCTAACCACCATTACATGTTTGGGGGCTTCCTATTTTCTTTGGGGATCTGCTCCGGGGCAGATAGCTTTCATCTTTCTGCCTTTAGGTGTAGTTATCTCTCAGGCTGTGACGAGGCGTCTAGGATAAACGTAGGAACGCTCCACGGCTACCTCTAGTTGTGTGGTTAGTTCAGGTTACTGCAATCCAATAGGTTCCGGCCTCTCTGATGTATTGCCGTTTTTGCTTACTCTCCTCAGCTACCAAAACATAACAGTTGCCCTTGTTTAAAACGCCTTTATCTTTTGACAGAGACACCTTAAAGGAATTATCTAATGTGAGATCAACAAGAGTCAGTCCCGGCCCAGGAATGATCTGGATTCTACGGGTCTACAATAAGCATTTTACTAGCAATTAAAAGTTTGCCCATCTCTACTTACTTTAAACCTGTCTGATAATCCATAGTCGAATGACAGCAGAACATCAACTTTGCGGTCTTCCCGGAGCAGTGGAGGAAAGCTGGCATTAATGTAGTACGCACTGTCGACAAGGCAAAGCTCTTCAGCAGACGGTGTCAGATAGTTTGGAGAGTTATCCAGTTCTGTATCTAAATAGCAGAACAATGTTCATTACAGTCAAATCAGAAAAACACTTTTCATAGACTGGCCTATCCATCGCCCCTTTGAAGAAGCCATGGCGAAACACGCGTACACCATCATGGCTTATTTACCAAATATATTTAGTATCTATTATATAGATAATGTGGAGGCGCATAACACATATGATCCCGTTTGCTTATGCATTATTCCCATTGTCTTATTTTTAGTGATCACCACCTGACTTCTCACCCACATTTATATATATTTTTATACTTTAGTATATATCAGCCATATTGGCAAATATTTCTGGCTCTATACCATAATATATGTATTTTTTACATCCATATGATATACAGTCAACTTTTCACTGTGGTGACACATCAGTTACCTTCAGGCAGAGCTTGGTTACATTATTTTCTAGCACAACTAGCAAGTGGACTTGTTTGGGCAACTAACATAGATTATGTGACCCTACCAACTGATTATTATATGTTTGGCATATTTTTGTCCTATCTTTATATATATATTTTGGCTGCATTATCATAAAACTTGTATATACATCTCTTGCCCATGTTTTTGTATTTTCTTTGGTACGTTTTTAGCCGTAATCATCACTATTTTTTTATGTTTTTTCTCATGTTTACTCTAATATTATATCTAATAAAGATTACTTATTGTATATGCAGTCATTTCTTCGTAAAATTTATCTAAAGGGCAGAGTAAACTTCATTAAAGTCAAATCAGCAACATACATTTCACAGACCAGCCTATCCAAAATTCTGATTTTTCATAAAAAAAATGCTTATTGTTTAAGCAAATACATCACAATATTCCCCGTATACATTTATAGGTTGTGTTCTGTTATGATGTCTTTATTGTGTCATCATAAAACTAATACTAGATCATTAGGAGGCATGCACGCTCCACCCCGCCACCTCATTAAGACCACCGTGAAGATCGCCAGTCTTGATAAATCAAAGCCATAGTGTCATTACAGATGTGACTTTTTAAGCTACCGTATTTTATTTATTTCCTAGATTAAACTATAATTTTTTCATTGGGGAAAACTGGAATGTTGGGGCAGGTTGTTTTTTTTACTTTTTTTTTTTTGATAAAAAACATTTCTTTACAATGTTTCTTAGTCCCTCAAGAGTAGAGATGAGCGAATATGTTCGGAATCGGTCGCTGAATCAGAATTTGCCATATTTGTACCCTATTCGTGGTGAATTAATGTTTGATGATTGGTCCCAAACACATTCATTCATTTCTACTGCCATTGACTCCAATGACGTTCGGCGAATATTGGAAAACCAATTTTCGGAGCCGATCATAATAGGAACTGAATTTTGAAAAATTCGCTCAACTTTACTCAAGAGGACTTGAACATGTGATCGCATATGAACACATTAGATGAACTACGTGATCATGACTGACACAGACATCAAAAAGTCTTAAGGGGTTAAAATGATTTTGATACCGTAAAAATGGCACGCAAAGAAAACCAGACAATACAAAAATAGGAAATAAAAGGAGGCAACACTCTAAAAAGAGGGGTAGACGGTATTTATTCTATTGGACGTTAGTCACCCACCATTACCAAGAAGGAGGTACAACAGTGTAAGTGTCTGCACATCACAAATATATTTGCACTGACCTAGGAGAGTTGTGTCAAGATCTTTGGGGACTTTGAATTAGGATTTCAAATTGACTTTTACCCTTCGCAATAAATAACATTGCTGTTGTCTTGTCTTCTAAGTTGCTCCCATCATTACTAACGAATAAGGGGTAACTAACAAAAGTAATGGTGGAGTAACCTGCTGAGCCCTGCTCCATTGTAAGATTTGGCTCCCATGGGACGATAGGCAGCCGTTTACTTCTGCATACATTCTCAGTACAAGTAAATATCCTTCACTTACCATCAAATGTAGAGAATCCTTCATGTGTGGAATACTCTTTATGCATCTGCAATCCTTTCATAAAATTGTGATGCTCCCCATCAAGAGGACGAGTGGTTAAAATGTCTCTGATTGTAGGTTGAAATCACTCGTTGGTTCAACAAGACGTGTGGACAGACCTGACGACGTTGACCTCCTCTTCCTCAAATTTTCTTCTTCATCATCATCTATTTAAACAACAAAAAAACCTAAACATTTAGCGATCCAGAGACAGCCGCAAATGACTGAGCTTGACGCCAACCACCATTTTACAGTCAATGTGATGAATAAAATTACGGTTAATGTGCAGATTGTCGCTTCTTAGGGAATAAGTTCAACATTAACTTTTATTTCTTTGAAACTTACTTCCAATAAGCAGCGTGTGATCCTTGGAGACACTAAGAATTTTTACTTAATTTTTTTTTCTGTGAGACAAATTGTAGTTGAATTTGAATGAGCCCCATATATATTACTATATAATGGACTAATAAAAGGTCAATAAGGCACAATACTCCTGTTGTTTTTATGACTTTATAGTAAAAGTTACCTGGTAATTTTTGTTCTAAGGGTTAGTGCGGTTAGGGTTATATAACATTTTTTTTTATAGTTATACATACATACACAAAAGAAAACAGCGGCTTCTGTAAGTGCTGAGATGTACACGAACATTGAATATATGAAATTTAGACTGCATTACTGCTAAATACTTTAAGGTACTTAGCTCACAAATTGGTCAAATCATGAGTCCACCAGCCATGACAAAGTGTACTTTTCTTGGCCAATTTATGCAAAGTGCTGCAATATGCTTTTGTATGTACATTATACAGTCATGGATGCTTGCACCTGTTCACATTTGCTTTATTCCACTGGAGGTAAGTATCACACACATACACAGACCCGTCCCAGTAAAATGACTGTAAGGCTGCATTCCCACGATGAGCTTTTGGTGCATTTTTGACTCTGCATATTTTTGCTGCATCAAAAAACGCACCTTACCGTCCATCAACGTGAATGGGATTTCTAGAAATCTTATGTCCACTGTGCTTTTTTTTTTTTTAAACTCGGCATAAATTGACGTGTGGTGCGTACTTCAAATCCACAGCATGTCAATGTCTATTGTGAGTACACTGAGTTCGATGTGCAGAATTTCCCACAGACTTGTCTCCTTTGGCACCCCACGGTTGCATTGCAGGGAGCTAATAGTTTTCTGAAGAGACCCTCTCCAACCTCTTAAATGCCCCTATCAATTGTAATTGTAGCTAGCTCCAATCTTAGCAGTTACTCTCAGTAAAACACAGCTGGCACTGCATGGACCGGCCTCAGCTCCTGAGCCCGCTGTATACTGTATGTGCACAAGCCTGCCATAAACATATGGCGGATGCTGCGAAGGGGTATAAGACATCTTACCACCCAACCAGATCTGTACACTTCACTAAGGTGCATCTTCAAAACAGTGCTGTGTACAGATGTGTGCCCCTGGTTTGGCAGACATACCCAGTCATGTCGCAAGGCTCTATAATGGATCAAACACTAACAACACAAAATGTAAAAAAAAAAAAATGGAAAAGTTGCACAGACAGAACTCTGTGGCAATAATTTGTGAGGCTATAAGTGCGGTGGCAGAGCTACACATGGACTACATATAAAGAGGTTAATAACCAATTAATTCAGTGTGATCGGTAAACAAATTGAACTCTTATTTTATAAGAACGCACATACTCACCCAGCTCGTGCACAGCATCCCTGGTAAATCTGTGCCAGAAATTTTCAGAGCTCACAGCAGCATACCAGGCGTCCATCAGGTTTATTGAAAAGATGTTACTCCATAATCCTGAGCAAAGAGAGGAACAAACAAAGCATTAAAGCAGTGCGGATCAACTACGGCTATATTCACATGTGTCATATACATGTTCTGCTATCCAATTTATGGGTCAAATTTTCCCATTCAAGCAAAAAGATCCATAAAAAAAAAATCACATGGATGCCATCTGATTTACAATAGTGTGCTGTCTGTTTTTCACAGACTAATCCTGGGTGATGCTTGCAAAACTTCGGTCATGTTTTTCTCAAATAAGAAAAAAAATGACACAAATGATTAAAATAGATATGATGATCAAAAGGGGATGAGAATTAGATCCAACACACTGATGAAATTCTGTTGCATGTCCATCCTGTGAAGCCAGCAGCCAATCAGCGGCCACCGATTAGCTGCAGCTGTCTCGTGACAATGTATATGCCAGCAGACCGGCGGAGAACACAGGGCTGAGAGTGGAGAATTGGTTCTGGTCTGGCAGGTCAGTAAACATTGTTTTGCTCCTTTATACTGCAACCTGGGACCATTGATATGGAGTTGACCAGTAGTGGACAACACTTATATTCCCAAAACCGACTGACCAGTATCCTTCAGTCCATGAAAGATCTTTGATCTTTGCTTGTCATCTCCCACCACTGTTGTAAGGATTTCTGTTGTGCATCTCCGATTTTTTTTGGAGCTCAATACCCTAACATGTCAGACTTTCCACCAACATCTAACCTTGTAAAAGACAACTGGAAAAACTAACTCTTCCATCCAGCCTCTACTACACAACTCAATAAGCAGCTCTGATCTTCAGTTATCGTCTCTCCCCCCTTTCCCATGTAGACTGAGTCCTGGCGAACAGGGTCCTCTCTACCTCTGCACCATTTTAGCCTTTATGTTGATTGTACTTTTTATTGTTCTTTTATATTATGTATTTTTTAATGGACCTTTTTATTAAAAGAGTTATACAAGAACTATAAAAGTACAAATGGTTACAATAAAAGCTGATGCAGCTTGTATATACCTCAGCAGAATGAGTTGTACATAGTTTATAAGCTGCACTATAATAAAGGAAAGCATTAGTCAAAACCGCTTCTGCGTACAGTACTGTGCAAAAATTTTGTTCAGCAGTAGAATAAATTTGGACCCAATCAGACGCCTCCCTGATAGTATTGCATGATGGATAAATGTCTGTGACAAGAAATTGGCAATGATTAGGACCATAGATGCAGTGATCGATCAGCCAAGGAAACTTGGTGCATCAGATGAAAGACACATCCATACTTTCCTTTGAAATCAAAAGATGTCAAGCAGTGCCATCAACTCAGAACTGGCAGAAACCAGTTGTACCCAGCTACATCCATCTAGTATGCATGAAATCATAGGAACTGGGGAAAAACATGGCAGCAGAAGCTCTCGACCGATCAGTCAAAATGTGAAATATTTTGCTATAACAGAACGCAGCTTTTCTAAGGGCTGAAGAAATGTCCAATGACGAGTGTCTACAGGAACAGTGAAGAACAGCTTGTGGCTGCATTTCAGAAAATACAGTTGAGAATTTGGTCCAGATTAATGATGTTCTCAATGCAAAGTAATTTTAGCAGATAACTATCCATCATTCAATCCCATCAGGCATCAGTCTGATCAGTTCCAAATTTATACCGCAGCAGGACAATGACCCCACACATAACAGCCAATATCATTAAGAGCCATCATCAGTGTAATGAAGAAGGAGTCTTGGAAGTGATGATTTGGCCCTCACAGAGCCCTGGTCTCAGCACCATCCAGGAGTATATGGAAGAACATCTAGAGAAGATCTGTGGTAGCTTCTCGAAGATATTTGGAAAAATCTCTCTACAAAGTTCCTTAAAAAACTGTGCAAGTACCTAGAACTGATGCTGTTTTGAAGGCAAAGAGTGGTCACAGCAAATATTAATGTGATTTAGATTTCTTTTTTGTTTTTTCACTTGGTATTTTATTAAGCAATAAAAATAAACCATTAACTACCTATTTTATGCAAGCACTTACTTTGCTGCATTTTTTCCACATGAGCCTAAAACATTTTGCACAGTACTGTCTCTCTTTTATATTATGCATTAGTACTCTTCTGTATTTCAGATGTACCGTATTTTTTGGACTATAAGACACACTTTTTTCTGGCTGGTGCAGTTCACACGTGTGCACGATGTTAAAGAAAATGAATATTCACTGCTCCCCACTCCCATAGTCCCTCCCACCTCTATGCACTGAAGCCGACGCGGAAAGGTGGGAGGGACTATGGGAGTGGAGCGCATTGAATATTAATTTTCTTTAATAGCAGGCACACCGTTAGCCCCAGCAGGCGGCTGCTGCAAGCTGCTGGGCGATCACATGTGCCCGCTATTAAAGAGAATTAATAGTCACTGCTCCCCAAGCCTATGGGAGTGGAGAGCAGTGAATATTCATTCTCTTTAACACTCGGCTAGAATTTTATAAAGATCTATATGCATCCAAGCTGCAATTTAGTAGAGAACAGATCTTATTCTACCTTAGGGAAATCAAACTACAGACATTCAGCAGTAAAGATCAAGAATTTTTAAATAGACCATTACAGCTGGAGGAGTTACAAATGGCTGTAGCCTCTATGGCTAATAACAAATCTTCAGGACTAGACAGGCTTCCCACAGAAATATATAAGAAATTTGGAAATATTCTACTTCCCCACTTACTGGCTACCTTAGAGGATGCGGTGAAGGGGGGAACCCTACCCCATTCAATGCAAGAGGTGGTGATAGTAGTCATACCTAAGCCACATAAAGACCCTTTAATCCCTGACTCATACAGTCCCATCTCTTTATTGTCAACTGATGTCAAAATTATTGCGAAGGTTCTGGCGTCTAGATTGAATACAGTAATTTTTACAGTTATCCATATTGATCAGTCAGGCTTCATGCCTGCTTGATCCACAGCTGTTAATATCCGGAGATTGCTTCTTAATCTTCAATTGCCGGTGGATGGTGATGGGGCTAGAGCTGTATGTTCTCTGGATGCCACTAAGGCGTTCGATTCTGTTGAGTGGGAATATTTATGGGCGGTGTTTGAAAAGTTTGGTATAGGACCTAGTTTTATTTCATGGGTTAAAGTGCTGTATGGTAGGCCGATGGCTAGATTTCAGGTAAATGGACACCTCTCCCCAGCTTTTGGACTGAGTAGAGGTACGAGGCAGGGGTGCCCGTTGTCTCCCCTGCTCTTTGCACTGGCCATTGAACCCCTGGCATCAGTTATCAGGGAGCATCCAGGAATAGTTGAGTTTCGTAGAGGGAACAGTGAAGAGAAGGTCGCGTTATACGCTGATGATACTTTATTATTTCTGGCTAAAACTTCTGAGTCCCTTCCTATAGCAATGGAAACGATAGAAACATTTGGAAAATACTGTGGTCTGAAGATTGGAGCAAATCAGTTATACTTCCATTGGATAATACAGATGAAAATGCTTCCCATTACATTAACTCGGGTTTACAAGTGGTATCGGAGTTTAAATATTTAGGCATCAATATATTGGCAAAAATAAATGATTATGAGAAGCTGAATCGTGATCCAGTCTTAATTAAATTTAGAGGTAAACTAGGTGCCTGGTCTAAGTTACCGTTGTCGGTTGTCGGCCGTGCTAACCTGGTCAAAATTATCTGGATGGCCCAATTCCTGTATGTTGTACACAACTCCGCAGTATGGATAAATCGGAGGTTTTTCTTTAGAGTCAGTCAGGAGCTTGAAAAATTAATATGGGGCAAACAGACTCCAAGAATCAAACTGGAAACATTGCAAAGAAATAAAACAATTGGAGGCTAGCGGTTCCTAACCCATGGGTATATTATGTGGCATCTCAGCTTCAACATATTCGGGGATAGGACGACCCTGGGGGAGGTGGAGCTCAGTGTACGTTGCTGCAGCACTATTTCCAATCAGATAAACTCTATGAGGTATTGGAGGAGCTTAAGTTTAGGACACTTGGAGGCAAAATACCGACTATGCTGTTATGTCATAAACTTTGGGGGATGGTGAAAAAATATACAAGGAAGAGAAGGTGTTTTACAATTTGCGTCATTATGGAACACTCCATGGCTTCCGAATCTATACCAACTGGTGGGATTTGGCTCCTGGAGTGCCAAGGGTTTAAACAGATTTAATCAAGTGCTGATAGGTGATGTGATTAAGAAATTCTCACAGCTGCAAAGCGAATATGGGTTACCTCCCTCTAAATTCTATAAATACTTACAATTTAGACACGCATGCGGACGGAATTGTTTTGGATGGAGGGGTACCCCGAAACTCAATAATACAGAGAATAGCTAATCTACACAGTTCTTCTGGACTGATCTCATTACTTTATAACATTCTCTTAGGGCCTGTGCACACGTTGCGGATTCCTAGCGGTTTTGCCGTGGCAAAACCGCTTACACAATACAACACATTATGGCCTATGGGATTCCGCAATGCTGTGCACATGCTGCGGGTTTTTCCGCGGCGGAATCGCATCGCGGAACAATCCGCAGCATGATCATTATTTTTTTGCGGAACCGCGGCGATTCCGCCGCCATAGGAATGCATTGAACCGATTACTTTCCGCATGTGGCTATGCCCACCATGCGCAAAGTAAGCGGTTCATGTGCGGATGGTACCCAGGGTTTGGAGGAGAGGAGACTCTCCTCCAAGCCCTGGGTACCATATCCATGTAAAAACAATAATTAAAATAAAAAATAATGATATTCTCACCTTCCGGCGGCCCCCACAGCTTTCCCGCCTCTCAGCGACGCTCCCGCCAATCCCGTTCCCAGTGATGCATTACGTGAATCACCCCAGATGACGTACCGGTCTCGCGAGATGCTACGTCATCGGGGTGATTGTCGCAAAGGACGCCTGGGAACGCGATTGGCCGGGAGCGTCACTGAGAGGCGGGAAAGCTGCGGGGGCTGCCGGAAGGTGAGAATATCATTATTTATTATTTTTTTTATTATTTTTACATTAGATCTTTTTACTATTGATGCGACATAGGCGGCATCAATAGTAATAAGTTGGTCACACGAGTCAAACACTTGTTTGACTCGTGTGACCAACCAGTCAGATCGCCTGTAAAACGCTAGCATTCTGCAGGCTAATTACGCTTGCAAAACGCTAGTTTTTAGCAGGAATACGCATACCGATAATATGCGTATTTCCCGCAGCAGGGAGGTGCGGAATTGCCTTAGACATTACATTGACAAACCAGCTGATGCGAACATAAGAGAAATGGGAGAGTGCAATGTGACCCATAGAGGAAAATCACTGGACAGATATACTGGAAAGAGTTTCACAGCTGTCTTTAAGCAAATCCCATAGACTGTCCCATATATATGTGTGATACACCAGGTATACAGGACACCTCAATTCTTATTTAACATAAGATTTCGTTCAAGCCCCCACTGTCCTAGATGCAAAACTAACATGGCAGATATGTTTCATATGATGTGGAACTGTCCTAACTTGGTGTCCTTTTGGAAGAGTGTTGTAGCAACGATTAACAGAGTTTATTGAGTTGATATAGAGCTTACACTGTTAGTATGTATATTGGGATATGTTGAAGATCTGTCTATTGATGAGTACGGCAAAATTGCGGCGGCACGTATGTTATATATGGCAAGAAAATTGATAGCCCAAAAATGGATAGCTGATCAGGAGCCTATGATATCAGAATTTAGTGATAAAGTTAACTGGTTAGTAAATTTGGAAAAAGACATACCTAAAAAGAGATGCTATCTCTAAATTTGACAAGATATGGGATCTATGGATTCATGGCTCTGGTTTGACATCGAGGGAACTGAGGAGATTTCGCCTCGGCTTGCTTTGATTTATGTTTATATGATGCCTCAAATTAAACTTCTTTGAAAATTAATTAAAATGTTATTAGTTCTTCCACAAGTTATATGTAATAGATTCACCAGCACAAGCACAGCGTCATCAGAAATGGGGGATGGATCTGGAAAAAGATCTGCAGCATTGACATTGGGGGATAAGCTGCCTGCCTTAACTGTCTCCCAAAGCGACGTGAGAAGACAGTTTAGCAGACTTGTTATTGGCAAAGCAGCTGGGCCTGATGGCCTCAGCCCACATGTCCTCAGAGCAAGTGCCAACCAACTGTGTACTGTCTTCCAGCACCTGTTTAACTGGAGCCTTCAATCACAGGGGTACCAGAACTGTGGAAGACCACCTGCCTGGTGCCGGTTCCTAAGACCACTTTTTCAACTTCCCTACAAGACTATCGTCCAGTGGCCTTAACATCGCATGCTATGAAGTCCTTGGAGAGAATAATACTCGCCTACTTGTGCCCGAGGGTGAGGGCCTACACTGACCCCCTGCAGTTTGCGTACCAGCAGAGATTGGGGGTGGATGATGCTGTAGCGTCTCTGCTACATACAATGCATTCGTTCTTGGACAATGATGGAACTGCAGTGCGCGCTATGTTCTTTGACTTCTCTAGTGCTTTCAATACCCTACAGCCGCTCTTACTACGTAATAAGTTGACTGCTATGGCGGTAGATGAGGGGATGGTGAACTGGATAAGTGACTACCTAACAGACAGGCCGCAGTTTGTAAGGATGGGGGAGGTGGTATCTGGCAGTGTACGGAGCAGTGTGGGAGCCCCTCAGGGTACAGTGCTGTCACCCTTCCTCTTCTCATTGTATACAGCTGACTTTCAGTATAAATCTGATTTTTGTCACCTCCAAAAATTCTCAGATGACTCCGTGATTGTAGGGGGCATTGTGGGGGACGGGGGGAGGAGGAATATAGAAGGGTGGTTTCTGACTTTGTGGATTGGTGTCAGACTAACTGTCTAGAACTAAATGTAAAGAAAACCAAGGAGATGGTGGTGAGTTATAGAAGGAAAAAGGAAGATTACATACCAATCACCATTGCTGGCCAGGAGGTTGAGATTGTTGAGAGCTACAAATATTTGGGGGTTCACCTTGACAGTAAACTCGATTGGAGGTGTCATACAGAAAAGGTTTACAAGAAGGAAATGAGCAGACTGTACTTTCTGCGGAAGCTCAGGTCGTTCAATGTGTGCAGTAAAATGCTGGAGATGTTCTACCAGTCCGTTGTAGCAAGCGCCATCTTTTTTGCTATCATTTGCTGGGGCAGTAGTGTGCGAGTAGCTGACGCTAATAAACTCAACAAACTTATCAAGAAGGCAAGCGCAGCTGTTGGCCTCCATCTTGACTCTTTTGAGGAGGTATTGGAGGATAGAATTCAGAAGAAGTGTAGGGCAATAATGAACAATAACACACACCCACTATACGAGCTGTTCTTGAATCAGAAGAGCACATTCAGCAGCCGTCTAATCCTACTAAGGTGCAAGAAGGAGAAATTCAGGAAATCGTTTGTACCTACTGCTATGGGGATGTATAATAATTTCCTAAGGGTGGTAGAAAATAATGACTGATGGCTGGGTACTAATGTCAATTAACATTATCTTATATATACCTGAACTACACTCTTTTATTTATTATGTAATGTTGGCACACCTGTGCAAGATTTGTGTCCTAATATTTTATGTACTGCTGTTTGTATTGCTGCTGTAATACTGTAATTTCCCCCGGGATCAATAAAGTGTATCGTATCGTAATTGGTTTGACTATTGTTACTATGTTCAAATATTTGTTCATCTAATTATGCTGGTTTTGCAGAGCCAAGATGTATAAATAACTCATGATTAATGCTTCTTAAAGTTGGGGGGTGGAGAACTGTGTTTCTCCAATGTTTGTCTGGTTGTTGCTGTTTTTCCCTTTTTTTTGTGTAAATTTTTATAAAAAATAAAAAAAAAATTGATTAAAAAGGAATATTCATTCTCTTTAATAGCGGGAACATGTGATCGCCAAAGCCTCAGCAGGAGCAGGCGGCTTGGGCCAACAGTGTGCCTGCTATTAAAGAAGATGAATATTCACTGCTCTCCACTCCCAAGGTCCCAGGTGTGGCGAGCAGTGAATGTTCCAGCAGCTGACCTCGCCGTGTGGGGGTATATTGCAGTGATGTCATGTGCTGTAACATGCTGAAATGAGCCGCTGGCATCAGAAGCCACGAGGCAGCAAAGGGAAGGTGAGTAGAATAGTAAATTTTTTTATGTGTGCAGCGTGATGGAGGCCATGTATGCCAGGGTTGTGAAAGGGGCTCATGTATACCAGGAAGACATGCCATGTATACCAGGATTGAGATGGGGGCCCATGTACACTAGGAAGGGGGCGCCATATATACCAGCCAGGATGGGGCCATACATACGAGAATGGGGGATATTAGTACAGAATTGGGGGACATTACCCTTATAACAGTGTCAGCAGAAGACCCCCCCATAACAGTGCGTTGTGACCACATTTTTTGCTTAATTTTTTTTTATATTTTCCACCTCTAAAACCTAGGTGCGTCTTATGGTCCGGCGCATCTTAAAATCTGAAAAATACAGTATGTACTGTGACAGAGTTGCTGGTGAAGTGATAGAGGGGAGATATGTGTCACTGCACATGATGGCGTCAGTGATATAAAACCAGAGTAGTTTCCTCCAGCACACTATGTGTTGAGAGGATGAAATGAGAGTTATGTTATGGGCTGCTTTTAGTGGACCTCCATAGAACAGGTTAGAGGGGGGTCCACCATATCTCCACCTGCAGAGTCATGACAGGACCTGTGTGATGTCAGGATCATATGATTAGTTATGTGGTTGAGGAGTCACATGGCCTGGGCTTAAATGGCTGAAGGCCCGAGCTTTCAGTGTTCAGCATGTGCCTGGAGAGGGGGCACTCCAGGAAAGTGTGGCTGGGACTTGTAAACCTGAACAGTTTGTGTTCTGCCAGCCGTGAGCGGGAGGAACCTCGCTCACAGAAGGACTCTGTTTGTTCTGCCACTATTTTTGTTTTGTTTTCCTGTTTTGCCCAAAGGGCTGTTTTTTCTTTACTACACCTTGGTTTGTGCTGCCTACAATAAACCAAAGGAAGTTCTTAAAGCCACAGTGTACCGTGTCTACCTCAGTGTGTAGCCGAGTGAGCCGATCTACCACAGGTGGTGTTAGAAGTGCAGGAAGTGTTTCCAGTGAACAAGTGGTACGGCTACAAGCCAGTGTACGACATCAGGCAAGATGGAGGACTTGTTGAAACATTTGCTACAAGCACAGCACCAACAGCAACTACAGCACCAGCAGCAATTACAGCAGCAATAGATGGCGCAACAAGAGACAAGTGTTGTGAATGGACTTGAAATGAGTTCTGAGCAGAGGCTCCCTCTGGTGGTTACAAGCGGTACTGGACTGTCCAGTGAAGATTGTGAGGAGTGGGAATCAGGTGTTACTGACTGGTCTTATATAAGGGAGTCGCCTTCCCATCAGGGTTGCCAGTGATCAATTGTTCTGGTCTCACTCCATGATTCCTGTTTCCCTTGTAGCCTGCTGTGTCGTGTCTGCATCTCCTGCTAACAGATAAGACATTTTCTTCTTTTTGTTTTTGTGCTTTATTTTTGCATTTTGTCCTGCACTTCTGTGGGGGCCTTCAGGGTCCCCTCCGGGGGCTTTTGCCCTCTCAGTTTAGTTCAGCCACTGATGTTTGTACTTTTGCTTTTTCCAGTTTCTTCAGTGGCTGCTGTTTTGATTTTGTTACACCAGAGAACTAATTTAGGTGGTAGAGGTCGTGTGATCTCAGGTGTTTTTGAAATTAGTAGAGTTGGTGCTTTGCAGGGTTTTTTGGGATTGCAGTAAGTACCCTTCCTATCCTTTTCTATTTAGTTAGTTTGGGCCCCAACGTTTGCTCATACTATTTTCTGTCTGTGTCAGTATTTCTTCTTGTCTAACAGCCATTACATGTTTGGGGGCTTTCTATGTTCTTTGGGGATCTGCTCCGGGGCAGATAGCTTTCCTATTTCTATCTTTAGGTGTAGTTAGTTTCTCAGGCTGTGACGAGGCGTCTAGGACCAACGTAGGAACGCTCCACGGCTGCCTCTAGTTGTGGTGGTTAGTCAGGGTACTGCAATCTCATAGATTCCAACTGCTCTGGTGTATTGCCTTTTTTACCTGCACTCCTCAGTTACCGAAACATAACAGTATCACCGGCCTAAAATTTAAAGTTGTATGGTACTCACAGAAGGGAAAAATATTGTGAAAGAAAAAACGGTTGTCAGAGTTGTCAGAGATATTTTTCTGTTTGTTGCATTTTTTTTTTTCCCCTCTGTATCTCTGGGTGCTGGGGAGGATTTTTTCTCTCAATGGAGTTTGCACAGTTGTCTGGCCGTGTGGATCAGCTTGCCACTGAGGTTCAGAGTATTGCTGCATATCTTGCTAGGTTGCCTGTTGTGGAACCTAGGATTCCCGTGCCAGATTTGTTTTTGGGGGATCGAGCTAAGTTTCAGAATTTCAAAAATAATTGTAAATTGTTTTTTGCCTTAAAATCTAAGTCCTCAGGGAACGCAGCGCAGCAGGTTCAAATTGTCATCTCTCTCCTGCGCGGCGATCCTCAGGATTGGGCTTTTTCCCTGACACCTGGGGATCCTGTTTTGAGTGATGTTGATGCATTTTTTCAGGCTTTGGGGTTATTGTACGATGAGCCTAATGTCACTGATCAAGCTGAAAAAGCCTTGTTGGCATTAAATCAGGGGCTTGATGACGCTGAGTTATACTGTCAGAGATTCCGTAGGTGGGCAGTCCTGACCAAGTGGAATGACGACGCTTTGGCGGCCCTTTTTCGGAAGGGTCTGTCAGATAAGGTAAAGGATGTTATGGTGGGATTCCCTGTCCCCTCTGGTCTCAATGATTCTATGTCATTAGCGATTCAAATTGACAGACGTTTGCGTGAGCGGAGAAGTATGCGTGGAATAGTGTTGCCTTGTGAACCTGCTTCTGAGTCCATGCAGTGTGATAGAGTGGTGTCTGGGGCACAGCGCCATGAGTTTCGAAAGCGCAATGGGTTATGTTTCTACTGTGGTAATGCCTCTCATGCTATTTCAGTCTGCCCTAAGCGGGGAAGACGTTTTGCACGCTCAGTTGTCTTGGGTAGTGTTCAGACTAAGTTTTTATTAACTGTCACTCTGATATGCTCTCTGTCCTCATTTTCTGCTCAGGCTTTCGTTGATTCTGGAGCAGCTATTAACCTGATGGATTATGATTTTGCTAAACGTTGTGGGTGTCCCTTGATACCCCTACAGAAGTCTATTCCCCTACTGGGGATCGATTCTACCCTTTGGCTGAGAATAAACCTCAGTTCTCTACTCAGGTGATAATGAGGGTTGAACCTGATCATCAGGAGTGCTGCAAATTTTTGGTTCTGTATAATCTGCATGATATTATCGTACTGGATTTCCCTTGGTTGCAGTCTCATAATCCTGTTTTGGATTGGAAAACTGTGTCTGTAACCAGTTGGGGCTGCCAATGTGTTAATACCAACACTCCTGTTTTTTCTGCCTCCCCCCAGGCTCAGGATGTTCCTGACTTTTTGTTTGATTTTTCTGATGTGTTTAGCGAAAGTAAATCTGCATCCTTGCCTCCCCATAGGAGCTATGACTGCGCTATTGAATTAGTGCCTGGTAGTAAATTCCCTAAAGGTCGCCTTTTTAACTTGTCTGTACCTGAACATGACGCTATGCGGTCTTATATCAAGGAGTCATTGGAGAAGGGTCATATCAGACCATCCTCTTCACCCTTAGGTGCCGTTTTTTTCTTTGTGGCCAAAAAGGATGGTTCATTAAGGCCGTGTATTGATTATCGTCTTTTGAACAATATTACTGTGAAATATCAATATCCGTTACCCTTGATTTCTGACCTGTTTTCCAGGGTGAAAAATGCTACTTGGTTTACCAAGCTTGACCTCAGGGGGGCATATAACCTTATTCGCATTAAGCACGGGGATGAATGGAAGACGGCATTTAATACCCCTGAGGGGCATTTTGAGTACCTTGTGATGCCCTTTGGGCTCACTAATGCTCCTTCTGTCTTCCAGTCCTTCATGAATGACATTTTCAGGGATTTTGTGGATAAATTTCTGATTGTTTATTTGGATGATATCTTGATTTTTTTCCAATGACTGGGACTCTCATGTGAAACATGTTCGAACTGTATTCCAGATTTTGAGAGAGAATGCTCTGTATGTGAAGGGATCAAAGTGTCTTTTTGGCGTACAGAGGATCTCATTTTTGGGATTCATTTTGTCCCCATCTGTTATTGAAATGGACCCGGTCAAGGTTCAGGCCATCTGTGATTGGGTCCAACCTACTTCATTAAAGGCTCTTCAAAGATTTTTGGGTTTTGCCAATTTTTTTCGTAAATTTATTGGTAATTTCTCGGTTATTGTTAAACCTTTAACTGATTTGACCAAAAAGGGTTCTGATGTGGTGAATTGGCCTCCTGAGGCAGTCTCTGCATTTCAGGAACTTAAGCAGAGATTCACTTCTGCTCCTGTTCTACGGCAGCCTGATGTTTCTCTACCATTTCAGGTGGAGGTTGATGCCTCTGAAATTGGGGCAGGTGCCGTTTTGTCCCAAAGAGATCCAGAGACCTCTAAAAGTAACCCTTGTGCCTTTTTCTCTCGAAAATTTTCTCCTACTGAACGTAATTATGACGTGGGTAATCGGGAGTTATTGGCCATGAAGTGGGCTTTTGAAGAGTGGAGACATTGGCTGGAGGGAGCCAAACATCAGGTGGTGGTCCTTACGGACCATAAGAATCTGGTTTATCTGGAATCTGCCAAGCGACTTAATCCTAGACAGGCCAGGTGGGCCTTGTTTTTCACACGTTTTAATTTTGTGGTTTCATTTCTTCCTGGCACTAAGAATGTTAAGGCGGATGCCCTCTCGAAGAGTTTCCTGGCGGACTCTCCTGAGTTATCTGATCCTTCTGTTATTTTGAAAGAGGGTATAGTTCTTTCCGCCATCTCGCCCAATTTGAGACTGGCTCTGGAGGGGTGTCAGGAGGATAAGCCCGAGCGCTGCCCTGTTGGGAAATTGTTTGTCCCGGACCAGTGGAAAAAGAGTGTGATGTCTGAGATTCATTGTTCCGCGCTGGCCGGTCATCCCGGAATTTTTGGTACCAGAGACTTGGTTAGTCGGTCCTTTTGGTGGCCTACCTTGTCTCGTGATGTCAGGGAATTTGTGCAGTCCTGCGGGACTTGCTCTCGCTCCAAGCCTTGCTCTCGCTCTAGTGGTTTGTTGATGCCATTGCCTGTGCCCAAGAGACCATGGACCCATATCTCTATGGATTTCATTTCCGACCTCCCTGTTTCTCAGAGAATGACCGTCATCTGGGTGATTTGTGATAGGTTTTCCAAGATGATACATCTTGTGCCATTACCTAAGTTGCCTTCCTCCTCTGAATTGGTGCCTTTGTTCCTTCAGCACGTGGTTCGTTTACACGGCATTCCTGAGAACATTGTGTCTGACAGAGGAGTCCAGTTTGTTTCAAGATTTTGGAGGACCTTTTGTTCTAAACTTGGTGTTCAATTGTCTTTCTCCTCGGCGTTTCATCCTCAGACCAATGGTCAAACTGAGAGAACAAACCAGACATTGGAGACTTATCTAAGATGCTTTGTGTCTGCTGATCAGGATGACTGGGTCTCTTTTTTGCCTTTGGCTGAGTTTGCTCTTAATAATAGGGCTAGCTCTGCCACTTTGATGTCTCCATTTTTCTGTAATTCTGGGTTTCACCCTCGATTTTCTTCAGGACAGACGGAGGCTTCTGTCTGTCCAGGTGTTGACTCTGTTGTGAAGCGTATGCAACAGATTTGGGACCAGGTAGTGGAGAGGTTGTCCCTCTCTCAGGAGAGGGCCCAGCGGTTTGCTAACCGGCATAGGACTGATGGTCCTCGGTTTAAAGTGGGGGACTTGGTCTGGTTGTCCTCAAAAAATATTCCTATGAGAGTGGCATCTCCTAAATTTAAGCCTAGGTTCATTGGACCTTATAAGATCATGGAGATTCTTAATCCTGTTTCTTTTCGTTTGCTTCTTCCAGGGACATTTAAGATCCATAACGTGTTCCACAAGTCCTTGTTGAAGAGGTTTGTTGAGCCAGTGGTTCCTGCTGCTGTGCCTCCTGACCTTGTTTTGGTTGAGGGCAATCTGGAGTATGTGGTTGAGAAAATATTAGATTCTCGTTTTTCTAGACGGAAACTCCAGTATTTGGTTAAGTGGAGAGGTTATGGTCAGGAAAACAATTCTTGGTGTTTTGCTTCGGACATCCATGCTAGGAGACTCATCCGTGCGTATCATAGAACTCATCCTGACCGACCTGGTTGCTCAAGTGAGGGTTCGGTGACCCCTCCTCAAGGGGGGGTACTGTTGTGAATGGACTTGAAATGAGTTTTGAGCAGAGGCTCCCTCTGGTGGTTACAAGCGGTACTGGACTGTCCAGTGAAGA
>JARQOD010000001.1:400191753-400274742 GCA_033576555.1 Oophaga sylvatica
GGCCGGGGGGTTGGATTGTTGAGAGCTACAAATATTTGGGGGTTCACCTTGACAGTAAACCGTTGGAGGTGTCATACAGAAAAGGTTTACAAGAAGGAAATGAGCGTGTATTTCTGCGGAAGCTCGGGTGTTCAAATGTGTCATTAAAATGCTGGAATTTTTTTCTACAGGTTTACAAGCGCCATCTTTTTTGCTATCATTTGCTGGGGCAGTAGTGGCGAGTGTGACGCAATTTTAACTCAACAAACTTATCAAAAGGGAAAAGCGCAGTTTTGGCCCATTTGACTCTTTTGGAGGTATTGGGGTAATTCAAAAAAAGTGTAGGGAAAAAATGAAAAAAAACCAACCCCACTAACGAGCTGTTTTTAAAATAAAAAGAGCACTTCAGCACCTTAATCCTACTAAGGTGCAAGAGGGAAATTCAGGAAATCGTTTGTACCTACTGCTGGGGGGATGTATATAATTTTCCTAAGGGTGGTAGAAAAAAAGATGATGGCTGGGTACTAATGTCAATTAACATTATCTTATTTTTACCTGAACTACCTTTTTTTTATTATGTAATGTTGGCACACCTGTGCAAGATTTTGTGTCCTAATATTTTATTACTGCTGTTTTATTGCTGCTGTAATACTGTAATTTCCCCCGGGATAATAAAGTGTATCGTTAAAATTGGTTTGATATTGTTACTATGTTCAAATATTTGTTCACAATTAGTGGTTTTGCAGACCAAAAGATGTATAAAAAAACCTGATTAATGCTTTTAAAAATTGGGGGGGGGTGGGAATGTTTTTTCCCCCAATGTTTGTGGGGTTGTTGTTTTTTTTTTCC
This sequence comes from Oophaga sylvatica, assembly GCA_033576555.1. Lineage (NCBI taxonomy): Eukaryota > Metazoa > Chordata > Amphibia > Anura > Dendrobatidae > Oophaga > Oophaga sylvatica. The sequence goes on from JARQOD010000001.1 coordinate 400,192,582, forward strand.
CTTTTTTTTGTGAAATTTTTTAAAAAAAAAAAAAAAAAATTGATTAAAAAGGAAAATTATTTTTAATACGGGAACAGTGATGCCAAACCCCAGCAGGACCCGGCGGTTGGGGCCCCAAAGTGTGCCGTTTTTTAAAAATTAATATTCCTGCTTCCCTCCCGGTCCGGGGTGTGGCGGCAGTAAAAGTTCCAGCGCGACCTCGCCGTTTTGGGGGTATTTGCGTATGTCATGTCTGTAACATGAAAAAGACCGCGGGCCAGAAGCACGAGGCACAAAGGGAAGGGAGTAGAAAAGTAAATTTTTTTATGTGTGCGCGTGGAGGCCTGTATGCCAGGGTTTAAAAGGGGGGTCTTACCGGAAGAATCCCCTGTATACCAGGATTGAGAGGGGGGCCCCCTGTACACTAGGAAGGGGGCGCCATATATCCCCCCGGAGGGGGGCCTACAAAAAGGAAAGGGGGATATTGTACAAAAATTGGGGGGCTTACCCTTAAAAACATGTCAGCAGAAGACCCCCCCATAACTGCTTGTACCTTTTTTTTCTTAATTTTTTTTTTTTATTTTCCCCCTCAAAAACCCCAGGTGCGTCTTATGGTCCCCGCATCTTAAAACTGAAAAAAAAAGATGTACTGGACAGATTGCTGGTGAATGAAAATGGGAATATGTGTCACTGCACTGATGGGTCAGTGATATAAAACAGAGTAGTTTCCCCCACACTAGTGTTGAGAGGATGAAATGAGAGTTATGTTATGGGGCTTTTTTTGGGGCCTCCATAGAAAAAAAAGGGTTGGGGGGGTCCACCCCATCTCCCCTGCGATCTGACAGGGCCTTTTTGATTTTAGGTATATTTGTTTTTTGGTTGAAGTCACTGGTGGGGTTTTAAAGGCGAAGGCCCCCGCTTTCAGTGTAGCGTGCCCGGGAGGGGGCCCAGGAAAATGTGGCTGGGATTTTTTAAAACCGAACATTTGTGTTCTGCCAGCCCTGAGGGGAGGAACCTCGCTCACAGAAGGACTTGTTTTTCTGCCATATTTTTGTTTTTTTTCCTGTTTTTCCCAAAAAAGGGTGTTTTTTTTACTAACCTTGGGTTTGTGCTGCCTACAATAAAAAAAGGAAATTCTTAAACCACAGTTTTTACCCCTTTTACCTCGTGTGTAGCCGGTGAGCGTCTACCCCCGGGGTGTTAGAAGTGCGGAAGTGTTTCCCGGAACAAGGGTACGGTACAAGCCAGTGTCGACATCAGGCAAATGGGGGAATTGTTTAAAATTTGTACAAGCACAGCACCAACACAACTACAGCACCAGCAGCAATTACAGCGCAATAGTGGGGGAACAAGAGACAGTGTTTGAATGGTTGAATGAGTTTGAGAGGGCCCCTTGGTGGTTAAAAGCGGTACTGGACTGTCCGTAAGATTGTGAGGAGGGGGAACAGGTGTTATGACGGGGCTTATATAAGGAGTCCCTTCCATCGGGTTGCCGTAAAATTTTTTTGGTCTCACCCCATGATTCCCTTTTCCCCCTTTTAGCCTGCTGTGTCGTGTCGTCCCCTGCAACAGATAAGCTTTTCCCCTTTTTTTTTTTTTTGTGCTTTTTTTTGCATTTGCCCTGCACTTCTGTGGGGCCTTCGGGGGCCCCCCCGGGGGTTTTGCCCCCCCGTTAGTTCACCCTGTTTTTTTGTATTTTTCTTTTTCCAGTTTTTTTCGTGGCTCTGTTTTGATTTTGTTCCCCCAGAAACTTTTTTGGTGGTAGAGGTCGTGTGATCTCAGGTGTTTTTGAAATTAGGGTTTTGGTGTTTGCGGGTTTTTGGATTGAAAGTACCCCCCTATCCTTTTTATTGTTAGTTTGGGCCCCAAGTTTGTATTATTTTCTTCTGTGTAGTTTTCTTTTGTCTAACAGCCATTACATGTTTGGGGGTTTTTTTGTTTTTGGGGTCTGCCCCGGGGAGATAGCTTTCCTTTTTTTTTTTTAGGTGAGTTTTTTTCCCCGGTGTGACGAGGGGCTAGGCAACGTAGGAAGCCCCCGCTGCCTCAGTTGGGTGGTTAGCGGGTACGCAATTATAGTTCCAACGCTTGGTGTATTCCTTTTTTCTGCACTCCTATTTCCCCGAAACATAACTATCACGCCAAAATTTTAAAAAGTTGTGGGGTACTCCAGAAGGGAAAAATTTGTGAAAAAAAAAAGGTTGTCGAGTTGCGAGAATTTTTCTGTTTGTTGCATTTTTTTTTTTCCCCTCTATTCTGGGGCGGGGGGAGGTTTTTTTTTCTAATGGAGTTTGCACAGTTGTCTGCCGTGTGGATCATTTCCCCACTGAGGTTCAAGATTGTGCTATCTTGCTAGGTTCCCTGTTGGGAACCTGGTTCCCCGTCCAGATTGTTTTTGGGGGATCGGCTAAGTTTCAGAATTTCAAAAAAATTTTAAATTGTTTTTTGCCTTAAAATAAAAGCCCGGGAACGCAGCCAGCGGTTCAAATTGTATCTCTCCCCCCGGGGGCGATCCTCAGGTTGGGCTTTTTCCTGACCCGGGGGGAACCTGTTTTGAGTGATTTGTGCATTTTTTAGGCTTTGGGGTTTTGTACAGGCCTAATGTCATGTCAAGCTGAAAAAGCCTTGTTGGCAAAAACAGGGCTTGATGACGCGGTTAACTGTCAGAGTTCCCCTTGGGGGCAGCCTCCCCCAAGGGAATGCGACGTTTGGGGGCCCCCTTTTTCGGAAGGGTTGTCAGAAAGGGAAAAAGGATTTATGGTGGGTTCCCTGTCCCCCTGGTCTCAATGATTCTATGTTTTTACGATTCAAATTACAGCGTTTGCGTGAGGGAGAAAAAGTTGGTGGTTTTGTTCCCTTGTGCCCCTGCTTCTTCCATGCGTGTGTTTTGATGGTGTCGGGCACGCGCCATGAGTTTCGAAGCGAAAGGGGGTTTGTTTCTACTGTGGTAATGCCTCCATGTTTTTCGTCTGCCTAAGGGGGGAAAGTTTTGCACGCTCAGTTGGCTTGGGTGGTTCGACTAAGTTTTTTTTAAACTTCACTCTAAAATTCTTTGTCCTCATTTTTCAGGCTTTCGTTGATTTGGAGCAGCTATTAACCAGGATTATGATTTTGCTAAACGTTGTGGGTGCCCCCTTGATCCCCCTCAGAAGTCTATTCCCCTACGGGGGATCGATTCTCCCCCTTTGGCTGAGAATAAAACCTCAGTTCTCTCTAGGTGATAATGAGGGTGAACCTGATCATAGGGGGTGCTGCAAATTTTTGGTTCTGTATAATCTGCATGATATTATCGTATGGATTTCCCTTGGTTGCGTCTATAATCCCGTTTTGGATTGGAAAACGTGTCTGTAACCAGTTGGGGGTGCCATTTTGTTAATACCAACACTCCGTTTTTTTGCTCCCCCAGGGTCAGGATGTTCCTACTTTTTGTTTGTTTTTCTTTGTGTTTAGCGAAAGTAAACTGCACCTTGCCTCCCCTAGGGCTATGACTGCGCTATTGAATTAGTGCCTGGTAGTAAATTCCCTAAAGGTCGCCTTTTTAACTTGTCTGTACCTGAAATGACGCTATGCGGTTTAATCAAGGAGTCATTGGAGAAGGGGTCATTCAGACCATCCTCTTCACCCTTAGGTGCCCTTTTTTCTTTGTGGCCAAAAAAGGATGGTTATTAAGGCGTGTATTGATTATCGTCTTTTGAAAAAATTTATGTGAAATATCATTCCGTTACCTTGATTTTGACCTGTTTTCCAGGGTGAAAAATGTACTTGGTTTACCAAGTTGACCTCAGGGGGGCATATACCTTTTTCGATTAAGCCGGGGTGAATGGAAAACGGCATTTAATACCCCTGGGGGCATTTTAGTACCTTTTGATGCCCTTTGGGCTATAATGTCCTTCTGTCTTCCAGTCCTTCATGAATGACATTTTTAGGGATTTTGTGGTTTAAATTTCTGATTGTTTTTTGGTGATATCTTGATTTTTTTCCATGATGGGCTTCATGTGAAACATGTTCGAATGTATTCCAGATTTTGAGGAGAGAATGCTCTGTTGTGAAGGGATCAAAGTGTCTTTTTGGGTACGAGGATCTCATTTTTGGGATTATTTTGTCCCCATTGTTTTGAAATGGACCCGGTCAAGGTTCAGGCCATCTGTGATTGGGGGCCAACCTACTTCATTAAAGGTCTCTTCAAAGATTTTTGGGTTTTCCAATTTTTTTCGTAAAAATTTTTTGGTAATTTCGGTTATTGTTAAACCTTTAATGATTTGACAAAAAAGGGTTTTGATGTGGTGAATTGGCCTCTGAGGCGTCTTGCATTTCGGAACTTAAGCAGAGATTCACTTCTGCTCCTGTTCTACGGCAGCTGATGTTTCTTACCATTTTAGGTGGAGGTGATGCCTCTGAAATTGGGGGAGGTGCGTTTTGCCAAAAAAGATCCAGAGACCCTAAAAGTAACCCTTGTGCCTTTTTCTTCGAAAATTTTTCTCCTATGAAGTAATTATGCGTGGGTAATCGGGAGTTATTGGCCTGAAGTGGGTTTTGAAGAGTGGAGCATTGGCTGGGGGGAGCCAAAATCAGGTGGGGTCCTTACGGACCATAAATTGGGTTTTTCGGGGAAACTGCCAAGGACCTTAATCCCAGACAGGAAGGGGGGGCCTTGTTTTTCAACGTTTTAAATTTTGTGGTTTCATTTCTTCCTGGCACTAAGAATGTTAAGGCGGATGCCCTCTCGAAGAGTTTCCTGCGGACTCTCCTGAGTTATCTGATCCTTCTGTTATTTTGAAGAGGGTATTAGTTCTTTCCGCCATCTCGCCCAATTTGAGACTGGCTCTGGAGGGGTGTCAGGAGGATAAGCCCGAGCGCTGCCCTGTTGGGAAATTGTTTGTCCCGGACCAGTGGAAAAAGAGTGTGATGTCTGAGATTCATTGTTCCGCGCTGGCCGGTCATCCCGGAATTTTTGGTACCAGAGACTTGGTTAGTCGGTCCTTTTGGTGGCCTACCTTGTCTCGTGATGTCAGGGAATTTGTGCAGTCCTGCGGGACTTGCTCTCGCTCCAAGCCTTGCTCTCGCTCTAGTGGTTTGTTGATGCCATTGCCTGTGCCCAAGAGACCATGGACCCATATCTCTATGGATTTCATTTCCGACCTCCCTGTTTCTCAGAGAATGACCGTCATCTGGGTGATTTGTGATAGGTTTTCCAAGATGATACATCTTGTGCCATTACCTAAGTTGCCTTCCTCCTCTGAATTGGTTGCCTTTGTTCCTTCAGCACGTGGTTCGTTTACACGGCATTCCTGAGAACATTGTGTCTGACAGAGGAGTCCAGTTTGTTTCAAGATTTTGGAGGACCTTTTGTTCTAAACTTGGTGTTCAATTGTCTTTCTCCTCGGCGTTTCATCCTCAGACCAATGGTCAAACTGAGAGAACAAACCAGACATTGGAGACTTATCTAAGATGCTTTGTGTCTGCTGATCAGGATGACTGGGTCTCTTTTTTGCCTTTGGCTGAGTTTGCTCTTAATAATAGGGCTAGCTCTGCCACTTTGATGTCTCCATTTTTCTGTAATTCTGGGTTTCACCCTCGATTTTCTTCAGGACAGACGGAGGCTTCTGTCTGTCCAGGTGTTGACTCTGTTGTGAAGCGTATGCAACAGATTTGGGACCAGGTAGTGGAGAGGTTGTCCCTCTCTCAGGAGAGGGCCCAGCGGTTTGCTAACCGGCATAGGACTGATGGTCCTCGGTTTAAAGTGGGGGACTTGGTCTGGTTGTCCTCAAAAAATATTCCTATGAGAGTGGCATCTCCTAAATTTAAGCCTAGGTTCATTGGACCTTATAAGATCATGGAGATTCTTAATCCTGTTTCTTTTCGTTTGCTTCTTCCAGGGACATTTAAGATCCATAACGTGTTCCACAAGTCCTTGTTGAAGAGGTTTGTTGAGCCAGTGGTTCCTGCTGCTGTGCCTCCTGACCTTGTTTTGGTTGAGGGCAATCTGGAGTATGTGGTTGAGAAAATATTAGATTCTCGTTTTTCTAGACGGAAACTCCAGTATTTGGTTAAGTGGAGAGGTTATGGTCAGGAAAACAATTCTTGGTGTTTGCTTCGGACATCCATGCTAGGAGACTCATCCGTGCGTATCATAGAACTCATCCTGACCGACCTGGTTGCTCAAGTGAGGGTTCGGTGACCCCTCCTCAAGGGGGGGTACTGTTGTGAATGGACTTGAAATGAGTTTTGAGCAGAGGCTCCCTCTGGTGGTTACAAGCGGTACTGGACTGTCCAGTGAAGATTGTGAGGAGTGGGAATCAGGTGTTACTGACTGGTCTTATATAAGGGAGTCGCCTTCCCATCAGGGTTGCCGGTGATCAATTGTTCTGGTCTCACTCCATGATTCCTTTTTCCCTTGTAGCCTGCTGTGTCGTGTCTGCATCTCCTGCTAACAGATAAGACATTTTCTTCTTTTTGTTTTTGTGCTTTATTTTTGCATTTTGTCCTGCACTTCTGTGGGGGCCTTCAGGGTCCCCTCCGGGGGCTTTTGCCCTCTCAGTTTAGTTCAGCCACTGATGTTTGTACTTTTGCTTTTTCCAGTTTCTTCAGTGGCTGCTGTTTTGATTTTGTTACACCAGAGAACTAATTTAGGTGGTAGAGGTCGTGTGATCTCAGGTGTTTTTGAAATTAGTAGAGTTGGTGCTTTGCAGGGTTTTTTGGGATTGCAGTAAGTACCCTTCCTATCCTTTTCTATTTAGTTAGTTTGGGCCCCAACGTTTGCTCATACTATTTTCTGTCTGTGTCAGTATTTCTTCTTGTCTAACAGCCATTACATGTTTGGGGGCTTTCTATGTTCTTTGGGGATCTGCTCCGGGGCAGATAGCTTTCCTATTTCTATCTTTAGGTGTAGTTAGTTTCTCAGGCTGTGACGAGGCGTCTAGGACCAACGTAGGAACGCTCCATGGCTGCCTCTAGTTGTGGTGGTTAGTCAGGGTACTGCAATCTCATAGATTCCAACTGCTCTGGTGTATTGCCTTTTTTACCTGCACTCCTCAGTTACCGAAACATAACAGACAAGTAAGCTGCTTATGCAGCAGATGCAGCAGCACCAGCAACACCAGAAGCAGATTGACTTACAGAGGCTGTTTGTGAAGGGCCGGAAGCCCCTCCCCCAAGTCCAGGTGACGAAACATAAGTCTGGAAGATGGTAAGACGAGCGATGCAGAAAATTACCCCGGGTGATGATGTGGAGGCATTTTTGACCATATTCGAGCGGGTGGCGGAGCATGAGAAGCTAGCACTAGAGCAGTGGGCAGAGGTGCTGGCTCTCTATTTGACTGGTGAGCCCCAAAAGGCCTATTATGGCTTGGTATTAAAGGATGCACAAGAGTATGCCAAGTTAAAACTGAAATTTTGACACGCATGGAAGTGAGTTTGTCACTGAGGGCACAAAGGGTTCACCAATGGGCATATTATGGGGATAAACTGCCTAGGTCTCAAATGTTTGACCTACTGCATACACCACTCCAGCCCAGATGGTCGAGGGGGTTGTCATGGACAGATGCGTGCACTTCCATCCTAGGCCAGTGCAAACCTGGGTGGCCCAGGAAGATCCCCGAAATGCAGATGAACTGGTGGGCCTTTTCGAACGATTCCAGGTGGGCGAGAGGTCCCTAAGGAAACCAGAGGGTGGTGCATCGCCATACTGTGGTACCCAGTGGGAACCTGTGCCCCAAAAGAGGGGTAGTAGAGCCACCACTGGGATGAGACATAGATCCCAAGGGGTCACTGAGGGGTTGTCAAAGGCAACGGGGAGAGACTTGCTTTGCTGTAGATGTCATGGTCCAGGAATATAGCCGCCCGTTGTCCCTTGTCCCCCGAAGAGATGGACTGCAGCCTAGGGAGGCGCTGCTCCTACTATGCATATCCCACCTGCAGTGTGGACTATCAGCCCAGAGAGGGGTCATAGTCATGTCATGTAACCATAAACGGAGTGCTAGTGTCAGGACTGTTAGACTCAGGGAGCTTGGTGACCCTGATAAAGGCCACACTCCCCCCACCAGTTGGTCCCAGGGAAAAACGTGGGCATCCGCTGTATCCACAGGGATGCAAAGGACTATCCCGTGGCCAGAGTGACTATAAAAACTAACTGTGGGTCACATGAGGTCGGGGTGGTTAAGGACTTGCTACACCTGGTGATAATAGGGAGGGACTTTAGCCTGTTCTGGGACTTGTGGGGGAAGTCAGGGATACCAAGTGTCCTAGACAGATGCCAGCTCAACCCTGAGAAAACCCCATCGCAGTTGGAGGTGGATGAGTTCTCCTTGTGTGTCCTTTATACAAAAAAAGGTTGCACTCTATTGTGCCAAAGCATGTCAATGTGAAATATGAAGCATGAATAGCAATATGGCTTTTGAATATTAGGAAAAAATGAATGAGACGCTTTGCACAAAATTTGGCCAAATAATGCCTGCCCATACACCATCGTCAAGGTGGTCTCAAAACGTATGGGTCCCTGCCTATGTGAACATACCTCTATTAGGCTGATATCTGAATTTCTGGGTGAACGTGGACACCTCTGTCAGTAAAGCTTGCCTTTATGGGTGAGTAGAGACCTGCTGTAATTAAAATCACCACATGGTGATGTGCAGAGTGCTCGGTCAGTAAGCTAACAAAAAAGTATATTGTCTATGGAGGTAGCTGCTCCTGGTATGCACCTATTCACACTAGTTTGGATGTGCCAGTCAGTTTTCTCTTACCCCTTGTGTGTCCTGGCTGGTGACGATGATAAGACAGTGACCAGAGAGGCTGAGATTCCTGAACTGTTGGTTTCTGGTGTAAATTTTGGGACTGCTCAAATGCGGGATCTTACCCTAAAAGTGGCGTTGGAAAATGTGACCATGATAAATGGGGTTTCCCAAGACCCGGGGGCTGACACCAGGTTTCCACATTCTGCATTAAATGGAGAGCTGCTGTATTGGATCACTAAGCTAAGAAAGGAAGTAGTAGAGCAGTTGCAACTACCGGGTCCCTATAGGAATAGGGTATTAGACCTGGTCCACTTCCATATCTTGGGTGGATATTTGGGAGTAGACAAAACACAAAAGCATGTCCTTAGGAGGTTCTACTGGCCTGGGTCTCACAGGGAGATTGTTAACTACAACAGGTCCAGCCCTACTTGTCAGCTTACAGCTCCCGTGTCCCATTTCCAAAGTCCCCCAGTGCCATTGCTCATTTTAGAGGTCCCATTTGACAGGATTTTCATGGATCTTGTGGGGCTCCTGGTTACTGTAAGTCCACCAGAGGGCACCAATACTTTCTAGTGGTGATGGACTATGCAAGACAGTACCCGGAGGCAGTACCCCTTAGAAACTCCTCCACCTGGAGCATAGCCCCAGAGTTAGTCCATATTTTTTCTCGGACGGGTCTGCCGAAAGAGATCCTGACAGACCAAGGCACACAGTTTATGTCCAAAGTGATGAGGGAGTTGTGTAAGGCTCTCCAAATAACACAGCCCGCACGTCGATGTACCATTCGAAGAACTATGCCATTGACCATCAAATGGGCAATTGACACCCTGAGGTACTACCTGCTAGGCCATAAGTTCAGGCTAGTATCAGATCATGTGCCACTGAGGTGGATTAGGGAAAGGAAGGGGAACAATGCTCGGGTGATTTGATGGTTTTTAGCACTACAGGATTTTAATTTTCATGTCGAGCATAGGACAGGGAAGCTGTATGGGAACACAGATGCCCTGTCCAGACTCCACTGCTTAGCAATTGAAGGTGCCAAACCCACGGCTTTGGGCAGAAGGGGGGTATGTGACAGAGTCATTGGTGAAGTGATAGCGGGGAGATACGTGTCACTGCGCATGATGGTGTCAGTGATGTAAAAAAAGAGTAGTTTCTTCCAGCACATTACGTGTTGAGAGGATGAAATGAGTGTTATGTTATGGGCTGGTTTTAGTGGACGTCCAGAGAGTGGGTGGGAGGGGATCCACTGTATCTCCACATGCAGAATCCTGACAGGACCTGTGTGATGTCAAGATCATGTGATCAGTCACATGATGGAGGAGTCACAAGGGCTGGGCTTAAATGGCTGACTGCCAGAGCTTTCAGTGTTCAGTGTGTGCGTGGAGAAGGAGCACTCCAAGAAAGTGTTGCAGGAACCCTGCTCACAGAAGGACTGTATTTGTTATGCCACCATTTTGTTTTGTTTTCCTGTTTTGCCCAGAGGGCTATATTTGCTTTACTACACCTTGGTTTATGCTGCCTACAATAAACCAAAGGAAGTTCTTAAAGCAGCAGTGTACCCGTGTCTACCTCCATGTGCATCCAAGTGAGCTGATCTACCACAGTAAAGGGTGATGAAAATGAATAGGATTTTAATTTAATAATTATGTTGTCATTATCTATGTTTGCAATAAGTCCTGACAATTGGTTAAGCACTGGCAATGTTGTACACTATGGTGAATAAATTATAGGGATTATGCTTTTCTTTGACCAATTTGACAGATATAAAGTATACACCATATGCTGTTCCATTTTGCTACCTAACACAGTGACAATGAGCCAGGCAGCATTATCACTGTAGTGCTTTAATAAATAGCACATATTTACTAATAAGTACAATGCAATGTTTCTGCATACAACACATTTCAAAGTCTTATTTTTATATAAATCCACCCAGATGTCTTACCCTGCATGTAACAGATTCTAGACTCTGGAAGTGCCTTTGTCCGCCTTCCCATAAAAAATTCACTGCCAAAATCTTCTGATCGGATGAAGGCTCCGTACTTGAGCAGTCCTACTTCGTAGGGTGAGAACTCACACCACTCTGTGAACAGTACATAAGATGACAGAAATACAGTGAATTTATGTCATAATTAATATTCAAATACCATTATGCTTGAAGGGAACATAGTGTAAAGCAGCTACACTGATGTTTACACCCTGTGCCAGTCATTGCACTGGTTACGCATCTACTATAGAATAAAATATAAACTGATCTCTCTCACGCATAAAGCTCTCAATAATGCTCCCCCATCTTACATCTCCTGAATCATACCTGTCTACCACCCTACCTGTGCTCTCCATTCTGATAATGATCTAAGATTAACATCCACCATACTCCAAATATCCCACTCCCATCTCCAGGACTTCTCTCGTGCTGTGCCAGCATACTGGAATGCACTACCCTAGACAATCCAGTTAATTTCCAGTATTCACAATTTTAAGCATGCTCTAAAAACACATCTCTAAATACAGGCCTAGCACCTCAACTCACTAACCCAATAGTTCTTTGTTCTCCCTTCCTAAAGTTTCCCCAGAATCTGGTCTGCAAAATTGCTACAAAATATGTTGGCGCTATATGAATAAAATCATTGTTATCTAATATCCAGTTTACACAGGCAGACTGGTAAACAATGCATACTGAATGATCAGTAATAGATTGATCAGTCTGCATGGGCTGCCATTGTTCTCAGCAGCACGAGTCTTGTTTACACGGGACGTTGTGCCGCCGTGAGCGATGATCTTTTTTGCGGCACAAAAGATTATTTTAGCATTTTTATTGGGTTATCGGCAGCGATTTACACTTCCAGATTATCATGAAATGAGTGTTCTAAAGAACGATAAACTTTCAAGGTAAATGCCCATTAACCAGTTTACCTTGATAATAAATATCTAAAGGGCGGATTGTAACAAACCTTTATAATCCAGTGTGGAACATTCATTTGGTTTAACATTCATTGCCAAACACAGAGGAAGCGGATTTTGTCCGTGAGCCAATGCTTTCCTTTGATCTGATAGTTTTGCATCATTGACCTGTTAAATGAATATCGGTCAGTACTTATCAAAGTGTTAAAAAAAATCATACGTAAGATTTAATGCATTAAATAAAGCCCGCCATACACTTTTAAGGACTGTCGTATGGATGATTGTTCAGCCGGCAACTATCTTGCCTTCCAATCCATACATCCCATGGCCGATCGCTCTTGTGTTCTCCATGAGAGAGCCGCTGTCAGACATCTCTCTAAGAGAACAATATGGTTTTGTATCCCATCATAAATAACTCATTAAACTGCTTATATATCGGTGTACACCTGACTCACGCCATCATAAAACATGGACTCGATAATCAGTCCCCACAGGTCCGTGAAGGAGGTCTTGTAGCCCATCTTTGATCGCGTAGATAGTTCATCATAATAAAATTTTAGACGATCAAAGGTAAAAGCGCAAGTCTTGCTTTTGGTCACGTTCCTACAAGCATCCTGTATGTGTGGAGAGAGATCTTTTTGGGACCAGTTCGTATCCTCGTATAGTTTACTCATAGACCTAAAAGGATATAATTTCAGTCACCACTTAAACTACACAGCAATATGACCAATTGTGTAATAACATGAAGGGTCCTCACCATGTGGACCCTGAAGCGCCTGTGATGTAGGTCACACAGTCCAAGAGATTCAGCTTCTTCAGTCCAGACAACGTGCCGTAGAGAGACGTCATCGCTCTAACACCACCGCCGGTAGTTGTGACTGCAATCACGGGAACCTATAAAGGTAGACGAGATCAGAGAAGACCACAGCATGAGACATCAAAGGACTATTGTTGGATGTCTTTTGTGCTGCAAGGACTACAAAAATTGGAAGAGTTGCTGACACTTATGGGTTACCAGTTAGGCTGGAAATATTGGATGCCTAAATGCTTTAGTTTCTAATAAAGATTAGACAACATAAAAGATCTTTTTATTCCATGATGGAGGGTTACAAACTTGGAATGATGGCTTTCACTTGGCTCATTCAGCTCATTGTTGTGGCTGAGAAAACTAGAAAGGTAACAAAGCAATCTGTCATGAATAAATGTAGGTAAAGATTGCTGGGAGTTTCACCATTATATTGTACATCATACACAATGTCAAAAGCTTTTGCATGAATTACGATGGCCAGAAATGCGTCACTTTAGTTTGTTTTTTACCATGTGAATGCAAAACACGAAGTAACGAGTTTTATCCAAGAAATGTGGATGTGCCGTCTTTTTCTATGCACAAAGTATTCTAGTTGATAGTCAACAACTGGAAGCGGAGTCCATTTATCCTTAGACTGGCATCTGCCTACCATTCTGCAGCCATAATATTAACGCCGCCAGTGATACAATAAGCCGCAGTCGCCTGCGGACACGCACCTCGTGATCCTTTAAATCTCGGTCAAGGTTCAAAAGTTTCTTCAACTTATTTGCGACAATTTTCTTCCTCTTCGAGAGATAACTTTTCTCATCATCACAAAGGCTAAATCCCATTCGTACATTCAGCTTTTCAGTGCTGGCAGAGAAAACAAACAGGACTGGTTAAAACAAAAAAAATCAAGAAAAGAACGAATTAACTCCCCATCTTCACCCAAATAAGCACCATACATTTTATTTCATATTGTCAAAAAATACTAATTCGTACGCATTACGTAGGTTGAAAAAAGACCTAGGTCCATCAAGTTCGACCCTTATCCATCAATTGTACATGAAAAATAAAACTTTCTGTGCAATATCAGCAGTATGCAAGGCTTATCAATGCAAATCTATTTTTTTGGGGCTTTTTACAGTTTTTTACTGCAGAGTATTGCTCTGTCTACTGCAGTGCAGCCCTGCGATACAAGCCTAATCAAAGTCTATGTAAGTTTATCACGAACGTCCTTTCCGCTTGTTTCACAATAATTGTGCAGGCGAATGAGCAAAATGTTAGTTCTTCCGGTGAAATGATACTTTCTGCTGCGCAAAAGATCATTATCGTCCACAGCGCATTGTCCTGTGTAAACAGGTCCTGTGCTGCAGAGAACAATGGCGGCCTATGCGCAATGAGCAATTTATTACAGATCGTTCAGTGTACATCTGAAACTCAGTCTGCTTTGAGAACAGACTGGGATCATACTTTTATGGCATACTTTTACAGACAAAATCACGGACACACATAGGCCAAAAATTCTTTATTTTTACATAAATGTGCAATATTAGCAGCTTCGAAGGCTGCAAAAAATAGACTGAAATTACTACATCGGTCACAGTTTGGTTACATTTTTTGTGCTAACTAACTGATTTATTACCGTAACTTAAACAATATATTCTTATTAAGAAGTATGGGTTAGCCCATGTATTTGTAACGCACAGTGTGCAAAGACTAAGTGCAACACAAAGGGATGAGGGGAAGGGAGCCCAACACTAGGGAATGGGGAAGTGGGGACCCCTAGGCAGATCTAATGTCACCCTGTCTGCCCTAAATGTGCCTATATAGGTTCTGCACCTATCGTCGAACAGGAACCTAATCCATGCTTGACACTGGCAATAAGTCCTGCTTAAGGAAGGAAGGGGCACCAGTAGTCAATCCCCACTTCAACTAAAGACAGCTGGGATAGACAAATAAGGGGAAAACTTATCTTGAGTAGACTCAGAAATGTAACACAGATGTCCTCCAACAGCACCAAAGAGGAAGATAGCAAACTGCTATAGCTCCAAGCATCAACAGGAGAAAATGGAAATATCACCAGCCATTCCCAGAAGCAGAGAGGAAGTCTATAAAAACACAGTCCATTTGTGTCACTTAGATCCGGGGGGAGGTTGCCACTGGGTCCCAGAATCAGAAGGATTAGGAAGGCGTCTGCAAAGCCAACCACAGAGACCTACTGCAGCCAGATGCTGTGCGACTATCTGCAGCCTCCGACACACCCGTGACAGTATTGCAGCATATAAGGCATGGTACTCGCTCAACTTTTAAAGCTACTCATGAAAGATCCATGGACAATCTAATTGGTGTTTATGCCACCTGAATATCCTGATGTAGGGGTAAATCCAACATATCTAACTCTTTGCTCTATCAGGAGCCAAGCCGCTGATGTAAAAATGTATAATTACATGGCGGCCATTCAGATAAATAGTTGTCCGTGTAAAAGGAAAATGGCCAGAGTGGCCTCTCCTAGGAGGGAAAACATATAGGGAATCTTTTTAAATGACTAAATAAAATGAGTGACACAGCCAAAAAAATACCAAAAAGCTATGTAGCACAGCATGCAAATTCTTGGGTTCGCCGCTGTGCAGTTTCTGGAAGCTCAATCATAATGAATTTGTGACAGAAACCTAATGTACTGGCAGCGTCTGTATTACAAAACCTCAACAATAGTCACATAAAGGAACATATAATATTTCTAAATAATTCATTGTTTGCTGGGTTCTTCCTGTATAACATTCTGAAGGTTGAAATAACAGAATTTAACAAGGGATAAGAGATTAGTAGTTACACCCAGCGAGATTCTGGTCTGTCACAGGACACACAGATCTCAGCTTCTCTCGCTTCTTTATTGTGAGTAGCATAGTATAATAATAGCAGTTGTGCAAAAAACAAAAACCTGACCAGTACCTCCATATAGTGCAAAAAGGTGCAAGATGCAATGACTGCACAATATCCAAAAAGAAAGCACTCTAAAAGGGCCAAAGTATATGCAAACATTGCATACATGAGATCTGAAATGTATTATTTCTATATAAAATGTACTTACAAAAATAAACTTGCAAAAATGAAGGTTCTTAGGATATAAATTGGCCAATTCATGTGTGCCCATCAACCACAGCAAGGTAAAACCTCTGAGAAGTGTCACCTGGCCATGGCTGATGGGCACACATAAATTGGCCAATTTATATCCTAAGAACCTTCATTTTTGCAAGTACATTTTATTTAGTAATAATAGTAGTTGTACAGTCCATATTGCAAATCAACATGAGAATATAAAAAATACATGAACTGGATTCACTGCAACATGCCAATGTTTTTCAGAGATAAATAGGAAATGTGATTTTCAGCTCTGGTTTTGGTAGGATTTATATTATTACCCCTGGTGACAGAAGGCTAAAATAGCAGTTACAACAGAGCGACTGATGCAGAAAAAGAAAAAAATACACGATGATTGTCAATTATGAAAATGATAAAATTATATAGATACTTTACCAGTCTTTAGCTTTGAGTTTCATCTCCAGGGGACTTGCCTAAAATAAAATAAAATAAAATACTAAATAAATCACATTTCTTGGGTTGCAGTTCATTGAGAAATGTGGAGCACAAATTAATTTATATAACTAATGGTTCTTTTATACCTGCTGATCTAGGGCATTAATTCCTGATCGACTACAGGCAGGCTGATTGTCAGTCGTTTTATACGCACTGACAATCACTAAAGAAGCACTCCCATCTATACTGGTTTTATTACATGTGTGTATATATTCAAGCAATGTAGAGTGAGTGTATTAATATACTCGCTGTGTGCCATCTGTAAGTCGGGTTTGTACACCTGTAATGCATACAGATTTGACATGAACAACTTAAATTTTCAATTTTCTATCTTAACGAATTGGAACAGATCACTTGACATATGGATGGTAACCCTTATGTTATCCGTTTTTTTTGTGTGCATCCATTGATGTATATTTGGCAGGTCTGTTCCGGAATATGGATCAAAGTATTGCATAGTGTGCGACCATCGGGCCGCGAGTAACAAAACGTTCACATGAACTAGCACATTGACTTGCTTTGGTCCTCGTGCTGTCCGTGTTACAAGTTTTGCACACGGATGCACTTAACGAGCCCTAACAAACATTTTAACCCCTTCACGACCTGTGACACAGCGTATGTGTCATAAAAGGATCGCGTTCCTGCAGGTCGGGTGACTGGGGTCACTGAAGGGTCACCCAACCCTTAGGCACAAGACCCTTTGTGCTTCACCACAGGGGGGTTGGCTTAACCCCCACGTGGCTACGATCGCTCTGATTGGCTGTTAAAAGTAAAACAGTGCTCCCTTTATTCCGAGCCCCGACGTGTGCCCAAACAGTGGTTTACCCCCACATATGGGGTATCAGCGTACTCAGGAAAAATTGCACAACAACTTTGGGGGTCTAATTTCTCCTGTTACCCTTGGGAAAAAAAAATTGGGGACTAAAAAAAATTATTTTTGTGGAAAAAAAATGATTTTTTATTTTCACAGCTCTGCGTCATAAACTTCTGTGAAGAACTTGGAGATTCAAAGTGCTCACCACACATCTAGAGGAGTTCCTTGGGGGATCTAGTTTCCAAAATGGGGTCACTTGGGGGGGTTTCTACTGTTTAGGCACATCATGGGCTCTGCAAACGTAACATCACTCCCGCAGACCATTCCATCAAGTCGGCATCTCCCTTCCAAGCCCCGACGTGTGCCCATACAGTAGTTTTTCCCACATATGGGGTACCAGTGTACTCAGGACAAACTGTACAACAACTTTTGGGGTCCAATTTCTCCTGTTACCCTTGTGAAAATAAAAAATTGCGGGTTAAAAAAATCAGTTTTTGAGGAAAAAAATGATTTTTTATTTTTACGGCTCTGCATTATAAACTTCTTTGAAGCACATGGGGGTTCAAGGTGCTCACCATACATCTGGATAAGTTCCTTGGGGGGTCTAGTTTACAAAATGGGGTCACTTGTGGGAGGTTTCTACTGTTTAGGCACATCAGGGGCTCTGCAAACGTAACAAGATGCCCGCAGACCATTCCATAAAGTCGGCATTTCAAAGCGTCACTACATCCCTTCTGAGCACTGACGTGTGCCCAAACAGTGGTTACCCCCCACATATGGGGTATCAGCGTACTCAGGACAAACTGGACAACAACTTTTGGGGTCAAATTTTTCCTGTAACCATTGTGAAAATAAAAAATAGGGGGCTAAAAAATAATTTTTTGAGAAAAAAAATGATTTTTTATTTTTAGGGCTCTGCGTTATAAACTTCTGTATAGCACCTGGGGGTTCAAAGTGCTCACTGTGCATCTAGATAAGTTCCTTAGGGGGTCTTGTTTCCAAAATGGGGTCATTTGTGGGGGAGCTCCAATGTTTAAGCACACAGGGGCTCTCCAAACACGACATGGTGTCCGCTAACGATTGGAGCTAATTTTCCATTAAAGTCAAATGGCGCTCCTTCCCTTCTGAGCCCTGCCGTGCGCCCAAACAGTGGTTCCCCCCACATATGGGGCACCAGCGTACTCAGGAAAAACTGGACAGCAACTTTTGGCGTCCAATTTATCCTGTTACCCTTGGGAAAATAAAAAATAGCGGGCTAAAAAATGATTTTTGAGAAACAAAAATGATTTTTTTATTTTCACTGCTCTGCGTTTATAAACTTCTGTGAAGCACTTGGGGGTTCAAAGTGCTCACTACACATCTAGATAAGCTCCTTGGGGGGTCTAGTTTCCAAAATGGGTTCACTTGTGGAGGGTTTCTACTGTTAAGCACATCAGGGGTTCTGCAAACGCAACATGACGCCCGCAGAACATTCCATGAAGTCTGCATTCCAAAATGGCTCCTTCCCTTCTGAGCTCTCCCATGCGCCAAAACAGTGGTTCCCCCCCACATATGGGTATTGGTGTACTCAGGACAAATTGCACAACAACTTTTGTGGCCCAATTTCTCCTGTTACCCTTGTGAAAATAATAAATAGTGGGCTAAAAAATCATTTTTGAGGAAAAAAATTATTTTATTTTCACTGCTCTGTGTTATAAACTTCTTTGAAGCACTTGGGGGTTCAGAGTGCTCACAACAAATCTAGATAAGTTCCATAAGAGGTCTAGTTTCCAAAATGGTGTCACATGTGGTTTTTTTTCACAGTTTAGGCACACAGGGGCTCTCCAAACGCGTCATGGTGTCCGCTAACGATTGGAGCTAATTTTCCATTCAAAAAGTCAAATGGCGCTCCTTCCCTTCTGAGCCCTGCCGTGCGCCCAAACAGTGGTTTATGACCACATATGAGGTATCTGTGTACTCAGGAGAAATTGCCCAACAAATTTTAGCATCCATTTTATCCTGTTGCCAATGCAAAAATGAAAAAATTGATGCTAAAATAAAATTTTTGTTGGAAAAATTAAAATGTCCATTTTTTCCTTCCACATTGCTTTAGTTCTTGTGAAGCACCTGAAGGGTTAATAATCTTCTTGAATGTAGTTTTGAGTAGCTTGAGGGGTGCAGTTTTTATAATGGTGTCACTTTTGGGTATTTTCTACCATATAGACCCCTCAAAGTGACTTCAAATGTGAGGTGGTCCCTAAAAAAAAGGGTTTTGTAAATTTTGCTGTAAAAATGAGAAATCGCTGGTCAACTTTAAACCCTTATAACTTCCTAACAAAAAAAATTTTGTTTCCAAAATTGTGCTGATGTAAAGTAGACATGTTGGAAATGTTATTTCTTAACTATTTTGTGTCACAAAACTCTCTGGTTTAACAGAATAAAAATTAAAAATTTGAAAATTGCGAAATTTTTAAAATTTTCGCCAAATTTCCATTTTTTTCACAAATAAACGCAAAAATTATCGACCTAAATTTACCACTAACATGAAGCCCAATATGTCACGAAAAAACAGTCTCAGAATCGCTAGGATCCGTTGAAGCGTTCCTGAGTTATTACCTCATAAAGGGACACTGGTCAGAATTGCAAAAAATGGCAAGGTCATGAAGGGGTTAAAAATCATCGCACCTGAGTATTTTGCTCAATCATTTGGAGATTGCAGGTACATTTGGACGGTATGATAATCGAGAAAAAACCTTCCTAATTATCACCTAATCATCATCTAAACGGTTGTTAGATAACAATAATTTCCATTCTGCTAATATTACACATGCAGTACGATCAATCATTAATTACAGAAATGCAGACATGTTTAGCAGTGATGAGTGAACGTGCTGGGATAAGGTGTTATCTGGTACTAATCTGGTGCCTTCAGCGTGCTCAAAAAATATGTTTGAGTCCCCCCAGCTGCATGTCTCATGGCTGTTTGACAGTCACAACACATGGAGGGATTTTCTAACAAACAGGAAATCATTGCATGTGATGCGCCTGTTAAACAGCTGTGAGACATGGAGCTGCGGGGATTTGAAGACACCCGGTTAGCCAACCCTAGAGAGAAACTTCTAACCACTGCCCTGCACCTCGGTGGCCTTGAGTGAAGGAATTACTGCAATTGAGAGTGATGTTTTGTATATATGTCATGATCCACAGCAGGGTCGGCTCCAGGTTTTCGTGGGCCCTGGGCAAAAGAGTCTCAGTGGGCCCCTTTAACACATACCACAATTCATGATGCACAGATACGGCAGAGAAATATAGGTATAGTAATATGCCAAATACTTCACTTTTTACATTACATGAGTGATATCTATTGTAAATTCTACAATAGCTCAAAAACCAGACAGTATAGTCCTCCATACAGTATTATGGCCACCACATAGTGCGCCATACAGAATGAGCCCCATATATTGCTCCATACAGAATAATGAGCCCCATATATTGCTCCATACAGTATTATGGGCACCACATAGTGCTCCATGCATAATAATGAGCCCCATATATTGCACCATACAGTATAATGAGCTCCATATATTGCTTCATATACAATTATGGGCACCACATACAGTAGAGCTCCATACAGAATAATGAGCCCCATATAATGCTCCATATATAATGGACCCTATAAGATGCTCCATATATAGTAGGCCCCAAATGATCCTCCATATATAATGGGCCCCATATGATGTTCCATCTATAATGGGCCCCATATGATGCTCCAGTATATGATGGGCCCCATATATGATGCTTCTGTGCATGATGGGCCCCATATAATGTTTCATATATAATGGACCTATATATGATGCTCCAGTATATTATGGGCCCCATATAATGCTCCATATATAATGGGCCCCATATATGATGCTCCATTGTATGATGGGCCCCATAAGATGGTCTCCATATATTGCGGCAAACATAAAAAAAAATAAAATACTCATCTCTCCTCGCTGACTGCTGCTCTGCTCGAGGCAACGGCCCCCGATACTGGCACAGTGTCCCCGACTGTGAGTGGGCCCCCCTGCCTGCTCAGGGCCCCGGCACTTGCTCGGGTGCTGACGCCGGCCCTGTTCCACAGTCCGTGGGAGCAAGATGCACAAAATTAATTAACGTTGTTTTCTCAAAGTTTGAAATGTATCTTCTACCCGTGGGATAGGGGATAAATTCATATTCACTGGGCATCCGACTGCTGGGACCCCCACCAATCCTGAAATACCTGTGTGAGTGGAGCGCTGATCAATCTTTCAAATGTACTTCCTTCCGCTCCATTCATTCTGAATTAAACTACCGGGGAAAGTCAAGTGCAGCGCTCGGCTGGTCTTCAGCACTCAAATTGAAATTAATGGAGGGCAGTGCATATGATCGACCACTGCTCCAATCGTAAAGCACTGGTTCTCTGGATTGCAGAGGTCCTAGTGATCGGACCAACAGGGTATAGAAAGTTGTGCCCTATCCCATGGATTGGGGATAACATACATACTTGAGAATAAGGCATCTTGATAAATTGCTTGATAGAGTGGCTCAAATAGGGTTTGGGTTTTATTATTATTATTTATTATTATAGCACCATTTATTCCATGGCGCTTTACATGTGAGGAGCGGTATACATAATAAATACAAGTACAGTAATCTTAAATAATACAAGTCATGACTGGTACAGGAGAAGAGAGGACCCTGCCCGCGAGGGCTCACAATCTACAAGGGATGGGTGAGGATACAGTAGGGGAGGGTAGAGCCGGTCATGCAGCGGTTTGGTGGATCGGTGGTTACTGCAGGTTGTAGGCTTGTCGGAAGAGGTAGGTCTTCAGGTTCTTTTTGAAGGTTTCCATGGTAGGCGAGAGTCTGATATATTGTGGTAGAGAGGTCCAGAGTAGGGGTGATGCGCGGTAGAAATCTTGTATGCGATTGTGGGAAGAGGAAATAAGAGGGGAGGAGAGGAGGAGATCCTGTGAGGATCGGAGGTTGCGTGCAGGTAAGTATTCGGAGATGAGGTCACAGATGTATGGAGGACTCAGGTTGTGGATGGCTTTGTATGTCATGGTTAGGGTTTTGAATTGGAGTCTTTGGGTAATGGGGAGCCAGTGCAGGGATTGACAGAGGGGAGAGGCTGGGCAATAGCGGGGGGACAGGTGGATTAGTCGGGCAGCAGAGTTTAGAATAGATTGGAGGGGTGTGAGAGTGTTAGAGGGGAGGCCACAGAGCAGGAGGTTGCAGTAGTCAAGGCGGGAGATGATGAGGGCATGGACTAGGGTTTTTGCAGATTCTTGGTTGAGGAATGTACGGATCCGTGAAATATTTTTGAGTTGAAGTCGGCAGGAAGTGGAAAGCGCTTATATATGTGGCTTGAAAGAAAGATCAGTGTCAAGGATAACCCCGATGCATCGAGCTTGTGGGACTGGGGAGAGTGGGCAGACGTTTACTTTAATGGATTGGTCCGTTGGGTGGGGTCGCGTGAGATGGGGGAAAGATGATGAATTCTGTTTTGTCCATATTAAGTTTTAGAAATCTAGCGGAGAAGAAGGATGAAATAGCGGACAGACATTGAGGTATTCTGGTTAGTAGGGAGGTGATATCTGGTCCAGAGATGTAGATCTGTTTGTCATCAGCATAGAGGTGATACTGAAAGCCGTGAGATTCTATGAGCTGTGTTATGTTTCGGTAGCTGAGGAGGACAGGAACAACAGCAGGGCAGCCGAACACCTGAGATGTTGGTAACTGATGGGTTGCAGATTCCTAAACTAACGACACAACTAGAGGTAGCCGTGGAGCGTTCCTACGTTGATCCTAGACGCCTCGTCACAGCCTGAGAGATAACTACACCTAAAGGCAGAAAGATGAAAGCTATCTGCCCTGGAGCAGATCCCAAAGAAAATAGGAAGCCCCCAAACATATAATGGCGGTTGTTGTGAATGTGTTAGAAATGAATTCTGAGCAGAAGCTCCCTCTGGTGGTTACAAACAGTACTGAACTATCCAATGAAGATTGTGAAGATTGGCGATCAGGTGTTACTGACTGGTCTTATATAAGGGAGGTTCCCTCCCATCAGGGTTGCCGGTGATCAATTGTTCTGGTCTCATCTTTGATTCCTGTTCACTTTGTAGCTTGCCGTTTCGTGCCTGCATCTTCTGCTAACAGATAAGACATTTTCTTCTTTTAGTTTTTTGTGCTTGCTTTTTGCATTTTGTCCTGCACTTCTGTGGGGGTCTGCCGGGTCCCCTCCGGGGGCTTGTGCTCCTCTCAGTTTAGTTCAGCCACTGTTGTTTGTTCATTTGCCTTTTCCAGTTTTTTCAGTGGCTGCTGTTTAGTTTTTGTTACACCAGAGAACTAATTTAGGTGGTAGAGGTCGTGTGATCTCAGGTGTTTTTGTAATTAGTAGAGTTGGTACTTTTCAGGGTTTTTTGGGATTGCAGTAAGTGTCCTTTCTATCCTTTTCTATTTAGGAAGTTTGTGCCCCAACGTTTGCTCATACTATTTTCTGTCTGTGTCTGTATTTCCTCTTGTCTAACCGCCATTACATATTTGGGGGCTTCCTATGTTCTTTGGGGATCTGCTCCGGGGCAGATAGTTTTCCTCTTTCTGTCTTCAGGTGTAGTTAGCTTCTCAGGCTGTGACGAGGCGTCTAGGACCAACGTAGGTACGCTCCACGGCTGCCTTTAGTTGTGGTGGTTAGTCAGGGCACTGCAATCCCATAGATTCCAACCTCTCTGGTGTATTTCCTTTTTTGCCTGCTCTCCTCAGCTACCAAATCATAACAGAAGCCATCCTGACTGTGGCCAGTGTCGGTCACACACTTCCTGACCATATGCACTTGACAATAACCAAAAAGGAAGCTTAACATAAATTACTAATGAGAGAATAAGAAGCAAGGGCGCTGTGAGTGTGTGAAATTGGTGGGGGGAAACTAAGAAACAGACTCAAGGGAGTTGCTCATCTGGTACGGTTGTGCAACTCTGCAAAGGGCTTGAGGAATGGTAGGACCTGGCTGCTGATCCACCCGCTAAACCTGACCAAATTAGGCACGGAACTTTAGGGAAGAAAATGCAAAATGCTGAGAAACAGGGTAATCATGAGATTGGAAAGAAGGGAATTTTATTGACAATCTCCCGGTTACCCCATTTCTCTGGACCCAGCAGGGCACGCAAACACAGCATTTTCCTTTTTTTTTTCCTAACATACACTAATAATCAAAGTAATTGGTAAGACATGTAATTAAAATAAAAGTCAAAAAGCAATACCTAAAGAGGGCCCACCAGTTCTGCTGACATGTTGGTTTTAATAAATAATTGCAATTATCATAAAAAGAAGATGGAAAAAAAAATGTCCAGCATCTTTTTAATTACATATGTTTAAAATAGTGAGCAAGTTTCAGTAATGTAGACTTATTTCATTTTAAGGATAAAAAATAGAAGAATAAAAATCAAAAAGAAAAAAAAGAACAGAAAATACTGAATCTACTGTACATTGTATAAACACTGGCTTACAAGATTTATTATTCTAGTTGAGCCATTAGAGGATAAACTGAAAAATATTGTGCTTCTAACACATTGCCAGTCTCTAAAATGTCTCATTTCTGTTCAGCAGAGGAGGTTTCAGCTTCTTACAGACTTCGCCTTATACTCATCTGCCCTGTCATGACAAAGGCATATATTGTGCTTGATGTATTGGAGATACCGAGAAACCCAAACCTTGGAGAGACGCTATAGGGACCACACTATAGAGCAGGGGACGTCCTTCATGTTGGACCTGATTGTGCTCAGAGCTTACGTATTCCTCTACTGTGACCCTCTGACATGTACTCCACATAGATCAGTGGCACATTTATGCCTTTATAGGTTTCCATCATCATTAGACTCACTACAATTTCCACCATGTTTTATACTCATACGATCAATAAAAAAAGTCCTGGAAAACATGGAACTTCTAAAGTCTTATGTGCATAGCCACCATGAAACTATATAATCCTTGATAGGCAGCAGGTGCAAAAAAAACAATACCATGTTAGCATCTGAAAACGGTCAAAAAATTTTTATGAAGTGCTCATATTTTCAGGACTACATATTTTGATACCTCATAAAGAAAAATATTACTAGGTTTCAGCGAGGTACAGGACCCAGGTACCGTGAGATCTCTTCTGAAGTGTATTGCTGTCTGGAATATTTTCAGGCTGCGGCTGCAGATTCTAAGGCTCTTATAGGTGTTGTGTTCCTTCACAATGCCGCCAGGTGAGCACAACCATCACTCTCACCTTCTGTTATTTCTCTGGTGGCCTTAACCTATTGTGCGCTTTTGCCCCAACCAGACTTCAATAATCTGGTTTGAGAAAGGAACACATGCAATATACCCAAAGTGTGGGCACAGAGAACCAGAACGTTGTATCTTTGGGCTTCGCACATTTGTCAGCAGCTTTTGATGAATCAGCATCTGCAGAAGATCTTGATGAATGAGTGTTCCCTACCCTAATGGCCAGGAGGCTCCATAAAACTGTCAGTATTAAGCATTGTTAGATAGAAAGTCATGAAAGAGAATTTCAGTCATTCCTCAGAACCTAATCAATGGTCTGAGCAGTGTTAGTAACAGCTCTACCACGCTGCCGTCGCTCCAGGCAATGATTCATCTCTTCCCGAGAAAAGAGTTGGTGGCAAGTGTCCCAGAGACACGTGACGGGTGCACGATAACACAGATAATTGCAGCTATTAAATATTAAGTGCTGCGTGACTGCGAACGAATTGTCTAAGACAAACTACAGTCACTGTTAAGAAATGTACACAAATCCAGATGAAGGTTATAGGTATAACTAAGTATAACAAAGAAAACTTCTCGGAATCTAACTAGAGGGATAAAGCCCCTTTATGGATGTTTATGACATATACACCGACATACTGTGTATACAGCTCTGGCAAAAATTAAGAGATCACTGTACAGTTTTATAAAAATCAGCTTCTCTACATGTCTGACAGCCATTCCATTCCAGTGTCAGTTGAATTCCTACCAGAGTACACCTCAGTCTATTTAATGTATTTCTGATTAGGTGATCACCTGAACCAAATCTTATTTAATGAAGGAAAGTATAAAAAACACTGCTGTGGTGTTCACAATCATCTTGCAATAGGACAAGCTGGATGGTAAAACAAGTGCTAGTAATATCAAAAAAGTAATAGGAATGAAAAAATAACTTTTAACCATGCCAAAGGAGTTAAAAAGAAAAGTCTTGAGTGAGGAAAAGAAGTGTTCAATTCTGGCTTTACTAGCAGAGGGATACAGTGAGCGTCATGTTGCCTATATCCCTAAAATTTCTAAGACGGCAGTCCATTACAACAAGGTCAAGCAGCAGACATTGGGGACAACAAAGCTACAGACCGGCAGAGTGCGAAAACCACTCTCCACTGACCAGGATGACTGTCATCTTATTTGAATGTCACTCAGCAACCGCAGGATGACATCAAGTGACCTACAAAAGGAATGGCAAATGGCTGCTGGGGTGAAGTGCACGGCAAGAACAGTTCGTAACAGGCTCCTAGAGGCAAGGCTCAAGTCAAGTAAAGCTAGAAAAAAGCCTTTCATCAATGAGAAGCAAAGGAGAGCCAGGCTGAAGTTTGCCAAAGACCATAAGGATTGGACCATAGAGGACTGGAGTAGGGTAAACTTCTCCAATGAGGCTAATTTTCAGCTTTGCCCAACACTTGGTCATCTAATGGTTAGATGGAGACCTGGAGAGGTGTACAAGCCACAGTGTCTTGCACACACTGTGAAATTTGGTGGAGGATCGGTGATGATCTGGGGATGCTTCAGCAAGGCTGGAATTGGCCAGGTTAATCTTTGCGAAGGACGTATGAATCAAGCCGCATACAAGGTTATCCTGGAAAAACAGTTAATTCCTTCTGCTCAGGCAATGTTCCCCAACTCTGAGGACTGGTTTTTCCAGCAGGACAATGCGCCATGCCACACAGCTAGGTCTATCAATGTGCGGAGGAAGGACCACAACATCAAATCCCTGTCATGGCCAGCCCAATCTTCAGATCTGAACCTCATTGAAAACCTCTTGAATGTAATCAAGAGGAAGATGGAAGGTCACAAGCCTTCAAACAAAGAACTGCTTACATTTTTGTACCAGGAGTGGCATAAGGTCACCCAAAAGCAGTGTGAAAGACTGGTGGAAAGCATGCCAAGACCATGAAAGCTGTGATTAAAAATCATGATTATTCCACAAAATATTGATTTCTGAACTCTTCCTGAGTTAAAAAATTAGTATTGTTGTTTCTAAATGATTATGAACTTGTTTTCTTAGCATTATTTGAGGTCTGCAAGCACTGCATTTTTTTGTTATTTTGACCATTTCTCATTTTCTGAAAATAAATACAAAATCTATTGCTTGGAAATTCGGACATGTTGTCAGTAGTTTATAGAATAAAAGAGCAATTTACATTTTACTCAAAAATATACATATAAAGAGAAAAATCAGACAAACTGAAAATTTTGCAGTGGTCTCTTAATTTTTGTATATATGCACACACAGTATATCACAAAAGTGAGTACACCCCTAACAGATTTTTTTAAAATATATTATATCTTTTCATGGTACAACACAGATGCTTTGATACAATGATTCACTTAGGGGTGTACACACTTTTGTTGCCAGCAGTTTACACATTAATGGCTGTGTGTTGAGTTATTTAGAGGACACCATATTTACACTGTTATACAAGCTGCACACTGGCTACATTACATTGCATCAAAGTGTCAGATCTTCTGTGTCGTACCATGCAAAGATAGAATAAAATATTTACAAAAATGTAAAGTATGTAGTATAGAAATATGACACTATAGTAAAAAGGATGTTCTGCCAAATCATTTATAAAAGAAACTACCTTACAATGGTGTGAAATAACAAAAGGATGAGAAACAGATAACTTCTTGAGGAGATTTATAGGTCATACAATATTCCCTGGGGAAAAATACAAATAGCCTCTTTGCATAGGGAATGAGAAAAGGTCTCCAGTGCCACTTATTGGAGGTAGCAATCCTAGGAGCCAATATTGACTATTGCCACATCACTTCTTTGTACCCAGCTTGTCGATCTCCTTAAGAAGAAACTTTCCTCTAAAAACCTCCATCAGATTCTTCTCACCCAGAAAGTCAAGCTCCTACTTTGCACTGATAAGGGTCAAGTAACTGCAAACAGCTGTCTGCAAATGCCTTTTGGTCAAGATCAAGTGTAGTATATTTGGAAAAGACGGCTTTGGCCTGGGCCGCCTTAGTAGATTGATTCGTAATGCACACTGGGTTTTGGCTTTCTGGTTAGTCATCCAGTGGAAAACCTGGCCCCCATGATCGAAGCCATTAGGTTGGGCAAGTTTGAAAGGCCAAGGCACACAGTGCCCCAGGATTGGTGACCCTGGGGTGCCTAAACTAGCTGAGAGTGGGAAACCCACTGTGCTCTATGGCACTTTCTCTTTCACACTTATTTAAGTACATTATGGTAAGGATGGGGGAATTTTTATATTACTGGCGGGGGATCCGAAAACATCTTCCACAATTTTTTTTTTTACTGTGTGTCCTGCGTCAAGGACTTCTTGCTATGCGGTTCCCTTATGGGTTACTTCCTCAACAGTCTAGGAGGAAAGTGTGTGGCCATCAAGTTTCGCTCTCCCTGCACAACCCCCGGCTCTCCTCATCAGGAGAGGAGCCAGTGTAGATTGGCTCCTGGTCTCACTTGGGTGAAAACCTGGGCTGATGCCGGGAGTACGATTTGAGCTTTCCCTGAGTTTCGGCAAAGGGGAGCCATTTGTCCCAATCTCTCGCTATGGTCTTCAGGACCGAAGGGATAAAGAATGGTTTGTTGGGGGCTCTCCTCCTTTTGTAGTTAGCTAAATAGGCTTCATCCTTGTGCACTGTTTTTTTCTGAGGCGCCGTCACATTTTTCAGAGCACCTGGGTGAAGAGAGCATGATCTTGGGCTTTCAAGAAAAAAAAAAAAAGCTGTCTGCATATGAAGGTCTTTCCTTTTCAGGGAAGATACTTACTTGGCTTCATAACCCAAGTCAGGTAAGACTCTAAAAAGTGTAAAATTTTGACTTCTAGGAAAACTACCTCCAAATAGGAGGCATCAGAGACACTACCCACTGCTCAGCTGTTCTCGATGCCAGAAGTGCTCAGTTACGGAGCTGCTACATATACTATTAGTGGCCACAGCCAGGTACTGCACATCTGCCCCCCAATTGATTTGAATAGGGAGCAGATGTGCAGTACCCAGCTGCGACCACTATCAGTAGATGGAGCAGTTCCTTAACTGAGCACTTCTCGCCACCGTCACAGGGAACAGCTGATCGGCGGGGTGCTGGGTTTCTCACTCCCACCGATCAGACATTGATGACCTATCCTAAAGATAGGTCATCAATGTTAAAGTAGTGGACAACCTCTTTAAGGAAGCGGGCTGGGTTCAGATTATAATAGAGTCATTATTCCTGCTTCCATCGGGGACTTCTGTCTGAAGGCTAAAATAAAAAAGAAATTCAGATGTTCCTCCTTGACAGAGCCAAAGACTTCAATAAGTGCTTTGGAATCCGTCTACTTAATTGAAGTTTAAGGCTTCATGAGGAACATTAATCCCATAGTCTTTGGTCAGAGGTAGGCAAAAAGACACTTCAATACTTATATTAGCACATAATCTATAGTGGACATAGCCGCCAATAGATAAGAAGTGAAAGAAACAAACTATCTGATAATAAAAAATTTTTTAAAAAATTCACGCCCGGAAGACGTAACAATTACGAAACGGTGCCCGTCGGGCGCAGGGATCAGAGTCCAGCTGATCTCCAGCCTGCTGCCACATTCAGGGTGCACTACATCCATGTAAGTAGATACGAAATAGGTGTGATTTCCCTAGTGAAATATAGAGTTTGAGCCAAGTGTCTCTATAGCTCATATTAACTATTTCTATTACCCCATTCTTGGCATCGTTCAATTAGGCTATAAATAGGAGTGTGGCTGTGGTGGAGCCCTCAATTTTCTCTTTTTTGACATCTATAACACTACAGAGCATTATTATAATTTTGGGAGTATATAATAGCACTAGTGCACTTTAACAACAGATCTAAGCATTTACCCATCTATTAGTGGTATATCACACAGCATGAATAAGGGTATAGCTTAAGGTCTTTTTGGCACTACTGCACTTTGATATTAAAGCATTATTTATTATTTTTCTACTTCCTTTTTGTTAAAGCTCTGTTATACATTGTGTCTACAACTTGTCTAACTCATTTAGGCTGTTACTCTTGTCCCTGACCTCTTTTTGGAGTCTCCCTACTCTTTTGTCTCTAATTGAATTTTAATTGTAATTAATAAAATATTTTTTTTTTATTATCAGATAGTTTGTTTCTTTCACTTCTTATCTATTGGCGGCTATGTCCACTATAGATTATGTGCTTAATTCATGGGGAACATGTCTGAATCCTATTGTTTGGGGTCATCAGATGAAAGTGCGGAACAGAAGCTCAAAAGTTGCCTGAACCTAGCTTCGCACTGTTACAATTAATGCTGTGTTATATCAAGCATATTATAAAAAGTAATAAACATTCAGCTATACAATAAACTGTTTAGTAGAACTTTTTTGTCAGATGAAAATTGCACATAGAATCATTAATAATAGGAAATTGTACCTGGATCCAGCGCAGTGGATGGAAGCAGCGGAAGCCACACCAATTTGTATAAACCTAGTTAAATTTTTTGAAAAATTAAATACTGTCTAGAACTGACATAAACATACAACAGAGATTAACAGATAAAAGGATAAAAAAAAGAAGCAGAAACTTAGAGTTATTGCATCATGACAGCGACAAGGTACGTCTGCCAACTACACCAGCCTCTACTGATGGCAAATAACTTATTGAGAAGAGCAACAATCTGCCAAGTAATTCTATTTGTCTAATTTATTTATTTTATCACCTAAAACAAACCCTAAAGAGTAAGTGCTCACATCCTTTCAAATCATAGAATATTTCTAATATAGTGGTGATTTGCATAATGAATACTATACTATTATTAAAGGGGGCTTTCCGTTTTCAAAAATCCGTCCCCCAGATACAGATTGAAAAAGTGCTTTAATCACCCTCCCCAAGTCCCGCACAGAGTCTCTGCCACTACTCCTGGTGTGTGTTATTGTCTGCAGCTTTGATGTCATGACGATAGCACAGCAGACAATCGGCGGCTCATACAGACAACTCGGGTAGAGCCACCAAACTCACTACTGGCTGGAGACATGAACAGACAGCAGGAGAAGAGGTGGAGACTCAGCATCGGACCCAGGAAGGGTGAGTAAAGCTCAGTTTGTTTATTTTAAAACAAACTACAGCCTGAAATTGTGATAAAGAACCACCAAAAATATTGAATATTTGTATGTGTTCCGTCTTTTTGAGCTTTTTTTTAACAGCTTCAGGCTTCCAAAGCCATAAAGTGGCTAAAACAATTAATCTGACCAATCTACTTATCTGGTGATTGGTGATGACAAAGGAAGTGCTTCAGACAAAAAAAAATGTTTTTTTTTTCTTGTAGTGTCTTCTGCTTCAGTGTACAATGGTGACTATAAGACATTGGGGATGCACAACCCTAAGAAGGGCTAAAAGGTCCTTCTGCAACCACCATTAGACCAATATTACAATGTAATGTAATATGAGCGTTGGGGCATGGGGCCTTGTTCATATTTTACATCAGGGACAAATTAATTTAAAAAATTCAATAGCGCCCTTTTATTATGTGAATTCATGGAACCATTCTTCACCAAAGTGACCATCTCACATGTATCTGTATTACATCAGAAGATAAGAATCTTAGATAGATTTCCATTTTGAGTAAAGAAAGTCAAACAGTAAAGGATAAAACATGTCAAGAATAGAGGAAATAAGAGTAAAAATGAAAATGCAAATAAAAGAAGCACAGTCCCAATTCTCTGCTGCCCCTGGCAAGTGGTTGCTTTGCCTATAGGATTAATACAAAGCTTAAGATGGAAAAATACATATATTATCCAAGTTTAGAAACAATACATCACATAAAGGTCGATTTCTAGACAGTATTATGCTGTTTATCGGACCTGATTTGTAGGAAATCAATATATGTGAAGAACAGCAACACATTGCTTACATTCAAGGTGGTAAAAACAAATTACAAAACTATCTACAAAATCCTGGTCGTATGTACAGTAGACTTTCCAGCATCTTACTGTACCAACATAGAGAAAAGCCACAAGATAAATTGAGCAGAGCCACGGATTCAACTTTCTGTCAATTTATGTTGTGAATTTCACCGTTTGTAACATTTCTTTCCGGCATCGAATAATCTGGAAAACAAGACAATTGTTCACTTGTTTCCAGCACAGAACTGAAACATAATGTGGATATTAATTAGCTAAAAAAAAGGCCGAACACAAAGAACTGTTTAGGATTATACTTTTTTATGACTTTAAGAATCCAGATGATCTGATCGTACGGCACCAGTTAGGGCCTTAAAGGGAACCTGTCAGCTAATTTGGACGCTATAAAATGCGGCCACTGCCTTTCAGGGCTGATACACAGCATTCTATAATGCTGCAGATAAGCCCCCGGTCCGACCTGCAAGATAAGAAAAATGAGTTTTATTATACTCACCCGGGGGGCTGCCCGATGCGGTCCGGTCCGATGGGCGTCGCAGGTCTGGGTCCGGTGCCTCCCATCTTCTTACGACACCACCCTCCTGCTTGCTTGATGGCTCCCTGGCATCGCGCTCCTGCGCAGGTGTACTTCTCTGTCCTGTTGAGGGCAGAGCAAATTCCTGCAGTGTGCAGGCGCTGGGTCTCTCTGACCTTTCCCGGTGCCTGCGCACTGCAGTACTTTCATCTGCCCTCAACAGGGCAGAGAAGTACACCTGCGCAGGAGCGCGATGCCGGGGAGTCTGTGTGGATGATGTAGAGGGCGGCGTCGCAAGAAGATGGGAGGCGCCGGACCCGGACATGCAACAGCCATGGGAACGGACCGCACCGGATCCCCTCCCCACCAGTATAATAAAACTTATTTTTCTTATCTTTCAGTCTTTCAGGTCAGATCGGGGGCTTATCTATAGCATTATAGAATACTGTAGATAAGGCCTGAAAGGCAGTGGCCGTATCTTATAGCGGCCAAAACAGCTGACAGGTTCCCTTTAATAGTGATAAGTCAGCATGCTCGGATATCGTGTTATCTGAGCATGCGTGGGTGTTATTCGAGTATTTTGGAAGTGCTCAATTGATTATGTTTGAGTCCTCATGGCTGCATGTTTCGCAGCTGTTAGACAGCCAAATCACATACAGGGCGTGACGACACAGCATTTCTTCTTAATTATGCCAGCCGTAAATTCAGTAGGCCGAGAATCATAAACTGTTGTCTGAAGTATTGACTCTTCTTGTAGGACTCTAATACCAGCTCCTCCAGTTTATTGTCTGTTATCTTTGCAAAACAGTAATGTATGGTCACTGAACAATGATGTTTGCTGATATGTTGATTACACATTGTCCATGCCAGACAGTTTGTTGGCATTTAAAAGAGAGCAGGGAAAAAACTAGGCAAATAGATTACATAATTGAACAATGCAAGTTAACCTCATTCACATCTCTCTCTGACCTCTGAATTCCAGTTGTGAACTATATAACGAAACTTTTTCCTCTTTCGAAGTGACGCTACAGGATGTCAGCTTAGGGGACTACGGCCCCAGCTGGAAGAACACAGTACTGCTTCATTGACCTTAAAGAATCCAGGTTGGGACAATCGTGTCACCTGGCCACATACCTCACTGCTCTCAGTTAGCTTCCTTAGCTTGTTGTTACCTCCTTTTTGTGGCGCCCGACAAAAGTGGGGAGCCACTGGTGGGGGTGGTAAACTTGCAAAGAAAAGTTTTCAGCTTAGTTATGCTATTGATCAATGGCAGAAAAATTGTAAAGGGTGGACATAATCAGTAGAGGCAGCAGACCAGTTCCACGAGCAGAAGAGACTCGGGGTGGGGAGTCTTCAGTTGCCCATGGTAAAATATCATAACATATTTTTTTCCTTTTTCAAACAAACAGAAATGATTAATAGTATATAGAATTTCAAGGATTGTGTGCCTCCACGCTTGAAATAAAATTAGTAATAATGTGCTCACTGGTTTGGAGTCTTGGTCCTGTAACAACCATATGACTCAGATTTTGCAAAAATAAAAAAAAAATAATGTCATGCTCCATTGGATGTCCTATAATAGAAGCATTCTTCCCTATAAGCATTGCATTAAAAATATTTATTTTATATGGAGCTGCACCTTACGGTAGCCCCCCGAGGACTATGTAGAATGGAGCTGGAGGGACTCTGAGTGCCGCCATACAGCGTCAGTACACACAGCTCCATCATTGTATGGATGATGGCCACACAAAAGCTTTATCATCTTGTGAAATGAAAAATCACAGAAATCCAGGAAAATAGCAAGATCTGGAAACACTCAATATATCATTTAAAGAGATTTCAAAACAGACATCACAGAATATTAATCCTTAGTAACAAAGTACTCAGGGATACTAACACTTCATTTTTATTCCTGGATATATAAGAAGGCCACAAATCTAGGACCATCAGCTCTGCT
Source organism: Oophaga sylvatica (assembly GCA_033576555.1). Lineage (NCBI taxonomy): Eukaryota > Metazoa > Chordata > Amphibia > Anura > Dendrobatidae > Oophaga > Oophaga sylvatica. The sequence continues at coordinate 400,227,031 of JARQOD010000001.1, forward strand.
TATATCTGGTCAATGAGCCTTGCACCCCTAAAATTTATGGTAAAAGGGATTCATATAGGGTGAGAAATGAATGCATTAATTATCCAGATACGGAGTCCTTATGATGCTTGGTGTGGCTGGTGGGATTGCTTTTTAATCCCTCAAATACCAGGAGATTTTTCATTTTTGCGCTTTCATTTTTTTTCTCCCATTGTTCCAAGAACCAAAACTTTTTTTTCCCATTCACTTAGGTATCAGAGGGCTTGCTTTTTGTGGGACAAATTGTAGTTTTAAATGACACCATTCATTTTACCATATAATGTTCCGTATAACAAGGAAAAAATTCCAATTGCCGAGAAATGGTATGAAAAAATAAATTAAAAGAATGCAATTTCGCAACTGTTTTTTTATTTTGCTTTTATGGTGTTCATTGTGCTTTAAAAATGACTGGAAAAATATGGTTTTCCAGGTCAAGGTGATACCAAACTTCTATAATTTTTTTTTCTTTTACATAGATGGTGAAAAAAAAATAACAGAAATTTTCAACAAGGAAGATGGTGATACAAGCCAATTTTTATTTTCAGACCCGTATGAGAACTTGTCTATTGCATGTTGCGCTGATGATTTTATTGATAGTATTATGGGGTAGATACAACATTTTGATAGCTTTTTACTGCATTTGAGGCAGGGAAAGGAGGAATTGCGATAAATTTGAGATAATTTTTTATATATTAATAATTCAGGCAATTACGCCACACAGCTATACCACTACATATACATTTTTTATTTTTTAAACTTCGCTATTTACATTTTGGGAAAATGGAGGGTAATTTAAACTTTCATTTTTTTATTTTTTAAACAAATATACAGTGCGGAAAATAAGAATTTGATACACTGCCTATTTTGCAAGTTTTCCCACCTACAAAGAATGGAGTGGTCTGTAATTTTTATCATAGGTACACTTCATCTGTGAGAGACAGAATCTAAAAATAAAATCCAAAAAATCACATTGCATGATTTTTACATAATTAATTTGTATTTTACTGCATGACATAAGTATTTTATTTGATCAATTACCAACCAGCAAGAATTCTGGCTCTCACAGACCTGTTAGTTTTTCTGTAAGAAATATCCTACTCTGCACTCATTACCTGTATTAATTGTACCCATTTAAACTTGTTACCTGCATAAGAGACACCTGTCCACACACTCAATAAATCACACGCCAACCTCTCCACCATGGCCAAGACCAAAGAGCTGTCTAAGGACACCAGGGACAACATTATACACCTGCACAAGGCTCGGATGGGCTATCAGGCAATAAGCAAGCAGCTTGGTGAGAAAGCAACAACTGCTGAAAATGTAAGAAACACAAGATGGCTGTCAAACTTCCTCGGTCTGGGGCTCCATGCAAGATCTCGCCTTGAGGGGTAAAAATTATTCTGAAAAAGGTCAGAAATCAGCCCAGAACTACACGGGGAGGACCTGCTCAATGAACTGAAAAGAGTGGGGACCACAGTCTCAAACATTATTGTTAGTAACACACTACAGCGTCAATCCTGCTGGGCACACAAGGACCCCCTGCTATCGCCAGCACATGTCCAGGCCCTTTGAAGTTCGTCAATGACCATCTGGATGATCCAGAGGAGGCATGGAAGAAGGTCATGTGGTCATAGGAGTACAAAATAGATCTTTTTGGTATCAATTCCACTCGCCGTGTTAGGAGAAAGAAAAAGGATGAGTACAACCCCAAGAACACTGTCCCAACAGTGAAGCATGGTTGACAAAACGTCATACTTTGGGGGTGCTTTTCTGCCAAGGGGACAAGACAACTGCACGGTATTGATGGGAGGATGAATGGGGTCATGTATCGCGAGATTTTGGCCAACAACCTTCTTCCCTCATTAAGAGCATTGAAGATGGGTCGTGTCTGGGACTTCCAGCATGACAATGACCCCAAACACACAGCAACAGCCACTAAGGAGTGGCTCCATAAGAAGCATTTTAAGGTCCTGGAATGGCCTAGCAAGTCTCCATACCTGAACCCAATAGAAAATCTTTGGAGGGAGCTGAAACTCAATGTTGCCCAGTTTCAGACACAAAACCTGAAAGATCTGTATAAGATCTGTATGGAGGAGTTGGCCAAAATCCCTGCTGCAGTGTGTGCAAACTTGGTCAAGAACTACAGGAAACGTCTGACCTCTGTAATTGCAAACAAAAGTCTCTGTACCAGATATTAAGTTCTGTTTTTCTATTGTATAAAATACTTATTTCATGGAATAAAATGCAAATTAATTATGTCACAATCATACAATGTGATTTCCTAGATTTTTTTTTAAGATTCTGTCTCTCACAGTTGAAGTGTACCTACGATAAAAATTAATTCTCCATTCTCTGTAGGTGGGAAAACTAGTAAAATTGTCAGTGTATCAAATACTTATTTTCTCAACTGTAAATTCTTTTTTTCATTAATCCCCTTAATAATAATAATCTTTATTTATATAGCGCCAACATATTCCGCAGCGCTTTACAGTTTAACAGTTTCAAAACACAAGTCATAAGTAACAACGTTAACAATACAATAATTAAAGTCCCTTAAGGGACTTGAACCTATGATCTCTTGAGCACTACACTTTAATTCCTTACTACACCCTAGCATTTGTATAGACAATTAGCTAGAAATGTAGAAAATTGCAATGTACTCTGTACACTCTATAAAAAATAAAAAAAATCATAATAGTATTGCAGTGTTTTGTGAAATAAATTATCTTATATGAAGACTAGACACAGGCTTCACATTGTAGACATAGTGGCCTTCAAAAGTCCTCCAGGTGTCACGGTAAATAATCGGCACCCTACGATCATGCTGCACCAGGTGCCAGTGGCACCAGAAAAGTTTTGAATTCAGCTGCCACGACAAACAGCGGCTTATAAGAAGTTAAAATGATGTGGTCAGCACTAGCTCTGATCTCATAAGTTATAGTCAGGTACTGAACATGTAACTCAGCTGGTACCAGTGCTGTATGGAGCGGGCTCAACTCATGAGCCCGCTCCATACAGTGCAGTGGCTGCGATGTGCGGCAGTTTTTGCTAAGGGGTTAATGCATCTAGGAAAAATAATATGACCTGTACTGGTGCAATGGCCATACCAGGTCACTATCTATAAGCTGTCCTATAAGATGTAGCATTGTTCAGCCTGCAGTATCCAAGGTAGATATCATTAAAGGAGTAACTGTACCAGGGGTGTAAAGAGATCTAAAAAAAATTGCAATGTACCCTGTACACATGAATAATTATAATAAAAAAAAAAAAACAGAAAACCCCTGGTCCTCCATCAGAGTTTCCGGCAGAGAATTACATAAGTGGGACACTTACGGGAACGGTGGAGAGAAGGATCTTCTGTTCTTGACCCCTGTGCAGCGACTTTACTGGAATAATGTGGATGTTCTGGTTCTCTTGTCCCTACAGAAGTAAAGAAAAAGTGCAGGAAGGTTAATTGTAGAATATAAAAGAAAGTGCAAGTCTTATTAGTGTTAAATATAGACTGTAAGCTACTAGCGATGATGATTACCAGCGATTACCTGTGCCTGGTCACTCACCATTCTTGCTTGAACACACGGGAAGGAACAGTCTGACATTCTCTCCTGCACACTGCAAATAAGGGTATGTTCACACAGAGATTTTGTTTTTATGTAGATTATGATGCACATCTGCTTCAAAATCCACATCAAAGATTATAACAAGCCATTATTGATGCAGATCATATAAAAATCTGTGTAAACATACCTTTAGGATTTTTTTTTTTTTTTTTTTTTGCACGGTACCATATACTGCTAAACCAAGCATGAATTTTATCAATTCAAGTTTCCAAAGACTTCCCTTCACGGGTTATAGCAATTCGATGGTTTCCCATTTCTGCAATTATTCGTGTGATCGCCTGAGATCAAATGAATAATTACTCAGATGATTATCAAGGACCCTTGGTGTCAACTAAGCTAAGTGTCCAGAGGTGAGCACGCTCGTCATGCAATGTGCACCATCGGCATCTGCCCTTCCGGAGCAGTGGGGTGCTACAGGTTGTCCAATAATTTAGTAACTAGAAACTCAGTGAAGGCTTCAGCCGTTTACCTCCAAGTAGGCAGTCAACCTTGGGTCCCATCTTGTGACATAATAGAATTGGGAGGTTAGCATGTGATCGGCGCCGACTGTGCAGGGGTTAAGCTCCAGATCGGATTTCTTTTCACAAGAGTCTTCCACTAACAAGGTTAGTTGTTTGCCTAGATTACCAGGGAAGAGAAAAGTTTACCATTTATTCGGTCACTGGTGTCTGAAATTGACAACGTGGACTAAACAAGAGTAGCTTCTGTGAAGACCTAGATGACAGAGATGACCACGTACCAGGGCTCCCCAAACAGACACTCAGTCACGTGGCTTTGGTGCCCCTATGAATGTTCGCGGTTGTAATTATTATGCACTAATGGCACATATCCAGTGTTACAGATGTAGAACATGGTGCCATAATTTTTCTACATTTGATTGCAAAAGTTAATTACTGGTGGCTGATCGGGCACCACCATTGCAGCCTATGGTCGGCTGCAGAGGTCACACATGAAGATGACATGTCATCACTGGAGGCAGGAACCTGCAGGTGACCAGAGTTATTTTAGCGGAAGGCTGGTAAGATGAGCACTTCTCCTTTGAATATTTTAGACACTTTGATAAGTAATCCTCAGCAAATACAAACGAGACAGCAGAAGCTACTCTCATAGCAGCCCACCTTTCAGGTTCTCCGGGATCCTCTGCTTGTCCACGCAGATGTCCAGGCAGGTCATCTCTCTAGCCTGCAATCCAGAGAAGTGAAGTTACACAATATGTGAGGGTGAAATGCAAGTGCTGTACCATAGAGGATAAATCACACAGCATACACTGCTCAGCCGGACAGTCACAGTCCAAAATATACAAAACTGTTCACTGTGATTGGAAGCATGTAGCAATGCAAATAACAAGGGGTCCTGACAGGGCCGCCATCAGGGCATTACTGCCCTGACTGGCGTGTGGGGCCCGATGGGCAGAGGGGACCTGCATCGGGCCCCATCTCATCTGCACATCGGGCCCCAGTGGCAGGCTTCTGCCGGTGCAGTAACTGACGGAGACATGGTGCAGAATGGAGACAAGGTGCAGGATGGAGACACAGTGCAGGATGGAGACAGATAGGGCAGGATGGAGACAGATGGGGCAGGATGGAGACAGATGGGGCAGGATGGAGACAGATGGGGCAAGAATATGGGGCAGGATGGAGAGAGAAGGTGCAGGATCATGGGACAGGATGGAGACAGATGGGGCAGGATGGAGACACATGGGGCAGGATGGAGACACATGGGGCAGGATGGAGACACATGGGGCAGGAATATGGGGCAGGATGGAGACAGATGGTGCAAGATCATGGGGCAGGATGGAGACAGATGGGGCAGGATGGAGACTTATGGGGAAGGATCATGGACAGATGGGGCAGGATGTAGACTTATGGGGCAAGATCATGGAACAGATGGGGCAGGATGGAGACAGATGGGGCAGGATGGGACATCACATGGGGGAAGAATGGATACTCATGAGGGCAGAATGGGAGAACATATGGGGCCAGGTTAGGAGAACATTTGGCTGGAGCCAGGAATGAGACACATGGGGACTAGGATGGGGGATAGCATTACAATAGGGGCTAATTAAAGGGAATCTTTCACCCCATTTTTGGCCCATGAGATACGGCCACCGCCATCAGGGGCTTATCTACAGCATTATGTAATGCTGTAGATAAGCCCCCGATGTCACCTGAAAGTGAAGAAAAACGAGTTATATTATACTGACCCAGGGGCGGTCTGCCGTCCGGTCCAATGGGCGGCGCGGTCCGGTGCCTCCCATCTTCCAGCGAAGCCGGCCTCTTCTCTGCGTCCCGTCGCGGCTCCTGCGCAGGCGCACTGATCTGCCCTGGTGAGGGCAGAGCAGAGTACTGCAGTGCGCAGGCGCCGGACCTCTCTGACCTTTCCCTGCGCCTGCGCACTGCAGTACTCTGCTCTGCCCTCACCCTGGCAGATCAGTGCGCCTGCGCAGGAGCCGCGACTGGATGGAAAGAAGAGGCCGGCTTCGCTAGAAGATGGGAGGCACCGAACCGGACCGCGCCGCCCATCGGACCGGACGGCAGACCGCCCCTGGGTGAGTATAATATAACTCGTTTTTCTTCACTTTCAGGTGACATCGGGGGCTTATCTACAGCATTACAGAATGCTGTAGATAAGCCGCTGATGCGGTGGCCGTATCTCATAGGCCAAAAATGGGGTGACAGATTCCCTTTAAGGGATGATATTACTGCAGTGATGTATTTATTTTATTTTTTGAGGATACTGTTTTAAATGGTGGAGGCGGTCCTGTTACAGTGCAGAGCAACACTGTCGCCTTTTTTTCTTCATCTGGTGCAGTTTAGAAGTTGGGAAAAAATTAAGTAATGTGTTCTGCAAGCAGTGCTCTAGATAACTGTGTTATTTCCTGCAGAGAAGAGCCCTGGCTGAAAGAAGTGATGGCGGTCTGTGCTGAATGAAGATGAAAAGCGAAGATGAAGGACTTCACCTAGAGACGTCACTGGTGAGTCAGTGTGTTACCTGTACACTGACACTATACACTGTATACTATATACAGCGGTCCTGTGTACAATGTCACCAGTGATCACTGTATAACCTTTACACTGACACTATATACAGAGTTCCTGTGTATAATGTCATTGATCGCTGTAAAACCTGTACAATATATACAGAGCTCGTGTGTATGAAGTCACTGTTGATCACTGTATATACAGAGCTCATGTGTATAATGTCACAGGTAATCACTGTATTACCTGTACACAGACATTGTATACTAAGTACAGATCTCCTGTGTACAATGGCACCTGAGTGAAAATGTATGTTAGCAAGCACCCACGAGTTGTAGTCATATGACATAAGCATTGAGATAAAGATGGGGTTTATTCTAAAAAATTGCAGCATCGGGACCACACAGTTCGGTTCAAGAGCACAACGATTCTGCCGGTCAGAACTGTCAATCAAATTAATGCACTAACCCCCCGGCAAGCAGGAGACTGAGGCAGGGGGATCGGATTTGGTAGTGGGATCAAATTTGGTAGTGGAATCAATAACAAGTGCCGACATGTCTGACAATATGTAGATTAAATCAAATAGTGTAAATTTTCAATCCTATAATAACTAAACCCCTTAGTAAACCTAAGAGAACGCATGTTTACAGAATTATACCCAAATATATCTGTGCGCTTACCACAATCACTCCATTCGTCAGTATCTTCTCACGATAACCTTTACTGAAATATAACATGCAGCACAATTATAAATTAGGGACAGATTGTAAAAGTATGTGTGTGTATGTATATACTGTATATATATATATATATATATATATATATATATATATATATACACGCACACACACGGCTCAAAAAAATAAAGGGAACACTAAAATACCACATCCGAGATATCACTAAATTAAATATTCCAGTTGCAAATTTTTATTCATTACATAGTGGAATGCGTTAAGAACAATAAAAAATAAAATGATCAATGTAAATCAAAATTAATATCCCATGGAGGTCTGGATTTGGAATGATACTCAAAATATAAGTGGAAAATCAAATTACAGGCTAATCCAACTTCAGTGGAAATTCCTCAAGACTAGGAAATGAGGTGTGTGTGGCTTCACAAGCTTCTTGTATGAACTTCCTGCAACGCCTGCACATGGTCCTGATGAGGCTGTAGATGTTTTCCTGAAGGATCTCATCCCAGACCTTGATTAAACCATCAGTCACCTCCCAGACAGTCTTTGGTGCAACATGGCGTTGCTGGATGGATCGAAACATGATGTCCCAGATGTGCTCGATTGGATTCAGGTCTGGGGAATGGGCAGGCCAGTCCATAGCATCAATGCGCTCATCATGCAGGAACAGCTGACACACTTAAGACACATGATGCCTAGCATTGTCATGCATCAAAAGGAAACTCAGGGCCCAGTGCACCTGTATATGGTCTCAAAAGGGGTCTGAGGATCTCATCTCGGTACTTAATGGCAGTCAGGCTACCTCTCGTGAGCACATGAAGGACTGTGCAGCACTCCAAAGAAATGCCTTCCCACAGCATTAATGACCCACTGCCAAACCGATCATGCAGGAGGATGTTGCAGGCAGCAGAACGTTCTACACAGTGTCTCCAGACTCTGTCACGTCTGTCACATGTGCTCAGTGTGAACTTGCTCTCATCTTTGAAGAGCACTGGGCGCCAATGTCGAATCTGCCAATCTTGGTGTTCTCTGTCAAATGCCAATTGCCCTGCACGGTGTTTGGCTGTAAGCATAACACCCACTTGTGGACATCGGGCCCTCTTACCACCCTCATGGAGTCTGTTTCTAACAGTCTAAGCAGACACATGGATTTTAGTGGCCTGCTGGAGGTCATTTAGCACGGCTGTGGCACTACTTCTCCTGTTCCTCCTTTCACAAAGGAGGAGGTAGCTGTCCTACTGCTGGGTTGTTGCCCTCCTAAGGCCCCCTCCACATCTCCTGGTGTACTGGCCTCTCTCCTGGTATCTGTTCCATGCTCTGGACACTGTGCTGACAGACACAGCTACCCTTCTTGCCATAGCTCACATTGATGTGCCATCCAGGATGAGCTGCACTACCTGAGCAACTTCTGTGGGTTGCTACTATAACCTCTGGGAGTGAGAGTAATGACAAAATGCTAAAGTGACCAAAACAACAGCCAAAAAGGATGAGAACAGTCATTGCCTATCATTTCTACCTGTTTTTTCCATTTGCATAACAGCAGGAGAAATTGATTAACAATCCATGTGTGATTGACTTGGAGTCACATTGTGTTGTTTAAGTGTGCCCTTAATTTTTTGAGTAGTGTATATGTGTATGTATGTATGTATGCATGTATGTATATGTACATATTTATATGTGTGTCTGTATATATGTGTATATATTGTGAGACAGTGAAGGGATATGTGTGGAATGGGGTGTACATTTCACCTAGGTACTTTGTTGTCTGGTATAAGGGAAATGTATGGTTTTGTAAAACTAGTGGTGGAGAAAGGTCACTACACCTTCCATTCAGTACACACTTGCAGCTCAAACCTGAAACCACTCAAGGGATAATTAGGCAGCCAGAAGTAGGTGGCTGGGAACACAGACAGAGAGCTCGCTTAGTCTGGACAGGGGTCCAGGCACAGAGGGGGTCTCCGGGAGGTGAGCTCTCTCAGTCTGGGTGCTCGAGGTGCCCCGGACACAAGAGGAGTCTCTGCGACACTCCATGCTGGAAACTACTGAATATAAGGAGAACTCTCTCAGTCTGGATGCTAGGTGTGCCATTCAGACACAAAGAGGAGATTCTAGGAAAACCACGCTGGTAACTACTGAATATAATGTGTTGTTTTGGGTCAGGCTGGTAGAGTCTGGTCCCTGATAGTGAGGGAATTCTATCTATGTGAAGTGAGGCTTAGGATTTTTGTTTATGATTTGTTTTTGTCACCTACTGTTTGCTGTGGACTTTAATAAAGCTGGTTGCGGCCAGTTTGCACCAGAACTGCTGTCTGAATGAACTATTTCTATGCCATTCCGTCTACCCGGACGGCGATCCCAGAGCTATATCCCCTGAAAAGCTTACAATATGTATATATATATGTGTATATATATGTGTGTGTGTGTATTTATATGCATGTATATTACATTTACTCTGACTGTAGGTATGAGGAACTTACAATTCTTGCACTGTAAATTCTACTTGCAGAGTTTCCGGACCCTAAAAAATAAAGACCACAATTTAATTCTCATTTTTTCCTTTCTATTATCAGCACATATGAGCCCATGCCCCGTTCCACTTGCTTATTATAGGGGATTTAGTGTTATAAATCATAGATTAGACTGTCATGGCATTACCGCAACGGAGAGGAGCCTTGCAGCATCTAATTGCTCCTACTCCTGCGATGAAAAGAGGTGCTTCACCTTCTTTTTAAATAGTGTTTATTTCTTTTGGCAGTACAGGGTTAATCGGCCATGTTGGGTGCTCTGGGAGTCAGAGCTCTCAGCTGAGCTCGGTTAGCCACTCTTGTCCCCTCTATAATCTGGGTCCTGATAATTCAAACCCATGTCAGAGTTAGCTTATGCTGCATGGCTTTGTGGAGAGGTGTTTAAATGAGAAGGAGTTTGGAGGAGTTACCTGTGGCTGTTGCGTGGATTTGTAAGTGTGATAATTCCCTTCCCTCCTGTTACTTTGGTTTTTCCCCATCCTCCACTCCCCGATGCATTCCTCTGTAATATGTGAGTGAATATTTGTATGCTTGGTATTTTCAGTTGCCCATGTTTGTGTTGCCTTGCTTGTCAGGATGGTGTACTGCATTGCACAGTAGCGCCCCTCTTCCCTAGGTGGGGGAAGACAACAGATAGAGGGCTGATTCAGGAGATAAGGCAAGGGTGGAGGCCCCAGCATCTTTACCTTCAGAATTATCCTGGGGAATAGGGCAAGCGAGGGCACCCCCTAGAGTTAGGGATAGGGAAGGAGCCCCTGGTCCCTGGTCACCCAACAGCTGAGTTGTGACATAGAGCTTTTGGAAACAGTCAAGATATGGAAAGTGCGTCAGGACATGGCTAATGTAAGGATAACCAATGGGATAAGAAAGCATTTGACTTACGTTCGAGTTGAGGCAGAACGTTTCCATTCTGGTCTCTCCAATACGGATTTTTCCCACGTCAAATGTCAGTGTATAGAGCAGGTCATTTTTTGTGATTACGTCCTCGTCGTGAAGCGTCAGATGCAACATGTTCTGAAAGAGAAGTTATTTGCAGATATAAATATATATCTCATCTCAGAGTCAGGACTGCAGAAAGCGCCGATGCCAAATGTCCGCAAATACCTATTTAAGGGAACAGCTGAAGCAAATCTGAAACACTTCTAGCACAGGGCTTGTGCAGGCAGGGCGAACCTTGAATGGGTGAAAAACGCTGCAGAAATGCTGAAAGAAGTGACATGCTGTGTCTTGGCAAAAATACAGCAGCGCTCCAAATATGCATGAAAAAAAATAAAGCAGTGCGTGCATGAGATTTGTCATCGAATATGCTGGAACTGTCAAACATAAAAAATACCAGGTGTGAACTTAACATGGAGGATCAGCTTTACTCGGAGCCTTCCAGGTTATAGCCATTATAAATATTCTGGTAGTAAACAAACTAAACGCTCGTTTATGGGATGATCTGAGTGTTTATGATGGCGTTATAATCCTTGTGATCAGAGGCGATATGGAGATGTGCCGCCGGTGACATGATGGGCGGAATAGTGATCGTTCCATCCCCATTGCCGGTCATCACCCTGAATAACTAGACCGGAAAACAGGCGCAAACGACTGATATTGGCACTCATTAATGGAGGATTTACGGGCTGAAATCAGATGCACCATAAATAAAAGTGAAACAGAACCTTGCCTGCGAGATAAGGGCTCATGTAGACATCTGTGTAACTCGGTCTGAGCATGGATTGCAATACATGGATTGTTCGCAGGTCTCCTAATCCAAAGGCAACATAGGCACATATGAGGCTATCGAGTTTGGGTTAGGAGACCCTCAGAAAGTCCATGCAAGTCAATGAGTCCATGGAAAACATAGGACTGCAATTAGCATAATATGGGAGATAATGGGAGAAATTTTGGAGTTGGTTGTGTGATAAGTAAATTATAGGAAAGCAAATTAGGAAATCTGGTAATGATCAGAGATTACAGTAATTACTGCAGCTAACCCGCGGGCGTCACTCGGCCTCCACACTTTTGACTTGCAGATGTCCATACTTCTCCATAACTGGGCAGATTTCCAGTTCAGAGTGTTATGAAACCTAGGTGACATCTGGCTGAGACATTGGCAGCGTCACTATTATTTTAGGGGATATTTTCATTTCCTAATAGTCTGTAAAGAATTATGACCGCGCCTGAAAGCTCGCCTCTGCCTCTTACCTTCACATTATTGCAGAGGGTAAACTGGAATGTCTCGTTCCACACAGGGTCACTGGTGTTTGATAAAGTCCTTGTCTGTAAGGTCTTGTTGGTGCAGGACGGCAGCCATAGACATACGTAGCAATCAGCATTGCTCACTGCAATGGAAAAGCAGCCATCTGATTAGCTTCCTTGGTTAAAACAAGTTATCATCTATCCTCTAGACCAGTGATGGTTGACCGCTGGGAGACGCACTGATCAGCACAACCAGAACGTATTACCCCAAGAGGGAACTTATATCGCTCTTCTAAGATGAAGCAGCAGGTCAGATGCCCGATCCACCAGTCTAGTCATTCTCTATACTGGGAAAAGCCGGGCACAGCGCTTGGTAGACCCATAGGGAAAGAATGGCGCTGCAGTCTGAACTGGCGCAGAATCAACGGGGATGAAAGTTCGCCATTGTACAGATCTGTGTAGTGGTCGAACCCATCAACCAATCAATAATCTATAATGCTGTTATACCAATACCCAATTATACTATTATTCCAGCAAGTAACAGACATCTTGCAACCACTCATACGTACTGAGGTCGGCCCATGGAATATTTGCGGCCTGTACAATCTTGACCGTTAACAAGCTGAGTGCGCTGTCCTCCTGTAATGAAAGAGATGTATCAGTACAATAATCAGCAGTATATGAACACAATATTAGTAGATTAATCTAAATGACATATTACATTTATCAGAATTGTGCAGTAGTTGTGTACAATTGTACAAGCCATTGTGGGCAGTAATGGACAAAATACTTAGAAATCACCTCTGGTGGCTAATACATCACATTGGATAATGCTTGGCTATGAGACAAGACGATCCCCCTCACCAGAAGATCACTATTAAATAAATGTATGCCCCTTCTTCCATCATGCAGTCTCCACTGCAACCTGACCATTACTACCCATAATAAAATTAGAGAGAAGAATACGGAGCCATCCGAGTCACAGTTTTCCCAACTTACCAAGAAAAAGATTGACTTGCAAATCAAAGCCTATGGCGTCTGTGAAGATGACTATTATTTCAGTAGGCCCAGGGATATGAGCTAGAGTTCATGTGAGAATGACTGTTGACCCTCATTGTCATTGAATTAATGTTCAATGGCTGCCATTTGTTGACTGGCTGTTGATTTGCTATTGCATCTGTCCTTGTATTGCAGTCCTTGTATTATTCTACTATCTTTCAGAAACAGAGGCACAATGTTTAAATGTTTGTTAATATGTTGATGACCCATTAGTGCTCTGCAATATGAAGGACAATCTATGAATGTTGTTTGAACACTCGAGCAGTGAGGGATGGTCTCCTACCACCTTCCCTCTAACCTGTGCTGGAATGCCTAAATGAGAAGTTGTGATCTATAAAATGGAGGATCTGTCTGTGTTCAGTGAGACACAGAGAGAGAGCGACAGCCAGAGATCTGCCAAGACATCCAAACATCCATCACTGGGCACACGGATCTATCATTCTACAGGAAACAACCTAAGGGACCTCGGACCCAACTGGAAGAATACAGATCTGCTCCATTGACCTGTAAGGAAGAAGACCGAGCTGTGGGTGCTGACAGGGCACCGGGTCTGGAACTTTCCTCTTGTTGCAGGGGGGAAGGAAATTGAGGACAGATGTGACACATGACCTGCAGAGAGGGGGCGTGGTGAGTCAGGGGAGTATAAGGAGGTTTGTGCGGGAAGAGAGAGGTGTTTCACCCCGGAGAGCAGAGCGAGTGAGGACCGTTGACGGACTGTGGGGAGAGAAAGGCCTCACAGTAGAGATCCTGGGCAGGTGCGGCGAGGACTCTCGAGTACCAGCGGGAATGCAAGGAAACGCATGCCAAGCAAAGGGTTACACAGGACCCCACTCTCTTGCACTGCAACTGAATGGACTAGGGGCTCAGCGGGCAAAACCGGTGACCGCCCGTTGCTGCCAGAAGTAAGACGTTTGTTAGGCGAGGAAGCCTGAAGACTCAGCACCGGCACCGGCCTCAGCCAGCAGCTATCGGACTCTGTGAGAGAAATGGACAACCGAAGTCACGTTAAGTGAAATGGATTTATCGACTGTCAAACTGAATTACTGTTACCCTGTTTAACCCCCATCCCTTTAGTTGTAATTCCCTTGTTTTCTCCCTGCGAGGAGGATATTGATAAAGTGAACAATTGTTAACCCATGCTCTGTGCTTGTTTCACTGCATCCGTATACCTGTGTTACAGACCATTGCTGATCCATGAATATGTTTGGCGACAGCCAGGATTGGGACCCTCCAGTAGCCTGGCTCCATGGAGATGTTCAGAGAAGCCAGGTTGTGACCCTCGGGTCAACTGTCCTTGTACCTCAATGGACTGTCATCTTCCTAAGCTTCACCAAGAGAAAACAGCTGCACTCAAATTTTTTTGCTATAATTGCAGATAGAAAACACTAGAGTTTATTTTGTGTACAAAAAAATTTCACCACAGGAAAATTATCGAGGTAGCGAGGGACACGAGGTAACGTTTCGACCCAGTTCTGGGTCTTTATTAAACCTCACTTAAGAAGATGGCGCCAGACCCCACACAGTACCAAGCCCCAGCTGGGACTTCTGTTTTCTATTTCTCGTTTCCCCCGCTACCTCGATAATTTTCCTGTGGTGAAATTATATTGTACACAAAATAAACTCTAGTGTTTTCTATCTGCAATTCTAGCAAAAAAAAATTTGAGTGTGGCTGTTTTCTCTTGGTGATGATTTCTGGACTTGGTCAAAGTTCAGCCTGCACCAAACTATATAAACAGAGAGCGGGTAATTTACCTCTTTATCTTCCTAAGCTTGTCGTTACCTCCTCTCTGTGTGCGTGCCACATTACGGGTAGCAGACCCTGGGAGCTCTGAAGTAACAGCTGCCATTATCCTGTCGAGTCAGCGGAAGGGTGAGACTCTGTAATTTGCACCATCTTGGGTACTGTGCTGGGACTGTTCTATGTGTTATCTGCCTGTTTTGTGGTTTAATAAAGCATTGCCACACTGTTTTACCCTCATCCTGTGTTGTCTGAGTAGCATTATGCCCACGTTAAAGGGAGAGCGGGTGTTCGGCGCGAGGATCCCTGGTCTATGCAGTATCAGCTAGTGGACTGGGGCACCCGCCAACCCCCTGTTTCCACAGTGTCATATCTACATGCAGCCAGACACTTTTTGGGTCAGACTTACTATTTAAAGGGACTGTCTACTCCTTTTTTTCTCTAAAAATGGGTCCATACTCCTCTACTGATGCTGCACTGCTCCTCAATATTAATGATCAGGTCCCCCCGCCAGTTTTCTTGCTTCCTAGAGATGACCAATGGTGATCATGCTCCCCCCCCCCCCCCGGAAAGATGATATGCAGCTGGGATAGGTAGGCGAGTACATGTTTTTTGGCTTTTTTTAGGTCACGGAAGGATTGTTTTCAAGGTAAAAAAAAAGGATGGACAGTCTCTTGAAATTTTCTCTCTTTATAACGAAAGAAGCTGCAGGCACAAGTCTTGGCGACAGCCGTATAGACTACGAGGAAGAAGAACAATAAAAAATGATAATCCGTTCCATTAGAGATTATGTGACTCATCCCAACGCTTATCCTTCCAAACATCTCCTATATGTACAAATATTGTTATAGACATGGAATTTGAAAGTACCATCCTCCTAATAACTTTTACAACTTTCTAATCTGAAGAAAAATAATTATTATTTTACAATTTATGGGTCTCAAAACAAAAGAAACAGTGTCAGGATGGACCGACTAACCAGTCTTTCCAGAAATGTGTGAAGGTACTGTATACATGTATTGTGTAGTAACATGGGTGCAATACTTTCCCAAATCCTTTCCCCCTCCTATCTCCAGGCGTATAGATCTTTATTCAACAATTAAGTGAAGTGTGTTGGCTTGTTGTGTAATGTTGTAAAGCACTGCAAATCCCAGCCAACAGCAATTACTATTAAAATGATTTTTAATAATTTAATCACCTCCCATGAGGTCACTTATAGCCAAAATAAAGGCCTCCAGTGGCCCTCATTTAGCCAACAACCAGCTTTATAGACCAATGGTGATTGGGTTCATAAGTTTAAAAATCTATATGACTAACGCAAAAATACTGGCATAATGAAAACAGTCCATGTGTGTTCATAAATTAAAGGAGAGGTGCCAACGCGACAATAAACTATATCTAGTATACATCTAATCAATAGGTGAACACTCCAACATTAAAAAGTGTATACTGTATATTTCATTATCTAAATTGTATACACTTTAAAAGTAATCCATCAATAAGTTTTTTTTAAATGTAATCTGAGAGATGCATGAGGCAGAGACCCTGATTCCAGCGATGTATCAGTTACTGGGCTGCTTAGTGCAGTCTTGTTAGAATGCCTGTTCTCTCCGCTGTAGATGTGAGCAGAGCTTGGAATGCTGAGCTGTGTGTAACCCCGTCCACAGCACTGATTGGCAGCTTCCTGTGTACAGTGTCAGCAAGCTACCAATCAGTGGTGGGGGCGGGGTTATACAGGTCTCAGCATTCAGTGGACTGGCAGATCTACAGTCAATAAAACAAAGCTTTTATCAAAGCTGCAGTAGCAAGTGACATAGCTGGAATCAGGGTCTGTGTTCTTACATTATGTTGCTCTCAGATGGAGTAGCAAAAACATGGTGACAGATTCCATTTACATATAGGCAACATAATAAAAATTTTAGTAAAATCATGATATCTTATCATTTATCAAATATTTTCAAATAAAACCTTGCCCGAGGGGACTGGATATGTAAAAATTAATAAACTGTAAAACTCACCTACTGGCATTCACCTGTATCCAGCACATGGACAGGGAGTGGAGAAATTACTGTTCAACCAGCAGCCAAGACCACTATGGCCTGATGACTGAGCAGCACGTCATCATAAAACATCCAATGTTGGGCTGCTTGTAGTCACCTGACCACTGCAGGCAATCCCGAGCCACAGTAGTCTGACGGCTGGTTGAACAGTGATGTGCTTGCTTCCGGTCTCTGGGCAAACCACTATCTTGTTTTGGATTCAGGTGGCTGACAGTAGGCAAGTATTACCGGCAGCACAGTGGCTCAGTGGTTTGCACAGCAGCACTGGGGTCCTGGGGTCGAATCCCACCAAGAACATCATCTGCAAGGAGTTTTTATGTTCTCTTGATGTTTTCTTTTACTATAATCTGTGTAGTGCCCTAAATGCCTGGTGTATGTAGGACGTGCATCTATCGCCAAGACATGGGTTCCTCCCAGCCGCCATCGCACCTGGTGAGGCAGCCATCAGGAATGGAGACACGGCACTGGGGTGGGCACAAGTCCCAGAGGTGGGTCCTGCATATATCAATTAGAACATATTCTGTAGACATGCCATAACTGTCAAAGATGGAAACGCAAGCATAAAGCGAAACGTATTATTCAAGTATAACAACAGAATAAAGAAATGCATAACGAAAAGACTGCAGGCAATAAATCTCTCCTCCTCATATATTATAGAAAGCCATAAACAAAACCCATAATAAAGATGTGCACACATCAATACACAACCAAATGATGGCCTGTGGTTAGCAGTGACTAATGACTAGTTACAGGTGGTTATTAAATATGACAACTTGTTACAGGTTATTACTAGAGGGAGGTCTCCTGGTCCTGAAGACCATGGAAACTTAAGGCCGATTCATCAAGAACTGGCATTCTATCCCCCTGGAGTAAGACGCGCCAAATCCATTACACGGGGTACTCCCATTAATTCATTTGGTGTCAATGTTAGAAACGTACGCCACAGTGAAGAACTGGAATATATTTCCGTCACAATTTACGCCGCTTTTTTTCGGCTTCGCTTGGCCATGTTCCTACCTGCTAACCTCCGTCCACTTTCTAAAATGTAGGTGGAACTTGGAGTTAAAATGTCTAAAAGGGCACCATTTTTCTGCAGCTACGAGTTGAAAAAAGGTTGAGATGATGCAAAAAGTTTTACACCAGAATTCTGGTGCAAAATGATGAATTTTGGCCTAAGATTGACAGATAGTGGGGACTACACCATGTACAAATTATGCTTTAAGGCTGCAAGGCTCTTAAGGGTATGCCACACTAAACAATATCGCTAACGGGATCGCTAAAAAACGTCACTATTTAGCGATCCTGTTAGCGATGTTGTTCAGTGCGGCAGCTTCCAGCGACGAGCTTCCTGCTGTGATCTCGCTCGTCGCTGGAATCGCTCCGGACCCTATTTTCTCGT
Source organism: Oophaga sylvatica (assembly GCA_033576555.1). Taxonomy (NCBI): domain Eukaryota; kingdom Metazoa; phylum Chordata; class Amphibia; order Anura; family Dendrobatidae; genus Oophaga; species Oophaga sylvatica. The sequence goes on from JARQOD010000001.1 coordinate 400,245,304, forward strand.
CGGCGCTCCCGCTGGGTAAGTATCTAATCGCTGTGTGGCACCTTTTCTTAGCGATTTAGCGGTACTTTTGTACCGCTAAAGTCGTTAAGAAGATCGCTAACGGCGATAGCGTCGTTAACTATATCGCTAAATGTGGCCGCATTTAGCGATATAGAAACAATCCCGCTAGCGATCGCATTAGTATGCGTCGTTATTGTGATCGCTAGCGGGATTGTTTAGTGTGGCAGTACCTTTAGCAATTTACATTCATTGTATGTACTCAATAGTGAATAGCAAATGTATTAATACAATTAAAGAAAACACAAACATAAGCATAAATGACACACTCATGGCATAGGTGGCATCTATATAAAAGTCTACTGTATGGACAGATTCAACAAACGCTGGGATTGTTTACCAGCCATCACTGTGATTAAATCCCGCATTGTTTCTCAATAGATATAGAGTCTGCTAAATTAGGTGGACATTCATATCTTATTTTAGCACAGAGAAGACATATTGCCATAAAGGATCACAAACACAGATGATCCTAGGACCAGAAACAGCAGAGGTTACTGCCCCGGAACCAGAATCAACAGTGACCACTGCCCGAGACCAGAAGCATCAGTGGCCACTGCACCGAGACCAGAAACGTCAAATGCCACTGACCCGAGACCAGAAACATCAAAGGCCACTGCCCCAAGACCAGAAACATCAGAGGCCACTGCCCCGAGACCAGAAACATCAGAGGCCACTGCCCCGAGACCAGAAATGTTGGTGGACACTGCCCCGAGACCAGAAATGTTGGTGGACACTGCCCAGAGATCAGAAAAGTCAGAGGCCACTGACCAGAGACCAAAAACATCAGAGGCCACTGACCAGAGACCAGAAATGTTGGTGGCCACTGCCCAGAGACCAGAAATGTCAAGGTTGCATGGTCCAAAGACATTGGATCCATTGTTCTTTGATCTTGATATGATTGAGGATCATGTTGATTTAGCTATGTAGATTTACGTACCTCTACTATAGTCCATGAAGTAAAACTACTATATCATAAATGAAAGTCAAATTATTTGAAGCGGAATATTTATAGCAAATGAAATACAATATCCAGCAGATACAAGAATAAATAAGTGAGACTCACGCGATAGGAGATAGCAGAAGGTCTCCGAGCCATCCTTGTAGTGGAAGCGCCGTGTTTATTACATTGAAGTCAGGTGAATGAATGGGAATATTACCAAATGTCACTCGCTGACAATAAAAGATGAAACTCCGGAGTGAGCTTTGCGGAAAGATTAGAGAAGATGTAAATATACATTGCTCACCACGCCTGTCTCTAAATTATAGGCACCATTACATGCAAACACCTCCTTCATTCTGCACATCAAAGATCATCAGCAAGGTATGGATGGGAGGAGACGCACGGGCCATCTATGTCATTAATGTTAACGGCAAGCCAATGAGCAATGATCTCTGACCTCTATTCCCAGAAAGGAAATTATAGCAAACTATTATTTATGTGACTTTTAGACACAATTCATGAAAGACTAAAAGTGAAAACTGCAACTTAAGAACAATTAACTTGTCCTTTCTGCCTGGAGTAAGGGCGTGTGCACACGGAGACTTTTCATTGAGTTTTTTGGGCAGAAACTCAAAGTTTTTGAAGAGGATCGGAAGATTTTTCTGATCAGTTTCTGCTAAAAAAAAAAACTCCTTGAAATAGCTTGAGGGTATATGCACATAGTTTTTAAGGAGTCTTTTGGAGCTTGAAAAAAAAAAAAAAGAAAAAGCCTGAGGTTTTTGTGCACTTTTTGTCTCAGACTTTGACACTACACTGCCTGTACCTTCTTTTACACTTGGAGGAGGGGCAGAGAAAAAACTGCATTTCTTTCTAATCCAGCGATGTTTTCTCATTTTAATGCAAGGAAGGTTATTTAAAGAATATTTGAAGCAGATTCTTTGGAGATTTTTGTGTATGGGAATTTTTTTTCTCTGCTTCTAATTCATCTATTGGCTGCATTTAGAGCTTTTATTTATTCAAATAGAAATGCCTCAAGAATTTATATGTGGCTTTTTTTTCTCGCGCTGAAAAACAGCATCATGTGCACCATGTACGGTACGTTTTTGCACTTAAATCAATAGTAACATTATTCAAAGAGTATTTTATGTGGTTTCGGCGGAGAATCTGCTCCACAATCCTTGTCACAAACCCCAGGGTAATCATATCCCTAATAACACACACAAGCTGTGCACCGAAGTGACTACCTATAATTTAGCATGGGTTTTCTTTGGACATGATTTTTTTGGGATTAGCAAACATATAAAACCTTATATGGAATATGTCAGCAGTTTTTGTTATGTAATCTGAGTTCAGCATGATCTAGGGGCTGAGACCCTGATTCCAGCGATGTCTATATTAAATGCCTGTGTGTTATGTTTTCAATAATATCAGTGTTTTTTCAGCAGATTATCACTAAAGGACTAGGTGTCTTGTGCCTTCTAGTCAACTGCTCCCAACCCCGCCCCCAACACTGATTAGCAGCTTTTTGTCAATAAATGTACACAGAAAGCTGACAATCAGTGGTGTGGGCGGGGTTATACAGAGCTCAGCCTTCAGAGAACTGCTAGATCTGCCGCAGATAAAACTGTGATTAAATCAAAATGACAGCATGCAGACCAGCAACTGACACATCACTGGAATCGGGGTCTCAGCCCCTACATCATGATGTTCTGAGATTACATAGCAAAAACCTGTTGATTGATTTCTTTTCAGAGTGATTAGCTGTAGCCAAAACAGAAAACATAATAAAAAAATCACACAATACCAATAGATACATGGCGGGAAGACTAACATCCACCTTTCATTAAGACTACAGGTGAAGGGATGTTTACCGCCATACGTAGGAATTGCTGATAGAGATTACAGGAATAGATGATGGAATTACAGAGATAATTCTATGAAGTGTTTAAAATTCCAAAATATTTTATGATAAGCAGTGCTGAGTCACCCTGAATCCTTAAATACTTAGCTTATGTCACACTAGTTAATATTCATAGATAAGCATTAGCCTCCTTTATGGCATTTCTACAGGCCCCCATACAAATTAGACTAGTGTAGGCTGGTATTGACGGGTTCGGTGGACAATCTAATGTGTGTGGGGCGCCGGCCGACTGATGGTCGGGCGAGATGCTGTTTGATTTCGGACTGCCGATCGAATTGTTCTCCCGGAGGTAAGCCGCCGGCCAATGTGCCAGTCAGCGACTTTCTCATAGAGAACACAAGAGTGCTCAGACAAACGAACCCTCCTGGCAAAATATATTTTGGTTAGCAGGATAGGGGACCAGGCAGTTAAGGCGCACTTATACTTATCCCTCCTATTCCAAAAGGTAACAACCCATCATTCTCAATAATTGCGCAGTATGAACGGGATGATCAACGATGTGTCCAAAAATGCTCCTTCATCGTGCATGAAAGCGTTTGTGAGTTCAACTTTCGAAAACTGTAAATCAAGACTGGAAGCTCATTCAGCGAAAACGAGGAGAAGTCCGAAATAGGGTCGATGGTGATCCAAGATAATGAAGAGTTGAGGAGCAGTCAGCACATTGGAACGAGTACGTACTAATGATTCTCAAAAAACGATGTCACTTCGCTAATTCGATTACATTTCATTCAAAGGAAATGTTTCTGCAATACTTTATGAATTCATGTATTGAATCCATATTGCTATCCATTTTTTAGAGATAAAGCATACATATGTTATATTTTATGGCTTTGTGCACGGAGACATGTCCCACTTTGCAGATGAATCTCGCCAATCCTGATGTATGGGGCTGATGAATATTAACCAGAAAGCACATGGGCACCCTCCGTGATACAGCTGTGTGTGTTCCATATTGTGTGGTGCACTACAAGGGGCCTCCTCTAAACCACAAACAAGACTCGAATAATCCCAGGAAACACTGCAATGGGAGACAAGTGTACACAGCTCCCGTGCTGTATGAAAACCTTCCTGGCTGAATTCACAGCGTGCTAAAGCTGCTGACTCACCACAGCAGGAATCTGTGATGAATCAACGCAAAATGCATATTTGTGGGGATAATGAGTGGCACGAGGCCGCGCGGCACATTGCACTACATGCACATTAAATGTGTGAAACTGGTAGAACTATTTATGAGCGAGAGGTGAAAACAAAAGGTGAATGAAAAATTCTGTCAAATGAAAAAGAAAAAATTGGGTATGACTGACTGATGATGCATGCATTCTGAAAATGACCCGAAAGACTTTAGTGAATCCATGAATCACACTGACGCCTCTATACAAATTCTAAGTTGTAACATTGGTGGCATATCCCTAAGGCTTCATTCAGACGTCTGTTTTTCTCCACCTTCTCCTATGCGATAGTCCGTGAAAATCGGATCACACTCGGCATCCGATTTTTTTCACGGACTCACAGACTTGCAGATTTTGATTCGATCGTTGGATCAAAATTGGCACTCGTACGCGAAAATCGGACATCTGAATGAGGCCTTGCTGGATGTGAGATCAATGGGTCCATCTTTTTTGAGAAGTTGATCATCTTGTTTCGTATTTCAGTTCAGCCCCCAAAAGTAGCCGTGTATGTTTCACGCTTGAAACACTGTGGGATTTTCATTGAAAAAGGGAGCAGAGGATGATGCCACAAGGATGACTAGCCCAAGAGGTTGGTCTCAGGCATAGTCTTCTCGCCCCACTCAGCGGACCGCCAAATCTCCCTCTCTGTGTGACCTGTCAATCTAGAGGCGCGTGGTGGAGAGAAGCCTCTTGGACCAGCTTTCCTACACGTTTCATACCCAGGCCACAATTTTCAGTATATGCTTTAACTGAAAAGCTCTAGGGGTTTAAAGTCAAACAAACGGCTGCAATAAAAGAGCTGGTCTCTGTTTTGGGCTGTCCATGGTTGAGGTAGCAGGAATCAGCTGACAGGTTCCCTTTAAATTCAGGTTTCTGAATTCTACATATGTGATCATTTCACTGAAAAACACAACGAATGACAAAGGTAAAAAATCAGCCACACTAACTACTGCATGTAGTGCGTCATATCGCTACTATCCAGAAATAATACAATGTGGAGCAAACAAATCTTATAAGAGTGGCCCATTCTTCAGCTGATAAAGGTGGTGGAGTTAGTTAATGTACATCCAGGATTGGACCCGAAAGTAGAAGAAAAAGCAACTTAGCAGCAATATACAGTGGCATGTAAAAGTTTGGGCACCCCTGTTCAAAATTACTGTTATTGTGAACAGTTACTCAAGTGGAAAATTAAATAATCTCTAAAAGCCCAAAAGTTACAGATGACACGTTTCCTTTGTATTTTATGATAATATATATATATATATATATATATATATATATATATACACAAAATGGGTATGGAAAGTATTCAGACCCCTTTAAATTTTTCACTCTTTGTTTCATTGCAGCCATTTGGTGAATTCAAAAAAGTTCATTTTTTTCTCATTAATGAACACTCTGCACCCCATCTTGACTGAAAAAAAAAACAGAAATGTAGAAATGTTTGCAAATTTATTGAAAAAGAAAAACTGAAATATCACATGGTCATAAGTATTCAGACCCTTTGCTCAGTATTGAGTAGAAGCACCCTTTTGAGCTAGTACAGCCATGAGTCTTCTTGGGAATGATGCAACAAGTTTTTCACACCTGGATTTGGGGATCCTCTGCCATTCTTCCTTGCACTCCTCTCCAGTTCCATCAGGTTGGATGGTGAACGTTGGTGGACAGCCATTTTCAGGTCTCTCAAGAGATGCTCAATTGGGTTTATGTCAGAGCTCTGGCTGGGCCAGTCAAGAATGGTCACAGAGTTGTTCTGAAGCCACTCCTTTGTTATCTTAGCTGTGTGCTTAGTGTCATTGTCTTGTTGGAAGGTGAATGTTACAGAACCCCCCAGCACCCCGAATATGATATGCATGTATGATAGGTGCAATGTGAGATGCATGTCCCCAATGCATCAGCCGACCGGCTGCGACCCCTGGGCAGAGGTAAAGAAATATCCCACTTCTGACCTCCCCCACCTTTGTAAATCCCACGGTAAATGATCGGGGGCCGCTTGCCACCTGCAGCTATTGTAATGTATGTCTGGCATCTTAATTGGAGCCTGTTATCTACTGGCCCGCCACATATTGATTATCCTGTCTTCTGTATGTATATATATTCTGAGACCAGTGAGTAAAAGGTGGTCACACTGGAAATACGTGGAGAAGCAGTGATCTTTTATATGTTCCCATGTAACAAAGCCTTTCGAGCCAGCGTCCTTCATTCAGAAGTCAGGAAAAGCAGAGTGGACCTCCTGAAACACGGGGTGGTAATGTAAGAGGTAATACAGCACAATAGACCCCGTTACACTGGTGGCAGACAGCGGGATATGATACCCCGTCTATAGGAGTAAAGGACTGAATGGAAAACAACTACCAGAAGTTAAAGAGGAATACATTAAAGACCTGATGGAAGCTCAAGGGTTAATTGCCAGCAACAAAACAAAAGCGGATTTGATAGCAGCCATCATGGAACACGACAGTGCAGCGCCCCCCAATGTGAACGTGGAAGAGACTGAATTCCAGAGGGAGGTAAAGAGCAGATTGGCGTTCTATGGCCCAAACCCTGCAGTAGAGATCATACGAGAGGTGATGGCTGATGTGCGTACTGATCTGAAGGAAAACCTTGCAGAGCGGACCAGGATAGAGCTAGCCAAGATAGAGCTAGCCAAGTATGCTGAAATATATAGTAATGGTATGCACTGCATTCATTGGAAGCAAACAGCTGAATGATACAATTCCTATCTGTCTTGTATGCTGAAATATATAGTAATGGTATGCACTGCATTCATTGGAAGCAAACAGCTGAATGATACAATCCATATCTGTCTTGTATGCTGAAATATATACTAATGGTATGCACTCCATACTTCTGCTTGCTGCCAACCACTGCTTTACCATCTTGCAAAATAGTTTAATGTGCCTGGTAAAGCTTTGGTATAATTCATTTTTTGCACTGTGCTTAATACTTACTGCTGTATATACCTGTGACTGGGGCCTCTCTAGATCTTATCAGGTGGAAGGTGCTAAAGCATATAGATGTAGCCAGCTCTAGTGACTTTGATGATCTAACCACCCCCTAGTGGCCCCAGCTGTCAAATTATCCCAAAGCTGCTCCCACAATCCCACTTTCCTGACCCTGTAGTGTGAGCTATATATTTAGGAGTAGTCTAAGGGGCACACGCAGTGTGCGGGTGCACACATCCCAGAAAGCAAAGCATCACAGAAGATAAGCATCTTTTAAACGGCAGTTATCCATGGCAGTTAATCAGGGCTGGAATCAGGTACCCCACACTTTGCTTTCTTTTTAATTATGTACTTTATCTCTATCCTCCTGTGTTCGCTTGCCATTCACATTCACCGCCCCATCCCCCCTCCATCATGACTCATACACATCAGCCCCTCTATACTTCCCTCTCCCATGTACAGCTCCCATGCACTCCTCACCTTCCTGAGAAACCTCAGCCCATCTTGCCCAAACACATCACAGAAAAAACCTATTTACAATTCCAACAACTACTTGCTCTTTATCTTCCTACTCCTACTGATTTCAGGGGACATCTACCCCAACCCTGGTCCACCATCCCCCAACCTCAATCCCTACCCTACCTCTTATCGAAACCATAATAATGTTATATTAATATTACTTGCACTCACTCCCTCATCTCCTTCTTTTAATTGTGCCCTCTGGAATCCAAGGTCTGCATGCAACAAGCTATCCTTCCTGCATAACTACTTTCTGAACAACTCTCTTCATCTGTTGGCCCTGACAGAAACCTGGATTCAGGATTCTGACACTATCTCCCCTGCTGCCATTTCCTATGGTGGCTTACAGTTCTCCCATTCCCCAAGACCCGCAAACAGACATGGTGGTGGAGTTGGCATACTCCTGTCCCCACAATGCACTTTCCAGGTCATCCCCCCAATTACATCACTCTCATTCCCTTCTTTTGAGGTCCACACCATCAGGCTCTTCCGTCCCCTCTCCCTCAGAGTTTCGGTCATATATCAGCCCCTAGGCTCGCCCACCCAGTTCCTTGACCACTTCTCAGCCTGGCTGCCGCACTTCATGTCCTCAGAACTACAAACCCTTATCCTTGGAGACTTTAACATCCCCATTAAAAGCCCTACTTCCACATCTGCATCTCAGTTTCTATCACTAACCACTTCTCTAGGCCTCTCACAGCTTTCAACCTCTGAGACACACAAGGATGGTCTTTGACCGCCTCTGTTCAATCTCCCACCTAAATAACTCACCGCTTCCACTCTCTGACCACAACATTCTCTCCTTCATCCTCACAAATCCTCGACCACCCCAGCACACTCCTACCTACCATACATTCAGAAATCTACAAGCCATTAACCCTCAGACACTTTCAGACTCCCTACACTCATCGCTGTCCCCAATCTCCTCTTTTTCTTGTCCTAATCTGGCTGTTCAGCACTACAATGACACTCTTAGAAGCACCCTTGACAAGTAGAACCGCTCACCCTCAGAACTTCCAAACACACTGTAAAACAGCCCTGGCTCACATTGCAAACTCGACTTCTTCAGCGATGCTCTAGGAGTGCTGAATGCCTCTGGAGAAAAACCAGCACACCAGAAGACTTCATCCACTTTAAATTCATGTTAAAAACTTATAATGCTGCCCTTCACCTTGCCAAACAGACCTACTTCACCACCCTGATCTCCTCACTAGCCAACAACCCCAAGAAACTTTTTGACACTTTTCACTCCCTCCTCAGGCTAAAAGCACAAGCCCCTATCACAGACATTTGTGCTGACGACCTGGCCTCCCACTTTATAGAAAAAATAGATACTATCCGTTAGGAAATCTGCTCTCAACCACCAAGTGCTGTGACTCCCATCCCACCCTGCATTTCCCATGGCTCACTTTCCACATTTGATCCCATCACAGAAGAAGAAGTCTCCAGACTCCTCTCTTCCTCTCGTCCGACTACATGCACTACCGACCCCATTCCCTCACATCTCCTCCAGTCTCTCTCTCCAGTTGTCACAACTCACCTAACTACAATCTTTAATCTCTCACTCTCCTCTGGCATTTTCCCATCTTCCTTCAAACACTCCATCATTACTCCACTACTAAAGAAACCCACTCTCGACCCTTCCTGCACAAACAACTACAGACCGGTTTCCAATCTCCCCTTCATCTCTAAACTTTTGGAGCGCCTAGTCTACTCCCGCCTCACCCGTTACCTCTCCACTTACTCCCTTCTAGACCCTTCACAGTCCGGCTTCTGCCCCCTACATTCGACTGAAACTGCACTCATCAAAGTGACCAATGACCTTCTGACAGCAAAACGTAACAGCGACCACTCTCTGCTCATTCTTCTCGACCTTTCTGCAGCTTTCGACACAGTTGACCACTGTCTCCTACTGTCTAGGCTCCAGTCACTAGGTATTAAGGACACTGCTCTCTGCTGGTTCTCTTCCTATCTTTCTGACCGCTCCTTCAGTGTTTCGTTCTCTGGCTCCATGTCATCTCCTCTTCCTCTCACTGTCGGTGTACCCCAGGGCTCAGTTCTTGGCCCCCTTCTCTTCTCTCTCTACATGGCCCCAATTGGACAGACCATCAGCAGATTTGGCTTTCAGTACCATCTTTATGCTGATGACACACAACTATACACGTCATCCCCCGACCTTACCCCCGCTGTTCTACAGAACGCCACCGACTGTCTGTCCGCAGTCTCCAACATCATGTCCGCTCTCTATCTGAAACTTAACCTCTCCAAAACTGAACTCCTTCTGCTCCCTCCTTCTACTAACCTCCCTAAATCTGACATTTCCCTCTCCGTGGGTGGCACCATAATAACACCCCGGCAGCAGGCTCGCTGTCTGGGTGTTATGTTTGACCCCAATCTCTCCTTCACCTCCCATATACAATCTCTTGCCCGCTCTTGCCGCCTACACCTAAAGAACATCTCTAGAATCCGCCCTTTTCTCACCATGGAAACAACAAAAACCCTCACTGTAGCATTGATCCACTCCCGCCTGGACTACTGCAACGCTCTATTACTTGGCCTCCCCATTACTCGACTATCCCCTCTCCAGTCCATCCTTAATGCAGCAGCCAGGGTCATCCACCTGGCTAATCGGTACTCGGACGCGTACGCTCTTCGCCAGTCCTTACACTGGCTGCCCATTCATTATAGGATCCAATTCAAAGTACTGATTCTCACCCGCAAAGCTCTCCACAGTGCAGCACCTACCTACATCTCCTCCCTCATTTCTATCTATCGGCCTAACCGACTGCTGCGCTCTGCAAACGACTTTCGACTAACCTCTGCACTAATCCGTACCTCCCACTCCCGACTCCAAGACTTTCCCGCGCTGCGCCAATCCTCTGGAATGCTCTACCCCAAGAAATTAGGACTATCCACAATTTGCATGGTTTCAGGCGCTCCCTCAAAACACATTTGTTCAGAGCGGCCTATCACATTCACTAATCAAAGTCATTCTATGTGTAAGTGTATATGTGTAGCCCATTTACTATCTCCATCCATCCCTCACTCCCTCAAGATGGCTGGACCATCATTGTAAATACACACCTGTACTTTGTATCTCCCTCACCTCATTGTAGATTGTAAGCTCTCACGAGCAGGGGCGGCTTATTTTGCTTTAATTATTGTATTGTTAACGTTGTTACTTATGACTTGTGTTTTGAAACTGTTGAACTGTAAAGCGCTGCGGAATATGTTGGCGCTATATAAAGATTATTATTATTATTATTAAGATGGAGATGGCAGAGCGGACCAAAGTAGAGCTAGCCAAGATAGAGCTAGCCAAGATGGAGATGGCAGAGCGGAGAGAGGAGAGTCAGTGAGCAGGGCAAGCTATGGCCTCTGCCCAGGTATCGTCAGCAGTAAGCCACAAAAAAATCCAGTATGATGCCTTCCGACAGTTGGGGGAGGCAGAGGAAGACATTGATGGCTTTCTGCAGGATTTTGAGCGGCAGTGTGCCCTTCATCTAGTGAAGCCGGAGGATTGGGTTCAGGTTCTGGCCAGCAAGCTGACAGGCCGGGCAGCGGACGCCTATCGCACAGTACCTGATGAGAACTGTATGGACTATGAGCGGGTCAAAGAAGTGATCTTGGCCCGGTATGCGCTGACACCAGAGGCATACCGCCAAAAGTTCCGCAGACTTATAAAACAGGTAACAGATATCCACGCTGAATGGGCCTGTAAACTAGGGCGGTCACTGCTACAGTGGGTACAAGGGAGCCAAGCAACCACTAAGGAGGACGTCCTCCAGCTCTTCTTGTTAGAGCGATTCTTTACTGGACTAACCCCCGAGACACAAGAATGGCTTCGGGACAGACGGCCAACGACTCTTGAGAAGGCCGCTCGTTTGGCCGATGAACATCATGATGCCAGGAGGTCTCAGTTGTCAGGATCAAAGACTGTCACTAGGGGCCCTCCCATGGGTCTGGAGGCCCCTAAACCACAGAAGATTGTCGGGGGACCAGCTAAAACCCCGGCCTACCAGAGTCCCCCTGGGGCGTGATGCCACACCTGCCATCAGCTGGGCCACCTGCAAAGACAATGTCCCAACTGGACTCAAAGTACCCAGTGGCCAAAGGCGGGAACGGCTACCGTCAACCGGGCCGCTGTACACTGCTACCAAGGTGAAGCTGACCCGGCATTGGGGGCTATGACTAATCCGGGGATGGAAGAGATGGAGGAAGTGCTGCATGAAGTAGACCCCGTGCAGGCAGCCTGGGCAGATAATCGACAACATCATCGACAGGCGGTGTGGGTTAATGGGAAATGTATGCAGGGACTAAGAGATTCCGGAGCAACTTTGACCCTTGTGAAGCCTCATCTCGTCCGGGACCAAGAGAAAACAGACCGGACAGTGGCAGTCCGTGTAGCAGGGGGAGCCATACATCGACTGCCCACTTCCAGGATTCACCTGAACTGGGGAGTCGGGGATGGCCTTGTTGAGGTCGGCCTGATGGAGGATTTGCCTGCAGACGTCTTGCTGGGAAATGACTTGGGGCCCATGTTGTCTGCATTCTCGGGTCGCCCCTCTGGCTGAGACCTATCCTGTGACCACCCGGAGACAAGCTCGAGCTGCGGAGGCGGAATCACACTCAGAGGAGGCCCAGGTAAGACACCCCAGCCCTACACGTATTCCCATAGCCAGACAAATTTCTTGGGCCACCCCAGCTGAGTTTAAAAGGGAGGTACTTGAGGATCCCTCATTACAGGGGTATCATGGGAAGGCACAAGAGAGGAGAGGAGTACTGGAAGGGGAACAGTTTGTATGGCATCAGGGACTCCTCTACCGGGTTACAGAGCAGCGCCACACAGGGACGAGCCCCACTATAAAACGACAGCTGGCAGTTCCCAAGAAGTATAGGCAGGAGCTACTGCAAATCTCTCATGACATACCCTTGGCCGGGCACCTCGGTGTCAGTCTCACCAGGCATCGTCTGACACAAAACTTTTTTTGGCCGGGGGTAACCCCCCCTTCCGCGTCTCTGAGTCTGTACGAGAAGGGATGCGACAAGAGATACAAGAGATGTTGCGTTTAGGGATCATTGAAGAGTCAGATAATCCCTGGAATCCAACGTAGTGTTAGTGCCCAAGAAGGATGGGACTACCCGGTTTTGTGTAGACTATCGCAAGCTAAATGAGAAAATGGTGACGGATGCGTATCCCATGCCGCGTGTGAATGAGTTGTTAGACCGGCTGGCGGGGGCAAAGTATTTGACCACCATCGATCTATGCAAAGGCTATTGGCAGATCCCCCTAAGTCCTGACGCTATTCCCAAGTCTGCATTTGTCACCCCGTTCGGCTTATTCCAGTTACGAGTTATGCCATTTGGGATGAAGAATGCCCCTGCGACCTTCCAGAGGCTGGCTGACCGGCTTCTGGATGGTCTCCAGGACTATGCTTGTGCCTACCTGGATGACATCGCCATCTACAGCGCGACTTGGGATGAGCATCTAAATGATAGGTGCAATGTGAGATGCATGTCCCCAATGCATCAGCCGACCGGCTGCGACCCCTGGGCAGAGGTAAATGAAATATCCCACTTCTGACCTCCCCCACCTTTGTAAATCCCACGGTAAATGATCGGGGGCCGCTTGCCACCTGCAGCTATTGTAATGTATGTCTGGCATCTTAATTGGAGCCTGTTATCTACTGGCCCGCCACATATTGATTATCCTGTCTTCTGTATGTATATATATTCTGAGACCAGTGAGTAAAAGGTGGTCACACTGGAAATACGTGGAGAAGCAGTGATCTTTTATATGTTCCCATGTAACAAAGCCTTTCGAGCCAGCGTCCTTCATTCAGAAGTCAGGAAAAGCAGAGTGGACCTCCTGAAACACGGGGTGGTAATGTAAGAGGTAATACAGCACAATAGACCCCGTTACACTGGTGGCAGACAGCGGGATATGATACCCCGTCTATAGGAGTAAAGGACTGAATGGAAAACAACTACCAGAAGTTAAAGAGGAATACATTAAAAGACCTGATGGAAGCTCAAGGGTTAATTGCCAGCAACAAAACAAAAGCGGATTTGATAGCAGCCATCATGGAACACGACAGTGCAGCGCCCCCCAATGTGAACGTGGAAGAGACTGAATTCCAGAGGGAGGTAAAGAGCAGATTGGCGTTCTATGGCCCAAACCCTGCAGTAGAGATCATACGAGAGGTGATGGCTGATGTGCGTACTGATCTGAAGGAAAACCTTGCAGAGCGGACCAGGATAGAGCTAGCCAAGATAGAGCTAGCCAAGTATGCTGAAATATATAGTAATGGTATGCACTGCATTCATTGGAAGCAAACAGCTGAATGATACAATTCCTATCTGTCTTGTATGCTGAAATATATAGTAATGGTATGCACTGCATTCATTGGAAGCAAACAGCTGAATGATACAATCCATATCTGTCTTGTATGCTGAAATATATACTAATGGTATGCACTCCATACTTCTGCTTGCTGCCAACCACTGCTTTACCATCTTGCAAAATAGTTTAATGTGCCTGGTAAAGCTTTGGTATAATTCATTTTTTGCACTGTGCTTAATACTTACTGCTGTATATACCTGTGACTGGGGCCTCTCTAGATCTTATCAGGTGGAAGGTGCTAAAGCATATAGATGTAGCCAGCTCTAGTGACTTTGATGATCTAACCACCCCCTAGTGGCCCCAGCTGTCAAATTATCCCAAAGCTGCTCCCACAATCCCACTTTCCTGACCCTGTAGTGTGAGCTATATATTTAGGAGTAGTCTAAGGGGCACACGCAGTGTGCGGGTGCACACATCCCAGAAAGCAAAGCATCACAGAAGATAAGCATCTTTTAAACGGCAGTTATCCATGGCAGTTAATCAGGGCTGGAATCAGGTACCCCACACTTTGCTTTCTTTTTAATTATGTACTTTATCTCTATCCTCCTGTGTTCGCTTGCCATTCACATTCACCGCCCCATCCCCCCTCCATCATGACTCATACACATCAGCCCCTCTATACTTCCCTCTCCCATGTACAGCTCCCATGCACTCCTCACCTTCCTGAGAAACCTCAGCCCATCTTGCCCAAACACATCACAGAAAAAACCTATTTACAATTCCAACAACTACTTGCTCTTTATCTTCCTACTCCTACTGATTTCAGGGGACATCTACCCCAACCCTGGTCCACCATCCCCAACCTCAATCCCTACCCTACCTCTTATCGAAACCATAATAATGTTATATTAATATTACTTGCACTCACTCCCTCATCTCCTTCTTTTAATTGTGCCCTCTGGAATCCAAGGTCTGCATGCAACAAGCTATCCTTCCTGCATAACTACTTTCTGAACAACTCTCTTCATCTGTTGGCCCTGACAGAAACCTGGATTCAGGATTCTGACACTATCTCCCCTGCTGCCATTTCCTATGGTGGCTTACAGTTCTCCCATTCCCCAAGACCCGCAAACAGACATGGTGGTGGAGTTGGCATACTCCTGTCCCCACAATGCACTTTCCAGGTCATCCCCCCAATTACATCACTCTCATTCCCTTCTTTTGAGGTCCACACCATCAGGCTCTTCCGTCCCCTCTCCCTCAGAGTTTCGGTCATATATCAGCCCCTAGGCTCGCCCACCCAGTTCCTTGACCACTTCTCAGCCTGGCTGCCGCACTTCATGTCCTCAGAACTACAAACCCTTATCCTTGGAGACTTTAACATCCCCATTAAAAGCCCTACTTCCACATCTGCATCTCAGTTTCTATCACTAACCACTTCTCTAGGCCTCTCACAGCTTTCAACCTCTGAGACACACAAGGATGGTCTTTGACCGCCTCTGTTCAATCTCCCACCTAAATAACTCACCGCTTCCACTCTCTGACCACAACATTCTCTCCTTCATCCTCACAAATCCTCGACCACCCCAGCACACTCCTACCTACCATACATTCAGAAATCTACAAGCCATTAACCCTCAGACACTTTCAGACTCCCTACACTCATCGCTGTCCCCAATCTCCTCTTTTTCTTGTCCTAATCTGGCTGTTCAGCACTACAATGACACTCTTAGAAGCACCCTTGACCAAGTAGAACCGCTCACCCTCAGAACTTCCAAACACACTGTAAAACAGCCCTGGCTCACATTGCAAACTCGACTTCTTCAGCGATGCTCTAGGAGTGCTGAATGCCTCTGGAGAAAAACCAGCACACCAGAAGACTTCATCCACTTTAAATTCATGTTAAAAACTTATAATGCTGCCCTTCACCTTGCCAAACAGACCTACTTCACCACCCTGATCTCCTCACTAGCCAACAACCCCAAGAAACTTTTTGACACTTTTCACTCCCTCCTCAGGCTAAAAGCACAAGCCCCTATCACAGACATTTGTGCTGACGACCTGGCCTCCCACTTTATAGAAAAAATAGATACTATCCGTTAGGAAATCTGCTCTCAACCACCAAGTGCTGTGACTCCCATCCCACCCTGCATTTCCCATGGCTCACTTTCCACATTTGATCCCATCACAGAAGAAGAAGTCTCCAGACTCCTCTCTTCCTCTTGTCCGACTACATGCACTACCGACCCCATTCCCTCACATCTCCTCCAGTCTCTCTCTCCAGTTGTCACAACTCACCTAACTACAATCTTTAATCTCTCACTCTCCTCTGGCATTTTCCCATCTTCCTTCAAACACTCCATCATTACTCCACTACTAAAGAAACCCACTCTCGACCCTTCCTGCACAAACAACTACAGACCGGTTTCCAATCTCCCCTTCATCTCTAAACTTTTGGAGCGCCTAGTCTACTCCCGCCTCACCCGTTACCTCTCCACTTACTCCCTTCTAGACCCTTCACAGTCCGGCTTCTGCCCCCTACATTCGACTGAAACTGCACTCATCAAAGTGACCAATGACCTTCTGACAGCAAAACGTAACAGCGACCACTCTCTGCTCATTCTTCTCGACCTTTCTGCAGCTTTCGACACAGTTGACCACTGTCTCCTACTGTCTAGGCTCCAGTCACTAGGTATTAAGGACACTGCTCTCTGCTGGTTCTCTTCCTATCTTTCTGACCGCTCCTTCAGTGTTTCGTTCTCTGGCTCCATGTCATCTCCTCTTCCTCTCACTGTCGGTGTACCCCAGGGCTCAGTTCTTGGCCCCCTTCTCTTCTCTCTCTACATGGCCCCAATTGGACAGACCATCAGCAGATTTGGCTTTCAGTACCATCTTTATGCTGATGACACACAACTATACACGTCATCCCCCGACCTTACCCCCGCTGTTCTACAGAACGCCACCGACTGTCTGTCCGCAGTCTCCAACATCATGTCCGCTCTCTATCTGAAACTTAACCTCTCCAAAACTGAACTCCTTCTGCTCCCTCCTTCTACTAACCTCCCTAAATCTGACATTTCCCTCTCCGTGGGTGGCACCATAATAACACCCCGGCAGCAGGCTCGCTGTCTGGGTGTTATGTTTGACCCCAATCTCTCCTTCACCTCCCATATACAATCTCTTGCCCGCTCTTGCCGCCTACACCTAAAGAACATCTCTAGAATCCGCCCTTTTCTCACCATGGAAACAACAAAAACCCTCACTGTAGCATTGATCCACTCCCGCCTGGACTACTGCAACGCTCTATTACTTGGCCTCCCCATTACTCGACTATCCCCTCTCCAGTCCATCCTTAATGCAGCAGCCAGGGTCATCCACCTGGCTAATCGGTACTCGGACGCGTACGCTCTTCGCCAGTCCTTACACTGGCTGCCCATTCATTATAGGATCCAATTCAAAGTACTGATTCTCACCCGCAAAGCTCTCCACAGTGCAGCACCTACCTACATCTCCTCCCTCATTTCTATCTATCGGCCTAACCGACTGCTGCGCTCTGCAAACGACTTTCGACTAACCTCTGCACTAATCCGTACCTCCCCCCCGACTCCAAGACTTCTCCCGCGCTGCGCCAATCCTCTGGAATGCTCTACCCCAAGAAATTAGGACTATCCACAATTTGCATGGTTTCAGGCGCTCCCTCAAAACACATTTGTTCAGAGCGGCCTATCACATTCACTAATCAAAGTCATTCTATGTGTAAGTGTATATGTGTAGCCCATTTACTATCTCCATCCATCCCTCACTCCCTCAAGATGGCTGGACCATCATTGTAAATACACACCTGTACTTTGTATCTCCCTCACCTCATTGTAGATTGTAAGCTCTCACGAGCAGGGGCGGCTTATTTTGCTTTAATTATTGTATTGTTAACGTTGTTACTTATGACTTGTGTTTTGAAACTGTTGAACTGTAAAGCGCTGCGGAATATGTTGGCGCTATATAAAGATTATTATTATTATTATTAAGATGGAGATGGCAGAGCGGACCAAAGTAGAGCTAGCCAAGATAGAGCTAGCCAAGATGGAGATGGCAGAGCGGAGAGAGGAGAGTCAGTGAGCAGGGCAAGCTATGGCCTCTGCCCAGGTATCGTCAGCAGTAAGCCACAAAAAAATCCAGTATGATGCCTTCCGACAGTTGGGGGAGGCAGAGGAAGACATTGATGGCTTTCTGCAGGATTTTGAGCGGCAGTGTGCCCTTCATCTAGTGAAGCCGGAGGATTGGGTTCAGGTTCTGGCCAGCAAGCTGACAGGCCGGGCAGCGGACGCCTATCGCACAGTACCTGATGAGAACTGTATGGACTATGAGCGGGTCAAAGAAGTGATCTTGGCCCGGTATGCGCTGACACCAGAGGCATACCGCCAAAAGTTCCGCAGACTTATAAAACAGGTAACAGATATCCACGCTGAATGGGCCTGTAAACTAGGGCGGTCACTGCTACAGTGGGTACAAGGGAGCCAAGCAACCACTAAGGAGGACGTCCTCCAGCTCTTCTTGTTAGAGCGATTCTTTACTGGACTAACCCCGAGACACAAGAATGGCTTCGGGACAGACGGCCAACGACTCTTGAGAAGGCCGCTCGTTTGGCCGATGAACATCATGATGCCAGGAGGTCTCAGTTGTCAGGATCAAAGACTGTCACTAGGGGCCCTCCCATGGGTCTGGAGGCCCTAAACCACAGAAGATTGTCGGGGGACCAGCTAAAACCCCGGCCTACCAGAGTCCCCCTGGGGCGTGATGCCACACCTGCCATCAGCTGGGCCACCTGCAAAGACAATGTCCCAACTGGACTCAAAGTACCCAGTGGCCAAAGGCGGGAACGGCTACCGTCAACCGGGCCGCTGTACACTGCTACCAAGGTGAAGCTGACCCGGCATTGGGGGCTATGACTAATCCGGGGATGGAAGAGATGGAGGAAGTGCTGCATGAAGTAGACCCCGTGCAGGCAGCCTGGGCAGATAATCGACAACATCATCGACAGGCGGTGTGGGTTAATGGGAAATGTATGCAGGGACTAAGAGATTCCGGAGCAACTTTGACCCTTGTGAAGCCTCATCTCGTCCGGGACCAAGAGAAAACAGACCGGACAGTGGCAGTCCGTGTAGCAGGGGGAGCCATACATCGACTGCCCACTTCCAGGATTCACCTGAACTGGGGAGTCGGGGATGGCCTTGTTGAGGTCGGCCTGATGGAGGATTTGCCTGCAGACGTCTTGCTGGGAAATGACTTGGGGCCCATGTTGTCTGCATTCTCGGGTCGCCCCTCTGGCTGAGACCTATCCTGTGACCACCCGGAGACAAGCTCGAGCTGCGGAGGCGGAATCACACTCAGAGGAGGCCCAGGTAAGACACCCCAGCCCTACACGTATTCCCATAGCCAGACAAATTTCTTGGGCCACCCCAGCTGAGTTTAAAAGGGAGGTACTTGAGGATCCCTCATTACAGGGGTATCATGGGAAGGCACAAGAGAGGAGAGGAGTACTGGAAGGGGAACAGTTTGTATGGCATCAGGGACTCCTCTACCGGGTTACAGAGCAGCGCCACACAGGGACGAGCCCCACTATAAAACGACAGCTGGCAGTTCCCAAGAAGTATAGGCAGGAGCTACTGCAAATCTCTCATGACATACCCTTGGCCGGGCACCTCGGTGTCAGTCTCACCAGGCATCGTCTGACACAAAACTTTTTTTGGCCGGGGGTAACCCCCCCTTCCGCGTCTCTGAGTCTGTACGAGAAGGGATGCGACAAGAGATACAAGAGATGTTGCGTTTAGGGATCATTGAAGAGTCAGATAATCCCTGGAATCCAACGTAGTGTTAGTGCCCAAGAAGGATGGGACTACCCGGTTTTGTGTAGACTATCGCAAGCTAAATGAGAAAATGGTGACGGATGCGTATCCCATGCCGCGTGTGAATGAGTTGTTAGACCGGCTGGCGGGGGCAAAGTATTTGACCACCATCGATCTATGCAAAGGCTATTGGCAGATCCCCCTAAGTCCTGACGCTATTCCCAAGTCTGCATTTGTCACCCCGTTCGGCTTATTCCAGTTACGAGTTATGCCATTTGGGATGAAGAATGCCCCTGCGACCTTCCAGAGGCTGGCTGACCGGCTTCTGGATGGTCTCCAGGACTATGCTTGTGCCTACCTGGATGACATCGCCATCTACAGCGCGACTTGGGATGAGCATCTAAATCACCTAGAGACAGAATTGGACAGGATTCACAAGGCCGGAATCACCCTGAACCCCAACAAGTGTCATGTGGGCAAAGCAGAGGTTCAGTATTTAGGACATTGGGTGGGAAGTGGGAAACAGCGACCAGAACCAGCCAAGATTGAGGCCGCAGCCAAATGGCCCACCCCACGCACTAAAACCCAGGTCATGGCGTTTCTAGGGACAGCAGGGTATTATATGAAATTTGTCCCCAATTACAGCAGCCTAGCCAAGCCCCTCACTGATCTGACCCATAGGAACCTCCCCCGCCAGGTAACCTGGACCCCCGAGTGTGAGGAAGCCTTCCGCCATCTAAAGGACGCCCTCACAAATACCCCGGTATTGGCCACAGCCAATCCAACTAAACGTTTCCTTGTTCACACAGAAGCTTCTATGTTTGGATTGGGGGCAGTGCTGAGCCCCGCGAAGTAAGCTATGCGGCCATCGAAAAGGAGTGCCTGGCAGTAGTATGGGCACTCAAGAAGTATTTGTATGGACGAGTTTTCCCTCCTAACGGACCATAATCCCCTAGTGTGGCTTAATTGGGTCTCTGGAGACAATGCCAGATTACTGCGGTGGAGTTTAGCCCTGCAACCTCTAGACTTCACCATCCACTACAGACCCGGCAAACAAAATGGTAACGCCGATGGACTACGTCGACAAACGGAACTTGTACCAACCCCATAAACTTCGTGTTACAGAACCCCCAGCACCCGAATATGATATGCATGTATGATAGGTGCAATGTGAGATGCATGTCCCCAATGCATCAGCCGACCGGCTGCGCCCCTGGGCAGAGATAAACGAGATAACCCACTTCTGACCTCCCCCCACCTTTGTAAATCCCACGGTAAATGATCGGGGACCGCCGGCCACCTGCAGCTATTGTAATGTAAGTCTGGCATCTTAATTGGAGCCTGTTATCTACTGGCCCGCCACATATTGATTGTCCTGTCCTCTGTATGTATATATATTCTGAAACCTGTGAGTAAAAGGTGGTCACACTGGAAATACGTGGAGAAGCAGTGATCTTTTATATGTTCCCATGTAACAAAGCCTTTCGAGCCAGCGTCCTTCATTCAGAAGTCAGGAAAAGCAGAGTGGACCTCCTGAAACACGGGGTGGTAATGTAAGAGGTATTACAGCACAGTAGACCCTGTTACATTGATGGTGTCATCATCTACTATGGCAGCCAGCATCCATTCTCATATGACCTCCTGATGAACTGTACCATCTACGGGGAAACGAGTCGAGGTTCACCTGAATCATGATAAGTTCTACCACATGGAGGAATTTATGTGGCATCTGTTGTTGATATATTTATGCACCTATGTATAATGAGCATTTGATCTTGTTGGCACGGATTATGGTGGCTGTGTCTGGATCTGGGATCCCTATGTTATATCTATACATATGGGTTCAGCACATATTGCCATGACCAAGATGGGTGCTAATTGATGTTGAATAATCCTGCTGGATTACTATTTCAGGCTAAACACATTGACTAGCATCTTGTATGTGCCAGTTTTTGCTACATTGTAATTGAGCAGTCCCCTCTGCTATATATATCTGTGGATTCTGATAAAGAATATTGTCATGATTTTGGCTTTTTATACTTATTGGTTACCATTAGTTTAAAGACTCTCTTCACCTCTACTCTAATTGATTATTGTTTTCCCACCTGTGTACTATAGGGTGTGATAGGGGCGTGAGGGACAGCCTTCGTTGAGTGGGGGCGCCAATATCGTTCTTTTAGGGTGCCAACCTCCACAGCAAGGCAGGATAAAGTCTTGTGTATCTTAGGGTATCTAATAGGTTAGATTTATCCTTGGTATATCTTGGTATATACCTAAAATCACTGGGTTGGTGTTGTTTTAAAAATATCTATTAAAGATTTTTAGTTTTATGAGGAAATATACAGTACAGACCAAAAGTTTGGACACAACTTCTCATTCAAAGATTTTTCTGTATTTTCATGGCTATGAAAATTGTAGAATCACACTGAAGGCATCAAAACTATGAATTAACACATGTGGAATTATATATTACACTTTACAAAAAAGTGTGAAACAACTGAAAATATGTCTTATATTCTAGGTTCTTCAAAGTAGCCACCCTTTGCTTTGATTACTGCTTTGCACGCAGTAAAGGTGAACGGCTGGACTCTACATGCCTGGTTCCCACAGTGAAGCATGGAGGAGTGGTGTGATGGTGTGGGGGTGCTTTGCTGGTGACACTGTTGGGGATTTATTCAAAATTGAAGGCATAGTGAACCAGCATGGCTACTACAGCATCTTGCAGCAGCATGCTATTCCATCCGATTTGTGTTTAGTTGGACCATCATTTATTTTTCAACAGGACAATGACCCCAAACACCTCCAGGCTGTGTAAGGGCTATTTGACCAAGAAGGAGAGTGTTGGGGTGCTACGCCAGATGACCTGGCCTCCACAGTCACCAGACTTGAACCCAATCGAGATAGTTTGGGGTGAGCTGGACCGCTCACCGCTTCAATTTTGAATAAATCCCCAACAGTGTCACAAGCAAAGCACCCCCACACCATCATACCACCTCCTCCATGCTTCACGGTGGGAACTAGGCATGTACAGTCCAGCCGTTCACCTTTTCTGCGTGCAAAGCAGTAATCAAAGCAAAAGGTGGCTACTTTGAAGAACCTAGAATATAAGACATATTTTCAGTAGTTTCACACTTTTTTGTAAAGTGTAATGTATAATTCCACATGTATTAATTCATAGTTTTGATGCCTTCAGTGTGATTCTACAATTTTCATAGTTATGAAAATACAGAAACATTTTTGAATGAGAAGGTGTGTCCAAACTTTTGGTCTGTACCAGGGGTCTCAAACTCAATTTACCCGGGGGCCGCTGGAGGTAGAATCATGGTGAGGCTGGGCCGCATCAGGTTTTCCACAAGAAAAGCTCTTACAAAACAGATGGAAATAGGCTATCACGACTAAATGGATTATTCTTAATATTATGTTACAATACCAGGATCTGAGGATTTTCTGTTTCGAGGTCAAGAGCTTTCTGATGCGATGTTGCTGCCTGTCTCGCTTCCTTCCTCTTTTGACACTGCAGTGTGGTGGACAAGAAAACATTAACTGGTTAACAGCAAGAAGTCATTCCCCCCAGCGCTCATTCTCCCCCATTGCTTTTTCCCCATCACCCATCGTTGCTTTTCCCCATCACTCCCATCATTGCTTTTTCCCCAGTATTCTTTTCCCCCATCACTCCATCATTGCTTTTCCCCATCACTCCCATCATTGCTTTTCCCCATCACAGCTTTTTCCATCATTGTTTTTCCCCATCACTCCCATCATTGCTTTTCCCCATCATTGCTTTTCCCCATCACTCCCATCATTGCTTTTCCCCATCACTGTTTTTCCACATTACTTTTCCCCATTACTCCCATCATTGCTTTTCCCATCACTTTTTTTCCACATTGCTTTTCCCCATTACTCCCATCATTGCTTTTCCCCATTACTCCCACATTGCTTTTCCCCATCACTGTTTTTCCATATTGCTTTTCCCCATCACTGCTTTTTCCCCATCTCTCCTGCACACACACACACACACACCACCTCTCACCTGTACACACACACACACAGCACCTCTCACCGGTGCCCACGCTTCCTCACTCTGACAGAGCAGGCCGCTAAATGATGACGTCATCCAGCGGCGCTGCTCTCTGTGTCAGAGATAGGAAGCGCGGGCGGCGGCAGCAGCAGGTTATGCCCGGCGCCGGCATCTTTCTGTGGTACCGCTCATTAAGCTTATGAATATGGGCGCCACGCCTATGAGGAGTGGCGTCCATATTCATGACCTTAATGAGCGGTTCTACGAGTGACTGGGACTTTGTCACGCTGTCTAATGATATGTATACAATGTCAGTAAACTATTAATACAGGAACAACACTCTATACAACAACTAGTATAGCAACATCAGCATGTAAGTATAGAATAGATTTACCTGACACGATATCTGCTGAACTCAGGGTTAATCTTGAGGACTTGATGAGCTGAAACAGGAAAGAGGTGGACCGGGATCTAACCTGACCCTAAACTGGGGTCCTAACTAATCCCTCACCTTGGAGGTACTGATAATGGTTCAGAGGTCCAAGTCTCCAACCTAACCCTGTCTCCTATCAGACCCTGAACCCTGTAATCAGTCCTAAGAAGGATCCTGACTACCACCAAAGGGATATGGGCTGATCTCAGCTAAATACACAGATTAGACATATAAGACAGACAGGATAACACTCGCTTGCTTGCATACACACTCAAACACCAAAGGAACATAAATGGTCTGGGAAATAAACTCTAACCAAGTTGAGCTTAGAACAACTAAGGAGCTCACAACTAAAGTCTATACAGATTCATTCCTATCTGTGGTCTGCATGAAGGTTTCACTGGCAACTCCCCAAGCAGACAACCAGGAATTTAAAGGAAACCAATCAACAAATAATCAATTGCAGCCGGGAGAAACTGCACCCAGTCCCAGCACCGAGCACAGACAGAATTAACTCCCTAGCTGCCAAACACAAAGAAACAGCAGATCAGCTGTGAGAAGTCAAAATGTGCAACCGCGACGATCTTCGTGGCAATGCACACATGACAGTACCCCCCTTCTACGAGGGGCCTCCGGACCCTCAGGGCCAGGCCTGCCCGGGTGAGTTCTGTGGAAGGTCCGAACCAAACGATCTGCGTTAACATCAGACGCAGGGACCCACGTCCTCTCCTCTGGACCATACCCCTTCCAATGCACCAAGTACTGAAGGGACCGGCGATTCAGACGTGAGTCAATGATCTTTGATACTTGAAATTCCAAGTTACCATTGACCAACACAGGAGGAGGAGGTAGAGGTGACGGTATGACTGGTGCCACATACCTTTTAAGTAATGACTTGTGGAACACATTATGAATTTTAAACGTAGGAGGGAGGTCCAGACGAAATGCCACAGGATTAATTATGGAACTGATCCTGTACGGCCCGATGAATCTGGGACCCAGTTTCCAGGAGGGCACCTTAAGTTTTATATTCCTGGTAGACAACCATACCAGATCGTTCACATTCAGATCTGGACCAGAAACTCTCCTCCTATCAGCCATACGTTTGTAACGGTTCCCCATCGCACTCAGATTATTCAATACACCTCTCCACACAGAAGCAAGTGACGACGAGAAACGCTCCTCCTCAGGAACCCCAGAAGGGCCCCCCCCATTGAAAGTACAAAACTGGGGATGGAAACCATATGCCCCAAAAGACGGGGACTTACCAGTGGACTCGCTCCGCCTGTTGTTAAGAGCGAACTCTGCCAGAGGCAAGAAAGAAGACCAGTCCTCTTGGTTCTCTGAAACAAAACCAGGAGATATGTCTCTAAGCTCTGATTCAGACGCTCTGTCTGACCATTGGTCTGCGGATGAAAAGCCGAGGAAAATGACAATTGCATCCCCCGACGTAAACAAAATGCCCTCCAAAATTTGGACACAAACTGAGACCCCCTATCTGACACCACATCAGAAGGCAACCCATGAAGTCTAACGATCTCCGTAATGAACACCTGCGCCAGAGTTTTAGCATTAGGGAGTGCAGGAAGAGCAACGAAATGTGCCATCTTACTGAACCTGTCAACAACCACCAGTATGACAGTATTCCCTGACGACGGAGGAAGGTCCGTAATGAAGTCCATAGATAAATGAGTCCATGGACGCTCCGGAAGTTTCAAGGGTAAAAGGGTCCCAGACGGACGGGTATGAGGGGTTTTAGAGCGAGCACACACCCCACATGACGCAACAAAAGTTATAACATCTTTATTAGCATTAGGCCACCAAAACCGGCGAGAAAGGAGATCTAAAGTAGCCTTACTTCCTGGATGTCCTGCTAGAGCAGAATTATGATGTGCCTCAATAACCTTTTGTCTCAACAGATTTGGGACAAACAGTCTCCCTGGAGGTCCTGCAGGGGCGTCCCCCTGAGCCTCTAACACCTCCTCCTCAAGCTCAGAAAATACAGCCGACACTACCACCCCCTCCTGAAGGATAGGACTCGGGTCATCCGTTTTCCCGGCCCCTGGGAAACTGCGAGACAAGGCATCAGCCTTTACATTCTTAGACCCCGGGCGATAAGTGACGACAAAATTAAACCTGGTAAAAAACAACGACCATCGAGCTTGTCTGGAATTCAGACGCTTAGCGGATTCCAAATACAACAGGTTCTTGTGATCAGTAATAACGGTAACAGGGTGGACTGCCCCCTCCAAAAAGTGACGCCATTCTTCAAAAGCTAACTTAATGGCCAAAAGTTCCCTATTGCCGATATCATAATTCCTTTCGGCGGACGACAATTTCTTAGAAAAGAAAGCGCACGGATGCCATTTACCAGGGGACGGACCCTGGGACAATATAGCACCCACCCCTACGTCAGACGCATCCACCTCCACAATGAACGGCTGAGATGCATCTGGTTGGATGAGAACGGGTGCCGAAGCAAAACATTTCTTCAAAGAGGAAAAGGCTTGGCAAGCTTTGTCCGACCATTTAGAAAAATCCGTCCCTTTTCTTGTCATGTCAGTGAGAGGTTTGACGACAGATGAGAAATTACAAATAAATTTCCGGTAGTAGTTAGCAAACCCCAAAAAACGCTGCAGAGCCTTAAGATCCCCTGGCTGATCCCATTCAAGCACTGCTCTCACCTTTTCAGGGTCCATACGGAAACCGGAGGCTGACACCAAAAAACCCAAAAACTGAAGTTCCTGTACGGCAAATACACACTTCTCCAGTTTGGCGTATAGTTTATTGTCTCGCAAGATCTGCAACACCTGTCTCACATGCTCCTGATGAGACACAAGATCTGGCGAGTAAATTAAAATGTCGTCCAAATATACAACCACAAACAGCCCCACAAGGTGACGAAAAATGTCATTAACAAAATGTTGGAATACTGCTGGTGCAGTAGTCAGACCAAAAGGCATGACAAGGTTCTCATAATGTCCCTCCGGCGTGTTAAACGCCGTTTTCCACTCATTCCCCTCTTTTATCCTAATCAGATTATACGCCCCCCTGAGATCCAATTTAGAGAACCATTTGGCGCCAACAATTTGATTGAAGAGATCAGGAATAAGAGGGAGTGGATACGGATCTCGAACAGTAATCCGATTAAGTTCGCGGAAATCCAAGCAAGGGCGTAGGCCTCCATCTTTCTTCTTCACAAAGAAGAACCCCGCGGCTACTGGGGAAGATGAAGGTCTAATATGCCCTTTGGCCAGACTTTCAGAAATATAATCTTTCATAGCCTGCCTCTCAGGACCAGAAAGATTATACAACCTAGCTTTAGGCAACTTAGCATCAGGAAGGAGATTAATAGAGCAGTCATACACGTGATGAGGAGGCAACTCCTGACACCCCTCCTCAGAGAAAACATCCCCAAAATCCTCCAAAAAAGGAGGCAATGTACTAGGCACGACCGCACTGATGACTGTGTTCATGCAGTTGCTTTTGCAAAACTCACCCCATTGGCTTATTTCTCTGGACTGCCAATTAATCACAGGGTTATGTTTAACCAACCAAGGAAGTCCCAACACAATGGGAGTAGGTAGACCCTCCAACACATAACAAGATAATTGTTCCCTATGTATTGCCCCTACCCGAAGGTCAATGTTATGAACCTCATGAACAAAGCTACCTTGGCCGAGAGGCCTGGCGTCAATGGAGAATATAGGGATCGGTTTGACCAATACACTCAGATGCATACCTTGAGCCTGAGCAAACTGAGCGTCAACCAGATTAGCCCCGGAACCACTATCAAGAAGAACAGACAATCTCTCCACTCTCATACCAACTACCACCTCCACTGGTACAAGGAACTGAGAAGAACTGGCGGATGAAATACATACTCCCAGGTTGTCGTCCACCACACAACCTGGGATTAACAGTTTTCCGGCAACTTTTGGCTCAACAAGGCACGGGATGGACATTCTCCAACAAAATGTCCCTCTTTCCCGCAGAAAAAACATCTTCTAGTCCTGCGGCGTACTGCCAATCCCCTCCTACGAAATGATGTCTCTCCCAACTGCATAGGCTCATCCGAACAGACAAGGGGAACCTCAACATAAGGGACTTTAGTGGTAGGTGGAGAAACAACAGGGAGTGGGGTTACCTCACCCCTCTCCCGAAGCCGTCTATCAGTACGGATAGCTAAGGCCATAGCAGCCTCCAGTGAATGAGGAGACTCATACTGAGCCAAAACGTCTTTTAATTTATCAGAAAGCCCATGACAAAACTGGCTCCTAAGAGCTGGGTCATTCCACTGAGTATCTGTGGCCTATCTACGAAACTCAGAAGCAAATTCCTCTGCAGGACGATCTCCCTGCTGTATCTTACGTAATTTTGTCTCAGCAAGAGAGACCCGATCTGGGTCATCATATACCAATCCCAGGGCAGTAAAAAATTGATCTACAGACAGTAGAGTCGGGGATCCCGGAGGAAGGGAAAATGCCCAGGATTGAGGTCCCCTTGCAGAAGTGAGATAACAATTCCCACTCTCTGCTCATCACTCCCTGATGATCGAGGCCGAAGCCGAAAATACAATTTACATGCCTCCCGGAAGGTGAAAAATTTGTCTCGCCCACCAGTGAACCTGTCCGGGAGAGCTACTTTAGGTTCAACTCTGGTTTGCTCCAGGGGAGACAAAACTTTGGACTTAATGTCCGTCAGCTCCATGGATAATCCCTGCAACTGCAGAGCCAGCTGGGCTACTGGATCCATGGTAACTGGAGATAATTTTTATGGCCAGTGAAAATGTCACGCTGTCTAATGATATGTATACAATGTCAGTAAACTATTAATACAGGAACAACACTCTATACAACAACTAGTATAGCAACATCAGCATGTAAGTATAGAATAGATTTACCTGACACGATATCTGCTGAACTCAGGGTTAATCTTGAGGACTTGATGAGCTGAAACAGGAAAGAGGTGGACCGGGATCTAACCTGACCCTAAACTGGGGTCCTAACTAATCCCTCACCTTGGAGGTACTGATAATGGTTCAGAGGTCCAAGTCTCCAACCTAACCCTGTCTCCTATCAGACCCTGAACCCTGTAATCAGTCCTAAGAAGGATCCTGACTACCACCAAAGGGATATGGGCTGATCTCAGCTAAATACACAGATTAGACATATAAGACAGACAGGATAACACTCGCTTGCATACACACTCAAACACCAAAGGAACATAAATGGTCTGGGAAATAAAC
>JARQOD010000001.1:400274842-400373588 GCA_033576555.1 Oophaga sylvatica
AAGCCTTTAAAATCTTGAACAACTCATTAGAATATAAATTGCTCACATTCAATCCCATGGGCAATTTTAAAGCACAATTAATAGAGATATTGATTAAGGCCTTTGAAGACAACATCATCCCCAAAAAATTGGTTGAGATTTATGAAAAACTGAACCCCAGATTGGCCACACTGTATCTTGTACCTAAAGTACACAAGGACCCCTCCAATCCTCCAGGAAGACCAATAATTGCGGCAAATGAAGGTCTGTGTGAAATTCTGTGTGACATAGTTGAGTATTTTCTCAAACCATTGGTGGTACAATTACCATCGTACATTAAAGATACCACGGCAGCACTGGGACACCTTGAGAACATACAATTGTCTGAGGATATGATATTAGTCACGGCGATGTGGAGGCCCTTTATTCTTCAATTGGACATGAGGATGGTCTTAGGGCAGTGGGGAAATACTTACACTCTAGTAATTTAGATACAGAAATGATATCGTTTGTGCTGGTCATTCTGAGATTTATATTAACCCATAATGCCTTCATATTTAATGGAAAAATATTCCTGCAACAAAGGGGGACCGCAATGGGGGCATCCTGTGCCCCCTCTTACGCAAACTTGTTTATGGGGGCATGGGAATGGTCCATATTTCAGGAGGAGGAAATTGAAGGCATCGATCGGGTCCACAATTGGATCCGATATATTGATGACATTCTCTTCATTTGGGAGGGTCCAATTGTGGACCTTGAAGTGTTCATGGCCAGACTTAATTCCAATGAACAGAATATTCGCCTCACCTATAAATATGGACGCCAAATTGATTTCTTGGACTTGGCTATATCAGCTCTTCCAAGTGGCCGATTGTCCACCACTATCTTCCGAAAGCCCACTTCTACTAATTCTTTCCTGCATGCCTCATCGGCACATCCCAAAAGTACTATACAGGAATACCCATTGGGCAATTCCTGAGGGCAAAAAGAATTTGTTCTGAGGATTCCCTCTTTGAGACCCAATCTGAAATTCTCAAGAAAAGATTTAGGGATAGGGGATATGGTCGACGGTCCATCCAGAAAGGGTACATCAGAGCCAAAAATGCATCTAGGGACCAGCTTCTACACAAAAATCTACCTGTAATGACGTCTACTGGGGAAGAACAGGTAAGATTCATCACCAATTACAACAGTAGGTGGTTCGATCTTAGAAAAATTGTAGAAAAACATTGGAATATCTTGTTCACTGACCCGGTGCTCAGTAAATGTCTCCCTAGGGTCCCTTCTTTTGTAGCCAAGAGATCCCCAAATTTGAGGGACATGCTAGTTCATAGCTACTATGACTCAAAGAGAAGGGATAGGGGCAAAAAGTACCCTGAAAGATGTGGCTTCTATCCCTGTGGGATATGTAAGGGTTGTGCCAACATGAAGAAAACTACTGTATTTTTCAACCATGATAGGTCCAGAAAATTCGATATTAGGACCCACATCACATGCTCATCCAAAGGGGTAGTGTATTGTGCTGAATGCCCCTGCGGTAAACTTTATGTAGGGATGACCAGCAGAGTTGAAAATACGGGTACGAGAGCACTGCATTGACATTGAAAAGGCCAAAACTATCACTGATGTAATGACTCTCAAGACTCTCCCTAGGCACTTTAGGAAATATCACTAATGTAATTCCAGAATGCTAATGTTTAGGGGCATTGATAAAGTGGATTTGGGACCGAGAGGTGGTGATCTTATTAAGAGAGTGGCCAAAAGTGAGTGTCAATGGATATACAGATTGGGCACACATACCCCACAGGGTTTAAATGAGAGTTTTGGGTTTAGCGCTTTTCTATGATGGCTTGAGGGTATCTCTTTTGGGGTTGGGGGTTGTTTCCATTATCTTCATGTGTTTTATATCTAGATTTTAACTTTCATCTTATAGTTTCAGATTGTTGAATGGCGACACCATGCTACTCACCCGCGTCATACATCATTGATCCGGCTTTTTTCCATCATCAAGGGAAGCTCATGAATTCATTAAGTGGGAAGAAGATGTGAAAACTTGTTATTATATACGTATATTTGAGAGGCGACTCAAAAGGAAGAATTTAATCAATTATATACTGGACATGTGATTTTCATTGTATATCTTTCGTTGTCTCCATATATATGTACTCATTTAGTTTTTTCTTGTATATATGTCTAGTTTATACATACTTGGTTCTCACCTTTAGTCATTATTATTATTATCTCATTTATCGTTTATACATCATTAGAGGTTGGGTATTTAGGCACGTAATTTATTTATATTAAGATCTATAAAGTTGTTGCCCATTGTGATTACATTATACCCTTATCTAGAGTTGTTCCCCTTTGATAGCCTTGTGAGGGCAGACTATCCATTGCATGTTTCATAGACAGCGCGCGTGCAGGTTACGTGGACCACGGAGGCACAGCTGCGGTCTACGGGGCTGCCCTCTCCACTAGCGTCCTCACAGAAGGACCTTGCAGGGAGAGGTCACCTGACCGCGGCATGTTCCTCCCATTGGCTGGTGGATTCCATGTGACCGAGCATGCGCCGTAAGTCTGATGGTAACAAAGCAAGGACCTTCCTAACGGCGGTGACTGGCATTAGTAATTAGCGTGTGTATTCTTGCAGGTGTCGCACATCCATTTTATCCTATATATTCCGGACAGCCCCCTGCCCTGACACGCCTCCCGAAGAAGCAGTGCGAAACGCGCGTCGGGGCAGAGGGACGTCCGAGGAGTGTCTCTTTGGCAGCCCATAGGTATGTCTATTGTTAACTACCGGTTCACTTGATTCCTCTCTTATGCCTTTGTGCTATGTGGTATTACTGGGGGAACCCAGATCATCTGGGCCCCTGATACAAGGATTTCATGGGCATAGTATTTACCATCATTCGGTTTCCTTAACCTAAAAACGGCTGTCAATTGTTAATTCCTCCTATGGACATTACGTCCCTCTTAACATTTTTTGCTTGTTATAGCAAATTTTAAATATGTTTATTCATTGCCTTTAGCAAATGTTTGCTTACATTATATTATGTGTGTGTTTTGACTAATAAAATATTGCATTGTTTATACCACCCAGTGGCATACATTATTCATTTGTTCCCACTATTTGTGATTAGGTCTTGATTGTGGTATATTGCCCCCTTGTGGGATGTTTATTCCGAAGTGGGTATTATATGTGATCATATCATTGTTTTTTGCTGTTGTTATAACAGAGACCCACAACATGGATTTTAAGGTTAAAGAGAGTTCATGGCAGGCGAAAGCTTCCAATATGTTCCAGAAAGGCAATGGTACACATTCCACTCAGATTCCCAATAGCCATCAGGAAAATTTAAAAAATATAAAAATGGCTACACAAAAAAACGAAGATATGGTGGACAAAGGTCACTTTGGAA
Source organism: Oophaga sylvatica (assembly GCA_033576555.1). Classification (NCBI taxonomy): domain Eukaryota; kingdom Metazoa; phylum Chordata; class Amphibia; order Anura; family Dendrobatidae; genus Oophaga; species Oophaga sylvatica. The sequence continues at coordinate 400,278,244 of JARQOD010000001.1, forward strand.
AATTATCTATCACAAAAAATAGTACCAAGAGGACTCAGAGTCAATATTTTTCCCATTTTTGACTTGGGGGAGGGGGGGCTGATTAATAGATGGATTCAAGCAGCCAATACATGTTCTTTGGAGTTTATTGCCATCATCATAGGAAAAAAATACTATATCTCTTAAAGATATCGAGTGTGAGATTGATGCATTACAAAGGTCTCTGAAACAAGAACTGAGTGGGGAAAAATTTGAGGAAATGATTAAAAATCTTGAAAAGGACATTGAGAAATGGGAGAGTATCATCTCTGCCAATAAACAGAAGAAATATCAAAGAGATATAGGCGATTTTGAGTCCAATAAGATTTTCCGTTGGCAATTAAAAAATGAATCTGGAAAAAGAAAATCTTCCCGCAGCCTTTCAGTTATCTCTAATTCATCCTTGAGTGAAAGTGGAGGCTCAGTGCATGAGGCAAGATATGGTCCTAGAACAAGACAATTCCATAGGAAGAATCCATCTTTCAAAAAATATGAGAAGGACGATGTTAAGGTAATTAACCTATCTTCCCATGAGTTGACTGTGGCACAATGTAGTGTCTTACAAAAAGGTCTGACTTTCTCTCCTACATCTGAATTAGATCCGTTCATAGCCATTAAGGACCTTCACCTCTTCTCAAGGAAATTGATCCTTAAACGATTACATGCTAGAGGGGAGTATGGTGATGAAGTATCCACGATGGAGGAACAACAGGCACTAGAAGCCCTCGAATCATTACTAGATGAAAATGCGGCTGCAGTAAGTAGGGATTTTCCAGCACATATTATTAACAAGTCAAAAAAATTTCCCCCACTATCGTTGGTTCCTGCGGTTGACACTTTTACTAAGATAGTATCCTCTGATATTGAACAACTTAGGAGAACCAAAAACAAGGGGTACGATAATCTTAGCAGGAAAGAGAGGGAGGCATTGCAACAGCTGAAGGAATGGGATGATGTTGTCTTCAAAATGGCCGATAAAGGCGGCAATGTAGTGGTATGGCCGAACCACATATATGAGGCACAAGCCTTTAAAATCTTGAACAACTCATTAGAATATAAATTGCTCACATTCAATCCCATGGGCAATTTTAAAGCACAATTAATAGAGATATTGATTAAGGCCTTTGAAGACAACATCATCCCCAAAAAATTGGTTGAGATTTATGAAAAACTGAACCCCAGATTGGCCACACTGTATCTTGTACCTAAAGTACACAAGGACCCCTCCAATCCTCCAGGAAGACCAATAATTGCGGCAAATGAAGGTCTGTGTGAAATTCTGTGTGACATAGTTGAGTATTTTCTCAAACCATTGGTGGTACAATTACCATCGTACATTAAAGATACCACGGCAGCACTGGGACACCTTGAGAACATACAATTGTCTGAGGATATGATATTAGTCACGGCAGATGTGGAGGCCCTTTATTCTTCAATTGGACATGAGGATGGTCTTAGGGCAGTGGGGAAATACTTACACTCTAGTAATTTAGATACAGAAATGATATCGTTTGTGCTGGTCATTCTGAGATTTATATTAACCCATAATGCCTTCATATTTAATGGAAAAATATTCCTGCAACAAAGGGGGACCGCAATGGGGGCATCCTGTGCCCCCTCTTACGCAAACTTGTTTATGGGGGCATGGGAATGGTCCATATTTCAGGAGGAGGAAATTGAAGGCATCGATGGGGTCCACAATTGGATCCGATATATTGATGACATTCTCTTCATTTGGGAGGGTCCAATTGTGGACCTTGAAGTGTTCATGGCCAGACTTAATTCCAATGAACAGAATATTCGCCTCACCTATAAATATGGACGCCAAATTGATTTCTTGGACTTGGCTATATCAGCTCTTCCAAGTGGCCGATTGTCCACCACTATCTTCCGAAAGCCCACTTCTACTAATTCTTTCCTGCATGCCTCATCGGCACATCCCAAAAGTACTATACAGGGAATACCCATTGGGCAATTCCTGAGGGCAAAAAGAATTTGTTCTGAGGATTCCCTCTTTGAGACCCAATCTGAAATTCTCAAGAAAAGATTTAGGATAGGGGATATGGTCGACGGTCCATCCAGAAAGGGTACATCAGAGCCAAAAATGCATCTAGGGACCAGCTTCTACACAAAAATCTACCTGTAATGACGTCTACTGGGGAAGAACAGGTAAGATTCATCACCAATTACAACAGTAGGTGGTTCGATCTTAGAAAAATTGTAGAAAAACATTGGAATATCTTGTTCACTGACCCGGTGCTCAGTAAATGTCTCCCTAGGGTCCCTTCTTTTGTAGCCAAGAGATCCCCAAATTTGAGGGACATGCTAGTTCATAGCTACTATGACTCAAAGAGAAGGGATAGGGGCAAAAAGTACCCTGAAAGATGTGGCTTCTATCCCTGTGGGATATGTAAGGGTTGTGCCAACATGAAGAAAACTACTGTATTTTTCAACCATGATAGGTCCAGAAAATTCGATATTAGGACCCACATCACATGCTCATCCAAAGGGGTAGTGTATTGTGCTGAATGCCCCTGCGGTAAACTTTATGTAGGGATGACCAGCAGAGAGTTGAAAATACGGGTACGAGAGCACTGCATTGACATTGAAAAGGCCAAAACTATCACTGATGTAATGACTCTCAAGACTCTCCCTAGGCACTTTAGGAAATATCACTAATGTAATTCCAGAATGCTAATGTTTAGGGGCATTGATAAAGTGGATTTGGGACCGAGAGGTGGTGATCTTATTAAGAGAGTGGCCAAAAGTGAGTGTCAATGGATATACAGATTGGGCACACATACCCCACAGGGTTTAAATGAGAGTTTTGGGTTTAGCGCTTTTCTATGATGGCTTGAGGGTATCTCTTTTGGGGTTGGGGGTTGTTTCCATTATCTTCATGTGTTTTATATCTAGATTTTAACTTTCATCTTATAGTTTCAGATTGTTGAATGGCGACACCATGCTACTCACCCGCGTCATACATCATTGATCCGGCTTTTTTCCATCATCAAGGGAAGCTCATGAATTCATTAAGTGGGAAGAAGATGTGAAAACTTGTTATTATATACGTATATTTGAGAGGCGACTCAAAAGGAAGAATTTAATCAATTATATACTGGACATGTGATTTTCATTGTATATCTTTCGTTGTCTCCATATATATGTACTCATTTAGTTTTTTCTTGTATATATGTCTAGTTTATACATACTTGGTTCTCACCTTTAGTCATTATTATTATTATCTCATTTATCGTTTATACATCATTAGAGGTTGGGTATTTAGGCACGTAATTTATTTATATTAAGATCTATAAAGTTGTTGCCCATTGTGATTACATTATACCCTTATCTAGAGTTGTTCCCCTTTGATAGCCTTGTGAGGGCAGACTATCCATTGCATGTTTCATAGACAGCGCGCGTGCAGGTTACGTGGACCACGGAGGCACAGCTGCGGTCTACGGGGCTGCCCTCTCCACTAGCGTCCTCACAGAAGGACCTTGCAGGGAGAGGTCACCTGACCGCGGCATGTTCCTCCCATTGGCTGGTGGATTCCATGTGACCGAGCATGCGCCGTAAGTCTGATGGTAACAAAGCAAGGACCTTCCTAACGGCGGTGACTGGCATTAGTAATTAGCGTGTGTATTCTTGCAGGTGTCGCACATCCATTTTATCCTATATATTCCGGACAGCCCCCTGCCCTGACACGCCTCCCGAAGAAGCAGTGCGAAACGCGCGTCGGGGCAGAGGGACGTCCGAGGAGTGTCTCTTTGGCAGCCCATAGGTATGTCTATTGTTAACTACCGGTTCACTTGATTCCTCTCTTATGCCTTTGTGCTATGTGGTATTACTGGGGGAACCCAGATCATCTGGGCCCCTGATACAAGGATTTCATGGGCATAGTATTTACCATCATTCGGTTTCCTTAACCTAAAAACGGCTGTCAATTGTTAATTCCTCCTATGGACATTACGTCCCTCTTAACATTTTTTGCTTGTTATAGCAAATTTTAAATATGTTTATTAATTGCCTTTAGCAAATGTTTGCTTACATTATATTATGTGTGTGTTTTGACTAATAAAATATTGCATTGTTTATACCACCCAGTGGCATACATTATTCATTTGTTCCCACTATTTGTGATTAAATACAGAAAGTAGTTGTGCAGGAAAGATAGTTTGTTGCATGCAGACCGTGGATTCCAGAGGGCACAATTGAAAGAAGGAGATGAGGGAGTGCAAGTAATATTAACAAGATTATTATGGTTTCGACATGAGGTAGGGTAGGGATTGAGGTTGGGGGATGGACCAGGGTTGGGGGAGATGTCCCCTGAAATCAGTAGGAGTAGGAAGATAAAGAGCAGGTACTTGTTGGAGTTGTAAGTAGGTTTTTTCTGTGATATGTTTGGGCAAGATGGACTGAGGTTTCTCAGGAAGGTGAGGAGTGCATGGAAACTGTACATGGGAGAGGGAAGTATGGAGGGGCTAATGTATATGAGTCGTGATGGAGGGGGGGTGGGGCAGTGAATGTGGATGGCAAGGGAACACAGGAGGATAGAGATAAAGAACATAATTTAAAAGAAAGCAAAGTGTAGGCTACCTGATTCCTGCCCTGATTAACTGCCATGGATAACTGCCTTTTACTCGATGCTTGTCTTTCGTGATGCTTTGCTTTCTGTGATGCGTGCGCCCCCTTACTGCGTGCGCCCCTTAGACTACTCCTAAATATATAGCCCACACTACAGGGTCAGGAAAGTGGGATTGTGGGAGCTGTTTTGGGATAATTTGCCAGCTGGGGCCAGCACACCAGGGGGTGGTTAGATCATCAAAGGCAACCTGGCAACATCTATATGCTTTACCACCTTCCACCTGATAGGATCTAGAGAGGCCCAAGTCACAGGATATAAAGCAGTAAGTATTTTAAACACAGTGCAAAAATGAATTATTCCAAAGCATTATTACCAGGCACATTAAACTATGTTGCAAGATGGTAAAGCAGTGCTTGGCAGCAAGCAGAAGTATGGAGTGCACACCATTAATATATAGTGCAGCATACAACACAGATAGCAGAGGTGGGGATTCTATCATTCAGCTGTTTGCTTCCACTGAATGCAGTTCATACCATTAATATATAGTGCAGCATACAACACAGATAGCAGAGGTGGGGATTCTATCATTCAGCTGTTTGCTTCCACTGAATGCAGTTCATACCATTAATATATAGTGCAGCATACAACACAGATAGCAGAGGTGGGGATTCTATCATTCAGCTGTTTGCTTCCACTGAATGAAGTTCATACCTATAATATATAGTGCAGCATACAACACAGATAGCAGAGGTGGGGATTCTATCATTCAGCTGTTTGCTTCCACTGAATGCAGTGCATACCATTAATATATAGTGCAGCATACAACACAGATAGCAAGGTGGGATTCTATCATTCAGCTGTTTGCTTCCACTGAATGCAGTTCATACATAATATATAGTGCAGCATACACACAGATAGCAGAGGTGGGGATTCTATCATTCAGCTGTTTGCTTCCACTGAATGCAGTTCATACCATTAATATATAGTGCAGCATACAAACAGATAGCAAGGTGGGATTCTATCATTCAGCAGTTTGCTTCACTGAATGCAGTTCATACCTGTGTGAGAGAGAAGATGAATGAAGAAGGCTCCTGCACTGAATGTGCCTAAATAATACAGTGCCCAATAATACAGTCACAGAGTGCCCAAATAATACCGTCACATAGTGCTCATATATCCTCAACAGTGCCAAATAATACAGTGACATACTGCCCAAATAGCACATACGCCCAAATAGTCTCCAGGCCAGGCCAGCCCCAGGCAGCACCGCAGCTCAGGGAGCTGCTCACACTGTCATACAGTGCTGAGGGCCCACTGCCCAGCCCCAAATAATACAGTGACATACTACACTCACTGCCCAAATAGAACTTAGCACATACTGCCCAAATAGTCTCCAGGCCAGGCCAGCCCCAGGTAGCGCCGCAGCTCAGGCAGCTAGCTGCTCACACACACAGTACCTCAGAGACTCTGCAGCTCTGCCTCGCAGCCTCTGCTCTCTCCTCGCTCTTCAGCTCCTCCTCGTGACTGAAGATGGCCGCGGCGCGCCGCTACCCAATTGCCGCACTGCAGAGATCAGTCCGCGGGGGCTGGGGCTGGCGGTGTGTTGCGGCCAGAGGCGTATCTAGGCTTTCTGGCACCCGGGGCAAGAATTTGTTTCGGCGCCCCCCCCCCCCCCGCACACATGCGATTTGCACACTTAGTCATGTACCGATGAGCTGCTCTCCCTAATGCTCTCAATGTTCAGTGAAAAACTGAGAGAAGCAGGAGGAGAAGCTCGTTGTCACAGGACCATAAGTATGAAAATGGCATGAGTGAAGTGTCCATGTGATGACTGCTGGAACCTGCAGAGCTGAATCCTGACATTGCAACTTCTGAATTCTCACAACTAATGCTCTGCACACTTTTAGGATTCTCCCTTACCGGTGGCGAGAGTACACGGTCATGTCAGCACAAGCATGTGATTTATATACTTCTGGCCACATTCCGACTAGACGTGCCCGGCCTCGCTCCGTTCATTTTCATTGAGTGATGCCACACATGTCTAGTCAGCATGTGACCGCATGTATGTAAATCACCGGCATGAGAAAATCCTAACAGCGTGCAATGCGCACTGTGAGAATTCAGAAATTCCAGAGAGTGATGGAGAGCTGCCTGGGACATCTCAACTTCGAAACTGTGTTACTGTACCTGGACGACGTAATTGTGTACTCCAAGACGTATGAAGATCACTTGAAGCACCTGGCGGAGGTATTCGAGTCACTGTCCAAGTATGGGATGAAACTGAAGCCTTCAAAGTGCCATCTGCTCAAACAAAAGGTACAGTATCTGGGACATATTGTCAGCTCAGAAGGAGTAGCGCCAGACCCCGAGAAGGTCACCGCCATCCAGAAATGGCCGGAGCCGAAGAACCTCAAGGAGGTGCAACAGTTCCTGGGACTGACAGGATACTACCGGAGGTTTGTAAGGGACTACACCAAGAAAGCAGCGCCTCTGCAAGACTTCCTGGTGGGACAGTCCCTTAAGAGCAGAAATTCTCCATTCCACTGGGGTAAGGAACAGGCTGAAGCATTCAAAGAAACGAAGGAGATCCTGACAGGTGACGAGATCCTAGCCTACCCTGACTACAGCCAACCGTTCCTGCTGTATACCGATGCCAGCAATGAAGGATTGGGAGCTGTCCTCAGTCAGAAGCAAAATGGCCTGGAGAAAGTCATCGCCTATGCAAGCAGGAAGCTCCGCCCGACCGAGAGGAACCCAGAGAACTATAGCAGCTTCAAGTTGGAGTTCCTGGCACTGGTCTGGGCCATCACGGAGAGGTTTAAGCACTACCTAGCCTCCAGCAAGTTCACTGCCTACACTGATATTAACCCCTTAACGCATCTTGAAACAGCTAAGCTGGGAGCCATGGAACAACGCTGGATGGCTCGGCTGTCAAACTACCAATTCACAATCAAGTACCGAGCGGGCCGCAAGAATGCCAACGCTGATGCCCTATCCAGGATGCCTCATGAATCAGACACAGAAGTAGAGGTGGATGATCTGGAAGAGATTGAACTACCTGCCTTTCACAGGAATGGGATGATCCACGAGCAACAAGCCTGCAGGAGGCAGCGTGGTAAGACGTTAAATCCTTTACCTCACCACTGCTGGAAGGAGACTCAGGACAGCGATCCAGTTGTCAGCCGTATCAAGGAGCTGATAACTCAGGAAGGTTCCTCCTTGGAAAAGAATGCATCTCCGCAAGCAAAGCAGCTGTGGAATGAGAGAAGCCGGCTGTTTATCTATCGTGAGAAGCTGTGCCGGAGGTACGTCAGAAGAAAAGACTACAGCAGTCAGAAGGCACCCCTGCAACCCATCAAGACAACTCGACCCTTAGAGATTGTGGCACTGGACCATGTCAAGTTGTCACCCAGCCAGTCAGGATACTCCTATGCCCTGACCATGGTGGATCACTACTCCAGGTTCCTGATGGTCGCCCCTGTCAAAGATCTGACAGCAGAGACAGCAGCAAAGACGTTCCAAGCGTATTTCTGCAGACCACATGGATACCCTGAGCAGGTGCTAACTGACAAAGGCCCAGCCTTCGAGGCCGAATTGTTCAAAGAGTTGTCACTTGTACGGATGTAAGAAGATAAGAACCACACTGTACCACCCCCAAACTAATGGTCTCTGTGAAAAGATGAATCACATCGTCATTGACCTGCTGAAGACTGTACCACTCGAAGAGAGAAATCGGTGGCCAGACTTACTACCTGATCTGGTAGATCTGTACAATCACATACCTGTGAGTTCCACCAATTGCACCTCAGCCTATCTCATGCGGGCAAGACCAGGAAAGCTGCCCATGGATCTGGAGCTTGGTGTTGTAGAACCAGAAGCAGATGTTACTACTGAAGACTGGGACACAAACAGACAGGAACAGTACAGAAAAGTACAGGCCTGCGTTGAAGATAGTCTCAATCGAGTAAGGGACAAACAAGAAGATCACTACAACAAAAGTGCACCAGCTGAACCTTTCGCACCTGGTGAAGTCGTACTGAAAAGAGGAGGATACACAAACTTGATGATCAACAGGAAAGAGAGCCCTACGTTGTACAGAATTCGAGGTTTGACAACAAGAAAATGTGTATAATTAGCAAAGATGGAGGAAGAACAACTACCACTGTATCCAGAGATCACCTAAAGTTGTGTTCGGATCCGTTAAAGCTTCAGGAAGAAGAACCTGTTGTCAATCAGAAAGAGCGTGATGAAGCAGTCATACATACAGACTTAAGAGATTTCCCCGCGGATTGGCCTCGCATTGGAGAAGCTGTAATCATTCCCGTACTCCAATTCTATCAGCCACTAGGAGAACCTCTACATCCAGTTGCACCGGTTGTTGCAGTAGAGTCAGTTCCAGAAGAACCTGCTCCAGCGGAATCCCAAGAAGCAGAATTCCAAGAAGCTGAATCTCAGGAAGAAGGATCCCCTGCAGAAGTCGAGCCAGTTCACCCTTCTCACAGTGTACTTGCCAGTCCTGTAGAGAGGTTAAGGCAATTCTATAATTCACTCTCACGCAGAGCAAACAGGGAAACTGCTACCTCACAGGTCACTGTGCCATGCAGGTCAGAATGTAGCACAAAAGGACACATCCCTGCTAGGTTTAGAGATTAGTACAACCCTTGGCAAATGTAAATAATTGTCTAAGTCACTGTACATAAATGTGTATATTGTTGCTTTTATTATGCCTTAATATACCGTTATTTATTTATCTGTTTCCTTTTTGATATTGAAACAAGTGAATGGACATTATTTTTACTTGTTCCCTCTACCCTTTGAGCATCCTTTTTACAAAAGAGACTGGGACTTTTATGGTTGCTCATTTCCTCATTGTACTAATGTATATAGTTATTCATTCATCTGTTATGCAACAGTTTAAGATCCTCACCTCCCGTAAGGGAAGAGTTAAGTTATACAATGTTTTTATTTTTTCTGTTTTGTATTTCAGCCCCGGAGTGCTGAGTTCTACTAGGGGGGAATGTGGAGCCCAGCTGCGACTGGATCCATATCTCCCAGAAGGGTGCACTGAAGGAATACTCCTCTAGAGGTCATTATATACATTCACACACGTTCACCTATCCCAAAGACCACCAGAGGGAGCTGTTTAGACATATAAAAGGAGAGTGAACACAGAAAGAACAAGCCACTCAAGGCAGTCACCTCAGAGAGCTCAGTCAGTCTGCAGTAAGGTGAAGTGCAGAGCTGAGATTAGAGAGGCTGCAGAGCTATTCAGTTTAAGAGAGAGTGGAGGCTAGTAAAAGTGGAGTAGGATCCACTTCAGCCTAGTCAGAGCTGAATCTAGTGAGTGCAGCTCAGTGAGAAAGCGTGCCAACGCTTAGAGAGCGGTGAAGAGGCAGCCCACCAAATGCCAGTGTGTGATCGTGTAAGGGCCCGGGTAGGTCGAAGGCGAGTGGAAGGTTATTGAGACAGAGGAGCCTTCATAGCTCATCTCAGCAAGTATTGACCGGACACCGGGGTCCGAGCCTATAGGGATCTCCACGACCTATTAGGAGAACACCGGAGTTCCTGGAGGACTACAAGTCCCAGGAGTACCACAGAGCTGATACGTAGCAGGATCAGGAGGATGGAGTCTGGCAGGATCCGCCATAGAAGACCTGTCCTTTCAGAGAGAAGGTCCAACCACAAGGTCAGCCAGGTACAAGACGGAGACTAAGTTAGGCCCAGCTACACGCAGGCCAAGACTTCATTACAAAAAGGCAGAGAACAGGAGGCCACACACCTACTCAGTGGAGGAATCTGGATGTGCACCCTTCACCCTACAGTGCTCCGGGGATTGCCTGCAACATCTTCAGTAAAGGTACCAAAGTGACTTATGTGTGTGTCTCCCTTATTACCCCTAACTGCCGGGTCCCCGTCTGTCCTGCATCCCTACACATCTATCTGCCCTGGAGGACTCAGCCTTACTCTGTAAGAGCAGTGAGACTATGGAACTCTCTGCTGTCTAATGTTGTAATGAGTGATTCCCTACTAAAATTTAAGAAGGGACTGGATGCCTTTCTTGAAAAGTATAATATTACAGGCTATATTCACTAGTTTCCTAGATACAGCGTTGATCCAGGGAGCTAGTCTGATTGCCGTATGTGGAGTCGGGAAGGAATTTTTTTCCCCAATGTGAAGCTTACTGTTTGCCACTTGGGGTTTTTTGCCTTCCTCTGGATCAACATGTTAGGGCAGGTTAGGATAGGATATGGGTTGAACTAGATGGACTTAAAGTCTTCCTTCAACCTTAATAACTATGTTACTATGTTACCTGTGGAACGCCTAACATCTTGCTGCACAATATTAACCCTTCAGTGGATCTGCATAGCAGCACTGGTCACCCTGACCAGGTACCACAGGTGGCGTCACGAATCCCCCATTCCAATATTCATTTCACCTTTAAATATCCCACATTAAAGGATGAGCACCAGAGCCATGGACTGAGCTGTGTTGCCGTGACATCCCCCATAGTAGTCTATAGGCTCAGATCCGAGTTCCCATTGCTCTGGAGGGCGACTCATATACGTGGAGGCTGCTGCTGGGGTATACGTGGAGGCTGCTGGGGTATACGTGGAGGCTGCTGGGGTATACGTGGAGGCTGCTGCTGGGGTATATGTGGAGGCTGCTGCTGCTGGGGTATATGTGGAAGCTGTTGCTTGGGTATATGTGGAGGCTGCTGCTGATGGGGTATACGTGGAGGCTGCTGCTGGGGTATATGTGGAGGCTGCTGCTGCTGGGTATATGTGGAGGCTGCTGCTGCTGGGTATATGTGGAGGCTGCTGCTGCTGGGGTATATGTGGAGGCTGCTGCTGCTGGGGTATATGCGGAGGCTGCTGCTGCTGGGGTATATGCGGAGGCTGCTGCTGCTGGGGTGTATATAGAGGCTGCTGCTGGGGTGTATGTGGAGGCTGCTGCTGCTGGGGTATATGTGGAGGCTGCTGCTGCTGGGGTGTATGTGGAGGCTGCTGCTGCTGGGGTATATATGGAGGCTACTGCTGCTGGGGTATATGTGGAGGCTGCTGCTGATGGGGTATATGTGGAGGCTGCTGCTGCTGGGGTATACGTGGAGGCTGCTGCTGCTGGGGTTTACGTGGAGGCTGCTGCTGTGGTATATGTGGAGGCTGCTGCTGGGGTATATAGAGGCTGCTGCTGGGGTATATAGAGGCTGCTGCTGCTGGGTTATATGTGGAGGCTGCTGCTGGTGTATATGTGGAGGCTGCTGCTGCTGGGGTATACGTGGAGGCTGCTGCTGCTGCTGTGGTATATAGAGGCTGCTGCTGGTGGGTATATAGAGGCTGCTACTGGGGTATATGTGGAGGCTGCTGCTTCTGGGGTATATGTGGAGGCTGCTGCTGGGGTATATGTGGAGGCTGCTGCTGGGGTATACGTGGAGGCTGCTGCTGCTGGGGTATACGTGGAGGCTGCTGGGGTATATGTGGAGGCTGCTGCTGGGGTATATAGAGGCTGCTGCTGGGGTATATAGAGGCTGCAGCTGCTGGGGTATATAGAGGCTGCTGCTGGTGGGGTATATAGAGGCTTCTGCTGCTGGGGTGTACGTGGAGGCCGCCGGTCGGGGTACTTCCGCTGCGAGCAGCCGGGAGATGACTGGCTAGCGACGGTGATCTCCCAGCTGCTTCGCCGCTGACCTCCATGCGGCAGATGACCCGCGGCTATCGTCGGGAGATCAGCGTCGGCGTGCGTGGTTCAAATCCTGCGCCAATTCGTGTCTGGACTGCGCCTGTCGCTGATTGGTCGCGTCCGACCGGGCGCGACCAATCAGCGACGCGGGATTTCAGTTACAGACAGAATTAGACGATTATATAGTAGATATATATACACACACACATGTAGTCTATGTGTATATCTCAATTCTAGCTATTATAATCTAACCTGTGTGAGACAGTGAGAGTATGTGTGTTGAATGGGGTGTACATTTCACCTAGATACTTTGCTGACTGGTATAAGGGAAATGTATGGCTTTGTAAACCTAGTGGTAGAGAAAGGTCACTACACCTTACATTCAGTACACACTTGCAGCTCAGGCCTGAAACCACTCAGCTGTTAATTAGGAGACCAGAAGTAGGTGTCTGCGAACACAGACAGAGAGCTCGCTTAGTCTGGACAAGGAGTCCAGGCACAAGAAGGAGTCTCCAGGAGTATGAGCTGTCTCAGTCTGGGTGCTCGATGTACCCCGGACACAGGAGTAGTCTCTGTGAGAATCCATGCGGATAGCTGCTGAATAGGAGGGGAGCTCTCTCAAGTCTGGACGCTGGATATGCCTTCAGACACAAGGAGGAGACTCTGTGAAACTCCATGCTGGTAAATGCTGAACATATGTGTTGTTTTGGCCCAGGCTGTTAGAGTCTGGTCCCAGGTAGATAGGGAAATCTATCTAAGTGTAGTAAGTGGCTGGACAAGCCCAGGTCTTATGTTTATGATTTGGTTTTGATTTTGTTCTGTTTGCTGTAGACTTTAATAAAACTGGTTGCGGCCAGTTTTTACCAGAACTGCTGTCTGTGAATGAACTGTTTCCGTGCCACTCCGTCTACCCGGACGGCGATCCCAGAGCTATATCCCCTGAAAAGCTTACAATTGGTGCTGGAATGTGCGTGCAGCACAGTGGCAAGAGACAGCAATAAAGGTGAAGTCTGTTGAAGCAGCAGCAGAGAGAGAAAAAAAAAAGTGTGTCAGAGAAAAAAAAAGAGAAACGTCTGTTGGAGCAGTCTTAAAGAGACAGTGGCCCTAATAGAGTTTGCAGAGAAAAAAAAAAAAAAAGTGTGTCAGCAAAGAGAAACGTCTATTGGAGCAGTCTTAAAGAGCCAGTGGTCCTAATAGAGTTTGCAGAGAAAAAAAAAAAGTGTCTGCACAGCAAAGCTGAATTTTCTGTGGAAAAGACTGTGGAGTGTGTATGTCTTGAGTGAAGACTGCCGTTGTTGAGACAGAGAAGTCTGACAGCATGGATGACAGCATGGAGGCGCTGTTTGAACAAATGGCGCAAGTTAATGTGCAACATAAGACTGCCGTGGATTGAGACAGATAAGTCCGGCAGTATGGAGGAGCTCGTTGAGTACCTGGTCCAGGCCCAGCGGAGCATGCAGCAGAGCATGGAGCGGCAGCGCCTGCAGCACCAGCAGCGCATGCAGCAGGCCCAGCAGCAATTCCTGCAGCAGCAGCAGGAGAATAACCGGTTGTTTTTTGAGCAGGTTGCAGCACTACAAAAGACTTGCAGCGCATCGTCCCAAAGTAATGTTGCAAAGTCACCTGCATTGTCCGCTGTAAAGAAGGCGGTAAGACGGTCCCTGAAAAAGATGACACCTCGTGATGATGTGGAGGTATATCTCACTAGGTTTGAGGGACTGGCAGAGAAGGAGAATCTGCCCCTATCTGAATGGGCCATGATGGTCGCACCCTATCTGATTGGAGAACCCCAAAGGGCCTATGCTGACCTGAGCGAGCAGGACAGCCAAGACTATGCCAAGCTGAAAGCGGAGATTCTTACCCGGCTGGGTGTTACGGTGACAGCCCGTGCCAGGGGAGTTCATGACTGGAGATGCAGTTGGGAGTCTGCAGTCAGCAAACCTGATTATGGAGTTGAAAAGGTGATAGTGGACCGCTACACCCAAGCACGTCCTCCTGAGGTACAGCCAGAGGTCGGACAAAGAGACCACCAGGACGCCAATCGTCTGGTCAGCCTGATGGAGAGGGCCTTCGCCACCAAGGACTGCCTCCGTGACCAGCCGTCTGAGAGGTCGTCACTTCGGAGTTCCTGGACGCCGAACTCTCCCGGTAAGAGCGTTCCAGCTGTTGGGGTCGTGTGGGTGGGAGAGTGTGATGGACAGTGTTGGAGATGTCGTGAAATTGCAGCCAACTGTCCAATAGAGGGGGAGCCTATGTGTTGTGATGTTGGCGGATCCCTCTCTCCCTGCGCAGAGCCTGTGTGTGTTTCCACCTCAGCCGAAGAGACTGGACCACAGGGGTCCCCGGTGGTTGTAAATGACTGCCCAGCACAGGCCCTCTTGGACTCAGAGAGTCCAGTGACTTCCGTATGGGACAGCCTGATTGATAGGGACTTCATCCCTGATAAACACCTGAGTGTGGTGTGTGTCCATGGAGACACCAAAGTCTACCCAGAGACTGTCGTGGACTTGATCCCCAAACGCGGGGAGGTTTCATGTGAAGTGGGGGTAGTGAAGAACCGGGTGCACCCCGTCATATTGGGTAATGACTTTCCCCGGTCTAAGGATCTCTAGGGGAAAAATGTTTCTGATGGACAGTGTGATGAAGCTCCTATTGAGGGTGCGCAGTCCCGAGGGGCAGAACACAATGCTAGTGGGCCGTTAAACTTATGTGATAATGATGATGATGATGATGATAATGATGATCAGATAATGATGATGACCATGATAATGATGCTGATGCTGATAATGATAATGATCATGATAGTGATGATGATACTGATCATAATCATGATAATGATATTGATAATAATGATGACTGTGATAGTGATGAAATTCCTTTGCAGGTGATGTTGGGAGACGAGGATGGTGGTTCTCGGGAACCGAGTGTCCCTGACTTACCTGTGTCCTGTGACAATTTTGAGAGTGAGCAGTGGCGAGACCCCTCTCTTAAAACGGCCCAGGAAAATATAAATGTTCTAAATGAGGTTTCCCAAGAGCCTGGCTCTGAGGAAAAGGTTTCCTCATGTTGCCATAAACACTCACCTGTTGCAGAGGGACACTGAAGTCCAGGGAGAGGTCGTGAGCCAGCTCCTAGTACCTGAGCTATATGGAAGTATAGTGCTGGGGTTGTCACATAGTCACATACTTGAGGGACCGCCTGAGGGAAACCAGGGACCAGATGGTGAAGTTAATGTTGTGGATGACATGTTAACTAAGGTTCCAGATCAAGATGTGAATGAGAATGAATTGTATAACCCTGACAGTGAGCAGGATGTGAATGAAAATGAAGTGTATAACCCTGAAAGTGAGCAGGATGTGAATGAGAATCAATTGTATAACCCTGACAGTGAGCAGGATGTGAATGAAAATGAAGTGTATAACCCTGAAAGTGAGCCAGATGTGATTGAGAAAAAGGGGTCAGACAGGGATAGTGGTAGTGATAGTGAATCATCTGATGACAATCAAGCAACCAGTGCAAATGAGGAAGGCATGGTAGCAGAGGAGGTTGAGAGTCCTGAGAGGAAGGCTGATGCTGACCTTGCAGTCAGACAGAAGATGGCATCTGAAGATGTTTTTCAGTTGGCCGGTTCCCTGGCGAAGACTAAGGTGAAAGGAGGAGAGCTGAGCTTTAAAGGCAGGACTCTGAAACTGAACACAGCCCAAGTAGATGCTGTTGGAAATGTGAAGTTACCAAGGTATGGTGTGGATCTGTATCGTGCCAAGGACTCTGAGGGAGATGCTGCAGAGGTGGAAAAAAGCCATAGAAGTGGTAGTCACCAAGCCAGATGCCTCATCAGAAGCTGAGGTCTCAAGTGAAGCTGTGAGGAACAAGACTGAAGATATGGGGACTGACTCTGTCCAGGAATCTGTTTCTGCCGAAGACAGCGGCGTGGACGGGTTGCGGTTCGGATCAGTAGCTGCAACTCGTGAAGCTCAGGCTGGAAGTTCGGCGCCCGGAGCCCCAGCGGTGTTCCCGAGTGACACCAAGGATCTGGATAAGTCACAAGATGAGATTTTGAGACATCAGGCTGGCGTTGGTGAGCTCAAGCGCACTTTCATGGAGTCTACATCGGAGCCACGTCCCAACAAATGGGAAAAGCGATGTGTCACTCCGTTGCCGCTGCAGACACACGGGAGCTCAGATGGGATGCAGAACGTGGTGGAAGAGAAGAATCCGGCGGGTTCTGAGTATACAGATGCAGCTATCAAGGAGAACTTGAAAGCCGGAATAAATGGAAATATTGGAGACCATAATGATGTGACTGAAGAGGTAGAATATAAGACTGACGGTAGGGCTTCTGAGCATGTTCTACCAGAAGAGCCTGAAGAAGGGGCCGAAGACATAAAAGACGTCCAACAGGTACCAGATGAATTGATGACTTCTCAGAAAAAACTCCAAACTGTGATGAAGGAGTGTGATGAAAGCCATGAGCATCTTCGTGAGAAGGTCAATGAAGTAAAAGGAAGGATACAGAGAATCTCTTCGTTGCAAGAGCAAATGCTGCTCAATAAGTCTAAGGCTCTATATAAGAATGCTGTTGTTACGGTAGAACATTACAATTCAGCTGGAGACTTAGCGGATGAATTATGTGTACTGCAAAAGAAAAACGATCAGCTCCTTCTACAGTCCAATCATTTGAACAGTGTAGCTTAAAATGGTCAGAGACCATGGCAGAGGAGCTTAAGGTCTGTGAAATAGACTTTATGAGTCAACCGATATTCAAGAAAATAGATGTGCTAAAAAGGGTTCAAGGGGAACTAGAGAAAAGTGAAAAAACCCCCTATACCTTCTGTGATAGTTGGTGACACATGGTCAGTGCACCAGGGACAGGAGGTACGTGAGTTTCTGAGGAAGAGTCAGCAGAAGTGTTCTGATGTGCCGGGTCGTACTTCTCTGGCCAGGCACTATATTGAAACTGAGCCCGGCCCTAAGGTCAAGATGAAACCGTGCAGGATACCTGAGGCCCGCAGAGAGCATAGGCCTGGGAGGGTACAGGGTAGTGCGGATGCTTCAGATGAAGAGAAAGCTGATGTTGGCTATGGCTCAGGTGAAGATACAGATGACAGTAGTGAAGATGAAGCTGATGAGGGCCATGACTGGTCCAGAGTTCACTGTCTCTTTTGGATTGTTGACCAGCCCTCCGGTCTGGATGACCAGCCCTCCGGTCTGGAGAAGAGGGGGGGATATGTGAGACAGTGAGAGTATGTGTGTTGAATGGGGTGTACATTTCACCTAGATACTTTGCTGACTGGTATAAGGGAAATGTATGGCTTTGTAAACCTAGTGGTAGAGAAAGGTCACTACACCTTACATTCAGTACACACTTGCAGCTCAGGCCTGAAACCACTCAGCTGTTAATTAGGAGACCAGAAGTAGGTGTCTGCGAACACAGACAGGGATCTCGCTTAGTCTGGACAAGGAGTCCAGGCACAAGAAGGAGTCTCCAGGAGTATGAGCTGTCTCAGTCTGGGTGCTCGATGTACCCCGGACACAGGAGTAGTCTCTGTGAGAATCCATGCGGATAGCTGCTGAATAGGAGGGGAGCTCTCTCAAGTCTGGACGCTGGATATGCCTTCAGACACAAGGAGGATACTCTGTGAAACTCCATGCTGGTAAATGCTGAACATATGTGTTGTTTTGGCCCAGGCTGTTAGAGTCTGGTCCCAGGTAGATAGGGAAATCTATCTAAGTGTAGTAAGTGGCTGGACAAGCCCAGGTCTTATGTTTATGATTTGGTTTTGATTTTGTTCTGTTTGCTGTAGACTTTAATAAAACTGGTTGCGGCCAGTTTTTACCAGAACTGCTGTCTGTGAATGAACTGTTTCCGTGCCACTCCGTCTACCCGGACGGCGATCCCAGAGCTATATCCCCTGAAAAGCTTACAATTGGTGCTGGAATGTGCGTGCAGCACAGTGGCAAGAGACAGCAATAAAGGTGAAGTCTGTTGAAGCAGCAGCAGAGAGAGAAAAAAAAAAAGTGTGTCAGAGAAAAAAAAGAGAAACGTCTGTTGGAGCAGTCTTAAAGAGACAGTGGCCCTAATAGAGTTTGCAGAGAAAAAAAAAAAAAGTGTGTCAGCAAAGAGAAACGTCTATTGGAGCAGTCTTAAAGAGCCAGTGGTCCTAATAGAGTTTGCAGAGAAAAAAAAAAAAAAAAAGTGTCTGCACAGCAAAGCTGAATTTTCTGTGGAAAAGACTGTGGAGTGTGTATGTCTTGAGTGAAGACTGCCGTTGTTGAGACAGAGAAGTCTGACAGCATGGATGACAGCATGGAGGCGCTGTTTGAACAAATGGCGCAAGTTAATGTGCAACATAAGACTGCCGTGGTTGAGACAGAAAAGTCCGGCAGTATGGAGGAGCTCGTTGAGTACCTGGTCCAGGCCCAGCGGAGCATGCAGCAGAGCATGGAGCGGCAGCGCCTGCAGCACCAGCAGCGCATGCAGCAGGCCCAGCAGCAATTCCTGCAGCAGCAGCAGGAGAATAACCGGTTGTTTTTTGAGCAGGTTGCAGCACTACAAAAGACTTGCAGCGCATCGTCCCAAAGTAATGTTGCAAAGTCACCTGCATTGTCCGCTGTAAAGAAGGCGGTAAGACGGTCCCTGAAAAAGATGACACCTCGTGATGATGTGGAGGTATATCTCACTAGGTTTGAGGGACTGGCAGAGAAGGAGAATCTGCCCCTATCTGAATGGGCCATGATGGTCGCACCCTATATGTGTTGTTTTGGCCCAGGCTGTTAGAGTCTGGTCCCTGGTAGATAGGGAAATCTATCTAAGTGTAGTAAGTGACTGGACAAGCCCAGGTCTTATGTTTATGATTTGGTTTTGATTATGTTCTGTTTGCTGTAGACTTTAATAAAACTGGTTGCGGCCAGTTTTTACCAGAACTGCTGTCTGTGAATGAACTGTTTCCGTGCCACTCCGTCTACCCGGACGGCGATCCCAGAGCTATATCCCCTGAAAAGCTTACACCTGTCACTGTGGTTAAAATGTGCGTGGCAGATCATTTGCCAGCTTTAAATTTATCTATCTAAAATATATATATACTGTATATATGTTTTGAAGAGTATTTTGTTTTAAAACTATGTGTAACTGATGTAGAACATTTCTCTATGTAAAAGCTCATGTTACAATCGCACTGCATTCGGGTGTAAATCGGATGCTAGGTGTGAAAAATCGGATTGTACTCGCATAAAAAATTCATGACAATTGCATTACACTCATCTGACTCTCCTGCATCAAAATTGGACCGATTTTTAAATCGCTAGTGTGTCTCCAGCCTTAGGCCTCTTTCACACATCCGTTTTTTGCCGTCAGGCGCGATCCGGCGCTGTGTTTTGTCATTGACTATCATTAGCGCCGGATTGCGCTGCATGTCATTGCATTTAGTCCGTTTTCTGCCGGATCCATCATAGATTTTAATTCCATGGCCGGACAGAACGCATCATGTAACGTTTTTTTTTGTGCCGGAAACGCCTGACAGCGCCTGAAGCGGCACATCAGGTGTCCGGAAACAATAGAAGTCTATAGTACCGGATCAGTCTTTTGTGCAATCCGGCAAAAGACTGATCCGGATTCTGGAAATCAAGGACTACTACTACTACTACTACTCATTTTCCGGGCAAAAAAAGGTCAGAACGGATCCTGCTAAAAAATCACATCAGTTTTTTACAATCTACGCCGGATCCGTCTTTTAAACAATTCGCCGGATTGTGCCTGATTGCAAAAAACGGATGTGTGAAAGAGGCCTTACTGTGTATGTAATGGTGGTGTGAGATCAGTGGCCCAAGGTCATTTAACCCCTGAAAAACATCAGTTAGTTATTCAGATATGTGAAAATCGTGTTTGCCCACTTTGATGCCAATTCTGATGCCCAGAACCCATTTGGGCCAGGCTGGAGGGACCTGGGTTTGATGCAGGGCATCACTACCTGTGTATTCTTAGTGTGAGATCAGTGGCCCAAAGTCATTTAACCCCTTAAAAACATCAGTTACTTATTCAAATCTGTGAAAATTGTCTGTTTGCCCACTTTGATGCCAATTCTGATGCCCAGAACCCATTTGGGCCAGGCTATATGGACCTGGGTTTGATGTAGGGCATCACTACCTGTGTATGCTTAGTGTGAGATCAGTGGCCCAAAGTAATTTAACCCCTTAAAAACATCAGTTACTTATTCAAACCTGTAAAAATCGACTGTGTGCCCACTTTGATGCCAATTCTAATGCCCAGAACCCATTTGGGCCAGGCTGGAGAGACCTGCTTTTAATGTGGGGCTCCCTGTTCTATATGTCTGCAAGTGTGATATCAGTGGCCAAAAGTCATTAAACCCTTTCATTAACGCCCTTTGGTGCCCACTTTGATGCCCATTTTTGTGCCAGTTTTATAAGTTTTGGCACTGATTTTAAGTGTAGTCACATCAGGGCACCTCGCTGCATTGTTTTTTATTATTGTGATGCTTATTTTTTGGTGTTAAACCTATAAAAAACAGAAAAGAAAAATTTTCCGAATAAGAAACTGACGAATAAGAAACCAACTTCAGCTCCGAATAAGAAACTGACGAATAAGAAACCAACTTCAGCTCCGAATAAGAAACTGAACGAATAAGAAACCAACTTCAGCCTCGTCTGTATGTGCGCATATAGATCATTGCATACATCAAAAGGGTCCATTCCCTTCCTGACTGCTGGTGCTGCTGCTGCTACCAGTAGGATAGATTGGCCACCGTATATACCTAGCCCCAGGTCTAATTGGCTAGGAAGAACATTTTTGGCCAGGTTAACAGAGCTTATTTTATTGCTAAGCAATCCAGAAACCTTTTTTCATTCTCCATTTGCTTTTTAACAGTGCACAATACAGCCAGATTCTTTTCCTAGCACGTGAAAATCCAGCAATTTTAAAGGGGTCCCAAACATCCCTTTTGAGTGCGCAGAGAAATCTTTCATTTTTATGTAGTACGGTAGAGTAGAATTTTTTTTTTAGTGTCTTACACAATTTCTTGACACCATTTTGCTGAATCCAAAAAAATTACATACCGGCCACATATTTTACAGTGTGGTATATCTGTGACACGCCTCATCCATCCGTGTGCTAAAAATTTGGGCATTTTAGGCCGGTATTCCTTTTTTTTCCTGTGGTCACTCTATATACGGCACTATTTAGTATAAAAAAGAAAAAAATACAGGCCACATAATTGGCAGTGTGGTATCTCCGTGCCAGCTCATATATCTGCACTTGCCATTTTAGTCCGCTTTCCTGTCTGTTACTCAAGCACTATGTTGCTTTTTTTAAATAAAACAGGCCAGATATTTTACAGTGTGGTATATCTGTGACACGTCTCATACATCCGTGTGCTACAAACTTGGGCATTTTAGGGATACATATTCTAGTCCAAGCCAAGAAAGTACGGATGGCACTTACCGGTAAAAGACGGATTTTGGTAAGAACTTACCTGTAAAATCCTTTTCAGCGAAGGAAGGGAGGGAGACACAGTAATTCATTACTGATGGGTAGGCGGAGCCCCAGATCAGGATGACACCTCAGATCAAAAACGTGTTGACTGGCTGGCTCCTCCAGCTCGGGCTCCTCCTACTCAGCTCCTTCAGTCGTACCAAAGCTTTAAGGAAGAACCAAGATCACCAGCGGAGCAACATAACCCCTTCTGAAGGAAACTTCAGAGAAAAACACAAGAATACAGGTTATGCATGCAAAGTAAGCCAAAAACCACAGAGTTCCAGGTACTACTCACTGAACCTGACTACTGCGATGAGCTGGCGATGCTGGAACAGAGCCTTAGCGCGCTGACCTCAGCCCAGATAATCGCTATCAGATAAGAGTCGCGCTGCATCTGAAAACATCAACACACTTCTGCCTTGGGCGGGATCTGTGTCTCCCTCCCTTCCTTCGCTGAAAAGGATTTTACAGGTAAGTTCTTACCAAAATCCGTCTTCCAGCTGCAGATGGAAGGGAGGGAGACACAGTAATTCATTACTGATGGGACGTCCCAAAGCAGTTCAAAAATAAGGGTGGGAAAAACCAACAAAGGCAGAAACCCAACAACCTTAACAAGGAAGCGCAACCAGCGCTAAACACAAGTTCATCTAGAAACTTTAAACTACAGCTGCCTGCAGGACCCTACGTCCGAGGGCTGCATCAGCGGAAGCACTGGCGTCCACTTTATAAAAACTTTGTAAACGTGTGGACAGAGCGCCAAGTTGCCTCCCGGCAGAGCTGCACTGCCAAGGCACCTTGATGAAAAGCCCACGATGAAGCCACAGCTCTCGTGGGATGGGCTCGAACCTTAATCGGCAAGATTCACCCCCAATACGGTAAGCTTCCAGAACAGCTGACCGGATCCAACGAGCTATAGAATCCTTGGAGGCTCGTTGACCACGCCGACGACCTGCTGGAACCACAAACAGGGAGTCCGTCTTACGAAAACCTTGAATAATAGATAGATAAAAATTCAAGGCCCGCACTAAATCCAAAGTGTGTAAAGCTCGCTCTTTCGCATTCTTCGGATCCGAACAGAGTGAAGGCAACACAATATCCTGGTTAACATGAAATTGTGACACTACTTAGATAGAAAATCACCCCGTGTGCGAAGCACTACCCGATCCGGAAAAAAAAACTCCAGAAAAAACAAGGTTGAGCCGCCAAGAAGACACGGGTGCCTTCCGCGGCGGAAACTTACGAGCTATACCGCGGAAAAGGGAAAGCACGTCCCTACGCGAGGCAATAGCCCTCCGAAAAAATAAGGACAGAGCAGAAAACCTGACCTTTCAGGGTGCTAACTGTCAAACCCTTGTCTACCCATGCTGTAGAAAAAACAACAGATTGGGAATGGAAAACTTTCTCGGGTTCCGTGAAGATCCCGAACACCACGAAAAGAAGGTTTCCCAAGTTTTGTGGTAAATCCTAGTAGTAGTAGCTGGACTTCTGGCTGAAAAAACCTCTACGGGTTAACATTTCGGTCTCAAGAGCTACTCCGTCAAATGCAGAGACTTCAAGTCCGGATAACGAGTGAGTCCCTGGGTTAACAGGACCGGGCGCAGAGGAAGTGGAAATGGCGGCGCCGCCAAAAGCGACACTAGTGTCAAGAACCACGTCCTCCTTGGCCAATCTGAGCTATTAAAATAGCCGGAATTCTCTCCAGTCTGAACCGACGCAGCACCAGAGAAAGTAAAAATACCGGCGGAAAAACATAGACTAGCTCGAAATGGTCCCACGGATCCACCAGAGCGTCTACCGCCACAGCCTTCGTGTCCTTGTACCTGAACACGAAGGTCGGTAATTTGGTATTAAACCTGGACCCCATCAAGTCCACTTGGTGAGTTCCCCAACGGAAGCACAGCAGTGCAAAAAAAAAATTGTCGGATGAAAACCCCATTCTCCGGGAACCATCTTTTCGCGACCGAGGAAGTCCGCCGTGGTATTCTGGACTCCTGGAAAGTGAATTGCAGAGATGGCTGGAACCCTGGTCTCGGCCCAAATCAGTATCCGAGACACCTCCAGCATGGGAACTCCTTGTCCCGCCTTGGTGGTTGATATACGCGACCGCCGTCGAGTTGTCTGTCCGCACTCGGACTGGCATACCGCTCAAGGAGACCGTCCAGTGTTGGAGGCAAAGAAAAAATTTTGCCCTCAATTCTAGGATGTTGATCGGTAGAACCGACTCTTCCGATGACCATACTCCCTGGATCCGAAGATCGTTCCAGACACCCTCCCCAGCCCGTCAGGCTGGCATTGGTGGTTATGACCGACCACTTCGGAGGGAGAAAGACTTTCCCAGGAATAACGCTCCTGGACGTGACCACCATCCTAGGGATTCTCGCACCCCGCGAGAAATGGTGACACTGCAATCCAGTGATTGCGACCGATTCCAACGACTCAGAATGAGCCTGTGGAGAGCTCTGGAATGAAATTGGGCAAACGGAGGTGCTCCATGGACGTCACCATCAAACCCAGAAGGCGCATACCTTCCGAAGGGACATTGCTGTCGCAGCCTTCATAATCTGTACATGTTGGAGCAGACATGCCTGCTTGTCTGGAGGTAGGGACAACACCGCCCGTACCGTGTCGAAAAGCATCCTCAAAAAACAGGATTGCCTGCGACGATTCCAGAGACGACTTCTCCTTTGAGGCCACAATCGAAAGGTCGTCCAAATAGGGACGAATCGTAAGTCCCCGTCTTTGAAGAATTGCCATGAGATTTAGGCGCCAGAATCGTTGTAAAAATTCTGGACGTTAAGGCCAAGCCGAATGGCCGAGCCACAACCTGGTAATGGTTGATTCTATGGCAAAAACGAAGGAAGCGCTGATGAGCTCTTCCGACGGGAACATGCCAATAAGCGTCGCGAATGTCGATTGACCAAAGAATCGATCTGCGACAGGGCTGCCATAACGGAGCGAAGCGACTTCATGCTTGGCTCTAACGGAATGTCAGATGTCAGTCCGCCTTGGCGGATTTTTTTTTTTTTTTTGAAAAAGAGAGAGAGAGACGACACAAACCCCCAGAGGGTTGGCCAGATCATCCCTTGAACCGAAAGGGACTGCCAATAACTATCGGCACTAGTCCTGCCAGACGCAGAAGTCACAGCTCTGCGCTACGGTAAAGCTGTTTCTTTTGCCTTAGCCTTGGCAATCAGCTCCGTGAGGTCAGTCAAATAGCTGACCACTTTCTAAGCTAAAGATAGCAAACCTTGTTGGAAAACCGCGTTCCATCCAAGTTACAGTGCTCTTCTGACTGTAACTGCCGAGGATTGCGCCCTGGATAGCAGTGACGCATTATCCTTCAACTAGAAAAGCCCATCTACCTCGATAGAGGGGATCCAACTTGCCTCGCCGTCCTTAGACGGTCCAACCGGCTCAGGTGAACTTAACAAGTACACCTAGATCCTTAATACCGAATCTATGTCCACGGCCTTGCAGATGGAAATTGTTGCCGTCTCCGTTTTTCTGTCCAGCGTCCTGCAGACTCGCCTTCCCTTTTACCAGGAAGATTTGCTAAGCTGGAATGAAGGAACATTCACTTCAGGAGAAGGGGTCCAATTAACAAACAACTCCGTAGAAAAAACGGATACAGTTTGTAAGGTCGTCGCGACCCATGCAACATCCGGGCCGACTTACCAGGACGACTAGTTACCTCCTCCGGTAACTGTAACGTCCACATGGCTTCCACAGAAATTTTAGTACGGCCCATGAGAGAGGCAGGGAGTCCCTGCCGAACCTCCTTGTCCGGATCGGACTTCTTCGCTAAGCGAAAAAGAAGGCACCGATTTTGTGTCGCTTCCTTGAGAGGATCTAGCTGACACTCCATAACCTAAAAGGTCAGACAGGCCATCAATAGAAACCAGTGAAGGCCTCCATTTTGACACCACTGGAACCTCCGACCGTGCATGAGTCGAGGTCTGCGTGTCAGATACGCGAGGCTGGTCCGTAGCGGATCTGGGAGAGGGTCTCTGACATGCCCTTGCATAGTATATGGCAGGCTAAACCTGTCAGTAACTAGAGCAGTTCTTAAATAAAAAACAAAAGCTGAAGGGTTAAAGCTCTAAAGAGAGAGCTACCCCAGCTGTCTCCCATTAAGAGTTAACCGCCTAATAAGGGGTTAAAGTAGCAGACTCCCCACAACCTTGATAATGAAAAAGGGTGTGCGAATCTCAGGCGCCTCTTATAAGGTCATTTAACCAGAAAGAGGCCAATTTGTAAACGCTCATTCATATATATTCAATCAAATACCCAAAAAAAGTATATGAAAAACAGAGCCAATATATAGAAAAATACAAAAACAATTTTATTGAGTAACAAAACAATTTTAAAACGAAGTAACAGTCATTAAATACAATGTAATTGACAAAAGAGAAGGCAAAAAAAACCCTAGATACCGTCATTCAAAAAACATGGATACATGAAGTCATATGTAACAGGATACTTGGTATTAGATCAAGAAAAAAGTAATAAATATGGTGATGCTGTGATGTGAACATAAAGGATCGTCGATCAAAATGAAAGACAAAAAGAATATAAATATAGAATGCACAGTGCACATTGTACAGAGATTGTATAATATTTTTATGATCCCATCAATATAGACGTTGTCAAGGAGTGCAGAAAGCAAAAAAATAATATGATAGGTGCTCAAATTGAACAAATGAAAAAGCTAGAACTGCACTAAATACTATAAAGACGGACAGTCCCAATATGCTACCACAGCATCCCATACATATGTATCCAATATATTAGTAAATATGGGAAGGTAAAAAGCCTATAACAGCAATCAGAAATAATATATATATATATATATGTATATATATATATATATATATATATATACATATATATATATATATTATTATGTGAAGGTATATATACACCTATGTATTAAGGGCCAGGCAGAAAGCCTATATCCTATAAGTTACTATCAGTATATATCAAGGCAAAGCACATGTAAAGTATCATGAAAATGTATATAAACATTAATCAATGCATAGGGTAAGTATGGCAGTCAGTTGTATAGGTGCAGATGCAATCAAGATTGCTAAAGACTATAATTCCATATACATTGCAAAAAGGATTACGTACATAAATGTGCTGCTATAATCATTGGCGTGCTATCATATATATATATATATATATATATATATATGCAAACATTACTAGATAACATTGCTGAAGGTATATATAGATGCAACCGAGGTTGCTGAAGGCTATAGTCCCATATATATTGCACAGAGGATTATGTACACACATGTGCTGCTCTAATCTAATCTAAGCGTATTATCACATATATATACAAACATTGCTGGATAACACCGCTACAGGCGAAAATACCAAAGATATATTATCCCTGTAATCCTGAGTATACATCTCAGAAAAGTGCATGTGCTGCTATTGACAAAAACGCACTATCATGTGAAGGTGCAAGCACTACTGCCATGATTGAAGGCTGCAACCCCAGGCATATAACAGGAAAATCCTTCCTATGTGGCCAAAAATGTCATGGCAGTGTGTTAAGTCTGCAGCAAGTATAGACAATAGACAGAGATGTACACAAGGCATCCAAAACTTACTGAATAACAGACAGGAGAGCCCCGACGCGCGTTTCGCTAAGTGCTTCCTCGGGGGGCCTCTTATAAGGTTGCAGCTGCAGGACAGCTATGCCACACTAAACAGAAAAAACGTACTGTAGCGTAGGCGCAGGACACAACATATCCGTAGCGCAGGCACAGGACACAGCACATCCGTAGGACATAGCGAATACATAGCGCAGGCGTCAGGTGAGCAGGCGTCAGTCACCATCTGTAGTACAGGTGTAGGTGCTGGATAGAGCATCTGAAGCGCAGACGTTATGGAAACGTCAATCACAAGCATTTGGACGCTCCTCACACAGTATATGACGGGTTAAAAACTGTCAATAACTGTTTCTCATATAGCTGAAGGGTTAAAGCTCTTACAGCATGAGCTACCCCAGCTGACCCTTCAAAACAAGGGTTAACCGCCTTCCAAGGGGTTAATGCCGCAGCCTCCCATAGCCTCTGCTGGACGGAGGCGTATTGCAGGAACTGGCTCAAAAAAGACGCCCTGCACTCCCAGATATATGCGGCACAGCCGCAGATAGGGAATAAAATCAGGAAGGCGCCCTGCAGTTGAAGGGGTTAAGCTTCCGCAGAAGCGACTCACCCTGCTGGTAATAGCTGCCGGGAGGAAAGGGAGAGCGATGACCCCGAGGAGCTTCCAGCTCCTGCATTAATAATGGCCGCCGCGCTGTGTCTCCATGTAGAAGATGCAGGAAATGGAGACTGCTCAGAAAGCGCGCGCTCAGAGTGCCGCGAAAATTCAAATAAAAAAGCGGGAACTCCTCTCTCCTCACCGTGACTGAATACATGTACCGGCGGTCGCCGCCGCGACCGTTGAATGCACACTGATCATAATTACAGTGAACACATGTAATAACGCTGCCACCGCAGTCGTTAAAACACACTGACATAATCACAGTGAATACATGTAATAACGCTGCCACCGCAGTCGTTAAGGCACACTGATATCACACAGTGAAAACATGTAATAACGCTGCCACCGCAGTCGTTAAGGCACACTGCCATAATCACAGTGAATACATGTAATAACGCTGCCACCGCTGTCGTTAAAGCACATAGTGGTACATGTAATAGCGCTGCCACAGCAGTCGCTAAAGTACTACACACATTATAAAAAAGGAATGTGGGAGTACTCACCAGCTTAGCGCCACAGGGAACCCTCAGGATTTGTGGCGCTTGTGCCCATGCTTCCCCCCAGGGCGAGGAACGCAGTGACCGCATGTGTGGTTTGCGTCCCCGCCAGGGAAGCCATCCTCATCCCCCAGGGCCGGCAAGATTCTGCAGGGACTATAGTGTAAATACAGATCCGCCAAGGGAGAGGTTGGGGTACAGCAGCGCTGGTACCCCTGAGACCTCTAGACCAACTAGTGATCCAAGTCTCTTGTCCGATATAAAA
Source organism: Oophaga sylvatica (assembly GCA_033576555.1). Classification (NCBI taxonomy): domain Eukaryota; kingdom Metazoa; phylum Chordata; class Amphibia; order Anura; family Dendrobatidae; genus Oophaga; species Oophaga sylvatica. Next base: position 400,307,055 of record JARQOD010000001.1, read on the forward strand.
TATAAAATCTTCTGAGGAGCTGCATTAGCAGCGACCATCCTCTGAGACCTCAAATCTTAGACTGAAGGAGCTGAGTAGGAGGAGCCCGAGCTGGAGGAGCCAGCCAGTCAACACGCTTTTGATCTGAGGTGTCATCCTGATCTGGGGCTCCGCCTACCCATCAGTAATGAATTACTGTGTCTCCCTCCCTTCCATCTGCAGCTGAAATCAAATTCTTTATTTCTACATTAAAACATGTTTGTCAGGAGAATGGGAGCGGGAGTGCAGGAGACGGCGGCCGTTTCGCGCTAGAGTTGCGCTTCTGGTGTGACCCGTAGAAGCGCTACTCTAGCGCGAAACGGCCGCCGTCTCCTGCACTCCCGCTCCCATTCTCCTGACAAACATGTTTTAATGTAGAAATAAAGAATTTGATTTTACCGGTAAGTGCCATCCGTACTTTCTTGGATTGGACTGTTATTGCTTTGTTTTCAGGATGGGCACCCGGTTTTCCTTCCGGCTCGCAATGTGTGAGCGATTGTCACACTTCAAGCACTCGCATTGAGGGTCAGGTGTTGTGCTGTGCGATTTGTATTTTCTCTGAAGTGGTAATGATATATATATTCTAGTGTTTTTGCTGTCTGTTACGGTACTTAGTGGGACCAATTGGATAACCACATCACATACAAGTTCGCTCCCAATTCAGCCATTTGTAGTGAACGTGTATAATATTCTATTCCATTTACAATGGGCAAGGCGTGTGGCAAGGGACAGGGAAGTGGCCGTGATGGTGATGGTGCATGCCGAGGCCAAGCTGAAATTGGGTCACCAAAAACACCCACATCTTCTCGCTGGACCTTACTGTCCGGAGTTCTAGGGGACCGTAGCAAGACAGCACTATTGAAGGGAGTGCAGTATGAAAAGGTTGTTGGTTGGATAGAGGATAATACTTCCAGTTACATGGCCACCAGCACCCTGTCTTACACACGGTCAAGTCTGAGTAGCCGTGAATCTGGACCCAATATTCGTCACCCTGATTCTCCTTCCTCCCACCATGCTGAGTGCCCTGAGGCAACTGATCCCACACTCGGACACTCCGAAAAGCTGTTCACTTTTCCATTTACAGATTTGGGCCTCTCGCCCGGTCCACTTGAAGCGGGGCCAGATGAGATTCCATGTAGCGATTAGCGATGAGATAGATAGCCAAGGGGATATTTAAACAAGGTCTCCTTCACTGTTTATACCATGTAAAAATCTGATTTAATTAGTAAAAATAAAGTGGGTTTTTTTTTAACTTAACTTTTACTAGTTAATTTATAAAGAGGCTTCTACCTCCATAAAAACATTACAAATATATTCCCATTACACAAATTCATAGACATACAGATACATATAAACTCCCTGTTTGGGAAATTTAGAAAAAATAGGTTCATAACCTTTTGCAATTAATTCAAAGCCTCCTCATAAAGGCATAAGATATTATATTGCTGCATCACATATATTACTAATTATGGAGAAGAAAAGGAACAAAGTTGCAGGTTTTTCTCTTTTCTTTTCTCCTTAAAGAGTCTGGTGTCTATTCCCTGTCAGTCCCTGTTTGTTTTACTTACCCTGGACCCCAAGACTCCCGCCCTTACACGGGCAGTCCACAGATAGCCCTATTTTCTAGCAAGCCCTGGACCGACACTGAGTGCCTCCTGACGCATTTCTTCATCACGGTGATTCATCAGGGGATTGGCACCTATAGTTGGGAATAATTGGGCAGCATATCTGTCCTGGTATAGCAATGGGCAGTGGCAGCTTTTTTAGCCACCATCCCTCCTATATATCATATCTTATTAGTAGAAACACTTGTTCTTTCCCTCTGCAGGTTAATTATCCATTCCTTGTGTGAATGAAAAATTAGACAAAAAGGAGTCATTCCCATTAGTATCTCTCACCTGTTCATACTCCATCCCTTAGTAACCACGTGTATCAGGTGTCCTAGCATCCCCAGCAGTCACTTCCGGCCCGCTCGACCACATCAATAATCCAATAACAATTTCCGGTAAGTGGAATTCATGACCTTCCCCCGGACACTTCGGGTTTCCTCCATGCGTTCCACTCGTGGTTACGTCATATCCCTTATCTATTCCCAACTCACTCAGATTCATAGTGTTCCAAATACGTCATTTCCCTTGTTTGAGACGCATCTATATTAAAGATATATCCAGTCTATCAGTGCTTTATTACTATTCCGTCAATTGTAGCACATACATCATTTCAAAGAATAATTAAATAATCTTCATAAAGGGATATATATATTTTTTAAAAAATAAAGGAAGCTATTTATTGTTGGGATGCGAGTAAGAGGTGGAGTTAACCCTTAGTTTGCTCTTAAGGAGAAAGACAATATTTTCCTTTTTGTTCAATACTGTAAAATCTGTGAAAAAAAAAGGGTATTTTGGCAAATTTTTATGAAAAGAGTACAAACTGATTTTAAACGAAGCAGCTAAATGTAAGTTGCTCATTTAATCCATTTGGGGCAACTGTATTTAACTGGAAGGTCCATCTTGCTTGCTTCTTTTTGCAAGATAAGACGATCCCAGTCACCTCCCCATAAAGGTTTCCATGTAGCGATGCACAAATCTTTGAGAAGCCATGGTACAAAGAGGTGGATGATGATGAGACGTTTGTCGAAAAGTCAGTAGTAGGAAAAGGTGTGGAAGTGGAAGATAAGGTGGTGGATGATATAGTAACTAACCCAACCTGGCAGGAGGACATGCAGAGCGATGATGATGTAAGTTGGCAGTCCAACTGTTAGGTCTTCCCGAGTCTGTTTTTTTTTAAAGACTTTTTTAAAATAAAAAATTCAGGCGACATATTGAACAGTCTGTTATCGATGTCAGAAGTCTGATATATTTGTGAACAACAGATAGTGGCAATTCAGGCCTACATTCCACTGTATTTGCTGTCTGTTACCCTAGTTCTCTACACTATTTTGGGGTAAAAATACAGGCCACATATTGAACAGTGTTATCTTGGTAAAAATACTTCTGTATTATGTTTCGGTAACTGAGGAGAAATAGCAAAAAATAGCAAAAGCGGTAATACACCAGAGAGACTGGAACCTATTGGATTGCAGTAACCTGAACTAACCACACAACTAGAAGTAGCCGTGGAGCGTACCTACGGTGACCCTAGATGCCTCGTCACAGCCTGAGAGATAACTACACCTAAAGGCAGAAAGATGAAAGCTAACTGCAGATCCCCAAAGAAAATAGGAAGCCCCCAAACATGTAATGGCGGTTAGACAAGAAGAAAGCACGGACACAGACAGAAAATAGAATGAGCAAACGCTGGGGCCCAATCTGTCTAGACAGAAAAGTACAGGAAAGAATTCTGACTGCAATCCAACAAAACCCTAACAAAAATACCAGCACTTCTGATTGCCAAAAAACCTGAGATCACACGATCTCATCCACCTAAATCAGATCTCTGGTGTAACAAAATGCTATTCAGCAAATAAAAAGTAACAAAGGAGCAAAGCAAAAGTGCAGACACAAACGGAGCACAATTGCAGCGCCAGACCCCCAAAAGGGGACAAGCTGCAGTCCACTGCAAGCAGCAAACCAGCAGAGAAAATCAAACAGAGGAAAAAAGAAAAACAGCAAACACTTATCTGAAGGAGAGCAGGAAACTAGCAGTGCTTCAAACAAGACCAGAAGGAACAATTGATAACCGGCAAGGCTGCTGGGAACTCAGGCCACTTATATCCTACCATTCAGCGCCAGCTGAAGGCCATTCAGTAATCAGTTCATTACTCTCAGCAACCACCAGAGGGAGACCCAGCTCAGAAGCCGCCTCCAGCATATTCACAACACTTCTGTTTCAAGTTGTTATGGCTGCTTCATGACTGTCTTAAATGCTCCAACTACTACCACCGTCATCATCTTCAGCCTAGAGTCAGTCACTGCGCAGATAGAAAGTCTGAGGAGCAGAGGGTTAACGCTTGGGCAGTGTTGTACTCTGTCTCTGGATTATGAAGGCAAAATGTTCTAGATTAAATCATGACAGGAAAAGCTCCTGGAAGAACACGGGGCCAGGACTCGCAACTACTGAAGCCTGGTGTTCCTGTGCTGGATTCTGACAAGCTATCACCTACTAATACTGAACTTGTTGGACGATGACGTCAAAAAGGAGCCTCTGCATTTTCTATAACAGAAGCTAGAGATTTTGACATTTTGGCTGCATTTCAAGAGGTGTCAATTGGAGAGCGTGGTGGTCGGAGATGTGACTTCTACACCACCACCCGAGCTGCCGCCTCTCCACCAAATGAGGTGCCGTACCCCCGAACTTCTGTCTCTTCCCCATTATCCTGTAGAATGTAAGTTCGCATGGACAAGGTCCTCTCCCATCTGTACCAGTCTGTCATTTTAAATTTGTTTACTGTAAACGATATCTCTTACTTTGTATGTAACCCCTTCTCATGTACAGCCCAATGGAATTAATGGCGCTATATAAATAAATAATACTATATGGGTGTTTCCATTAGACAATCCATCCAACATGTTATTGAATCAAAATCTTGTTTTTCTGACAACTCTGTTCAGCTGTGCACAAACTATGTCAAATTGTTAGCTAAACCCAAGTGGGTCTTGGCACAGTGTTATGTTGACTACAGTCCCCAGATGTTATATAGATCCCTAATCTCACCTCTACTTTACCAGCATGATGAATTCATAGGAAAAGCACGTGGTATTGACGGAGCTGTTGTTTTCTTGCCAAAAAAACTCAATAAGATCAATGAGGTGAGTTAGCCGCACACGAAATGGAGAAATAGTAAAGATGACAATTTGTTTCACATTTGAGTTAAAACACACTTCAACTTGTTTTCACATTATATTCGGAAGCCTTAAAGAAAAAGATGAATATATTATGAAGCAAATAGGTATGAATAATTATCACCCAAATGATGTTACATAAGTCAGAACATACACAACTATCAGTGGGGAAATGATTTTCTACTGAAATTTTGAAGTATGAGAGTAGTGTCATCTTGTGGATTGATATGAGCCACAAAGTCCTTCTAAGTGAAACTGTTCTGGATGTAATGCACAATTTTCTCTGGAAAATTGCAAGAGCATGCCTTCTATGATGCTTGCATTAAAGAACTGATTGGCCTGATATGAACGGAGTCAGGATGACTGGGCTGCGGGTACCTGTGCTGCGCCAGGTCTGGAACTGCTGCGTCCCCTGTTTCCCGGGGAAGGAATAGGGGAACGGACAGGCCCCATTACCTAGGAAGAGGGGGCTTGTTTAGACATGGAACCTGGCCGGAAGCTGAGGGAAAAAAAACGCAAAGCATGAGTGAGTCCCCAGCTGTGAACATCAAGGGGGGCAGTGCACTACACACCCGAAGCGCCGACGCTGCGGCCAAATGCAGCAGACAGACCTGGTGACCTACAGGCTGGGGTCCAGTTTAAGACAAAGCCGGCACACCAGCATAGATTTTTGGTGTCGACAAGCAGCGCATAGCAGGCTGAGCAGCGTGTTCCGTCCTTAGAGTACTGGCACTGCAAAGGACTGTTCCATTGGCTCCCGCCACCAAAAGCGGTACTGCCATTTAGCAAGGCGCCGTGTGCCTAGAGACCGCCAGAGAGTGAGGCGCCGTGCACCTCTTGACCGTGAATACAGTGCACATGGGCGGTAGAGAAAGACAGTTCATGCCACATGTTCAGGTTGGATAACCAATAATTTTAAGGCACAGTGGAATGACCGAGGACATTGGTACGGTCAGCAAGGTACTCCCTCAGCATTTTCACAAGTTTTGCACTCCTTGTGAGAGTTCTCCGGGCCAGGGCGATGGGAGGGTCTGAGAAAAATCTCCCCAAACTTTGCCAGTGTTCCACTGCCTCTGCTGGATTGAAGTTGTGTCTCTCTCACCTGTACTCCTTGCTTGGCCAACAAACTGTGAACTCTGCTGCCAGCGTTTGCATATGGGAATTTTTTTTAATAATTCTGCAAGAAGGGCCCTCTGGTCCTCCAACATTTTAGTACACATGTCTGTCTCTGGAATAAGAGATATAAAGTTCTCCTTGTGGTGTGGGTCTAGAAGTGTCACCAATCAGTATTGCCCATCACCCAAAATTTTGAGAACGTGAGGGTGACGGGAAGGGCAGCGGAACATAAACTCAACCATGCGTGCAAGACTGCTAACAGTCAATACTTCCGTGTCCTCACCAAGAGGACGACTGACCATGCTCTCATCCTCCTACTTGTACTCAGGCCTCCTCAACTTTCGACTAACCTCAGTAATATAATTGTAAATACATTATTGTAAATACAACCCTGTAGTTTTTATCTCCCCCACCTCATTGTAGATTGTAAGTTGTCACGAGCAGGATTGTTTTTTTGGGTTTAATAATTGTTATCGTTGTTACTTTATGTAGATTGTAAGCTGTCACAAGCAGGGTCGTTTTATTTTGGTTTAATTTTTGTATTATTGTTATCGTTGTTACTTAGGACTGTTGTTTTTCAAACTGTTAAACTGTAAATATGTTTGCGCTATATAAATAACTATAAATATTCATATTAAAACACAGAGAAGCAGGATGGAGACATTAATGATGGAGTCATTTACACTCTCCATCTTGTTGGATTCCTCAAAGTTCTGGAGGATAGTACATACGTCTGACATCCATGTCTACTCCTGAGATCTTATGTGTGAAGTCAGAACTGAATACCGACAACCTTGTTGATGCTGGTAGACTAGTCACCAAATGCCCTCTTCTGCTTACAAATCCTTTCCAATATCTGCAGTGTAGAGTTCTAACACCTGGGGACATCACACACCAGTCGGTGAGCCAGAAGCTGCAAGTGCTGCTGAAGCACTGCAAGGGCGGATGAAGCTGTAGCTGACTTTCTAAAATGGGTCCGCAGAGCGTTGTACTTTTCCTAGCAGATCTGGCAGCTCTGTGTCACTTTTCAGAAAATGTTGACCAATGAGGTTAAGCGCATTAGCCAGGCTAGGCACATGTCTGAGCTCGCCTCGCCACAGAGCAGCCACCAGGTTCCAGCTATTGTCACACAACACCATGCCTGGCTGTGGGTTCAGCGGTGTCAGCCACAGATCTGCCTGCTCTTTCAGAGCTGTCCACAACTCTTCATCATTGTGCGTTTTGTCACCTAAGCATATTAGCTTCAGCACAGCCTTTTGACGCTTTGATGAGGCAGTGCTTCCAGCGTTTGACTGATATGCTACTTTTGGAGATGGAGCCTGAAGAGGAGGCGAAGGAGCTATAGACTGTGGGGGCAACCCAGATTGACATAGGGCCTGCAATATAGGGGTTGGGAGGACTTGCACCATACCAAGGTTTGAGTGGGTCCCGGCTTCCACTATGTTAACCCAGTGTGCCCTCAGTGAGATGTACCGTCCCTGACCACAAGGTTGAGTTCAGTTTATGGTTAGGTTGAGTTTCCAAGTAACAGCATTGTGGAGGGCACAGGTAATGTTGTGGTACACGTGCCTGGGTAATGCCAGGACGGCACACCATGAAAAATAGTCCCGCTTGTTCGTGGCCTTGGGGTGATCCTCGACTCTGCCCTCTCTTTTAAGCTACATATCCAAGCCCTTGCCTCCTCTGACCCACTACAACTCAGAAACATTTCCTGGATCCGTACATTCCAAGAAACTTCAAAATATTTCTGCACGCCCTCATGATCTCCCGCCTCGACTAGTGCAACCTTATACTCTCTGGCCTCCCCTCTAGCACCACTCAAATCTATTCTAAACTCTGCTGCTAGAGTAATCCAACTGTCCCTCCATTATTCCCCAGCCTCTCCTTTCTGCCAGGCCATTCACTGCCTTCCTATTGCCCATAGGCTACAGTTCAATAGCCTAACTATGACATACAAATCCTTCCAGAAACTGTCTCCTCCATACATCTGTGACAACGTCTCCCAATATCCGACTGGCTCATGACTTATTCAACGCTAACCCAGTGTGCCATCAGCGAGATGTACCGTCCCTGCCCACAAGCACTTGTCCACGTGTCCGTGGTTAGGTGCACTTTCCTGTAACAGCATTGTTGAGGGCCCGGGTAATGTTGTGGGGCACGTGCTTGCTTGTGTAATGTCGTTACGGCAGACCGGGAGAAATAATGGCGGGTTGGGACCGAGTACCTTGTTACGGTCACCGCCATCAGGTTGCGGAAAGCTTCCGTCTCCCACGAGCCTAAAATGCAACATTTTGAGTGCAAGCAGACGAGAAATGTGTGAATTTAGTACTGTGGAGTTGTCTGCGTATTTCCGCTTGCGTTCCAAGGACTGTGGTATCGACAACTGAACACTGCATTGGGACAAGGACATGCTTGTTATTGGTGCTAGTTGAGTTTGTGTGCAACTACAGATGCAGGACAGGAGGCATCTTTGCATGCATCATGGACAGGGGATTGGCTTGCATGCACAACAGCGGAAGCAGTGGTATCACCTGCAGACACTGTTCATGGAGCCTGGTGTTCAACCAACAAAGTCGGGTGCTTTGCTGCCATGTGCCTGATCATGCTGGTGGTGGTAAGGCTGGTAGTTTTGCTACCCCTGCTGATGAGGGCATGGCCGGTGGTGCAAATGGCCTTTTTGGGGTTATCGGCAGAGTCTTTAAAAAACAACAAGACTGTTAGGGGGACATTTATTGTCTTTCTCTCCCACACCACCTCCTCTCCTCGACACCTGTCTTTCGGTCTTCCCCAAGGCTCTGTTCTAGGACCCCTACTCTTCTCCATCTACACCTTCGGCCTGGGACAGCTGATGTAATGGCACGGTTTGCAATATCATCACTACGCCGATGAGACGCAGATCTACCTATCTGTACCCGACATCACCACCTTACTGACCAAAATCACACATCTTCCCGCTATATCATCCTTCTTTTCTGCTCGCTTTCAAAAAGTCGACATGGACAAATCAGAATACATCATCTTTCAAGCATCTCACGCTGAGTAGACATGAAAGCTGTGTATGCATCATTCAGGACCACTTTAGTAAGAGGGAAACTTAGCCCTAGAGAAAATGATTTTCAAGACATTCACAGCCTTTTTGTGCACATTTTGCAGCTGTGATCATCTTCTTGGTGTGGATGTGGTACATTTCAAAGTCGTCATCAATACCATCATCGTCCATATCTTGTAAAGAGGAAATCTGGTGTTTCCAAGGGTCGCGGTTATGTACGTTTAGTGGCATTCGTGTTCATTACACTATGACAAATAATTTTCGACTGGGACATTTGAATCTTCTTAGTAATATGTATGGGTGAAGATGAAGCTTGTGCCACGGGTGTGTTTATAGTTATGGACTGTACTCCCTAAAGGGGCCTTTACACATAGCGACGCACCAGCGATCACAATAACGATCCAACCAGGCAAAGATCGCTTGTGCGTCGTTACATGATCGCTAATTAGCTTTCAAACAGTCCGATCTCCTCAACGACGCAAGACAGATCAGCGATTTGCATAACGACCTCGCCGGTCGTTGCGTCCTTGTCACACTACTTTATTGTAGCCACAGTTTATATCTCTCGAGCGCTGTGGTTTACTTCAATACCAGCATTGTTCACGTTGTCTTTTAAGTCGCACAATTTTCACAAATTGGGAGCGCTGTACACACCAATAGGGGCAGGAGGGGCGTGACCGGTAACATAGCTTTGTCATGCCTGCGTCGCTGAGCTCTGCGTCGCTAACGTGGTCGCTCGTCGTTTTTAAGCTTCAAACACAGTGATTAGTGCTGGCCAGCGGGACGCCAACGATGGAAAAATGGACCAGCGCATTCGAGCACGATCAGCGATAAACAGCAGGGGGGCTGGTCGCCGCTACATTTCACACGAAGCGAGATCGCTAGCGAGATCGGTGACGCTTGAGCGATATCGCTAGCGATCTCGCTATGTGTAAAGGCCCCTTTAGTGACAGAGCCAATTTGCAGCTTAATGACCGGGCCAATTTTTACAATTCTGACCACTGTCACTTTATGAGGTTATAACTCTGGAATGCTTTAACGAATCCAGCTGATTCTGAGATTGTTTTTTATTGACATATTGTATTTCACGTTAGTGGTAAAAAAATTTTTTATATGACTTGCTTTTATTTATGAAAAAAACGGAAATATGGCGAAAAATTTGAAAACTTAGCCATTTTCAAACTTTAAAATTTTATGCTCTTAAATCAGAGAGATATGTCACACAAATTTCTTAATAAATAACATTTCCCACATGTCTACTTTACATCAGCACAATTTTGGGAAAAAATTTTTTTTTTTGTTACGAAGTTATAAGCGTTAAAAGTTGACCAGCGATTTCTCATTTTTACAACACCATTTTTTTTTTAGGGACCACATCACATTTGAAGTCACTTTGAGGAGTCTTAATGATAGAAAATACCCAAAAGTGACACCATTCTAAAAACTGCACCCATCAAGGTGCTCAAAACCACATTCAAGAAGTTTATTAACCCTTTACGTGCTTCACAGGAACTGAAGCAATGTGGAAGGAAAAAATTAACATTTAACTTTTTTTGCAAAAAACTTTAATTCGGAACCAATTTTTTTTATTTTCACAAGTGTTAAAAGAAAAAATGAACAACAAAATTTGTTGTGCAATTTCTCCTGAATACACTGATACCCCATATGTGGGGGTAAACCACTTTTTGGGCGCACGGCAGAGGTCGCAAGGGAAGGAGCGCCGTTTGACTTTTTCAGCGCAGAATTGGCTGGACGCCATGTCGCGTTTAGAGAGGCCCTGATGTGCCTAAACAGTGGAAACCCCCAACAAGTGACCCCGTTTTGGAAACTACACCCCTTACGGAACTTATCTAGATGTGTGGAGAGCACTTTGAACCTACAAGTGCTTCACAGAAGTTTATAACATAGAGCCGTGAAAATAAAAAAATCATATTTTTTCCACAAAAACGATCTTTTCACCCCAATTTTTATTTTCCCAAGGGTAACAAGACCTCAAAAGTTTTTCTGCAATTTGCCCTGAGCATGCTGATACCCCATATGTGGGGGTAAACCAATGTGTGGGTGCATGGCAGAGCTTGGAAGGTAAGGAGCGCCGTTTGACTTTTTCAAAGAAGAATTGGCTGGACGTCATGTCACGTTTGTAGACGCCCTGATGTGTCTAAACAGTGGAAACCCCGGCCCTTACTGTATGTCATTTTTGGCAATTTTTAAGAATTAAAACTGACACCCCAGCATTGTTGTGGGGGTCATACCTAAGAGGCACAGCAAGTTTTAGGGTGATCTGACTAAAGGGGGCGGAGCTATGACCCATAAAATGGGGAGGGGTGCCCATTTTGGGGGGGTCATAGCTCTGCCCCCTTTGGTCAGATCACCCTCAAACTTGCTGTGCCCCTTAGTTATGACCCCCACAACAATGCTGGGGTGTCAGTTTGAATTCTCCCAAAAATTTCATTTTTGACAAAATCGATAACCCCGACCCTTATGTCATTTTTGGCAATTTTTTAAGAATTCGAACTGAAACCCCAGCATTGTTGTGGGGTCATAACTAAGAGGCACAGCAAGTTTTAGGGTGATCTGACCAAAGGGGGCGGAGCTATGACCCCTAAAATGGGGAGTGGTGCCCATTGTGGGGGGGTCATAGCTCCCCCCTTTGGTCAGATCACCCTCAAACTTGCAGTGCCCTTAGTTATGACCCCCACAACAATGCTGTTGTGTCAGTTTGAATTCCCCCAAAAATTTCATTTTTGACAAAATTGATAACCCCCGACCCTTATGTCATTTTTGGTAATTTTTTAAGAATTCGAACTGACACCCCAGCATTGTGGGGGTCATAACTAAGAGGCACAGCAAGTTTTAGGGTGATCTGACCAAAGGGGGCGGAGCTATGACCCCCTAAAAAGGGGAGGGATGCCCACTTTGGGGGGTCATAGCTCCGCCCCTTTGGTCAGTTCACCCTAAAACTTGCTGTGCCCCTTAGTTATGACCCCCACAACAATGCTGGGTTGTCAGTTTGAATTCCCCCAAAAATTTCATTTTTGACAAAATCGATAACCCCCGGACCTTAGGCTACTTTCACACTTGCGCTTTTTAGCGCTGCGCATCGTGCGCCATCGGTCGCATGCGCAATGTTCCCTATCATTAACATGGCGGGCGCAGAATCTAGCGCTTGCACGCGCTCATCAGCGTTTGGCGTGCACAGCGCATTTTCCAGGTGTGCGCCCAGACGCGCTAGACTCTACATGTTGCATTTTTTTTTCCGGCCCACCACTCTAAAAAAGGGCATGCGCACATGTGCGCACGCTATGCGCCAAAAAATAGCATTGCTGTCTATGGGGGCACTGGCGGGCGCGTGGCTGTGCGCTCGTCAGCGCTTGTGTGCGTACGCGATTTTAGAGTAAACAATGTCTAGACACTTGTCTAAAACATCCCCTACACAAGATACATTGTTTGTGAGGAGTGTAGATAAAGGAAGGTGTCTTCAGTGCCAGACAGACCCTACTCAGACTGCCTGGAGACACTGCAAGCTGATAAGAGACTGGAAGATCCATCCTGGACCCCTATAAAAGCCTGAAGATCCAGTCTGGACACTACTACACTGCCTGGAGACACAGCTCCTGGACCCCTACTAGAGCCTGCAAAAACAGCGTGGACCCCTACTACATTGACTGGAGACACTGCTCCTGGACCCCTACTACAGCCAGAAAAAACAGCCAAGACAGATCCAAAGTGCAAGAATGTGAGTATTCTTGAACCAAATGACTGCCTGTCCTTTCCAATGTAAAAAGATGTACTCATGCTTTGTATTTTTTTATTGCAGCATGTCTTCTTCTGGATCCCAATATTCCCCATCCCGGCAAGAACTGGCCCAAGCAGAGCGTGATGTGAGTATCTTCCTGCCTTTGGGTAAGTATAGATGCTGAATCTACAAATGGCTAAAATTTGGGTTTCTTTTTCAGACATCGTCGGACACGGACATTGAGGAGTTACAGCAGGAGCAGTCGCAGCCGAGTCAAGTCCCGGTGGCGAGACGGAATGTAAGTATCTAGCCTTTGAATGTCTATTTTTTTTTCCATCTTTTTTTATTTCTGAAATATATACAAAATTTTAATTTTTTTTTTGTTTTTTCTAGGTTCCACAACGGGACGAGGACCTATATGTGGACAACGAAGCCCTCATCTGCCAGGTCCAGGAGCGTGTCCCGTTGTGGGACAGCCGTGATCCGCAGTACAAGGACAATGTGGTGAGCCGGCGGCTATGGAACGAGGTGGCCGCAGCGTTGATGGATGGCTGGGACAGCGCCTCTCCAAACCTCAAAAAGGCGTTTAGTAAGTATTTTCATTCTCTGTAATGCCGCAGTCACTCTTGTTCCTGATGGCACTGATGGGTTTGCTGGCAGATATATTCTACTGGCAAACCCAACAGTGTCATCTGGTTCAACAGTGACTGCCCTGGGTATGCTATTGCTATGTGTTGTGCATTCTATTGAGTTTTTTATGCTGCACTCACTCTTGTTCCTCATGGCACTGATGGGTTTGCTGGCAGATATATTCTACCGGCAAACCCAACAGTGTAATCTGGTTCAACAGTGACTGCCCTGTGTATGCTATTGCTATTTGTTGTGCATTCTATTGAGTTTTTTATGCTGCACTCACTCTTCTTCCTCATGGCACTGATGGGTTTGCTGGCAGATATATTCTACCGGCAAACCCAACAGTGTTATCTGGTTCAACTTTGACTGCCCTGTGTATGCTATTGCTATGTGTTGTGCATTCTATTGAGTTCTTTATGCTGCACTCACTCTTGTTCCTCATGGCACTGATGGGTTTGCTGGCAGATATATTCTACCGGCAAACCCAACAGTGTCATCTGGTTCAACAGTGACTGCCCTGTTTATGCTATTGCTATTTGTTGTGCATTCTATTGAGTTTTTTATGCTGCACTCACTCTTGTTCCTCATTGCACTGATGGGTTTGCTGGCAGATATATTCTACCGGCAAACCCAACAGTGTCATCTGGTTCAACAGTGACTGCCCTGTGTATGCTATTGCTATTTGTTGTGCATTCTATTGAGTTTTTTATGCTGCACTCACTCTTGTTCCTCATGGCACTGATGGGTTTGCTGGCAGATATATTCTACCGGCAAACCCAACAGTGTCATCTGGTTCAACAGTGACTGCCCTGTGTATGCTATTGCTATGTGTTGTGCATTCTATTGAGTTTTTTATGCTGCACTCACTCTTGTTCCTCATGGCACTGATGGGTTTGCTGGCAGATATATTCTACCGGCAAACCCAACAGTGTCATCTGGTTCAACAGTGACTGCCCTGTGTATGCTATTGCTATGTGTTGTGCATTCTATTGAGTTTTTTATGCTGCACTCACTCTTGTTCCTCATGGCACTGATGGGTTTGCTGGTAGATATATTCTACCGGCAAATCCAACAGTGTCATCTGGTTCAACAGTGACTGCCCTGTGTATGCTATTGCTATGTGTTGTGCATTCTATTGAGTTTTTTATGCTGCACTCACTCTTGTTCCTCATGGCACTGATGGGTTTGCTGGTAGATATATTCTACCGGCAAACCCAACAGTGTCATCTGGTTCAACAGTGACTGCCCTGTGTATGCTATTTGTTGTGCATTCTATTGAGTTTTTTATGCTGCACTCACTCTTGTTCCTCATGGCACTGATGGGTTTGCTGGCAGATATATTCTACCGGCAAACCAAACAGTGTCATCTGGTTCAACAGTGACTGCCCTGTGTATGCTATTGCTATGTTGTGCATTCTATTGAGTTTTTTATGCTGCATTCACTCTTGTTCCTCATGGCACTGATGAGTTTGCTGGCAGATATACAGTGCCTACAAGTAGTATTCAACCCCTGCAGATTTAGCTGGTTTGATAAGATGCAAATAAGTTAGAGCCTTCAAACTGCAAACGAGAGTAGGATTTAACAAAAGCATAAATCTTACAAAACAAAAAGTTATGTTGCTCAGTTGAATTTTAATAAATTTTAAACATAAAAGTGTGGGTCAATTATTATACAACCCCTATGTTTAATATTTCGTGGAATAACCCTTGTTTGCAATTACAGCTAATAATCGTCTTTTATAAGACCTGATCAGGCCGGCACAGGTCTGTGGAGTTATCTTGGTCCACTCCTCCATGCAGATCTTCTCCAAGTTATCTAGGTTCCTTGGGTGTCTCATGTGGACTTTAATTTTGAGCTCCTTCCACAAGTTTTCAATTGGGTTAAGGTCAGGAGACTGACTAGGCCACTCCAACACCTTGACTTTTTCCCTCTTGAACCAGGCCTTGGTTTTCTTGGCTGTGTGCTTTGGGTCGTTGTCTTGTTGGAAGATGAAATTACGACCCATCTTAAGATCCTTGATGGAGGAGCGGAGATTCTTGGCCAAAATCTCCAGGTAGGCCGTGCTATCCATCCTCCCATGGATGCGGACCAGATGGCCAGGCCCCTTGGCTGAGAAACAGCCCCACAGCATGATGCTGCCACCACCATGCTTGACTGTAGGGATGGTATTCTTGGGGTCGTATGCAGTGCCATCCAGTCTCCAAACGTCATGTGTGTGGTTGGCACCAAAGATCTCGATCATGGTCTCATCAGACCATAGAACCTTGAACCAGTCTGTCTCAGAGTCCTCCAAGTGATCATGAGCAAACTGTAGACGAGCCTTGACATGACGCTTTGAAAGTAAAGGTACCTTACGGGCTCGTCTGGAACGGAGACCATTGCGGTGGAGTACGTCACTTATGGTATTGACTGAAACAATGTCCCTACTGCCATGAGATCTTCCCAGAGCTCCTTCCTTGTTGTCCTTGGGTTAGCCTTGACTCTTCGGACAAGCCTGGCCTCGGCACGGGAGGAAACTTTCAAAGGCTGTCCAGGCCGTGGAAGGCTAACAGTAGTTCCATAAGCCTTCCACTTACGGATGATGCTCCCAACAGTGGAGACAGGTAGGGCCAACTCCTTGGAAAGGGTTTTGTACCCCTTGCCAGCCTTGTGACCCTCCACGATCTTGTCTCTGATGGCCTTGGAATGCTCCTTTGTCTTTCCCATGTTGACCATGTATGAGTGCTGTTCACAAGTTTGGGGAGGGTCTTAAATAGTCAGAAAAGGCTGGCAAAAGAGATCATTAATCCACACATGTGAAGCTCATTATTCTTGGTGCCTGAACTACTTCTTAATACTTTAGGGGGACCAAACAGAATTCTTGTGGTTTGAGGGATTGAATAATAAATGACACTCTGAATTAACTTTTAACGTTTTTAAAAAAAAATAAAAAATTAAAACAAAAATTTTTGCTGCAGTGCATTTCCCACTTCCAGGCTGATCTACAATACAAATGTCACAATGCCAAGTTAATTCCGCATGTGTCAACCAGCTAAATCTGCAGGGGGTTGAATACTACTTGTAGGCTGTAAGGTTCTGTGTATCTGTTTCTGAAACTCAGTTTGTTCGTTGGCCATTTTGCTTTCTGTTTTGCTGCAGCTATCTTGCCCTCAGTCAAAATGGAGTTTTCCAGCTTGCATGTTCCCGCCCTGATTCTCTCCGTTTGCTTCTTAAACAGCCACAGCTGAGCAATCAGTGCTTCAGAATCTAGCCTGCAGTGAACCTGTGTTCTGACTCCTGAAGCCTTGGACCTTGTACTCCAGCCATTCCTACTGAGGAACTCTGAAGCACTTGTGGACTCTGAACTCTGCTCTTGAGAGCCTCACGTTTGCATGGACTTGCGGTAACAGAGAAGAAGATCTGAATCTGTTGTGGAGAGTTATTGCTGAGCTTAGATTACTCTGGCCTGCTGTGTCTCCTGCTTCTGTGTTTGCAACCTGTGTGTTTATTTTTGCCAATTTGTATGAAGCAATACAAGACTTTCTTTATCAACCTGTGTCTCAAGTATTTTCATCGCACCCAAGCACAAGACGCTATATGAACTGTACCACATACATTACAAGATTCTGAAGCCAAACGTTAGTGTCTGCTGGGTCTGGAAAGGCTTGTCTGCTGTACTGTGGATATCGGATGTCCGGTTGTACTTTCTGTGATGACAGTGGTTGTGACTTCTCACAACCATTCCAGGTGAGCAATTCCCTTAAGTTTTTTTTTCTGCAGTGTTATCACAGGTAAACACTATTGTTTTTTTTTTCTCTTCTCTTTTTGTCTGCTGAAACTCTGGATATCAGATGTCTGGTTGAAAGCTTTCTGTGATGATAGTGGTTGTGACTTCTCACAACCATTCCAGGTGAGCAGTTCCCTTAAAGTTTTTTCTTTCTTCAGTGTTGCCACAGGTGAACACTATTGTTTTTTTTTTTTTTTCTCCTCTTCTTCCAGTATCCTGTCTTAAAAGATCTAGAAAATGGAGGCCCGCATAAAGGAACTTTGCGGAGTGACTGATAATATCCTTGCAGATTTGCAGAATATAAAGACCCGTTTTACAAATCTTCAGGACCTAAATAATCACAATTTGTAAGTGGTTGGACAGACTACCCAGGATTTGCGAGCCAGGATTGAGGTTCTGGAGGGGCGAGTCCAGGCTCCTGCCGTGGCCCCGAGTTCTGGGATTCCCAAGTTGCCCCCTTTTCGTTTTGGTGGTGAACGTGAAAAATTCAGGGGATTTGTTAATCAATGCAATCTTTTTTTTTCTGCACATGCTTCACAATTTCCTACTGAACGATCTAAGGTGCTTACTATAATTATGTTGCTTACCAACAAGGCTTTGATGTGGGCAAACCCTCTGATTGAGACTGAGGATGATTGTTTGAATCACCTTGATGATTTTATTTCAGCCATGGGGCAGGTGTTTGATGACCCCAATCGAGGTGCAACAGCTGAAGCAGTCATGTTAGCTTTGCGCCAAGGTAAGCACTCGGTAGCTGAATATGCCTTGGATTTCAGGAGATGGGCCCTTGATACCACCTGGGACAATTCCGCCAAAAAATCTATTTTTCGAAAGGGGTTATCCCCACTGATTAAGGATGAACTTGCTCGTGCCGACCCTCCCACTGCGTTAGGTGACTTTATTAACTACTGCATCCGTATTGATACTCGTTTAACTGAACGCAGGCAAGAGAGATGGTTCGAAAGCAATCGTACTAACCTTTTCCTACCTTCCTCTCCAGCTAAGGAACCTTTGAATAGGATTACACGGGAACCTGAACCTGAACCCATGCAGGTAGACTCTTTACTACGACGGGTTAGTGATGCACGCAAGGAACATCGTTTTAAGGAGAATCTATGTTTTTATTGTGGTAAGTCAGGGCACTTTATTATTAACTGCCCCAGCCGTTCTCGCAAGACTACTGCAGCACTCATTCATTGTGAGTGTTGCGAGAGGGGATCTGTCAGGTCCGAGCCTCAGGCTCCAGAGAGATCTGCAGCAACAGATCTTGATTTCTCGGACTTAAACTCCGTTACCTCTGAGGACGTTGACTGTGTAAATGCTGCCATCTTTCAAGTTTCCTCAGCGGTGTCCCAGCTGAGTTGTAAAAAAAACAATTCTCACTGTTTTCTTTCCATCAAACTCTGGGTTGACTCAGCCTGGGTGTCTAGCTCTGCTATGATCGACTCAGGTGCAAGTGGAAATTTTATGGATGTCTCCTTTGCTCTGAAACAGGGAATACGTTCAGTGAAGAAGGCTACTCCAGTACAGATGGAAACTGTGGATGGCTCCCTGCTGACCTCTGGACCAGTGGATCAGGAAACAGAGCCTTTAAAGGTTCTTATGGGTAAAGATCATCAAGAGAAACTGTCCTTTATGCTTATCTCTTCTCCTCACTTTCCATTATTCTAGGGCTACCATGGCTGCAGGCTCAGAATCCTACCATTAACTGGGAGACCAAGGAATTACACTTTCCAGAGAAACAGATGAGTCCAAAAATTTCAGCTTGCTCTGTTCCTAAAGGAACCATGTCAGTCCCTGAACTACCAGCTGTATACCAGGACTATGTGGATTTATGTGACAAGAAGAACGCTGACCAGCTTCCTCCTCACCGTCCATATGATTGTCCAATTGAATTATTGCCTGGAGCAGAGATACCTTTTGGTAAGATCTACCCCTGGCGGGGCCCGAGCTGAAGGCTTTAAAAGAGTACATAGACGAAAATCTAGCCAAGGGCTTCATACGCCCCTCTTCATCTCCTGCAGGGGCACCCATATTCTTTGTAAAGAAGAAAGATGGATCCCTGAGACCATGCGTAGACTATAGGGAACTCAATAAGGTTACTATTAGAAACCGTTATCCATTGCCTTTAATCCCTGAGTTATTGGAGAGAGTGCGACATGCCAAAATTTTTTCTAAACTAGATCTTCGTGGGGCCTATAACTTAGTCCGTATTAGACCTGGGGATGAATGGAAGACTGCATTCAGGTCACGCTATGGACACTTTGAATATCTAGTTATGCCTTTTGGTCTGAGTACCGCCCCAGCCACTTTCCAACACTTGGTGAATGACATCTTCAGGGATCTCCTGGATACATTCGTGGTAATTTATTTGGATGATATTTTAATTTTTTCTAACTCCACAGAGGAACATCATGGACATGTGAGAATGGTCTTGGAACGTCTAAGACAAAATCATCTTTACATCAAGCTTGAAAAGTGTGAATTCCATAAGACCGAAATTCAATTTCTGGGGTATGTACTGTCTACACAAGGAATTAGTATGGATGGAAGTAAAACCCAAGCCATCAATGATTGGCCAAGTCCTAGAAATGTGAAGGAGGTACAGCGCTTCATCGGGTTTGCAAACTTCTATAGACGTTTCATTAGAAATTTCTCTGAGGTAGTGTCACCTATCACCCAACTTACCCGGAAAGAGTCTAAGTTCTCCTGGACTCCCCAAGCCCAGGAAGCATTTTCCCGTCTAAAAGATAAATTTACCACTGCACCTATCCTAGTACATCCAAACCCAGAGCTTGCCTTCATAATAGAGGTGGATGCTTCAGACTGTGCCGTGGGAGCTATACTCTCTCAGAGAACAGGTGAGAAGAATGTCTTGCATCCCTGTGCCTTCTTTTCCCAGCAGTTGTCTTCGGCTGAGAAGAACTACGATGTGGGCAATAGAGAGTTGTTGGCCATTATTGCCGCCTTCAAAGAATGGAGACACCTTCTTCAAGGAGCTGCACAGCAAATAGTCGTTCTGACAGACCATCGTAATCTTGAGTTTATCAGGTCGGCTAAGTGCCTGACTCCTCGCCAGGCTCGCTGGAATCTTTTCTTAAACCAATTTAATTTTATTATTTCTTATAGACCAGGATCGCGCAATGGAAAGGCTGATGCACTCTCTAGGATTTACTCAGCAGAGACACGTCCAATTACTCCTCCTAAGACTATTCTTCCTGACTCTAGATTCCTAGGAGTGATTCATCATCAAGACCTAATTAAAGACATCAAGGAAGCATACCATGCGGATTCTTTTTTGGCTCAACCCCAAGGGACGTAAGTCTTGTCTTTAAGAATGGTGTGTGGATTCTGGGACAACGTCTGTATATACCTGAAACAGTCAGATTGAGAGTATTGCAACTCATTCACGATTCCAAAATAGCCGGGCATAGAGGAATTCTAAAGACACAGGAATTTCTTTCTCGTTTCTTTTGGTGGCCCACTTGTAGGAAGGATGTTTTGGACTATGTCACTTCGTGTGAGGTTTGTGCAAGATGCAAAACACCTCGCTCTTCACCAACTGGTCTGTTACAGCCTCTTCCCACCCCGTCCCGCCCGTGGGGATCCATTTCTATGGACTTCATTGTGGAATTACCAACCTCTCAAGGGAAGAACACTATTCTAGTGGTGGTTGACCGTCTAACAAAGGCAGCTCATTTTATCCCTTGTGTCGGCTTACCCACTGCAAAACAGACATCAGATTTGATGATTAAAGATGTGTTTCGCTTACATGGAGTACCGGATGAGGTTATTTCGGATCGAGGGGTGCAATTCACTTCTAGGTTTTGGCAAAATTTCTGTGCAGCATTGGACATTAAAGTAAACCTTTCTTCTGCTTTTCATCCCCAGACTAATGGACAAACCGAACGAACCAATCAAACCTGGAGCAGTATCTCCGCTGCTTTATCTGCCACCTACAGGATGATTGGGTGGATCTACTTCCATTGGCTGAGTTCTCTTACAACAACTCTCAGAGTGCCTCCACTAAACAGTCTCCTTTTTACTCTAATCTAGGTTATCATCCTAACATTCTACCACGATTTCCCATAGAGACGCCTTTGCCAGCAGTGGCTGAAAGAGTCACGACTTTACAGAAGAATATGGATCTTCTAAAGGAGAATCTGGAATCGGCTCAGGAAAGGTACAAGAAGGCAGCAGATAAATTTCGTAAACCTGCACCAGCTTTTAAGGTAGGAGACCTGGTCTGGCTGTCAACCAGAAATCTTAAGTTAAGGATTCCATCGTCTAAGTTGGGACATAAGTACATTGGACCCTATAAAATCAGTAAAATTATAAGTGCCGTTGCTTGTCGTCTTCAATTGCCCAGAACTATGAGAATCCACCCTGTCTTTCATGTATCCCTACTAAAGGCTGCGACACCCAATACGTTTCCTGGACGTTCTTCTCCTTGCCCTGACCCAGTGCTAGTCGATGGTCAGGAGGAATTTGTGGTGGAAAGGATTTTAGATTCCAGGTTGTATAGAAATCAGTTACAATATCTGATTAAATGGCAGGGCTACCCAGTGGAGGACAACTCATGGGAGCCAGTCAATAACGTTAATGCTCCTCGCTTGCTCCGTCAGTTTCATCAGAGGTACCCACACAAGCCTGGTCTGAGGTCATCCGGAGGTTGTCCCTAAGGGGGGAGTAATGTAAGGTTCTGTGTATCTGTTTCTGAAACTCAGTTTGTTCGTCGGCCATTTTGCTTTCTGTTTTGCTGCAGCTATCTTGCCCTCAGTCAAAATGGAGTTTTCCAGCTTGCATGTTCCCGCCCTGATTCTCTCCGTTTGCTTCTTAAACAGCCACAGCTGAGCAATCAGTGCTTCAGAATCTAGCCTGCAGTGAACCTGTGTTCTGACTCCTGAAGCCTTGGACCTTGTACTCCAGCCATTCCTACTGAGGAACTCTGAAGCACTTGTGGACTCTGAACTCTGCTCTTGAGAGCCTCACGTTTGCATGGACTTGCGGTAACAGAGAAGAAGATCTGAATCTGTTGTGGAGAGTTATTGCTGAGCTTAGATTACTCTGGCCTGCTGTGTCTCCTGCTTCTGTGTTTGCAACCTGTGTGTTTATTTTTGCCAATTTGTATGAAGCAATACAAGACTTTCTTTATCAACCTGTGTCTCAAGTATTTTCATCGCACCCAAGCACAAGACGCTATATGAACTGTACCACATACATTACATAAGCACTGTATTCTACCGGCAAACCCAACAGTGTCATCTGGTTCAACAGTGACTGCCCTGTGTATGCTATTGCTATGTGTTGTGCATTCTATTGAGTTTTTTATGCTGCACTCACTCTTGTTCCTCATGGCACTGATGGGTTTGCTGGTAGATATATTCTACCGGCAAATCCAACAGTGTCATCTGGTTCAACAGTGACTGCCCTGTGTATGCTATTGCTATGCTTTATATTTGATTTTTTTTATGCTGCATTGACTGTTTGACATTTTAACTCAGGTGTGTGTGATGACACAGATTTTGCCCTGACTGCATTTTAAATTTTTATTTTTTTTTCCTACAGTGAACAAAGTCCACACACGATGGCGCTCGATGAAGGACCGCTTCAAAACTGATGTTCGTGCAGAGGGACAGGTTCGCAGTGGTTCAGCAGCAAGGGCCAGAAGGAAATATCGCTACTATCGCGAGTTGGCATTCCTGAGACCGGTCCTTGCCAGCAGAGCGTAAGTTTTACAAAATTTTTTTATTTTTCATAATCAGTGCTTTTCTATTCCACAGCTGATGCTTCTTGTACATGCATTATAGTAATGTTTTTATTTTCTTTCCACAGCACTTGGAGCAGCACCATGCAGCCTGTCCCTGAAGCGGTCCTTCCTCGGACGACCTTGGACCCGTCCCAGCCATCCGACAGCCTCGAAGCAACTTGCAGGTCAGCAACATGGACATCTGGTGACCAGGAAGCTGGTCCATCAGGTCTTCCCCTCTCCCAGGTCTCTGCCACTGGTTATGCGGGCACTTCCCGCCAGCGGCAGAGGGCCTTGGAGAGGAATGTCTTGCCCGAGTTCATGCACTTGAGCGAGGCCTTTCATGGCAATATGAAGTCGATGTCAGGCACAGTGGCAAGCGGTTTTTCATTAATGGAACGGGGTTTTACCCACATGGAACACCGCTTCAACTGTGTCGAACAGCGGCTTGATCGCCTGGAGGCCGACCTCAACAGACCAGCGCACCATTTTTTCAGTAAAATTGAACGGGGCATGGCGGAACACCTTAGTCCTGAGCAACAGCTGAGTGTGTTGCAGGCCTGCAACACTGCTTACTTGCAGGCTGTGCAGCAGAATCGGTACGTGCAGCAGTCAGTGGTTGCATATCCAACTGTGCCACAACTGATTTGCCACACATCACTACCGACTTCTGCTGCATACCACTGCACGGCCACCAGTATTCCGAGTCACCACTACACCACCACAAGTCCGAGTACTGCTGGACACTCCACCGTCGCCACCATGGCAAGCGCTGCTCCTGTCTGGAGCACCACCACCACAGACACTGGTCCGCAGTCTTGGTCTCACGCCACCGCAGTACCTGCTTGGGCCACCGCCCCCACTTCTCATTCCACGAGTACCGCCACCACTCAGCAACAGTTTAGGAGCACAGATGCCACTTCTCCATCTAGGAGTACCGCCACCACTCAGCAACAGTTTAGGACCACAGATGCCACTTCTCTGTCTAGGAGTACCGCCACCACTCAGCAACAGTTTAGGAGCACAGATGCCACTTCTCCTTGGAACACCGCCACCACTTTTCCTTCTCCCACCACCGTCACTGACACCACAGAGCATGAGACAGGTGAACGACATTCACTGTTTTATGTATCAAGGCCACGGTCCACCAGCTCAAGGCGGTCACACCGAAGTCGTTCCATGCAAGGGCCTCCTGCCCCCAAAAAGAAAAAAAAACAAAACTTTGTTTGTCCATCCCCCCTCTCCTCCTAATGTGTCTCAACCTGCCTCTACTTCCATGTCTGATCTTCCTTCACCCACTACTTTCGTCGCCCCTTCCCCTCGAACCCTTCCTCGCTTTCCAGCCGTTCTGCATCTCTGCACACCCCCAGAGTATCCAAATCTCCACCTAAACGTAATTCTCAATAAAAATTTGGTGTTCCTGTTGTACAAAGTATGTACTAATCTGCTTTTAGTAAATCTATCCAAATCTCAACCCAAACTTCAGTGGCAATTTGTGTGGTTCCTGTTGGACAAAGTATGCACTAATCTGCTTTTATTAAATGTATCCAAATCTCCACCCAAACTTCAGTGGCAATTCCAATGTGTGGTTCCTGTTGTACTAAATAAATGTGCAAATCTGCTTTTAGTAAATCCGGTTTGATTAATGTGTCTTTCGTCGTCTACACACACTGCGTCGTACACACACTGCGGCGTACACTTTTCGTTTTGGAATACACATGACTCCAGGAATGTCACATGTTTCTTGTGTCTTTCATGGAGATATGTGTAGTCCAAAACAAAAATATATGACTTGCATTTTCGCCACCAGTCTCTTCTGTTGGCTAATATTGCTCAGACTGAATAGAGGATGGTGTTGAGTGCAAGGCATAGCTATTTTACCTTGCCAGGTATCCTAAAAAGTTAAATGAGTCTGGTGTGTTTATAACATCATTTCACTTTGTGATACAAGGCCAGGGATTCTAGATATACCTTGTAATTAACCACATTCTCTATTCAATGTGTCTTGAATAAACTGAGGAGATGATGGTGAAAATACACGTTAGGCCGGCGTCACACTGGCGAGTCTGATGCGAGTTAGTCGCACTACTTTCTCTCAACAACACCCGGCCGCCCGCTCTCGGACCCGAGTGTGCAGCTGCATGTATTTCTATGCCGCCGCGCACTCGGGTCCAAGAGCGGGCGGCCGTGCCGGGTGTTGATGCGAGAAAGTCGTGCGACTAACTCGCATCAAACTCGCCAGTGTGACGCCAGCCTTATGTACAATCCCCTGGCCTTGTATCATTACTATCTCACCTGGGCAGGTGAATACACATGAGTTTTCACCTGCAGCGTCGCTTCAGTCTGCATTTATTTCAAGCATACTGTAGCGATGCTGCAGTTTATAACTCATGTTTATTCACCTGGCCAGGCGTGATAAATTCTGAAGTGAGGATGTGTTATTTTGGGCATCACCACTTCAGCATGACACCAGGCCTGGGTATTGTAGAAGATGTATAATCTTTATAATCTCTCCAGTGTGCATTCAAAATCAAGTCACAGTGATGATACTACAAATAATATTTATAGTCACATGGTCAGGTATATCAGATGTAATAAAGAGTGACGGATAATAGTGCATCCCCAAATCACTATTTGTAACATCAGGCCAGGTGATACAAATATTAGTTGTTTTATCTCCACCGTCGCTGCAAATGGAACCAAAACTGGAGAGATGATAAAGGTCATACAACTTGTGTGTGTATGTATAGTCACCTGGTTAGGATTACTATTAAATTCATGATGCACAAAAAACACTGCATCATGAATTCACTGGTAAACCTGGCCAGTTGATTATTGTATTAGAGTGTAAAAAAAAACACAGACCACTTGGTACAGGTATAAACACAGGTATTTTATTAACATAGAGACAAGAAGATATTTGATTAACATACAGACAAGAACACTTTTTTTTACACCATTTGTTCTTGCCATTCCACCAGTCCTACATCTGACATGAAGTAGGCTGAAAATTGGTCCCTCATTTGGCCGACTTCAACAGAAGACCTGAGAGGGTGCTGATTGAAATCAGGCAATGGGTTAGGAGCTGCATCATCAAGTTCAAAGTTTGGGTGCTCTTTAGACATTACAAAATTATGTAGCACCACACATGCCTTCACCACTTCATCCACTGTTTCCAGTTGCAGATGAAAGGCTGTGCCCAGAATGCGCCATCTGGAAACAAGTATACCGAAGGCACAGTCTACTGTTCTTCTGGCCCTGGTCAGCCTGTAATTTAATATTTTTTTTTGGTGTGGTCCAAGTCCCGGCTGGAGTAGGGTTTTAGCAGGTGTTGGCTCATCTGGAAAGCCTCATACCCAACCATGACAAATGGCAGTTGTGGACCTTCGGTGTGGGGAAGAGGCCATGGCATGGGGAAATTGAACTGGTTACCATACAACCTCTGGCCCATGTCCAAGTTCTTAAAAACCTGTGAGTCATTTCCACGGCCAAATGCCCCAATGTCCACTGCAACAAACATACAGTCTGCATCCGCAATGGCCATGAGAACTGTAGAGAAGTACTTTTTGTAGTTGTAGTACTCCGAGCCTGTTCTTTTTGGTTTGATGATGCGGATGTGTTTCCCATCAACTGCTCCCAAACAGTTGGGGAAATTGCAGGTTGTCCAGAATTTTTCAGCTATTTCTAGCCACTTTTCTGTGGTGGGCAGGGGCATAAACTCTGGACAGAGAACATTCCACAATGCCCGGCAGGTGTCCACAACAATTCCTGACAAGGTGGAGATACCAATCCTGTACTGGAAGTGAAGTGAAGAGAGGCTCTCTCCAGTAGCAAGGAATCTGTGAAAGAAAAACAATATATATTATTGTATATGTTTTTTTTAAACATTTAACCAAAGAGAAAAAAAATACATGGCATACAAATAATTCTGCAGGTCTTTGTTTACTAGATAGCAGAACAATAATTGTGGCAGCTTTGGAATAGTACATGGCAGAACAAATAAAATGATGCAGGCATTGGTTGAGCAATATTACGTACTGTAATGTCACCAGGAGTCTTTCCTCCGGAGGAATCGCACGACAGAGCTGTGTGTCCTGTCTCCGGATGAATTGTTGGACACGAGCAAGTAAATCCCTGAAGGTTTCTTGTGACATCGGGTATAGTCGGTAAATTTCTCAGGGTTTGCCTGCAGCTCGCTATAGAGGGTGTGGTATATTCCACGGCTCTCCCGGAGTTCAACAATGGGATGTACCCACAAACGCCGCCGCTGCCGTCTTCGCTGTCTCTCTCTCTCCTTTTCTTCATGGCAAGCCACTGCATAAGCCTGAGCCATAGCAATGTCCAGATCCAAGTTGAAGTGGAAACTCTTCCAGCGCAGATCCATGTTCACA
Source organism: Oophaga sylvatica (assembly GCA_033576555.1). Lineage (NCBI taxonomy): Eukaryota > Metazoa > Chordata > Amphibia > Anura > Dendrobatidae > Oophaga > Oophaga sylvatica. The sequence continues at coordinate 400,334,295 of JARQOD010000001.1, forward strand.
AAGGCAAATGCAAGCAAATGTGAAGAATGGCTGTGAACAGGCTCTATATAAAGATTTCACATAACACACGCCCACTGGTGTCCCATTGGTGGAGTCAGTTGCAAGAATTTTTCAAGGATTTTCCTCCCGTGAAATGCGCCGAAAAAACGCAAACGCATGCAAAAACGCTTGAAATCGCATACAATCACATGCGTTTTTTCCATGCGTTTTATGTGCGCTCGAAACGCAGCGCTAAAAAACGCAAGTGTGAAAGTAGCCTTACTATATGTCATTTTTGGCAATTTTTTAAGAATTCGAACTGACACACCAGCATTGTTGTGGGGGTCATAACTAAGAGGATCAGCAAGTTTTAGGGTGATCTGACCAAAGGGGGCGGAGCTATGAACCCCTAAAATGGGGAGGGATGCCCACTTAGGGGGGTCATAGCTCCGCCCCCTTTGGTCAGATAAGCCCAAAAACTTGCTGTGCCCCTTAGTTATGACCCCCACAACAATGCTAGGGTGTCAGTTTGAATTCCCCAAAAAATTTCATTTTTGACAAAATAGATAACCCCTTTTGGCAATTTTTTAAGAATTCAAACTGACACCCCAGCATTGTTGTGGGGGTCATAACTAAGAGACACAGCAAGTTTTAGGGTGATCTGACCAAAGGGGGCGGAGCTATGACCCCTAAAATGGGGAGGGGTGCCAAATTTGGGGGGTCATAGCTCTGCCCCCTTTGGTCAGATCACCCTAAAACTTGCTGTGCTCCTTAGTTATGACCCCCACAACAATGTTGGGGTGTCAGTTTGAATTCCCCCAAAAATTTCATTTTTGATAAAATCGATCACCCCCGGCCCTTACTGTATGTCATTTTGGGCAAATTTTTAAGAATTCGAACTGACACCCCAGCATTGTTGTGGGGGTCATAGCTAAGAGGCACAGCAAGTTTTAGGGTGATCTGACCAAAGGGGGCGGAGCTATGACCCCCTAAAATGGGGAGGGGTGCCCATTTTGGAGGGTCATAGCTCCACCCCCTTTAGTCAGATCACCCTAAAACTTGCTGTGCTCCTTAGTTATGACCCCCACAACAATGTTGGCGTGTCAGTTTGAATTCCCCAAAAAATTTCATTTTTGACAAAATCGATAACCCCGAACCTTACTGTATGTAATTTTTGGCAATTTTTTAAGAATTCGAACAGACACCCCAGCATTGTTGTGGGGGTCATAACTAAGAGGCACAGCAAATTTTAGGGTGATCTGACCAAAGGGGGGAGCTATGACCCACTAAAATGGGGAGGGGGGCCCACTTTGGGGGTCATAGGTCCGCCCCCTTTGGTCAGATCACCCTAAAACTTGCTGTGCCCCTTAGTTATGACCCCCCCAACAATGCTGGGGTGTCAGTTTGAAATCCCCCAAAAATTTCATTTTTGACACAATTGATAACCCCAGGCTATTACTGTATGTCATTTTTGGCAATTTTTTAAGAATTCGAACTGACACCCCAGCATTGTTGTGGGGGTCATAACTAAGAGGCACAGCAAGTTTTAGGGTGATCTGACCAAAGAGGGCGGAGCTATGACCCCTAAAATGGGAAGGGGTGCCCATTTTGGGGGGGTCATAGCTCCGCCCCTTTGTCAGATCACCCTCACACTTGCTGTGCCCCTTAGTTATGACCCCCACAACAATGCTGGGGTGTCAGTTTGAATTCCCCCAAAAATTTCATTTTTGATAAAATCGATCACCCCCGGCCCTTACTGTATGTCATTTTGGGAAAATTTTTAAGAATTCGAACTGACACCCCAGCATTGTTGTGGGGGTCATAGCTAAGAGGCACAGCAAGTTTTAGGGTGATCTGACCAAAGGGGGCGGAGCTATGACCCCCTAAAATGGGGAGGGGTGCCCATTTTGGGGGGTCATAGCTCCACCCCCTTTAGTCAGATCACCCTTAAACTTGCTGTGCCCCTTAGTTATGACCCCCACAACAATGCTGGGGGTTTGAATTCCCTCAAAAATTTCATTTTTGACAAAATCGATAACCCCCGACCCTTACTGTATGTCATTTTTGGCAATTTTCTAAGAATTCAAACTGACACCCCAGCATTGTTGTGGGGGTCATACCTAAGAGGCACAGCAAGTTTTAGGGTGATCTGACCAAAGGGGGAGGAGCTATGACCCCCTAAAATGGGGAGGGGTGCCCACTTTGGGGGGTCATAGCTCCGCCCCCTTTGGTCAGATCACCATCAAACTTGCAGTGCCCCTTAGTTATGACCCCACAAACAATGCTGGGGTGTCAGTTTGAATTCCCTCAAAATTTCATTTTTGACAAAATCCATAACCCCCGCCCCTTACTGTATGTCATTTTTGGCAATTTTTTAAGAATTCGAACTGACACCCCAGCATTGTTGTGGGGGTCATAACTAAGAGGCACAGCAAGTTTTAGGGTGATCTGACCAAAGGGGGCTGAGCTATGACATCCTAAATTGGGGAGGGGTGGCCACTTTGGGGGGTATTAGCTCCGCCCCCTTTGGTCAGATTGCCCTAAATCTTGCTGTGCCCCTTAGTTATGACCCCCACAACAATGCTGGGGTATCAGTTTGAATTCCCCAAAAAATTTCATTTTTGACAAAATAGATAACCCCTTTTGGCAATTTTTTAAGAATTCAAACTGACACCCCAGCATTGTTGTGGGGGTCATAACTAAGAGACACAGCAAGTTTTAGGGTGATCTGACCAAAGGGGCGGAGCTATGACCCCTAAAATGGGGAGGGGTGCCAAATTTGGGGGGTCATAGCTCTGCCCCCTTTGGTCAGATCACCCTAAAAATTGCTGTGCTCCTTAGTTATGACCCCCACAACAATGTTGGGGTGTCAGTTTGAATTCCCCAAAAAATTTCATTTTTGACAAAATCGATAACCCCGAACTTTACTGTATGTAATTTTTGGCAATTTTTTAAGAATTCGAACAGACACCCCAGCATTGTTGTGGGGGTCATAACTAAGAGGCACAGCAAATTTTAGGGTGATCTGACCAAAGGGGGCGGAACTATGACCCACTAAAATGGGGAGGGGGGCCCACTTTGGGGGTCATAGGTCCGCCCCCTTTGGTCAGATCACCCTAAAACTTGCTGTGCCCCTTAGTTATGACCCCCCCAACAATGCTGGGGTGTCAGTTTGAAATCCCCCAAAAATTTCATTTTTGACACAATCGATAACCCCAGGCTATTACTGTATGTCATTTTTGGCAATTTTTTAAGAATTCGAACCGACACCCCAGCATTGTTGTGGGGGTCATAACTAAGAGGCACAGCAAGTTTTAGGGTGATCTGACCAAAGAGGGCGGAGCTATGACCCCTAAAATGGGAAGGGGTGCCCATTTTGGGGGGGTCATAGCTCCGCCCCTTTGTCAGATCACCCTCAAACTTGCTGTGCCCCTTAGTTATGACCCCCACAACAATGCTGGGGTGTCAGTTTGAATTCCCCCAAAAATTTCATTTTGATAAAATCGATCACCCCCGGCCCTTACTGTATGTCATTTTGGGCAAATTTTTAAGAATTCGAACTGACACCCCAGCATTGTTGTGGGGGTCATAGCTAAGAGGCACAGCAAGTTTTAGGGTGATCTGACCAAAGGGGGCGGAGCTATGACCCCCTAAAATGGGGAGGGGTGCCCATTTTGGGGGGTCATAGCTCCACCCCCTTTAGTCAGATCACCCTCAAACTTGCTGTGCCCCTTAGTTATGACCCCCACAACAATGCTGGGGGTTTGAATTCCCTCAAAAATTTAATTTTTGACAAAATCGATAACCCCCGGCCCTTACTGTATGTCATTTTTGGCAATTTTCTAAGAATTCAAACTGACACCCCAGCATTGTTGTGGGGGTCATACCTAAGAGGCACAGCAAGTTTTAGGGTGATCTGACCAAAGGGGGAGGAGCTATGACCCCCTAAAATGGGGAGGGGTTTGAATTCCCTCAAAAATTTCATTTTTGACAAAATCGATAACCCCGGCCCTTACTGTATGTCATTTTTGGCAATTTTCTAAGAATTCAAACTGACACCCCAGCATTGTTGTGGGGTTCATAGCTAAGAGGCACAGCAAGTTTTAGGGTGATCTGACCAAAGGGGGTGGAACTATGACCCACTAAAATGGGGAGGAGGGCCCACTTTGGGGGTCATAGGTCCGCCCCCTTTGGTCAGATCACCCTAAAACTTGCTGTGCCCCTTAGTTATGACCCCCCCCAACAATGCTGGGGTGTCAGTTTGAAATCCCCCAAAAAATTTCATTTTTGACACAATCGATAACCCCTGGCTATTACTGTATGTCATTTTTGGCAATTTTCTAAGAATTCAAACTGACACCCCAGCATTGTTGTGGGGTTCATAGCTAAGAGGCACAGCAAGTTTTAGGGTGATCTGACCAAAGGGGGCGGAGCTATGACCCCCTAAAATGGGGAGGGGTGCCAATTTTGGGGGGTCATAGCTCCACCCCCTTTAGTCAGATCACCCTCAAACTTGCTGTGCCCCTTAGTTATGACCCCCACAACAATGCTGGGGGTTTGAATTCCCTCAAAAATTTCATTTTTGACAAAATCGATAACCCCGGCCCTTACTGTATGTCATTTTTGGCAATTTTCTAAGAATTCAAACTGACACCCCAGCATTGTTGTGGGGGTCATACCTAAGAGGCACAGCAAGTTTTAGGGTGATCTGACCAAAGGGGGAGGAGCTATGACCCCCTAAAATGGGGAGGGGTGCCCACTTTGGGGGGTCATAGCTCCGCCCCCTTTGGTCAGATCACCATCAAACTTGCAGTGCCCCTTAGTTATGACCCCCACAAACAATGCTGGGGTGTCAGTTTGAATTCCCTCAAAAATTTCATTTTTGACAAAATCCATAACCCCCGCCCCTTACTGTATGTCATTTTTGCCAATTTTTTAAGAATTCGAACTGACACCCCAGCATTGTTGTGGGGGTCATAACTAAGAGGCACAGCAAGTTTTAGGGTGATCTGACCAAAGGGGGCAGAGCTATGACCCCCTAAATGTGGGAGAGTTGACCACTTTGGGGGGTCATAGCTCGGCCCCCTTGGTCAGATCACCCTCAAACTTGCTGTGCCCCTTAGTTATGGCCCCCTCAACAATGCTGGGATGTCAGTTTGAATTCCCCAAAACATTTCATTTTTGACAAAATCTATAACACCCCTTCCCTTACTGTATGTCGTTTTTGGCAATTTTTTAAGAATTCGAACAGACACCCCAGAATTTTTGTGGTGGTCATAACTAAGAGGCAAAGCAAGTTTGAGGGTGATGTGACCAAAGGGGGCCGAGCTATGACCCCTAAAATGTGGAGGGGTGTCCACTTTGGGGGGTCATAGCTCCGCCCCCTTTGGTCAGATCACCCTCAAACTTGCTGTGCCCCTTAGTTATGACCCCCACAACAATGCTGGGGTGTCAGTTTGAATTCCCCAAAAAATTTCATTTTTGATAAAATCGATCACCCCTGGCCCTTACTGTATGTAATTTTGGGCAAATTTTTAAGAATTCGAACTGACACCCCAGCATTGTTGTGGGGGTCATAACTAAGAGGCACAGCAAGTTTTAGGGTGATCTGACCAAAGGGGGCGGAGTTATGACCCCTTAAAATGGGGAGGTGTGACCTTTTGGGGGGTCAAAGCTCCGCCCCCTTCGGTCAGATCACCCTCAAACTTGCTGTGCCCCTTAGTTATGACCCCCACAAGAATGCTGGGGTGTCAGTTTGAATTCCACAAAAAATTTCATTTTTGACAAAATCGATAACCCCCGGCCCTTACTGTATGTCATTTTTGGCAATTTTTTAAGAATTCGAACTAACACCCCAGCATTGTTGTGGGGGTCATAACTAAGAGGCACAGCAAGTTTTAGGGTGATCTGACAAAATGGGGCGGAGCTATGACCCCTAAAATGGGGAGAGTTGACCACTTTGGGGGGTCATAGCTCCGCCCACTTTGGCTAGAACACCCTAAAACTTTTTGTGCCCCTTAGTTATGACCCCCTCAACAATGCTGGGGTGTCAGTTTGAATTTCCCAAAAAATTTCATTTTTTACAAAATCGATAACACTAACATTTTTGGCAATTTTTTAAGAATTCGAACTGACACCCCAGCATTGTTGTGGGGGTCGTAACTAAGAGGCACAGCAAGTTTTAGGGTGATCTGACCAAAGGGGGTGGAGCTATGACCCCCTAAATGTGGGAGTGGTGCCCAATTTGGGGGGTCATAGCTCCGCGCCCTTTGGTCAGATCACCCTCAAACTTGCTGTACCGCTTTGTTATGACCCCCACAACAATGCTGGAGTGTCAGTTTGAATTCCCCAAAAAATTTCATTTTTGACAAAATCGGTAACCCCCGACCCTTACTGTATGTCATTTTTGGCAATATTTTAAGAATTCGAACTGACACCCCAGCATTGTTGTGGGGTCATAACTAAGAGGCACAGCAAGTTTTAGGATGTTTGACAAAATGGGGCGGAGCTATGACCCCTAAAATGGGGAGAGTTGACCACTTTGGGGGGTCATAGCTCCCCCCTTTGGTCAGATCACCCTCAAGCTTGCTGTAGCGTATGACCCCAACAATGCTGGGTGTCAGTTTGAATTCCCCTCAAAAATTTCATTTTTGACAAAATCGTAACACTTATGTCATTTTTGGCAATTTTTTAAGAATTCGAACTGACACCCCATAATTGTTGTGGGGGTCATAACTAAGAGGCACAGCAAGTTTTAGGGTGATCTGACCAAAGGGGGCAGAGCTATGACCCCTTAAAATGGGGAGGTGTGACCACTTTGGGGGGTCATAGCTCCGCCCCCTTCGGTCAGATCACCCTCAAACTTGCTGTGCCCCTTAGTTATGACCCCCACAACAATGCTGGGGTGTCAGTTTGAATTCCGCAAAAAATTTCATTTTGACAAATCGATAACCCCCGGCCCTTATGTAATTTTGACAATTTTTTAAGAATTCGAACTGACACCTCAGCATTGTTGTGGGGGTCATAACTAAGAGGCACAGCAAGTTTTAGGGTGATCTGTCAAAATGGGGCGGAGTTGACCACTTTGGGGGGTCATAGCTCGGCCCCCTTTTGTCATATCACCCTCAAACTTGCTGTGCCCCTTAGTTATGACCCCCACAACAATGCTGGGGTGTCAGTTTGAATTCCGCAAAAAATTTCATTTTTGACAAAATCGATAACTCCCGGCCCTTACTGTATGTCGTTTTTGGCAATTTTTTAAGAATTCGAACAGACACCCCAGCATTGTTGTGGTGGTCATAACTAAGAGGCAAAGCAAGTTTGAGGGTGATGTGACCAAAGGGGGCGGAGTTATGACCCCTAAAATGGGGAGGGGTGCCCATTTTGGGGGTCATAGCTCCGCCTCCTTTGGTCAGATCACCCTCAAACTTGCTTTGCCCCTTAGTTTGACACCCACAACAATGCTGGGGTGTCAGTTTGAATTCTCCCAAAAATTTCATTTTTGACAAAATCGATAACCCACGGCCCTTATGTCATTTTTGGCAATTTTTTAAGAATTCGAAATGACACCCCAGCATTGTTGTGGGGGTCATATCTAAGAGGCACAGCAAGTTTGAGGGTGATCTGACCAAAGGGGGCGGAGCTATGACCCCCTAAATGTGGGAGAGGTGTCCACTTTGGGGGGGTCATAGCTCCGCTCCCAAAAATTTGCCCTTAAGGCAATGCCAATGCCACACTTAGCGATCGCACCAGTGATCTCGACGACATGACCTGGCGAGATCGCTAGTGCGATCGCTATGTGATCGCTAGTTAGATTCCAAACACAACTCATCAGCGATCTGTATAACGACCTCTGCGGTCGTTGGGAAAACCTAGTCCCACCTGCGATGCTGGTGAAGTCGTTCATAAAGGGTGTCTGTCATGTGTGCATCGCCACGAAGATCGTCGCGGTTGCACATTCTGACTTCTCACAGCTGAGTTGCTGTTTCTTTGTGTTTGGCAGTTAGGGAGTTAATTCTGTCTGTGCTCAGTTCTGGGACTGGGTGCAGTTTCTCCCGGCTGCAATTAATTATTTGTTGATTGGTTTCCTTTAAATCTCTGGTTGTCTGTGTTGGGAGTTGCCAGTGAAATTCTTCATGCAGACCACAGATAGGATTGTATCTGTATAGACTTAAGTTAAAGAGCTCCTTAGTTGTTTTAAGCTCACCTTGCTTAGAGTTTAATATCCCAGATCATTTATGTTCCTTCTGTGTTTGTGTGTGTATGCAAGTCTGTGTTTTCTCCAGTCTGTCTTATATGTCTAATCTGTGTATTTAGCAGAGATCAGCCCATATCCCTTTGGTGGTAATCAGAATCCTTCTTAGGACTGATTACAGGGTTCAGGGACTGATAGGAGACAGGGTTAGGCTGGAGACTTGGACCTCTGAACCATTATCAGTACCTCCAAGGTGAGGGATTAGTTAGGACCCCAGTTTAGGGTCAGGTTAGACCCCCGGTCCTCCTCTTTCCTGTGACAGTGTATCAAGTCCTCAAGATTAACCCTGAGTTCAACGGATATCGTGTCAGGTAAATCTATTCTATATTTACATGCTGATGTTGCTAATCTATATGTTGTATAGAGTGTTGTTCTTTTAAGAATAGTTTACTGACATCGTACACATATCATAAGACCGCGTGACATTTTCACTGGCCATAAAATTATTCCCAGTTGCCATGGATCCAGTAGCCCAGCTGGCTCTGCAGTTGCAGGGATTATCCATGGAGCTGACGGACATTAAGTCCAAAGTTTTGTCTCCCTCGGAGCAAACCAGATTTGAACCTAAAGTAGCTCTCCCGGACAGGTTCACTGGTGGGCGAGACAAATTTTTTACCTTCAGGGAAGCATGTAAATTGTATTTTCGGCTTCGGCCTCGATCATCAGGGAGTGAAGAGCAGAGAGTGGGAATTGTTATCTCGCTCCTACAAGGGGACCCTCAATCCTGGGCCTTCTCCCTTCCTCCGGGATCCCCGGCTCTACAGTCAGTAGATCGATTTTTTACTGCCCTGGGTTTGGTATATGATGACCCAGATCGGGTCTCTCTTGCTGAGACAAAATTACGTAAGATACAGCAGGGAGATCGTCCGGCGGAGGAATTTGCTTCTGAGTTCCGTAGATGGGCCACAGATACTCAGTGGAATGACCCAGCTCTTAGGAGCCAGTTTTGTCATGGGCTTTCTGACAAATTAAAGGACGTTTTGGCTCAGTATGATTCTCCTCCATCACTGGAGGCTGCTATGGCCCTAGCTATCCGTACTGATAGACGGCTCCGGGAGAGGTGCGAGGTAACTCCGCCCCCTGTTGTTACTCCACCTACTACTAAAGTCCCTGATGTTGAGGTTCCCCTTGTCTGTTCGGAGGAGCCTATGCAGTTGGGAGGGACATCATTTCGTAGGAGGGGATTGGCGGTACGCCGCAGGACTAGAAGGTGTTTCTTCTGCGGGAAAGAGGGACATTTTGTTGGGGGATGTCCATCCCGTGCCTTGTTGAGCAAAAAGTCGCCGGAAAACTGTTAATCCCAGGTTGTGTGGTGGACGACAACCTGGGAGTATGTATTTCGTCCGCTAGTTCTTCTCAGTTCCTTGTACCAGTGGAGGTGGTGGTTGGTACGAGAGTGGAGAGATTTTCTGTTCTTCTTGATAGTGGGTCCGGGGCTAATCTGGTTGACGCTCAGTTTGCTCAGGCTCAAGGTATGCATCTGAGTGTATTGGTCAAACCGATCCCTATATTCTCTATTGACGCCAGGCCTCTGGGCCAAGGTAGCTTTGTTCATGAGGTTCATAACATTGACCTTCGGGTAGGGGCAATACATAGGGAACTATTATCTTGTTATGTGTTGGAGGGTCTACCTACTCCTATTGTGTTGGGACTTCCTTGGTTGGTTAAACATAACCCTGTGATTAATTGGCAGTCCAGAGATATAAGCCAATGGGGGGAGTTTTGCAAAAGTAACTGCATGAACACAGTCATCAGTGCGGTCGTGCCTAGTACTTTGCCTCCTTTTTTGGAGGACTTTGGGGATGTGTTCTCTGAGGAGGGGTGTCAGGAGTTGCCTCCTCATCGCGTGTATGACTGCTCTATTAATTTACTTCCTGATGCTAAGTTACCTAAAGCTAGGTTATATAACCTTTCTGGTCCTGAGAGGCAGGCTATGAAAGATTATATTTCGGAAAGTCTGGCCAAAGGGCATATTAGACCTTCATCTTCCCCAGTGGCCGCGGGGTTCTTCTTTGTGAAGAAAAAAGATGGAGGCCTACGCCCTTGCTTGGATTTCCGCAAACTTAATCGGATTACTGTTCGAGATCCGTATCCACTCCCTCTTATTCCTGATCTCTTCAATCAAATTGTTGGCGCCAAATGGTTCTCTAAATTGGATCTCAGGGGGGCGTATAATCTGATTAGGACAAAAGAGGGGGATGAGTGGAAAACGGCGTTTAACATGCCGGAGGGACATTATGAGAACCTTGTCATGCCTTTTGGTCTGACCACTGCACCAGCAGTATTCCAACATTTTGTTAATGACATTTTTCGTCATCTGGTGGGGCTGTTTGTGGTCGTATATTTGGATGACATTTTAATTTACTCACCAGATCTTGTGTCTCACCAGGAGCATGTGAGACAGGTGTTGCAGATCTTGCGAGACAATAAACTATACGCCAAACTGGAAAAGTGTGTATTCGCCGTACAGGAACTTCAGTTTTTGGGTTTCTTGGTGTCAGCCTCCGGTTTCCGTATGGACCCTGAAAAGGTGAGAGCAGTGCTTGAATGGGATCAGCCAGAGGATCTTAAGGCTCTGCAGCGTTTTCTGGGGTTTGCTAACTACTACCGGAAATTTATTTGTAATTTCTCATCTGTTGTCAAACCTCTCACTGACATGACAAGAAAAGGGACGGATTTTTCTAAATGGTCGGACAAAGCTTGCCAAGCTTTTTCCTCTTTGAAAAAATGTTTTGCTTCGGCACCCGTTCTCATCCAACCAGATGCATCACAGCCGTTCGTTGTGGAGGTGGACGCGTCTGACGTAGGGGTGGGTGCAATATTGTCCCAGGGTCCGTCCCCTGGTAAATGGCATCCGTGCGCTTTCTTTTCTAAAAAATTGTCGTCCGCCGAAAGGAATTATGATATCGGCAATAGGGAACTTTTGGCCATTAAGTTGGCTTTTGAAGAATGGCGTCACTTTTTGGAGGGGGCAGTCCACCCGGTCACCGTCATTACTGATCACAAGAACCTGCTGTATTTGGAATCTGCTAAGCGTCTGAATTCCAGACAAGCTCGATGGTCGTTGTTTTTTACCAGGTTTAATTTTGTTGTCACTTATCGCCCTGGATCTAAGAATGTTAAGGCGGATGCCTTGTCTCGCAGTTTCCCAGGGGCCGGGAAAATGGATGACCCGATTCCTATCCTTCAGGAGGGGGTGGTAGTGTCGGCTGTATGTTCTGAGCTTGAGGAGGAGGTGTTAGAGGCTCAGGGGGACGCCCCTGCAGGACCTCCAGGGAGACTGTTTGTCCCAAATCAGTTGAGACAAAAGGTTATTGAGGCACATCATAATTCAGCTTTAGCAGGACATCCAGGGAGTAAGGCTACTTTAGATCTCCTTTCTCGCCGGTTTTGGTGGCCTAACGTTAATAAAGATGTTTTAACTTTTGTCGCGTCCTGTGGGGTTTGTGCTCGCTCTAAGACCCCTCATACCCGTCCGTCTGGGACCCTCTTACCCTTGAAACTTCCGGAGCGTCCATGGACTCATTTGTCTATGGACTTCATCACGGACCTTCCTCAGTCGTCAGGGAAGACTGTCATACTGGTGGTTGTTGACAGGTTCAGTAAGATGGCACATTTCATTGCTCTTCCTGCCCTCCCTAATGCTAAAACTCTGGCGCAGGTGTTCATTGGGGAGATTGTGAGACTTCATGGGTTGCCTTCTGATGTGGTGTCAGATAGGGGGTCTCAGTCTGTGTCCAAGTTTTGGAGGGCATTTTGTTTACGTCGGGGGATGCAATTGTCATTTTCCTCGGCTTTTCATCCGCAGACCAATGGTCAGACAGAGCGTCTGAATCAAAGCCTAGAGACTTATCTTCGGTGTTTTGTCTCAGAGAACCAGGAGGACTGGTCTTCTTTCTTGCCTCTGGCAGAGTTCGCTCTTAACAACAGGCGGAGCGAGTCCACTGGTAAGTCCCCGTTTTTTGGGGCATATGGTTTCCATCCCCAGTTTTGTACATTCAATGGGGGGGGCCCTTCTGGGGTTCCTGAGGAGGAGCGTTTCTCGTCGTCACTTGCTTCAGTGTGGAGAGGTGTATTGAATAATCTGAGTGCTATGGGGAACCGTTATAAACGTATGGCTGATAGGAGGAGAGTTTCTGGTCCAGATCTTAATGTGAACGATCTGGTATGGTTGTCTACCAGGAATATAAAACTTAAAGTGCCCTCCTGGAAGCTGGGCCCCAGATTCATCGGGCCGTACAGGATCAGTTCCATAATTAATCCTGTGGCATTTCGTCTGGACCTCCCTCCTACGTTTAAAATTCATAATGTGTTCCACAAGTCATTACTTAAGAGGTACGTGGCACCAGTCATACCATCACCTCTACCTCCTCCTCCAGTGGTGGTCAATGGTAACTTGGAGTTTCAAGTGTCAAAGATCATTGACTCACGTCTGAATCGCCGGTCCCTTCAGTACTTGGTGCATTGGAAGGGGTATGGTCCAGAGGAGAGGACGTGGGTTCCTGCGTCTGACATTAACGCAGATCGTTTTGTGCGGACCTTCCACAGAACTCACCCGGGCAAACCTGGCCCTGAGGGTCCGGAGGCCCCTCGTAGAAGGGGGGGTACTGTCATGTGTGCATCGCCACGAAGATCGTCGCGGTTGCACATTCTGACTTCTCACAGCTGAGTTGCTGTTTCTTTGTGTTTGGCAGTTAGGGAGTTAATTCTGTCTGTGCTCAGTTCTGGGACTGGGTGCAGTTTCTCCCGGCTGCAATTAATTATTTGTTGATTGGTTTCCTTTAAATCTCTGGTTGTCTGTGTTGGGAGTTGCCAGTGAAATTCTTCATGCAGACCACAGATAGGATTGTATCTGTATAGACTTAAGTTAAAGAGCTCCTTAGTTGTTTTAAGCTCACCTTGCTTAGAGTTTAATATCCCAGATCATTCATGTTCCTTCTGTGTTTGTGTGTGTGTATGCAAGTCTGTGTTTTCTCCAGTCTGTCTTATATGTCTAATCTGTGTATTTAGCAGAGATCAGTCCATATCCCTTTGGTGGTAATCAGAATCCTTCTTAGGACTGATTACAGGGTTCAGGGACTGATAGGAGACAGGGTTAGGCTGGAGACTTGGACCTCTGAACCATTATCAGTACCTCCAAGGTGAGGGATTAGTTAGGACCCCAGTTTAGGGTCAGGTTAGACCCCCGGTCCTCCTCTTTCCTGTGACAGTGTATCAAGTCCTCAAGATTAACCCTGAGTTCAACGGATATCGTGTCAGGTAAATCTATTCTATATTTACATGCTGATGTTGCTAATCTATATGTTGTATAGAGTGTTGTTCTTTTAAAAATAGTTTACTGACATCGTACACATATCATAAGACCGCGTGACAGTGTCACACTCAGCGATTCAGGCTCACCAGCGGGACACCAACAACCAAAAAACGGCTCAGAACGTTCATAAGCGATCAGCGACATCTCAGCAGGGGCCACATCGCTGCTACATGTCAAGGGTATGCCACACTAAGCGAGATCGCTAGCGAGATCGCTACTGCGTCACCATTTATGAATCAGTAGCGATCTCGTTAGCGACTTAACTGTGTGTGACATGTAGCAGCGATGTGGCCCCTGCTGAGATTCACTGACGCTTATGAAAGTTCTGAGCCGTTTTTTGGTCGTTGGTGTCCCGCTGGTGAGCCTGAATCGCTGAGTGTGACACCCTTTATGAACGACTTCACCAGCGTCGCAGGTGGGACTAGGTTTTCCCAACGACCGCAGAGGTCGTTATACAGATCGCTGATGAGTAGTGTTGAGCGATACTTCCCGATATCAAGAAGTATCGGATCGGAATGGGTATCGCCGATACCCAAAAAGTATCGGCGATACCCGATTCCGATACCGGAAATCCAATGCAAGTCTATGGGACAGAAATATCGGAACTAAAAAAAACCCTTTCTTTCCTTGTAAACACTAGATATACACACATAGAATACATATATATATATATATATATAATATACATGTCATTGTGACATATATATAAATACATATATTTATAGTTCATACACTTCTACATAGTAAAATAGCCTCTGATTCAATTGCTGGGTAATGCCGGCTTTTGTGAAAATACAGAAGCACCCGACATGAAATGACACATGGTTTACATAGAGTTAACCATGTCTTTTCATGTAGTTTGGTATCTGGTTTTCACAAACAATTACATGAGTGTATGTGTGCAAAATTTCACACCTGTAGGGGTTAATTAAAGGTGTAAATTCGTTGTAAAAAAAAAAACGGACTTTTTTGCTACGAATTTACACCTTTAATTAACCCCTACATGTGTCAAATTTTGCACACATACACTCATGTAATTGTTAGTGAAAACAATATATCAAACAACTTGAAATGACATGGTTAACTCTATGTAAACCATGTGTCATTTCATGTCGGCTTCTGTATTTTCACAAAAGCCGGCAATTGAATAAGCGGCTATTATACTATGTAGAAGTGTATGAACTATAAATATAAATATATATATATAATATATATAATGTGTCACAAATTCAATGACATGTATATATGTATATGTGTAAAATTGTTGAAAAAAAATGCGTGGGCTCCCGTCCTATTTTCTCAACCAGACAGACAAAGCCAGCGAGTGGGGGCAGATAAAAATAGCCCACAGAGGGACCCTTATTTTTGGCCCCCCCCTGGCTACTAACATCTGCCCCCAGACACCCCAGAAAAGGCAAATCTATAATTAGATTCGCCCTTTCTGGCACTTTGCCCGACTATTCCCATTGCCCTGTAGCGGTGGCGAATGGGTTAATAAGGGGTTAAAGCCACCTTGCTATTGAAAGGTGAGTTTAAGCCAGGTTAATAAATGAGAGCTGTCAATTAGACAACTATCAATTATTAATCCTATTGCATGAAATAAAAATAAAACACACACACTTTAATTAAAAATCATTTTAATGAAATGAAGACACATGTTTTTGACCATTTTTTATTTTACTGCAAAAACCATTTCCTGTAATAAAAATAAAATAAAAAAGCATAATTATTCTTACCTATCCGATGCACAGTCAGGTCCCACGGTGTAATCCATCAGAAAGGGTTAATGTTTACTGCAGGGACTGCAGCTAATGCTGCAGCCTCACAGTAAACCCCCGAATGAATCTTCTCTCCTGGCTGACAGGAGAGGAAGTGGAAAGCTTAATTGATTGCTTCCCACTTTCACTTCAGGTCAGCCAAGGACAACATCAGTGACGTCAGAGGGAATCCCGGCTGACCTGAAGTGAACTGATTAACAAAAATAGGGGATCCCCTCGAAAAAAAAATGGCGTGGGGTCCCCCCCTATTTTTGTTAACCAGCCTCATGAAGCAGACTACTGATGCCTGGATTTTCAGGCTGTTACAGAGCCAAGATCCATGGACCTTGCCAGCCTGATAATACCAGGCCACAGCAGTCTGCTTATCTTGGCTGGTTAACAAAAATAGGGGATCCCCTCGAAAAAAAATGGCGTGGGGTCCCCCCTATTTTTGTTAACCAGCCAGATGAAGCAGACTGCTGAGGCCTGGTTTTTCAGGCTGATAAGGATCCACTATCCATGGACCATGCAAGCCTGATAATACCAGGCCACAGCAGTCTGCTCAGCTTGGCTGGTTAACAAAAATAGGGGATCCCCTCGAAAAAATATGGTGTGGGGATCCCCCTATTTTTGTTAACCAGCCAAGTAAAATGCAGACTGCTGCGGCCTGGTATTAAAAGACTGTCAAGGCCCATGGATTTTGGCCCTCAACAGCCTGATAATACCAGGCTACAGCAGCCCCACATTTGGCGCATCAAAAGATGTGCCAATTGTGGCACTTTACCCGGCTCTTCCCACTTGCCCTGTAGCGGTGGCAAGCGGGGTAATAAGGGGTTAATGTCACCGTTAATTGCATGGTGACAATATGCCCGGTTAATAATGGAGAGGCGTCAATAAGACACCGATCCATTATTAATCCCAAAGTTTTTAAATGTTTAAAAAAAAGATCTGGAAAAAAAGAAAAAAAAGAAACCAACAGTATACCACCTGTCCGACGCAGTCCATAGTAACGAGTGTCCCACGACGATCCAGCTCTTCTACATCGGAATGTCAGGCAGAGCCTGACATCCCGACGCAGCACAGCTGCTTACCAGCTTCCCCGGCGGTGACGTCATCGGACTGCTTTACGGCCGCGATTACCCGGCAGCACGTGCAGTTATCGCGAGAAACTTCACGTGACCGCGAGGAAGAAGATGATGGCGGCCATCATGCAGTCCAGGACGTGACCACCGGGGATCTTCTGCCAGGTAAGTGCCGCTGACTCCTGACAGACCCGACCGACGGACACTGACAGTGACAGGAACATTCCGATTCCGGTATCCGATATGACAAAAATATCGGAACTCGGAATCGGAATTCCGATACAGCAAATATCGGCCGAGACCCGATATTTGCAGTATCGGAATGCTCAACACTACTGATGAGTTGTGTTTGGAATCACAGATCGCTGATGAGTTGTGTTTGGAATCTAACTAGCGATCTCGCCGGTCGTGTCGTTATCGTGATCACTGGTGCGATTGCTAAGTGTGGCAGTGCCTCAAGGGCCGGGGGTTATCGATTTTGTCAAAAATGAAATTTTTTGGGGGATTCAAACTCACACCCCAGCATTGTTGTGGGGGTCATAACTAAGGAGCACAGCAAGTTTGAGGGTGATCTGACCAAAGGGGGCGGAGCTATGACCCCCCAAAGTGGGCACCCCTCCCCATTTTAGGGGGTCATAGCTCCGCCCCCTTCGGTCAGATCACCCTCAAACTTGCTGTGCCTCTTAGTTATGACCCCCCAACAATGCTGGGGTGTCAGTTCGAATTCTTAAAAAATTGCCCAAAATGACATACAGTAAGGGCTGGGGGTTATCGATTTTGTATGCCACACTAAGCGAGATCGCTAACGAGATCGCTACTGCATCACCATTTATGACGCAGTAGCGATCTCGTTAGCGACTTAGCTGTGAGTGACATGTAGCAGCGATGTGGCCCCTGCTGAGATGTCGCTGATCGCTTATGAACGTTCTGAGCCGTTTTTTGGTTGTTGGTGTCCCGCTGGTGAGCCTGAATCGCTGAGTGTGACACCCTTTATGAACGACTTCACCAGCATCGCAGGTGGGACTAGGTTTTCCCAACGACCGCAGAGGTTGTTATATAGATCGCTGATGAGATGTGTTTGGAATCACAGATCGCTGATGAGTTGTGTTTGGAATCTAACTAGCGATCACATAGTGATCGCACTAGCGATCTCGCCAGGTGTGTCGTCGAGATCACTGGTGCGATCGCTAAGTGTGGCACTGCCTTAAGGGCCGGGGGTTATCGATTTTGTCAAAAATGAAATTTTTGGGGGAATTCAAACTGACACCCCAGCATTGTTGTGGTGGTCATAACTAAGGGGCACAGCAAGTTTTAGGATGATCTGACCAAAGGGGGCGGACCTATGACCCCCCAAATTGGGCACCACTCCCACATTTAGGGGGTCATAGCTCCACCCCTTTGGTCAGATAACCCTAAAACTTGCTGTGCCTCTTAGTTATGACCCCCACAACAATGCTGGGGTGTCAGTTCGAATTCTTAAAAAAATTGCCAAAAATGACATAAGCCCGGGGTTATCGATTTTGTCAAAAAATGAAATTTTTTGGGGATTTCAAACTGACACCCCAGCATTGTTGTGGGGGTCATAACTAAGGGGCACAGCAAGTTTGAGGGTGATCTGACCAAAGGGGGCAGAGCTATGACCCCCAAAATTGGGCACCCTTCCCAATTTTAGGGGGTCATAGCTCTGCCACCTTTGGTCAAATCATCCTAAAACTTGCTGTGCCTCTTAGTTATGACCCCCACAACAATGCTGGGGTGTCAGTTTGAATTCTTAAAAAATTGCCAAAAATGACATACAGTAAAGGGTATGCCACACTAAGCGAGATCGCTAACGAGATCACTACTGCATCACCATTTATGACGCAGCAGCGATCTCGTTAGCGACTTAGCTGTGTGTGACATGTAGCAGCGATGTTAATAATAGTAAAAATCTGGCACTCAACTTAAATTTTATATTTTTATTGCATCCAAAGCGACAAAGGAAACAGCAATCAGCAAAACGTTTCCAAAAGGACTCCATTTATAATCAAAAGTTAAATACCTTCGATACAGTTTGCTGATAACATAGTAAAGGTATCAATATATACATTATAATCATTATATATTCATTATATAGAAGGAAGGAGCATATTTAGCACAGTCGTAATTCCAGAGAAAGGTGGATGACATAGACAAAAGAGAGTTAATATCGACATACCGTTTTATGAAAACTGAATCAGTCTTTTAGCCAAGTGAAGCAATTAGAGATAATAACCTATAGACAATTGGTGGTTAAATGAGACAATACAGCAAAGAGCTGAATGTAAGCATGCCTGGGTGATTTGTGAATATACTGAGACCTACCGCTTGGGTTATGAGGAATATTTTAATTATGCCACTTGTATATAGGGACAAACAGTGCCCAATAGAACGATCGTGCGGTAACAACCTAAGAGAAATAGGTGATTCAGAGGCTTATTCAGTGTTAAGATTGCCTAGATTGTGAGTATATCATAACATACCACTAAGGTGACATCAGGTATTGCAGTAACAGAGATTAACAGCCTATAAAAAGAGGGGTTTGTTGAGGATCATAGTGCTCACACGATATAATAGGAGATGTGGAGCCGTCATATTTCTTACCCGGTAAGCTGTGCTGCCGACGCGGTGTCCACCGCTAGTCTGGGGCAGTCTGTCTTGTGGCTGGCTTATGAGCAGAACGCTCGTGGAGTGTGAGCATGTGACCGGAAGTGCTCAGCACGCTGTAAAGAGCGTGCACACCGCATCATAAACCCGAGACCAGAAGTGACGTGATCTGGGGAGACTATGCGTTCCACTGTGTAAGTGGCTTGCGTTCCAGATCGTATGGAGGCCGACATGGGACATGTTATGACAGAAGCGCTCATTAGGTTGTGACATGGTGTTTCAGAGTTACCAGTGTGGTGATACAGTGGCAGTAGTAGACCCATATAGCGGTGAATAATAAGGATCCAAACGGAAAGAGGTGCAGTATTCAATAAAGGTGGCTCTGGAAGAATAAAGACATAATAATTAATTATGCAGTCATGTTAATATATAATGGACATTATAGAATCATATAAAGGACAATAGATCATATTCTCGGTTTAGGCCTTTAGTGATGTGGCCCCTGCTGAGATGTCGCTGATCGCTTATGAACGTTCTGAGCCGTTTTTGGTCGTTGGTGTCCCGCTGGTGAGCCTGAATCGCTGAGTGTGACACCCTTTATGAACGACTTCACCAGCGTCGCAGGTGGGACTAGGTTTTCCCAACGACCGCAGAGGTCGTTATACAGATCGCTGATGAGATGTGTTTGGAATCACAGATCGCGGGGGCGTGGCCTGAGCTCAGCAAGATGGTGGTTGTGTGAGCTTGAGGGCCTGTGCACACGTTGCGGATTCCTAGCGGTTTTGCCGCGGTTTTTCGGCAAAACCGCTTACACAATACAACTCATTATGGCCTATGGGATTCCGCAATGCTGTGCACATGCTGCGGGTTTTTCCGCGGCGGAATCGCATCGAGGAAGAATCCTCAGAATGCTCATTCTTTTTTGCGGAACCGCAGCGATTCCGCCGCCATAGGAATGCATTGAACCGATTACTTTCCGCATGTGGCTGTGCCCACCATGTGCAAAGTAAGCGGTTCATGTGCGGATGGTATCCAGGGTCTGGAGGAGAGGAGACTCTGCCCTGGGTACCATATCCATGTAAAAACAATAATTAAAATAATAAATCGTGATATTCTCACCTTCCGGCGGCCCCTGCAGCTTTCCCGCTCCTCAGCGACGCTCCCGGCAATCCCGTTCCCAGTGATGCATTGCGAGAATCACCCCAGATGACGTAGCGGTCTCGCGTGATACTACGTCATCGGGGTGATTGTTGTAAAGGACGCCTGGGAACAGGATTGGCCGGGAGCGTCGCTGAGAGGCGGGAAAGCTGCGGGGGCCGCCGGAAGGTGAGAATATCATTATTTATTATTTTTTTTATTATTTTTACATTAGATCTTTTTACTATTGATGCGACATAGGCGGCATCAATAGTAAAAAGTTGGTCACACTTGTCAAACACTTGTTTGACTCGTGTGACCAACCTGTCAGATCGCCTGTAAAACGCTAGTTTTTAGCGAGAATACGCATACCTATAATATGCGGATTTCCCGCGGTAGGGAGGTGCGGAATTGCCGCGGAAATTTCCATGGAAATTCCGCAACGTGTGCACATAGCCTGAAGCTCCTGCGGGACCATTCACTCAAGCGACGAGATTTGCCAAGAGTTGTTAAATTTGTGCCAAAAATGCCTCTAAAAAATATTCACAACTATCTGTGAGTCTTTTTATAAATTTTATTGATTTTAATTCAAGACTGGACTTCTCAATTTTCTGTCAGAATATTCTGTCAGAGTTGATGTGAGGAAAGAAGACATTTTTGACAAGTTTGTACTGATATATCAGACTGCTTCCTGTGAAATAATATGGTGCTCTGAAGTGTCTGGTGAACTGAGAGAAGCAGTGGAGATTTGTAATGTTGAAGTGATCCGACATCTGAGGGGATCAGAGGAAGAAGACGTCGCCATCTTGGATAACAGAGGAGTAAATATTTGCCATATTAGACTATTAATAGCGCTGAGGTGAAGGTGAAGAAATCGGTAAACCTGCCTTGCTGCATGTAAATACCTCCTGTGAGGTAAGATCGCTATTTAAAGAAACTGGGCAGCTGAAAAGTGTTGCTGTGACTAGTTATATCTATGTGGCCCGTTGTATGAGGAGATCCGTTAACAGAGACGTCGCCATCTTGGAAGCTCAGGTAGTGGTGAGCATCGGACATCCTGAGGTAAAGTACAAGGAAAGATCGCTGGGACCACAAAAGACTGACAGGAATTGGACAACATAAAGGAAGAAGAATAGAGACTAAAAGAAGAAGACAACAGGATTTTAGATTTGTGAAGAACAGAAGATAAAGAAGAAGATAACAAGAAAGACGGATTTTGGTAAGAACTTACCTGTAAAATCCTTTTCAGCGAAGAAGGAAGGGAGACACACTCATTACTAGTGGGTAGGCGGAGCCCCAGATAGGATTAACACCTCAGATTCAAAAGCGTGTTGACCGGCCCCTCCAGCTCGGGCTCCTCCTACTCAGGTCTTCAGTCGTACCAAAGCTTAGGAAGAACAATATTACCAGCGAAGCAACATAACCCCTTCTGAAGGACTTCAGAGAAAAATACAAAAGTACAGATTATGCATGCATTTGCAACGAAAAACCACACAGTCCCAGGTACTACTCACTGAACCTGACAACTGCGATAGGCTGGCAATGCTGGAACAGAGCCGTAGCGCGTCGACCTCAGCTCAGAAAATCGCTATCAGAGAAGGGCCACGCTGCTTCTGTAAATATAACAACACACTTCTGCCAAGGGAGGGATGTGTGTCTCCCTTCCTTCTTCGCTGAAAAGGATTTTACAGGTAAGTTCTTACCAAAATCCGTCTTTCAGCTGCAGATGAAGGAAGGGAGACACACTCATTACTAGTGGGACGTCCCAAAGCAGTCCAAAAATTAGGGTGGGAAAAAAGCAAAATAGGCAGAAACCCAACAACCTAGATAAATGCGCCACAGGCGCCAAATATAAGTTAACTAAAAACTTTAAATTACCGCTGCCTGTAGGACCCTACGTCTTAAGGCCGCATCAGCGGAAGTCCTGACGTCCATCTTATAAAACTTTGTAAATGTGTGGACGAAACGCCAGGTCGCCGCTCGGCAGAGCTGAGCTGCCGAGGCCCCTTGATGAAAGGCCCACGATGAAGCCACAACCCTCGTGGAGTGAGCTCGAATCTTAATCGGGCAAGGTTCGCCTTTAAGTCGGTAAGACCAAAAAAGGTCAACCGAATCCAACGAGCTATAGAGTCCTTGGAAGCTCGTTGACCACGCCTACGACCTGCTGTAATCATAAACAGGGAATCTGATTTCCGAAAACCTTGAATGACAGACAAAAAGAACTTGAAGGTCCGCACTAAATCCAATTTGTGCAAATCTCATCCCTTTGCATTCCTCGGGCCCGGGCAAAGCGAGGGCAAAACAATATCCTGGTTAACATAAAATTACGACATCACCTTAGGTAGAAAGTCGCCCCGTGTGCGAAGCACTACTCGATCCGGGTAAAAATCCAGGAAAGGCGGCGAGCAAGAAAAAGCTGCCAACTCAGAAATTCTTCTTAAAGAGGTTACCGCCACTAAGAATGCAACCTTCCAAGAAAGTAACGAAAAGTTTTAGTAGCACCCATAAGCTCAAAGGGCACATGCTGAAGAGCCTTCAAGACAAGGTTGAGCCGCCAAGAAAACCCAGGTGCCTTCCGCGGTGTGAACTGACGGGTTACTCCTTTGAAAAAAAAGGAACGCACGTCCCTACGTGAGGCGATAGTCTTCCGAGACAGCAAGGACAGGGAAACCTGACCTTTCAGAGTGCTAACTGCTAAACCTTCGTCCAACCCGTACTGTAGAAAAAACCAACAGATTGGGAATGGAAAAAATCCTCGGATTCCTTGAGGAACCCACACCACGAAAAGAAGGCTTCCCAAGTTTTGTGATAAACCTTAGTAGTAGCCGGACCTGTGACAGCTCGCAGAGTGGCAATGACTGCAGCTGAGAAACCTCTACGAGTCAAATTTCGGTCTCAAGAGCTACGCCGTCAAACGCAGAGACTTCAAGTCCGGATAACGAACGGGCCCCTGGCTAACAGGTCCGGGCGAGGAGTAAGTGGGAATGGCGGTGCCGCCAAAAGCGACACCAGTGTCGCGAACCACGTCCTCCTTGGCCAATCCGGGGCTATCAACATAGCCGGAATTCTCTACAGTCTGATCCGACACAGCACCAGAGGAAGTAAAGATAATGGCGGAAACACATAGACTAGCTCGAAATGGTCCCTCGGAGAGTCGGAGCCACCAGAGCAACCACCGCCACAGCTTTCGGGTACCTGGACATGAACGTCGGTAGTTTGGCATTGAACCTGGATGCCATCAAAACCGCTTGGGGAGTTCCCCAACGGGAGTACAGCAGTGCAAAAATTTTCGGATGAAAACTCCATTCTCCAGGATCCATCTTCTCGCGACTGAGGAAGTCCGCTGTGGCATTCTGGACTCCTGGGATGTGAATCGCAGAGATGGCTGGAACCTTGGTCTCGGCCCATAACAGAATCCGAGACACCTCATCATGATCCTGGAGCTCCTTGTCCCGCCTTGGTGGTTGATATACACAACCGCCGACGCGTTGTCTGTCTGCACTCAGACTGATAAACCGCTTAAAGGGACCGTCCAGTGTTGGAGGCAAAAGAACAATTGCTCTCAATTCCAAGATGTTGATCGGTAGAACAGACTCTGCCGATAACCATACTCCCTGGCTCCAAAAAAATCGTTCCAGGCACCCCTCCCAGCCCGTCAGGCTGGTATCGGTGGCTATGACCGACCACCTCGGAGGGAGGAAAGATTTTCCCAGGGATAACGTTCCTGGACGTAACCACCATCCTAGGGATTCTCGCACCCTGTGAGAGATGATGACGCTGCAATCCAGAGAAGCTTGCGATCGATCCCAATGACTCAGGATGAGCCTTTGGAATGAAACTGGGCAAACGGAAGTGTCTCCCAGAAGGCGCATACACTTCCGAAGAGACATTACTGTCGAAGAATTCATATATGTACATGTCGAGGGGAACATGCCCGCTCGCCTGGAAGTAGAGGCACCACTGCCCGTACCGTGTCAAAATGTATTCCTAAAAATAGGATAGACTGCGACGGTTCCGGACACGACTTCTCTCGTTGTAAAAACTCTGGCCGTTAAGACCAAGCTGAATGGTCGAGCCACAAACTGGTAATGGTCCTGTCAATTGACCAGTCACCCGAAATCCTCCAGGAGCTGAAGGAATAGATTGCGAGCCGTCAATGCCTCCTCCTTTGAGGACGGCACAATCGAAAGGTCGTCCAGGTAGGGAAGATCGTAAGTCCCTGTCTTTGAAGAATTGTCATGAGAGGTGCCAGAAACCTATGACAAAACGAAGGAAGCACTGGTGTGCAAATAAGCGTCGCGAATGTTGATTGACCAAAAAGACGTTCTGCGACAGGGCTGCCACAACGGAGCGAAACGACTCCATGCGGAATGTTCGAGTGTGGACAATTCGATTCAATCTTCCAGAATAGGGCGAAATTTGTCCTCCTTTTTGGGGACCACCAAGAGGATAAAAAATCCTCTTTCCCGGACCTCTGTGGAACCGGTATCACCACACTCTTCTACAGAAGAGAATCGATCACTCGCAGTAGAGCGGAAAATAGTTCGGCTCTGACGGAATGCGAGATTAGTAAAAAACTGTCCGGGGGTCGAAGAAGAAACTCTATGAAGTAGCCTGCCAACACCACCTGTGTCACCCAGGCGTCCGACACACGGGAAACCCAAGTCGGTTTGAATTGGAGTAAACGACCCCCCACTCGAGAGCGCTCGAATGAGACCCAGACGTCAGTCTGCCTTAGCAGGTTTTTTTTTTTTTGCCAGCTTCTGTGTGAACAGAAGTTCTGTTTCCAGGGTATGCGGAATTTCTGAGACTTCCCCCTCTTTTTTTTTTTTTTAAAAAAGAGACGACCAAAACCCCCAGAGGGTTGGCCGGATCATCCCCTGAACCGAAAAGACCGACAATTACCGTTCCAGATGCAGAAGTCACAGCTCTGCGCTGCGGTAAAGCTGTTTCTTTTGCCTTTGCTTTGGCAATCAGCTCCGTGAGGTCAGATTCAAGTAGTTGACCCTTACTAAGCTAAAGATAGCAAACCCTGCTTGGAAACCGCGTTCCACTGTCTAAGCCACCGTTCTGACTGTGACTGCTGAGGATTACACCCTGGATAGCAGTGACGCAGTATCCTTCAACTTGAAAAGCCCATCTACCTCGATAGAAGGGATCCATCTTGCCACGCCGTCCTTAGACGGTTCCACCGGCTCAGGAAAACTTTTACAAGTACACATAGATCCTTAATACTGAATCCATGACTCGCGGCTTCGCAGATGGATATTGTTGCCATCTCCGTTTTTCTGTCCAGCGGTTCCTGCAGACTCGCCTTCCCTTTTACCAGGAAGATTTGCTAAGCTGGGGTAAAGGAACATTCAGTTCAGGAGAAAGGGTCCAATTAACAAACAACTCCGTAGCAACGGATACAGTTTGTAAAGCAGACGCGACCTATGCGACTCCTGAAACATCCTGGCCGACTTACCAGGGACATCTAGTTACCTCCTCCGGTAACTGAAACGCCCTCATTGCTCCATTAGTACGGCCCATGAGAGAGGCAGATTGTCTCTGCCGATCCTCCTCGCTACGTGAGAAAGAAACCGATTTGTGTCGTCTTCCTTTAGAGAGACTAGCTGACACTCAATAACTTAGAAGATCAGACAGGCCTTCAATAGAAACTAGTGAGGACCTCCATTTTGTCACTGGAACCTCCGACCGCTGAATCGAGGTCTGCGTGTCAGATACGCGAGACTGATCCTGTAGCAGATCTGGGAGATGGACTGCCCTTGCACAGTATATGGCAGGTTAAACCTGTCAGTCACCAGAACTTCTTAAAGAAACAAACGCTGAAGGGTTAAAGCTCTTAAAGAGAGAGCTACCCCAGCTGTCCCCATTAAGAGTTAACCGCCTAAGAAGGGGTTAAAGTAGCAGACTCCCCACAACCCTGATAATGAAAAGGGTGTGCGAGCCTCAAGCGCCTCTTATAAGGTCGCAGCTACAGGACAGTTATGCCACACTAAACAGAGCAAGTTCCACAAGATTGCTAAAAAAATTGCGTTGTTTGTATATCGCAATGCGCCAAAGTCATTAAGAGGATCGCTAACCGCTTATGCGATGTTAATGAGATCGCTCAGATTGGCAGCAGCTAGCGACATTAAAAGAGATCACACAAACGATCGCATAGCATGCGTCGTTATCAGGATCGTTCGTGGAAACGTTAGTGGCAATAATAATATTAATATCGCAGGCTCCCCACAACCTCTTTATTAATTGAAAATAGTGTGCGAGCCCCTTATGCGATAACAGCCGCAGAACCGCGCAATCTGTCACTCCTAAGTGCCCCAGACGGCGTCCGCGCTGTGGGGGTGAAAGAGTTAAGCTTCTGCCGCGGGCTAGAAGCGACTCACCCAGCTGGTAACGGCTCTTGCCGGGAGGGGAGGGGAGCGATGTCCGGGGAGCTTGCTATCCCCTCAGCCTTTCATGTAATGGCCGCCGCGCTCTGCCTCCGATGTGCTCCCTGTACAGGAGCCAGAAAAGGAGACTGCCATAAAGCGCGCGCTCAGAGCGCGGGAAATTCAAAAATAAAAAGCGCGCACTCCTCTCTCCCCTCAGATTCTCCTCAGAGTCACCGGCATGTATAATGTACAGCGGTTGCCGCAGCAGCCGTTAAATCACTCACACACATCTTTATAAAAACGTGGAGTACTCACCAGCCGAGCGCCACAGGGACCCCCAGGGGTTTCTGGCGCGTGCCCATGCTTCCCCCCAGAGCGGGGATCGCAGTGACCCCTGCGCGTGGTTTGCGTCCCGCCAGGGAAGCTATCCTCATCCCCCCGGGCCGGCAGGGTTCTGCAGGGACCACCCTCAGGGTAATACAGATCCGCCAAGGGAGAGGTGGGGGTCCAGCAGCGCTGAGACCCCTGAGACCTCTAGATCACTTCTGGTGATCCAAGTCTCTTGTCCGATAAAAATAATAAAATCTTCTGAGGAGCTGCTTCCAGCAGCGACTATCCTCTGAGACCTCAAATTCTAGACTGAAGACCTGAGTAGGAGGAGCCCGAGCTGGAGGGGCCGGTCAACACTCTTTTTAATCTGAGGTGTCAATCCTATCTGGGGCTCCGCCTACCCACTAGTAATGCGTGTGGCTCTCTTCCTTCCATCTGCAGCTGAAAGTGGATTTGTGACAGGATTTTTTCCTATTTTTTTTCTTTTTCTTTACTACTTATTAAAAGGTACAGTAGTCCAGAGCAAAAGATGCTATAAATACCTGATTAATTTATTTTATTCTCCTGAGGGTTTCTCAGTTGACTCTTTTTACAATTGTTTTTTTTTTTTATTATTATTTTTAATTATTTATTATTTATTTTTTTTATTTTCCTTTGTATTCCTTTCTTTTTCAGGTATATTATACTCAGTTGTTCTATAAATACTGAAGGATTTAAAATGTTAATTATAATATTAACTGCCTAAAATTAATATCTTATCTAATATTATTTTAATATTATTAGTTCATTAGTTAATAGTACACCTGACACAAAATAATCCAAGATTTTATTAGATAGTTTAACCCTTGAGTATTTTTAGTCTACTGAGAAGTGCTCAGTTGACTCTTTTCGTAGTTTACTGACATTTTTTGTTATATTTTTAGCGCATCTGGTATATATTCGATTTTTCATTATTTCAAGCTTCACATATAGAGGAATATTATTCTATGCATATGGGAAAATGATTATCTAAATAGCTTTAACGCAGCTACATTCCAGTGAAAAACGAAGCTGCACTCATAAAACATAGCTACGCTTATGTGCATATAAAACGCAGCTGCACTCAAAAAAAACATATTCCAGCTACACCTACATATCTAATACAGCTGCTCTTCTATATATAATATAGCTGGAGTGTTCTATTGATGGAGCATTTCAATATACAATTATAGAAATTTCTATAAATATTAGTCAGTAGATATCTATTAGTCTGCTGAAGGATTCTCGGTTGACTCCTTTTTACATTCGCATTTAGGCGATAACGTTATTTATAGAAATTTCATACTTGAGAGTTAAATGGATAAGAGATATTTTTGGAGTGTACTGTTTACATCCTTATGACTTAACTTGCTGTATTGCTGACACTTTATATACAGTCTTTGAGTGCATTTCTGCCAGGTGCATCCTAAGTTTCATATTGCCAGCTACATCCTAATTTTCAAATACTATTGCTGATGTGCTTCCCTATTTAGTTATAGAGCATATTATTATATAAATTGCTAAACATATTAGTCAGTAGATATCTATTAGTCTCATGTAGGATTCTCAGTTGACTCCTTTTTACATTCGCATTTAGGTGATAATGTTATTTATAGAAATTTCATTCTTGTGAGTTAAAATTGCTAAGAGACATTTTTGGAGTATATTATTTGCATCCTTTTGACTTAACTTGCTTTTTATACAGTCTTTGAGTGCATTTCTGCCAGGTACATCCTAATTTTCATATTGCCAGCTACATCTTAATTTTCAAATACTATTGCTGATGTGCTTCCCTATTTAGTTATAGAGCATATTATTAGATAAATTGCTAAACATATTAGTCACTAGATATCTATTAATCTACTGAAGGATTCTCAGTTGACTCTTTTTTACATTCGCATTTAGGCAATAACGTTATAGAAATTTCATTCTTGTGAGTTAAATTGCTAAGAGACATTTTTGAAGTGTATTATTTGCATCCTTATGACTTATATTATACTTCTATATATGTCTTTATTAGTCTACTGAAGGATACTCAGTTGACTCTTTTTGGTATTTTCATTTAGATGTTAACATTATTCATATATACCCTACCCTTGTGAATTAAATTACTAAGAAATATTTTTGAAGCACACTGATAGATACGTCATAACAATATTCTATATTATATATAAATATCTTAACGCTTTCTTTTGAATACTTTCACTTTGATACCTTTGCAAAACTAAAACAAAATGGCGTCAGGAAATTCTAGATTTAAATCCTCTATTAATAATACTCAAAAAAAATGGAGTTCTTCACAGCCAAGAGCATCAAGTGATACTCCTATTCTGCTCAGTCATATGAAATCTAGATCGCCCATTAAAAGGACGAATGGGAAACCTTTTTCGTCTGAAGGGATCTCAAATACTTGTCACGGTAAAATCTCTAAAGGGAAATCTGCTCAAAGAAATCTTCTCCCTGAATATCAGGATTCTTTACATAATTCTTCTCTATCCAATAAGACAGCAGAAAAAGATTTAGAGATGGACTTATCACAGTCCCAAAAAAGAAAAACCCTGGAAGGTAGACATAGTGACAGGTGAACTACAGGAGCTGACTCTGATAGCACTTCGGGAGAGTTTTCTCTCAATGGTGGTCCAGCAAACCCTTACCTAAAAAAGGCTGCCCAACGGCTCCGAGTTCTTCGGATCCGCCACTTGATTTGATCAATTACGAGAGCTTCCTCACTTCTGATAAGCAGGTTTCCGAAGGGGTACTTGCTAATTTCTGCAAGGCCCTCAAGGACTCAATTACTGTTGGATTTGAAACACAGAAAAACATGTTTCAAGAAGTATGTGAAAATTTTTCCAACAGATTCGAAGTGAATGAATCAAGAATCTCACAAGTGGAGGACAAGACTGATACCCTCATTCAGCAAAATCTGGAACTGAAGGAGGAGATCAGTTTCATGAAATCCAAGTTGGTGGATTTGGAAGACCGGAGTCGCCAAAATAACATCAAACTCAGAGGGATACCAGAGACTGTCATACAGGTTGACCTGATGAATTATGTAAAATCGCTGTTCAAAAAAGTGATCCCCTCCCTTTCCGACATTCAACTTACAATTGATAGAATACATAGGTTACCCCGTCCTAGAGGAATTCCTCAGGATAAACCTAGGGATGTCATTATGAGATTTTTGTTTTTCGAAACTAAAGTCAGAATCTTAAAATTTATTAGGGAAAAAGGTGTCTTTCCTAATCCCTACGAGAGAATTAAAGTATTTGCAGATTTTTCCCACTCCACAATGGAGGCCCGAAAAGCATTTCGTGATGTTACCATAAAATTGAGAGACTTGGAGATACCATATAGATGGGGGTTTCCTACTAGATTGATAGTATGGCATGGAGGTAAAAATATATCTCTCCTAAATCCTGACGAGGGAAAAGACTTTCTCTCTTTCATCCAAAAAGAATTTAAAGACAAAGGGTAAATTTACACAAAAATATAATATGGTCCCACAGGCGTTCCGCCACAATTTACTTTCCCCCCAATTTTTGGGAGATTAGGTTCTTCCAGGAGACCTCTATTGTTTGGTCATTTAGTTAGATAGTGTGTTTTGTTGATTCCTTTTTGTTCTATCTATTTTGACTTTGAAATTAGTATAACTTTCTTCCAGACTTCTAGTTCACACTTCGGTTTTGGTCTGTTCCGTGATGTAGTTGAACTTTTTATCTTATAACGTGAGATTCCTTTGCAGCTCTTGGCGTTCATAAGAAAGCAGGTGTTATGACAATAATAAGTGACAAACTTGAGTTTCAATTTATTAATGAGGAAGCTGATTCTAAAGGACATTTTCACATTTTAGTTGGTAAAATAAATGGAAGGCTTTTTACAATAGCAAACATTTATGCTCCTAACAAACAAATCTCCTTTTTTAATAAAATAATTAAAAAAATTGACAACATCAAACAAGGTGAACTAATAATAATTGGTGATTTTAATACTGTCCCAGACAAAACAATAGACTCCTCTTCTCGAAATCGCATTTCATCCCCATCTTTTGGTACTTGGTTAAGTCAGAATGAGTTATTCATGTATTTCGCTGTTTGAATTCCTCTTCCAGGGAATTTACCCATTATTCCAAAACTCACCAATCTTCGTCAAGAATTGATTTAGTTTTAACGAATATCTTCTCTCTGCCCAGATTTAAAAAAGTTAACATTCTAAACAGATCCTTTTCAGATCACTCCCCGCTTATTACCAAATTTCTAATAGGCCCTCCAACAAATAACACTTTTCTATGGAAGCTAATGTATCCATTTTGAAAAACCCAAATATAAAGCACTCATCGAAGACACTATAAATAATTACTTTAAAGAAAATGCAATACATGACATAGATCCGTTTATTCTCTGGCAGACTCACAAGGCGGTAGTTAGGGGCAAGCTCATGCAGCTATCTGCCATACATAAGAAAGAGTATAGGAGTAAAATTTTTCAAATTCAGGAAGATATTCGAATTAAAGAAGAGCAACAATCAGTTCTTCATACCCCTTCTCCAGCTCTTCTTAAAGAATTGTTGACATTAAGACAAAAACTTAGCGATCATATAATGTCTGAATACGACTCAGCCCTTAAAGCTTCTAAATTCGCTTCTTATTCATCTAAAAATAAATCTTCTAAGTATATGATGAAAAAAATTAAATCTGAGCGTATTATAGGAAAATAACTCAAATTCAATCTCCCTCAGGTGACATCAAGACTCATCCCCAAGATATCGCCAATGTTTTCTCAGAATTTTTTCAGAAATTATATAATTTACATTTAGATCCATTTTCTCCCATACCCAATTTAAATACCATAGATTCATTTTTAAAGGCTTAAAACTTCCCCAAGTTGGTAAACTAGATTTAGAAATCCTTAACAAACCAATTAGTATTAATGAAATACTACCACAATTAGTAAACTTAAATCAGCAAAGTCCCCAGGACCAGATGGTTTCATTAATGAATATTTCCAACTATACTCCAATCTTTTAACTCCACATTTACATTCCCTTTTACACTCATGTATCAGCCCTGGCCACTTTCCCAAATCCATGTTAGAGGCAACCATTGTCATGATCCCAAAAGGTAAGAATGATCTGGAACAAGTTCAAAATTATAGGTCCTATTTCCCTATTAAATGGAGACATCAAAATTTTTTCTAAAATTCTAGCAGAACGTCTTAAGCATATTTTACCAAAGTTAATTAAAAATGATCAGATTGGATTCATAAAAGATAGGCAAGCCTCGGATGGTACACGTAAATTATTAAATATCCTAAATCTAATTAAAACCTCAAATGTCCCTTCTATGCTTATTTCTATCGATGCCGAGAAGGCTTTTGATAGGCTGAATTGGCTATTTCTTAAACAAACTTTGTTTAGCTTTGGATTTGATGAAAAATTCATTAAAAATATTTTTACCCTCTATGAAGAACCAAATGCAAGAGTTTATATAAATAGTCACTTATCTAAACCTTTTGATATTAAGAACGGTACCCGTCAAGGATGTCCTCTATCCCCTTTATTGTTTGCTCTTGCTATGGAACCCCTTGCTGAAACCATCCGGACTTCTTCCCTAATTTCGGGTATAGAAACTAAATTGGCCTCTCATAAACTTAATTTATTTGCAGATGACCTTCTTATTTCAATCACAAATCTGGTTCAATCGGTCACAACTCTAATGGCTATACTGTATGAATTCTCCAGTGTATCTCTTTTTAAAATTAACTTCCTCAAATCCAAAATTGTACCTTTTAATATGCCCCATTCAGATATTGAACAAATTTTATTGAAATCTAAATTCAAATTAGAAGAAAAAAGTCTGACCTACCTAGGGATACATTTTTTTAATAAAATGTCACTGATTGTACCATCTAATACCAAAGTTTTATGCGATACCATTACCAAGATCTAGCACACTTTGGAGTCCTTGGCCTTACTCTTATGGGCAAGATTTTGGCAATTAAAACTTTTATATTACCAAAGATTTTATATATCTTTCGGTCCTTACCTTTAAAAATTCCCTTAAATTTAATAAACAAAATCTAAAGCCTAATAAATTCATTTATATGGCAAAATAAAAAGCCTAGAATTGTGAAAATACTACATATCGACAGAAACGTAATGGAGGATTGGCTCTTCCTAACATCTGGGCTTAACAACAAGCAACTTTACTTAAACTTAGCATCTCATGGTTTAAGGAGGAAGATCGCCCGACATGGATAGATCTTGAATTGGCGCAAGCCAACTACTGTCCTCTACAAGACGTTTTCTTTAGTTTTTTATTAAACCCTTCTTTACCTGTACATAAACATCCAATTTTTGTGCTACATTTGAGGCTTGGAAAACATTAACTAAGTTAAAAAAACCTGATACTAAGATGTCTACGCTTAAAGATCTTCCTCTTTCTTCCATTACTACACTTTATAAAACTCCAATTCCGGATGCTTGGTTTTCTTGTAATATTAAAAAGATCGGAGATTTGTTTGAAGACTCTCATATTAAGTCCTTTTCTGCTTTAAGGGAAGTATATCATTTACCCTCTAAGGAATTTATGTCGTTTTTATTAATAAAGATTGTCTTTATAAACTTTTGAAAGCAGAGCTTTAAATATGGGTATTATCTTTTCATTCATAAACCACACTGCATCCAAAGACAGATGGTCCCTTAAATATTTATATAATCATTTTAATAAGGTATTATCTTTCAACCAAGCTCCTCTATGAGGAAGTGGGAGTTGGATCTTAAATCATCTATATCCCAAGAGCAATGGACATATGCACTAAAAATTTCTAGTAGATCCTCGGCTTCCATGTCCTTATATGAGGTATATATAAAATTAGTACTAAGATGGTACTATACTCCAACAAGGCTTTCCCATATAAATAAAGATAATTCCCCTTATGTTGGAGGGAATGTCAATTAAATGGAAATTTATACCATATTTTTTGGTGCTGTCACAAACTAAGATCTCTGTGGTTGCAAGTCAAATTTCACGTGAATTCTTTATCTAAAGATTTCATAGATGTAACTCCCGTATGGCACTTCTGTCTTTGGACTTAGAAAACATCAGCCCTACAATTAAATTTATAATAGTCCATATTTTCCTCATTGTAAAAAATGTTATTGCACAGTGGTGGAAGAAACCCACGTGCCTAATTTTTCAGACATCCTTGATACCCTCCGTTCGCACAGTCTTATGGAAAAGAGGATGGCCATCAATTCTAACTCACTGGATGGATACTATCTGAAGTGGGAAGTCTGCAACAATAAATACAGATGAGAAGAGTTATTTATTTTAATGTCATGAAATTTTAAGTTTAAAGTTTGGAAAAAGTATATAAAAATGATTGTGCTTTAAGTGTCATTTTAACACCACAAGAAAATTTATGATTGAAGTCTGGAAATTGTAACAAGAATGATTGTACTTTTTGTTTTTGTATTATTTCTTATATTGTAAAATGGAGTACTCTAATTTGTATTTCCCTTCCCGTCCGTCCCCTTTAAATTATTAAATTCAATAAAATTATTTGAAAAGGAATCACAGATCGCTGATGAGTTGTGTTTGGAATCTAACTAGCGATCGCACATAGCGATCTCGCCAGGTCGTGTCGTCGAGATCACTGGTGCGATCGCGAAGTGTGGCATTGCCTTAACCCTTCCCGACCCATGACGCCGGCGTCATGTAAACCAGTGCCATCACGACCCATGACGCCGACGTCATGCTATAAATCATGTTCCTGCGGGTCGGGTGACGGGGTCACTGAAGGTCACCGACCGCAAGGCCATGCATCACAGTGGTACCCTCAGTGGCACACCCGGATTGGCTTAACCAGTGCACAACGCTCATGATGGCTGATTAAGTGCACAAGAGAGCGAGTATATTTCCCATGCACTGTGATTCATCCACCATGGATCTGCCATTGCGACACCACTACTGACCCCCCCCACACCCAATGTCACGGCGGCGATCTGGCGCCGCCACTAGAAGGAGGCAGCGATCGGTCACCGCCGTCACTATCTGCTCCCCTGCTCCTGCGATCTGCTGCCCCCACCTTCCGATCCCCCTCCCTCACCTTCGACCCCCCCCCTACTCACCTCTCCCGGTCCACCGATGTCCCTGGATCCGTCCCGGCGGCTGCCGGGATTCTTCATGGGCGCCGCCATCTTGGAAAATGGCAGGCGCATGCACAGTGCGTTGCTGCGTACGCGGCGGCATGCAGTGCGCCACCCCGGCGGATATGCGTTGTGCCCCCGGTACAGATTTTGATCCTGGGGATAACTGTCCAGGATTTAAGCTATGAACCCGCAGGTGCATATTATTTGTTGTTGTATCCAGCGGATTTTGCTGCTGATCCGCAGCTGATTTTGCTGCGATCCGTGGCGGATTTGCTGCTGATCCGCGGCGGATTTGCTGGGATCACCGGCGGATTTTGCTGTGATCCGCGGCGGATTTTGCTGGGATCCGCGGCCATTTTGCTGTGATCCGCGGCGGATTTTGCTGGATCCGCGGCGGATTTTGCTGCCGATCCGCGGCGGATTTTGCTGGGGATCCGCGGCAGATTTTGCTGCTGATCAGCGGCGGATTTTGCTGGGGATCCCGGCGGATTTTGCTGGGGATCCCCGGCGGATTTTGCTGGGATCCCGGCGGATTTTGCTGCTCCGGCGGATTTTGCTGTGATCCGCGGCGGATTTGCTGCTGATCCGCGGCGGATTTTGCTGCTGATCCGCGGCGGATTTTGCTGGGGATCCGCGGCGGATTTTGCTGGGGATCCCGGCGGATATTGCTGCGATCCGCGGCGGATTTTGCTGCGGATCCGCGGCGGATTTTGCTGGGGATCCGCGGCGGATTTTGCTGCTGATCCGCGGCGGATTTTGCTGCTGATACGCGGCGGATTTTGCTGCTGATACGCGGCGGATTTTGCTGCGATTCGCGCGGATATTGCTGCGCATCCCCGGCGGATTTTGCTGGGGATCCGCGGCGGATTTTGCTGCTGATCCGCGGCCTATTTTGCTGGTGATCCGCGGCGGATATTGCTGCTGATCCGCGGCGGATTTTGCTGCTGATCCGCGGCGGATTTGCTGCTGATCCCCGGCGGATTTTGCTGGGGATCCGCGGCGGATTTTGCTGCTAATCCGCGGCCTATTTTGCTAGTGATCCGCGGCGGATTTTGCTGGGGATCCGCGGCGGATTTTGCTGCTGATCCGCGGCGGATTTTGCTGCCGATCCGCGGCGGATTTTGCTGCCGATCCGCGGCGGATTTTGCTGTCCCGGGGTGCTGGGGCGCGGCGGATTTTGCTGGGATCGCGGCGGATTTTGCTGGGGATCCGCGGCGGATTTTGCTGGGGATCCGCGGCGGATTTTGCTGGGGATTCGCAGCGGATTTGGCGCTGCGGATCCACACCAATCCAGAAACCATGTACAGTACAATGCAAATAAATGGTTAAAAAAAAACCTGTGCACATGCGGATTTGCTGCGGTTTTAAATCTGCAGCATGTCAATTCTTTGTGCGGATTCCGCAGCGGTTTTACACCTATCCATTATAGGTGTAAAACCGCAGGGAAAAACCGCAGCAAATCCGCGCTAAATTCGCAGGTAAAACGCAGGTCATTTTACCTGCGGATTTAAGAAAAATCCGCAAGTGAATCCGCAACGTGTGCATGGGGCCTCAGGGTTAGGGTTAGGCTGGGTTCATATTGCATTAGGCAGTCCGTTAGATGGACTGCGTTTCACCGCGGTATAACGTGGTGTAACGCAGTCCGTTAACGCTGCCATTCACCCCATTTGTGTGCGCATCGCAACGCATGACGTAAAGCGGCATGCGTTCGCAACGTGCCGTCATTTAGTGACGGAGCATCGGACACAGGCTGCAGCGTCTGGGCTCCGTCACCGCTAGCACAGATGAATCATCTGCTGATTCATCGCGCTAGCGGGTATAGCATAACGCGATCGCGTTATGCTATACCGTTACCAGCCGGTCAACGCTACGTGTTGAACAGGCTGGTAAAACGCAATATGAACCCAGCCTTAGGGTTAGAACAAGGGTTAGGGTTAGCATTAGGGTTAAGGTTAGAATTAGGGTTAGGGTTGGAATTTGGGTTAGGATTGATTGGGTTAGGTTTTATGGTTAGAGTTGGGATTAGGGTTAGGGGTGTGTTGGGGTTAGGGTTATGGTTTGTATTAGGGTTAGGTGTGTGTAGGGGTTAGGGTTGGGGTTAGGGGTGTGTTGGGGTTAGGGTTGGAGTTAGAATTGAGGGGTTTCCACTATTTAGGCACATCAGGGGGTCTCCATACGCGACATGGCGCCACCATTGATTCCTGCAAATTTTGCGTTCAAAAAGTCAAACAGTGCTCCCTTTATTCCGAGGCCCGACGTGTGCCCAAACAGTGGTTTACCCCCACATATGGGGTATCAGCGTACTCGGGAAAAATTGCACAACAACTTTGGGGGTTCTAATTTCTCCTGTTAACACTGGGAAAAAAAATTGGGGACTAAAAAATTATTTTTGTGGAAAAAAAATGATTTTATATTTTCACGGCTCTGCGTTATAAACTTCTGTGAAGGACTTGGAGATTCAAAGTGCTTACCACACATCTATAGGAGTTCCTTGGGGGATCTAGTTTCCAAAATGGGGTCATTTGTGGGGAGTTTCTACTGTTTAGGCACATCAGGGACTCTGCAAACGTAACATGACGCCCGAAGACCATTCCATCAAGTGGGCATTTCAAAACGTCACTACTTCCCATCCGAGCCCCGACGTGTGCCCATACAGTAGTTTTCTCCCACATATGGGATATCAGCATACTCAGGACAAATTGGACAACAACTTTTGGGGTCTAATTTCTCATGTTACCCTTGGAAAATAAAAAAATTGGGGACTAAAAGATCCTGATTGTGGAAAAAATATGATTTTTTTTTTTCATGCCCGGGCGTTATAAACTTTTGTGTAGCCCTTGGGGGTTCAAAGTGCTCACCACACATCTAGATAAGTTCTTTGCGGGGTCTAGTTTCCAAAATGGGGTCACTTGTGGGGAGTTTCTACTGTTTAGGCACATCAGGGGCTCTGCAAACGTAACAAGATGCCCGCAGACCATTCCATCAAGTCGGCATTTCAAAGCGTCACTACATCCCTTCCGAGCCCTGACGTGTGCCCAAACAGTGGTTACCCCCCACATATGGGGTACTATCGTACTCAGGACAAACTGGACAACTTTTGGGGTCCAATTTCTCCTGTAACCATTGTGAAAATAAAAAATAGTGGGCTAAAAAATCATTTTTTGAGAAAAAAAATGATTTTTTATTTTCATGGCTCTGCGTTATAAACTTCTGTGAAGCACCTGGGGGTTCAAAGTGCTCACTTGCATCTAGATAAGTTCCTTATGGCGTCTAGTTTCCAAAATGGGGTCACTTGTGGGGGAGCTCCAATGTTTAGGCACACAGGAACTCTCCAAATGCGACATGGCAACCGCTAAATATTCCAGCATATTTTCCATTCAAAAAGTCAAATGGCGCTCCTTCCCTTCTGAGCCCTGCCGTGCGCCCAAACAGTGGTTTATGACCACATATGAGGTAACTGTGTACTCAGGAGAAATTGCCCAACAAATTTTAGGCTAAAATTTATACTGTTGCCCATGTGAAGATGTAAAAACTGAGGCTAAAAGAAAATGTTTGTGAAAAAAAAAGTACTTTCTTTTTTTTACAGATCAATTTGTGAAGCACCTGGGGGTTAAAAGTGATCACTATGCATCTAGATAAGTTCCTTAGGGGGTCTAGTTTCCAAAATGGGGTCACTTGTGAGGGAGCTCCAATGTTTAGGCACACAGGGACTCTCCAAATGCAACATGGCAACCGCCTAAATATTCCAGCATATTTTCCATTCAAAAAGTCAAATGACGCTCCTTCCCTTCTGAGCCCTGCCGTGCGCCCATACAGTGGTTTATGACCACATATGAGGTATCTGTGTACTCAGGAGAAATTGCCCAACAAATTTTAGGATCCATTTTATCCTGTTGCCCATGTAATATTGAAAAAATTGATGCTAAAAGAAAATTTTTGTTGGAAAAATTAAAATGTCCATTTTTTCCTTCCACGTTGCTTTAGTTCCTGTGAAGCACCTGAAGGGTTATAAATCTTCTTGAATGTAGTTTTGAGTAGCTTGAGGGTGCAGTTTTTATAAAGGTGTCACTTTTGGGTATTTTCTGCCATATAGACCCCTCAAAGTGACTTCAAATGTGAGGTGGTCCCTAAAAAAATGGTTTTGTAAATTTTGCTGTAAAAGTGAGAAATCGCTGGTCAAATTTTAACCCTTATAACTTCCTAACAAAAAAAAATGTTGTTCCCAAAATTGTGCTGATGCAAAGTAGACATGTGGGAAATGTTATTTATTAAC
>JARQOD010000001.1:400373688-400472864 GCA_033576555.1 Oophaga sylvatica
TAAAATGGGGAGGGTGCCCACTTTGGGGGTCATAGATGTTATGATCCCCACAACAATGCTGGGGTGTCAATTTGAGTTCCCCAAAACATTTAATTTTTGACAAAATCGATAACCCCCAGCTAGTGTTGAGCATTCCGGTACTGCAAATATTGGGTATCGGCCGATATTCGCTGTATCGGAATTCCGATTTTGAGATCCGATATTTTTGTCATATCGGATACCGGAATCGGAGTTTTCCTCTAAAGTCTATGGGGAGTTCCTATGTCACAGAACGAAGTACGTGACACATGAACTTCCCCAAAGTGTCACCGTCAGTGTCCGTCGGGTCTGTCAGGAGTCAGGACTCAGCACTTAACTGGCAGAAGATCCCAGGTGGTCACGTCCTCCTGGATGGTCGCCATTACCCTCTCCCTGGCGGTCAAGTGCAGCATCTCGCGATAACTGCACGTGCTGCCGGGTACTGGGTAATCTCGGCCAGCTGTACTCTCGCGACAGCTGGCCGTAAACCAGTTCGATGACGTCACCGCCGGGGAATCTCCTCAGGTAAGCAGCTCTGCTACATCTGGATGCCAGGCTCAGCCTAGCATCCAGATGTAGCAGAGCTGGACTCGTGTTGGGACACATGATTTTGGACTGCGTTGGACAGGGAGTATTTGTGTTGGTTTGTTATTTTTGGTTTTTTTAAAGAACGATGGCGTCGCAGGATGAGCGTGAAATAAAAATAATGAAACTGAGTTGTGTTTTATTTCATTAACCCCTTAGTGACAGAGCCATTTTGCAGCTTAATGACAGGGCCAATTTTTACAATTCTGACCACTGTCACTTTATGAGGTTATAACTCTGGAACGCTTTAACGAATCCCGCTGATTCTGAGATTGTTTTTTCGTGACATATTGTACTTCACGTTAGTGGTAAAATTTCTTTGATATGACTTGTGTTTATTTATGAAAAAAACGGAAATATGGCGAAAATTTTGAAAATTTAACAATTTTCAAACTTTAAATTTTTATGCCCTTAAATCAGAGAGATATGTCACACAAATTTCTTAATAAATAACATTTCCCACATGTCTACTTTACATCAGCACAATTTTGGGACAAAATTTTTTTTTGTTACGAAGTTATAAGGGTTAAAAGTTGACCAGCGATTTCTCATTTTTACAACACCATTTTTATTTTAGGGACCACATCACATTTGAAGTCACTTTGAGGGGTCTATATGATAGAAAATAGCCAAAAGTGACACCATTCTAAAAACTGCACCCCTCAAGGTGCTCAAAACCACATTCAAGAAGTTTATTAACCCTTTACGTGCTTCACAGGAACTGAAGCAATGTGGAAGGAAAAAATTAACATTTAACTTTTTTTGCAAAAACTTTACTTCGGAACCTATTTTTTTTATTTTCACAACTGTTAAAAGAAAAAATTAACCACAAAATTAGTTGTGCAATTTCTCCTGATTAAGCCGAAACCCATATGTGGGGGTAAACCACTTTTTGGGTGCACGGCAGAGGTTGCAAGGGAAGGAGCGACATTTGACTTTTTCAAAGCAGAATTGGCTGGACGCCATGTCGCGTTTGTAGAGGCCCTGATGTGTCTAAACAGTGGAAACCCATCACAAGTGACCCCATTTTGGAAACTAGACCCCCTAAGGAACTTATCTAGATGTGTGGTGAGCACTTTGAACCTCCAAGTGCTTCACAGAAGTTTATAACAAAGAACCGTGAAAATAAAAAATCATATTTTTTCCACAAACACTATCTGTTCACCCCAATTTTTATTTTCCCAAGGGTAACAAGACCCCAAAAGTTTTTGTGCAATTTGTCCTGAGCATGCCGATACCCCATATGTGGGGGTAAACCACTGTTTGGGCGCACGGCAGGGCTTGGAAGGGAAGGAGCGCCATTTGACTGTTTCAAACCAAAATTGGCTGGAATTGAAATTGGACGCCATGTCGCGTTTGGAGAGCCCCTGATATGCCTAAACAGTCGAAACCCCCCACAAATCACACCATTTTGGAAACTAGACCCCTTAAGGAACTTATCTAGATGTGTGGTGAGCACTTTGAACCCCCAAGTGCTTCACAGAAATTAATAAACGTAGAGCTGTGAAAATAAAAAATCATTTTTTTTCATCCAAAATGATTCTTTAGCCTGCTTTTTTTTTTATTTTCCCAAGGGTAACAGGAGAAATTGGACCCAAAAAGTTGTTGTGCAATTTTTCCTGAGTACGCTGATACCCCATATGTGGGGTGAAACCACTGTTTGGGCGCATGGGAGTGCTTGGAAGGGAAGGAGCGCCATTTTGTAATGCAGACTTTGATGGAATGTTCTGCGAGCGTCATGTTGTGTTTGCAGAGCCCTTGATGTACCTAAACAGTAGAAACCCCCTGCAAGTGACACCATTTTGGAAACTAGACCCCCCAAGGAGCTTATCTAGATGTGTGATGAGCACTTTGAACCCCCAAGTGCTTCACAGAAATTTATAAACGCAGAGCCGTGAAAATGAAAAATAATTTTTTTTCTCAAAAATGTTTTTTTTTAGCCAGCTATTTTTTATTTTCCCAAGGGTAACAGGAGAAATTAGAACCCCAAAATTGGTGTGCAATTTGTCCTGAGTACGCTGATACCCCATATGTTGGGGTAAACCACTGTTTGGGCGCACGGCAGAGCTCGGAAGGGAGGGAGCGCCATTTGACTTTTTGAAAACCACGTCGTGTTTGGAGACCCCCTGATGTGTCTAAACAGTGGAAACCCTCCACAAGTGACCCCATTTTGGAAACTAGACCCTTAAGGAACTTATCTAGATGTGTGGTGAGCACTTTGAACCCCCAAGTGTTTCACAGAAATTTATAAACGCAGAGCTGTGAACATAAAAAATCTTTTTTTTTTCTCAAAAATGATTTTTTTAGCCAGCTATTTTTTATTTTCCCAAGGGTAACAAGAGAAATTAGAACCCCAAAATTGGTGTGCAATTTGTCCTGAGTACGCTGATACCCCATATGTTGGGGTAAACCACTGTTTGGGCGCACGGCAGGGCTCGGAAGGGAGGGAGCGCCATTTGACTTTTTGAACGCCACGTCGTGTTTGGAGACCCCCTGATGTGCCTAAATAGTGGAAATCCCTCAATTCTAGCTCCAACCCTAATCCCAACACACCCCTAACCCTAATCCTAACCTAAATCCCAACCCTAATTCCAACCTTAATTGTAACCCTAACCTTAATTGTAACCCTAATATCACGCTGTATAACAGTTATAGATAATGTCAGTAATCTATATCAAGTGGGACAACATTCTATATAACATATAAATAGGTTATATCAACATGAACATATAGTATTTGATAACATAGTATTACCTGACATAATATCCAAAGTACTGAGGATCTATACTGGATCTGTTTCACGCTGTCTCAGGCTAGAGGTGGGCCGGGGTCTATACTGACCCTAAACTGGGGTCCTGACTAGTCCCTCTACCTGGAGGTACTGTTAATGGTACAGAGGTCCAGGCTGCCAGCGTAACCCTATCTCCTATAAGTCCCTGACCACTGTAATCTAGTCCTTAGAAGGACACTGATTACCACCACAGGGATATGGGCAGGTCACCGCTTAATAAACAGTAAAGACAAACGAGACAGACAGGGGATAAAGTAAATACTGTCTTGCATACAACACTTAAACACAGAGGGAACACAAAAGGTCTAGGAGATAAACTATAAGCGAGGAGAGGAGAAACCACAAAGGAGCTCTTAGCTTAAAGGGTATGCCACACTAAACAATATCGCTAACGGGATCGCTAAAAAACGTCACTATTCAGCGATCCTGTTAGCGATGTTGTTCAGTGCGGCAGCTTCCAGCGACGAGCTTCCTGCTGTGATCTCGCTCGTCGCTGGAATCGTTCCGGACCCTATTTTCTCGTCGGCGCTCCCGCTGGGTAAGTATCTAATCGCTGTGTGGCACCTTTTCTTAGCGATTTAGCGGTACTTTTGTACCGCTAAAGTCGTTAAGAAGATCGCTAGCGGCGATAGCGTCGTTAACTATATCGCTAAATGTGGCCGCATTTAGCGATATAGAAACAATCCCGCTAGCGATCTCATTAGTATGCAACGCTAACGAGATCGCTAGCGGGATAGCTTAGTGTGGCAGTACCTTAAGTCTTCTCAGAACAGATCCTATCTGCTGGTCTGTATGAATGCTTTCACCGGCATCTCCCAAGCAGACTGGCAGGTATATAAAGGAAGCTAATTAGTGCATAATCAAACTGCAGTCGGGCGAGGCTGGACCTAGTCTTAGCACAGAGCTAGGTAGAATTAACTCCCTCACTGCCAAACACAAAGAAACAGCAACTCAGCTGCGAGAAGTCAGAATGTGTAATCGCGACGATCTTCGTGGCGATACACCCATGACAGTACCCCCCTTCTACGAGGGGCCTCCGGACCCTCAGGGCCAGGTTTGCCCGGGTGAGTTGTGTGGAAGGTCCGAACCAATCGATCTGCGTTAATATCAGACGCAGGAACCCACGTCCTCTCCTCAGGACCATACCCCTTCCAATGAACCAAGTACTGAAGGGACCGGCGATTCAGACGTGAGTCAATGATCTTCGACACCTGAAATTCCAAGTTACCATTGACCACCACTGGAGGAGGAGGTAGAGGTGACGGTATAACTGGTGCCACGTACCTCTTAAGCAACGATTTGTGGAACACATTGTGGATTTTAAACGTAGGAGGGAGGTCCAGACGAAATGCCACAGGATTAATTATAGAACTGATCCTGTACGGCCCGATGAACCTGGGACCCAGTTTCCAGGAGGGAACCTTGAGTTTAATATTCTTGGTAGACAACCATACCAGATCGTTCACACTAAGGTCCGGACCAGACACTCTCCTCCTATCAGCCATACGTTTGTAACGGTTCCCCATAGCACTCAGATTATTCAGCACTCCTCTCCACACTGAAGCAAGTGACGACGAGAATCGTTCCTCCTCAGGAACCCCAGAAGGGCCCCCCCCATTGAAAGTACAAAACTGGGGATGAAAACCATATGCCCCAAAAAACGGGGACTTACCAGTGGACTCGCTCCGCCTATTGTTAAGAGCGAACTCTGCCAGCGGCAAGAAAGAAGACCAGTCCTCCTGGTTCTCTGAGACAAAACACCGAAGATATGTCTCTTGGCTCTGATTCAGACGCTCTGTCTGACCATTGGTCTGCGGATGAAAAGCCGAGGAAAATGACAATTGCATCCCTCGACGTGAACAAAATGCCCTCCAGAATCTGGACACAAACTGAGACCCCCTATCTGACACCACATCAGAAGGCAACCCGTGAAGTCTCACAATCTCCCCAATGAACACCTGCGCCAGCGTTTTAGCATTAGGAAGAGCAGGAAGAGCAATGAAATGTGCCATCTTACTGAACCTGTCAACTACAACCAGTATGACAGTTTTCC
This sequence comes from Oophaga sylvatica, assembly GCA_033576555.1. NCBI lineage: Eukaryota > Metazoa > Chordata > Amphibia > Anura > Dendrobatidae > Oophaga > Oophaga sylvatica. Next base: position 400,379,136 of record JARQOD010000001.1, read on the forward strand.
CTGACGACGGAGGGAGGTCCGTAATGAAGTCCATAGACAGATGAGTCCATGGACGCTCCGGAATTTTCAAAGGTAAGAGGGTCCCAGACGGACGGTATGTGGGGTCTTAGAGCGAGCACAAACCCCACAGGACGCGACAAAAGTTACTACCTCTTTATTTAAGTTAGGCCACCAAAACCGGCGAGAAAGGAGATCCACAGTTGCTTTACTCCCTGGGTGTCCTGCCAAAGCAGAATTATGATGTGCCTCGATTACTTTTTGTCTTAACTGATCTGGAACAAACAGTTTCCCTGGAGGTCCTACAGGGGCGTCCCCCTGAGCCTCCAATACCTCCTCCTCAAGCTCAGAGCATACAGCCGACACCACAACTCCCTCCTGAAGGATAGGAACCGGGTCATCCGTCTTCCCGGCCCCTGGGAAACTACGAGATAAGGCATCAGCCTTAACATTTTTTGACCCAGGACGATATGTGACGACAAAATTAAACCTGGTAAAAAACAACGACCATCTAGCTTATCTGGAATTCAGACGCTTTGCAGATTCTAAATACAGGAGGTTCTTGTGATCAGTAATGACGGTGACCGGGTGGACTGCCCCCTCCAAAAAGTGACGCCATTCCTCAAAAGCCAACTTAATGGCCAAGAGTTCCCTATTGCCGACATCATAATTCCTCTCGGCGGACGACAATTTTTTAGAGAAGAAAGCGCACGGATGCCATTTACCAGGGGACGGACCTTGGGATAATACCGCACCCACCCCTACGTCAGACGCGTCTACCTCCACAATGAACGGTTGTGATGCATCAGGTTGAATAAGTATGGGTGCCGAAGCAAAACATTTTTTCAAGGAGGAAAATGCTTGACAAGCTTTGTCAGACCACCTAGAAAAATCCATCCCTTTTTTTGTCATGTCAGTGAGAGGTTTGACAACAGATGAGAAATTACGAATAAATTTCCGGTAGTAGTTAGCAAACCCCAGGAAACGTTGCAGTGCCTTAAGATCCTCTGGCCGATCCCATTCAAGCACTGCTCTCACTTTCCCAGGGTCCATACGGAAACCGGAAGCTGACACCAGGAAACCCAAAAACTGAAGTTCCTGTACGGCGAATACACACTTTTCCCATTTGGCGTACAGTTTATTGTCTCGCAAGATCTGCAACACCTGTCTCACATGCTCCTGATGAGACACAAGATCTGGCGAGTAAATTAAGATGTCATCTAAATAAACGACCACAAACTGCCCCACAAGGTGGCGAAAGATGTCATTAACAAAATGTTGAAACACCGCCGGGGCAGTAGTCAGACCAAAAGGCATGACAAGGTTCTCATAATGTCCCTCCGGAGTGTTAAACGCCGTCTTCCACTCATCCCCCTCCTTTATCCTAATCAGATTATACGCCCCCCTGAGATCCAACTTAGAGAAACATTTGGCGCCCACAATCTGATTGAAGAGATCAGGAATAAGTGGGAGCGGATACGGATCTCGGACAGTAATCCGATTAAGCTCACGGAAATCCAAGCAAGGGCGTAGGCCTCCATCTTTTTTCTTCACAAAGAAGAACCCCGCGGCCACTGGGGAAGGTGAAGGTCTAATATGCCCCTTGGCCAGACTTTCCGAAATATAATCCTTCATAGCCTGCCTCTCAGGACCAGAAAGGTTATATAACCTAGATTTAGGTAACTTAGCATCAGGAAGCAATTTTATTGAACAGTCATACGCGCGATGAGGAGGTAATTCTTGACAAAAAAAAAAGGGGGGGGAAGCCAGCGCAGCACATGATCAGCATGAAATAATTTAAGTGCATCTGCACATAATTCTAACTGTTTTTTAAAATTGAGACATTTAGCAAATAATTGATCAATTCTTTGAGCTACCCCGCCACGACAAGGCATTCTCATATGGGGCAGTACCTACTCAGTTTATCATTTTCACTGTGCCATTGCGGCCTCCTGAATAATTAAAAGCATAACTGCAAAAAACTGTAAAGCAAGACTGCAAAAACTGCAAAAGTACCTGAAGCATAACTGAATCACCCCCATGGTGCCAGTCAGACAGATGCAGGTAAAAGGCCGACCAGGTCCAAGGATGGACATGTCAGATCTGACCTCCACATCCGCCAAACCAGCAACCACAGATAAAGAGTGAAACAGGCACAGGCACAGGTGCACAATTACATATAGCCTGGGGCAGGGCAGGGCAGGGCAGGGCAGGGCTGCTGTATGTGTGTACAGCAGCCTAAGTCAATTATAAGAAAGAAAAAAAAACAGATAAAATAGCATGCATAACCCGGCGCGCACGGCAACCAGTGGTGGTTAGCCACTTACCAATACAAGAAAAAAAGGGGGGGAAGCCAGCGCAGCACATGATCAGCATGAAATAATTTAAGTGCATCTGCACATAATTCTAACTGTTTTTTAAAATTGAGACATTTAGCAAATAATTGATCAATTCTTTGAGCTACCCCGCCACGACAAGGCATTCTCATATGGGGCAGTACCTACTCTAAGTTTATCATTTTCACTGTGCCATTGCGGCCTCCTGAATAATTAAAAGCATAACTGCAAAAAACTGTAAAGCAAGACTGCAAAAACTGCAAAAGTACCTGAAGCATAACTGAATCACCCCCATGGTGCCAGTCAGACAGATGCAGGTAAAAGGCCGACCAGGTCCAAGGATGGACATGTCAGATCTAACCTCCACATCCGCCAAACCAGCAACCACAGATAAAGAGTGAAACAGGCACAGGCACAGGTGCACAATTACATATAGCCTGGGGCAGGGCGGGGCTGCTGTATGTGTGTACAGCAGCCTAAGTCAATTATAAGAAAGAAAAAAAACAGATAAAATAGCATGCATAACCCGGCGCGCACGGCAACCAGTGGTGGTTAGCCACTTACCAATACAAGAAAACATACAGCAGCCCTGCCCTGCCCCAGGCTATATGTAATTGTGCACCTGTGCCTGTTTCACTCTTTATCTGTGGTTGCTGGTTTGGCGGATGTGGAGGTCAGATCTGACATGTCCATCCTTGGACCTGGTCGGCCTTTTACCTGCATCTGTCTGACTGGCACCATGGGGGTGATTCAGTTATGCTTCAGGTACTTTTGCAGTTTTTGCAGTCTTGCTTTACAGTTTTTTGCAGTTATGCTTTTAATTATTCAGGAGGCCGCAATGGCACAGTGAAAATGATAAACTTAGAGTAGGTACTGCCCCATATGAGAATGCCTTGTCGTGGCGGGGTAGCTCAAAGAATTGATCAATTATTTGCTAAATGTCTCAATTTTAAAAAACAGTTAGAATTATGTGCAGATGCACTTAAATTATTTCATGCTGATCATGTGCTGCGCTGGCTTCCCCCCCCTTTTTTTTCTTGTAATTCTTGACACCCCTCCTCAGAGAACACATCCTCAAAGTCCTCCAGAAAAGGAGGCAAAGTTCTAGGCACGACCGCACTGATGACCGTGTTCATGCAGTTACTCTTGCAAAATTCACTCCACTGGCTTATCTCTCTGGATTGCCAATTAATCACTGGGTTATGTTTAGCCAACCAAGGAAGTCCCAACACAATAGGAGTAGGAAGACCCTCCAACACATAACAAGACAATCGTTCTTTATGTAATGCCCCTACTCGAAGGTCTATGTTATGAACAGCTTGTACAAAGCTACCTTGACCGAGAGGCCTGGCGTCAATAGAGAAAATAGGGATCGGTTTGGCCAATACACTCAGTTGCATACCTTGCACCTGGGCAAACCGAGCGTCCACCAGATTAGCCCCGGACCCACTATCAAGAAGAACAGAAATCCTCTCAGCTCTCGTACCTACCACCACCTCCGCTGGTACGAGAAACTGAGACGGACCTGGGGACGAAATACATACTCCCAGGTTGTCGTCCACCACACAACCTGGGATTAACAGTTTTCCGGCGACTTCTTGCTCAGCGAGGCACGGGATGGACACCCCTCAACAAAATGCCCCTCTCTCCCGCAGAAGAAACACTTTCTTGTCTTGCGGCGCACCGCCGATCCCCTCCCTCGAAAAGATGTCCCTCCCAACTGCATAGGTTCCTCAGAACAGACCAGGGGAACCTCAATATAAGGGACTTTAGTAGTGGGTGGAGTCATAACAGGGGGCGGAGTTACCTCGCACCTCTCCCGAAGCTGTCTATCAATGCGAATAGCAAGGGCCATAGCGGCCTCCAGAGACGGGGGAGAATCATACTGAGCCAACACGTCTTTTAATTTGTCAGATAACCCTTGACAAAACTGGCTCCTAAGAGCTGGGTCATTCCACTGAGTATCTGTGGCCCATCTACGGAACTCAGAAGAAAACTCCTCCGCCGGACGATCTCCCTGCTGTATCTTACGTAACTTCGTTTCAGCAAGGGAGACCCGATCCGGGTCATCATATACCAGACCCAGGGCAGTAAAAAATCGATCTACTGACTGAAGAGCCGGGGAGCCCGGAGGAAGAGAGAACGCCCAGGATTGAGGGTCCCCTTGTAAGAGCGAGATGACAATTCCCACCCTCTGCTCTTCACTCCCCGATGACCGAGGCCGTAGCCGAAAATATAACTTACATGCCTCCCGGAAGGTAAAAAATTTGTCCCGCCCACCAGTGAACCTGTCCGGGAGAGCAACTTTAGGTTCAGATCTGGATTGCTCCGGGGGAACAAAACCTTGGACTTAATGTCCGTCAGCTCCATGGACAAACTCTGCAACTGCAGGGCAAGCTGGGCTACTGGATCCATGATAGCTGGGGAGAATCTTTTTAGTATGGCCGGTGAAAATATCACGCTGTATAACAGTTATAGATAATGTCAGTAATCTATATCAAGTGGGACAACATTCTATATAACATATAAATAGGTTATATCAACATGAACATATAGTATTTGATAACATAGTATTACCTGACATAATATCCGAAGTACTGAGGATCTATACTGGATCTGTTTCACGCTGTCTCAGGCTAGAGGTGGACCGGGGTCTATACTGACCCTAAACTGGGGTCCTGACTAGTCCCTCTACCTGGAGGTACTGTTAATGGTACAGAGGTCCAGGCCACCAGCGTAACCCTATCTCCTATAAGTCCCTGACCACTGTAATCTAGTCCTTAGAAGGACACTGATTACCACCACAGGGATATGGGCAGGTCACCGCTTAATAAACAGTAAAGACAAACGAGACAGACAGGGGATAAAGTAAATACTGTCTTGCATACAACACTTAAACACAGAGGGAACACAAAAGGTCTAGGAGATAAACTATAAGCGAGGAGAGGAGAAACCACAAAGGAGCTCTTAGCTTAAGTCTTCTCAGAACCGATCCTATCTGCTGGTCTGTATGAATGCTTTCACCGGCATCTCCCAAGCAGACTGGCAGGTATATAAAGGAAGCTAATTAGTGCATAATCAAACTGCAGCCGGGCGAAGCTGGACCTAGTCTTAGCACAGAGCTAGGTAGAATTAACTCCCTCACTGCCAAACACAAAGAAACAGCAACTCAGCTGCGAGAAGTCAGAATGTGTAATCGCGACGATCTTCGTGGCGATACACCCATGACAGTGATGTAATGACCGTGTGGCAAGTACAGCACTGTACATGGGGCTCAGCAAACAGCAGCATGCTCTGAATAGTGATGTAGTAAGGGTGTGACCAGAACAGCACTTTAGGCGGGGCTCAGCTAGCAGCAGCATGCTCAATAGTGATGTAATAAGGGTGTGGCCAGTACAGCACTGGAGGCGGGGCTCAGCTGGCAGCAGCATGCTCTGAAAAGTGATGTAATGAGGGTGTGGCCAGTACAGCACTGGAGGCGGTGCTCAGCTAGCAGCAGCATGCTCTGAATAGTGATGTAATAGGGTGTGGCCAGTACAGGACGATAGACAGGGATCAGCTTGCAGCAGCATTCTCTGAATAGTGATTTAATGAGGGTGTGGCCAGTATAGCACTGTAGGATGTGGCTCAACTAGCAGCAGCATGCTCTGAATTGTTATGTAATAAGGGTGTGGCCAGTACAGCACTGGATGCGGGGCTCAGCTAACAGCAACATGCTCTGAATAGTGATGTAATAAGGGTGTGGCCAGAACAGCACTTTTGGCGGGGCTCAGCTAGCAGCAGTATGGTCTGAATAGTGATGTAATGAGGGTGTGGCCAGTACAGCACTGTAGATGGGGCTCAGCAAACAGCAGCATGCTCTGAATAGTGATGTAATGAGGGTGTGGCCAGTACAGCACTGGAGGCGGTGCTCAGCCAACAGCAGCATGCTCTGAATAGTGATGTAATAAGTGTGTGGCCAGAACAGCACTTTAGGAGGGGCTCAGCTAGCAGCAGCATGCTCTGAAGAGTGATGTAATGAGGGTGTGGCCAGTACAGCACTGGAGGCGGTGCTCAGCTAGCAGCAACATGCTCTGAATAGTGATGTAATAAGGGTGTGGCCAGTACAGGACTATAGACGGGGATCAGCTAGCAGCGGCATTCTCTGAATAGTGATGTAATGAGGGTGTGGACAGTACAGCACTGGAGGCGGAGCTCAGCTAGCAGCAGCATGCTCTGAATTGTGATGTAATAAGACTATGGCCAGTACAGCACTGCAGGCGGGGCTCAGCTAGCAGCAGCATGCTCTGAATAGTGATGTAATGACCGTGTGGCAAGTACAGCACTGTAGATGGGGCTCAGCAAACAGCAGCATGCTCTGAATAGTGATGTAGTAAGGGTGTGACCAGAACAGCACTTTAGGCGGGACTCAGCTAGCAGCAGCATGCTCTCAATAGTGATGTAATAAGGGTGTGGCCAGTATAGCACTGGAGGAGGGGCTCAGCTAGCAGCAGCATGCTCTGAATAGTGATGTATTAAGGGTGTGGCCAGTACAGCACTGGAGGCGGGGCTCAGCTGGCAGCAGCATGCTCTGAAAGTGATGTAATGAGGGTGTGGCCAGTACAGCACTGGAGGCGGTGCTCAGCTAGCAGCAGCATGCTCTGAATCGTGATGTAATAAGGGTGTGGCCAGTACAGGACGATATACAGGGATCAGCTTGCAGCAGCATTCTCTGAATAGTGATGTAATGAGGGTGTGGCCAGTATAGCACTGTAGGATGTGGCTCAAATAGCAGCAGCATGCTCTGAATTGTTATGTAATAAGGGTGTGGCCAGTACACCACTGGATGCGGGGCTCAGCAAACAGCAGCATGCTCTGAATAGTGATGTAATAAGGGTGTGGCCAGTACAGGACTATAGACGGGGATCAGCTAGCAGCGGCATTCTCTGAATAGTGATGTAATGAGGATGTGGACAGTACAGCACTGGAGGCGGTGCTCAGCTAGCAGCAGCATGCTCTGAATAGTGATGTAATAAGGGTGTGGCCAGTACAGGACTATAGACGGGGATCAGCTAGCAGCGGCATTTGTTGTGAATGGGTTTGAGATGAGTTCTGAGCAGAGGCTCCCTCTGGTGGTTACAAGCGGTACTAGTGAGGATTGTGAGGACTGGGAATCAGGTGTTACTGATTGGTCTTATATAAGGGAGTCATTTTCCCATCAGGGTTGCGGTGATCAATTGTTCTGGTCTGAATCCTTCTTTCCAGTTTCCCTTGTAGCCTGCTGTGTCGTGTCTGCATCTCCTACTATCAGATAAGACAATTTCTTATTTTGTGTTTTTGCTATAATTTTGCATTTTGTCCTGCACTTCTGTGGGGGCCTTCAGGGTCCCCTCCGGGGCTTTTGCCCTCTCAGTTTAGTCCAGCCACTGTGTTTTGTACTTTTGCTTTTTCCAGTTTTTTTTCAGTGGCTGCTGTTTTGTTTTTGTTACACCAGAGAACTAATTTAGGTGGTAGGGTCGTGTGATCTTAGGTGATTTTAAGAAAAGTTGTCAGAGATATTTTTCTGTTTGTTGCATTTTTTTTTTTTTTCCCTCTGTATCTCTGGGTGCTGGGGAGGATCTTTTCTCCCAATGGAGTTTGCACAGTTGTCTGGCCGTGTGGATCAGCTTGCCACTGAGGTTCAGAGTATTACTGCAATCTCATAGATTCCAACTGCTCTGGTGTATTTCCTTTTTTACCTGCACTCCTCAGCTACCGTAACATAACAGTATCACCGGCCAACAGTATCACCGGCCATAAAAATTGTATGGTACTCACAGAAGGGAAAAAATATTTTGAAGGAAGAAAAGTTGTCAGAGATATTTTTCTGTTTGTTGCATTTTTTTTTTTTTTTTCCCTCTGTATCTCTGGGTGCTGGGGAGGATCTTTTCTCCCAATGGAGTTTGCACAGTTGTCTGGCCGTGTGGATCAGCTTGCCACTGAGGTTCAGAGTATTACTGCAATCTCATAGATTCCAACTGCTCTGGTGTATTTCCTTTTTTACCTGCACTCCTCAGCTACCGTAACATAACAGGCATTCTCTGAATAGTGATGTAATGAGGGTGCAGCCAGTATAGCATTGAAGGCAGGGCTCAGCTAGCAGCTCGCTCTGAATGGTTATGTAATGAGGGTATGTCTAGTACAGCACTGGAGGCGGGGCTCAGCTAGCAGCAGAATGCTCTGATTGGTGATGTAATAAGGGTGTGGCCAGAACAGCACTGGAGGCGGGGCTCAGCTAACAGCATCTTGCTCTGAATAGTGATGTAATAAGGGTGAGGCCAGCACAGCACTGGAGGCGGGGCTTCAACATAACAACAGCATTACATGATTAGCTGAGTAATAAGGTCGTGGATCTAACTGGATGCAGGGCTCAGCTAGAGGGGACCTCTATATGATAAATGGGTTGTGCCACTGGAACGAATGGACAGGGTCCAGCACCAGCAACCTATTCACTATAAGTGAATGTAATAAGGTCTTGAGGCCTGATACACACGGAGGCGGTGCCAGCTATAAACCAGTATAGAAAACGAACAGGGAGTAAAGTGATACTGTCTGCATACAGACACTGGAGCGGATAGCAAATAGAGCTAGCTGAATATATTAATAAGGAGGTGGAGACAGCAACTAACAAGGGCTCAGCTAAAGTGCTTGCTCAGAAGATCCTATATGTGGTCTGTGATGAACTGTGCCGGCTCTCAGCAAACAGGCAGATCTTAAAAGTTAAGTGATATAATGAGGGCGAAGCTGGCCTAGTTAGCAACTGGTAGAATTAATCCCTCACTAACCAGCAGCAACTCTAGTGCGAAGTAATAATGTGTACATACACCCGACGAATCTTCAGTTGGCGCATCACCTGATAGTGATGTAATGGCGTGTAGCAAGTACAGCACTGTACATGGGGCTCAGCTAACAGCAGCATGCTCTGAATAGTGATGTAGTAGGGTGTGACCAGTAACACACTTTAGGCGGGGCTCAGCTAAGCAGCATGCTCTCAATTGTTATGTAATAAGGGTGTGGCCAGTACAGCACTGGAGGCGGGGCTCAGCTACAGCAGCATGCTCTGAAAGTGATGTAATAGGGTGTGGCCAGTACAGCACTGGAGGGTGGAGTTCACCGTAGAGGGGCCAGAATCCCTCTGCAATTGTTGATGTAATAAGGTGTGGCCAGTACAGCACTGGAAGGATGGGGCTCAGCTACAGCAGCATGCTCTGAATTGTGATGTAATAAGGGTGTGGCAGTACAGCACTGAGGGGGTCTCATAACAGCAGAATGCTCTGAATAGTGAGTAATAACGGTGTGGCCAGTACAGCATAAAGGATGGGGCTCAGCTAGCAGCAGCATGCTCTGAATAGTGATGTAATAAGGGTGTGGCAGACAGCACTGGAGGCGGGGCTCAGCTAGCAGCAGCATGCACTGAATAGTGATGTAATGAGGGTGTGGCCAGTACAGCACTGGAGGCGGGGCTCAGCTAGTAACATGCTCTGAATAGTGATGTAATAAGGGTGAGGCCAAAACAGCACTGGAGGCGGGGCTCAGCTAGTAGCAGCATGCTCTAAATAGTGATGTAATAAGGGTGAGGCCAGTACAGCACTGGTGACGACCCTCAGCTAGCAGCAGCATGCTCTGAATAGTGATGTAATGAGGGTGTGGCCAGTACACCACTGGAGGCGCAGCTCATCAAGCAGCAGCATTCTCTAAATCGTGATGTAACGAGGGTGTGACCAGTACAGCACTGGAGGCGGGGTCAGCTACCAGCAGCATGCTCTGAATAGTGATGTAATGAGGGTGTGGCCAGTACAGCACTGGAGGTGGGGCTCAGCTAACAGCAGCATGCTCTGAATAGTGATGTAATGAGGGTATGGCCAGTACAGCACTGTAAATGGGGCTCAGCAAACAGCAGCATGCTCTGAATAGTGATGTAATAAGGGTGTGGCCAGAACAGCACTGGAGGCGGGGCTCAGCTACCAGCAGCATGCACTGAATAGTTATGTAATAAGGGTGTGGCCGGAACAGCACTGGAGGTGGGGCTCAGCTAACAGCAGCATGCTCTGAACAGTGATGTAATAAGGGAGTGGCCAGTACAGCACTGGAGGCGGGGCTCATCAAGCAGCAGCATTCTCTAAATCGTGATGTAACGAGGGTGTGACCAGTATAGCACTGGTGACGACCCTCAGCTAGCAGCAGCATGCTCTGAATAGTGATGTAATGAGGGTGTGGCCAGTACACCACTGGAGGCGCAGCTCATCAAGCAGCAGCATTCTCTAAATCGTGATGTAACGAGGGTGTGACCAGTACAGCACTGGAGGCGGGGCTCAGCTACCAGCAGCATGCTCTGAATAGTGATGTAATGAGGGTGTGGCCAGTACAGCACTGGAGGTGGGGCTCAGCTAACAGCAGCATGCTCTGAATAGTGATGTAATGAGGGTATGGCCAGTACAGCACTGTAAATGGGGCTCAGCAAACAGCAGCATGCTCTGAATAGTGATGTAATGAGGGTGTGGCTAGTACAGCACTGGCGGCGGGGCTCAGCTAGCAGCAGCATGCTCTGAATAGTGATGTAATGAGGGTGTGTCCATTACAGCACTCGAGGCGGGGCTCAGCTAGCAGCAGCATGCTCTCAATAGTGATGTAATAAGGCTGTGGCCAGTACAGCACTGGAGGCGGGGCTCAGCTAGCAGCATCATGCTCTGAATGATTATGTAATGAGGGTGCGTCTAGTACAGCACTGGAGGGGGGCTCAGCTAGCAGCAGCATGCTCTGGTGATTTAATAAGGGTGTGTCTAGTACAGCACTGGAGGCGGGGCTCAGCTAGCAGCAGCATGCTCTGAATGGTTATGTAATGAGGGTGAGTCTAGTACAGCACTGGAGGCGGGGCTCAGTTAGAAGCAGCATGCTCTGGTGATTTAATAAGGGTGTGGCCAGTACAGCACTGGAGGCGGGGCTCAGCTAGCAGCAGCATGCTCTGAATGGTGATGTAATAAGGGTGTGGCCAGTACAGCACTGGAGGCGGAGCTCAGCTAGCAGCAGCATGCTCTGAATTGTGATGTAATAAGGCTATGGCCAGTACAGCACTGGAGGCAGGGCTCAGCTAGCAGCAGCATGCTCTGAATAGTGATGTAATGACCGTGTGGCAAGTACAGCACTGTAGATGGGGCTCAGCAAACAGCAGCATGCTCTGAATAGTGATGTAGTAAGGGTGTGACCAGAACAGCACTTTAGGCGGGGCTCAGCTAGCAGCAGCATGCTCTCAATAGTGATGTAATAAGGGTGTGGCCAGTACAGGACGATATACAGGGATCAGCTTGCAGCAGCATTCTCTGAATAGTGATGTAATGAGGGTGTGGCCAGTATAGCACTGTAGGATGTGGCTCAAATAGCAGCAGCATGCTCTGAATTGTTATGTAATAAGGGTGTGGCCAGTACAGCACTGGATGCGGGGCTCAGCTAACAGCAACATGCTCTGAATAGTGATGTAATAAGGGTGTGGCCAGAACAGCACTTTTGGCGGGGCTCAGCTAGCAGCAGTATGGTCTGAATAGTGATGTAATGAGGGTGTGGCCAGTACAGCACTGTAGATGGGGCTCAGCAAACAGCAGCATGCTCTGAATAGTGATGTAATAAGGGTGTGGCCAGTACAGCACTGGAGGCGGGGCTCAGCTAACAGCTAACGGGGCTCAGCTAACTCTTCGTAAGTTTTTGAGATAGGCATGTGACGCCCTATTGCACGGAGAGTCTGTAGATGACTGTACTTGCTTCGGCAGCACATATACTAAAATTGGAACGATACAGAGAACACACAAGATTAGCATGGCCCCTGCGCAAGGATGACACGCAAATTCGTGAAGCGTTCCATATTTTATTTGTCATGTTTTTGAACAGATGAAATTGGACGATGCGCACATGCAGATAGAAATCCTTATCACGCTTTCCAAGTCACCAGATGAGCAATAGGTTGGCTCCTCCCATTCAGATTTGCATCACAAGATGAGCAATAGGTTGGCTCCTCCCATTCATATTTGCATAACTGATTCCATGTTGGCCTCCTCCCAGTCAAACCAATAACACTTTTTTTTTTTTTTACCTTAAATCCAGTTTGCATGCTAATTAGGAGAACTATCTGCATCCTGCTGTAACTTGGTAAGATCTTAATGGAAAAAAGTATCATTTCCACATTCACGCTTTGTAAGTTTTTGAGATGGGCATGTGACGGCCTATATATTGCACGAGAGTCTATAGATGACTGTGCTTGCTTTGGCAGCACATATACTAAAATTGGAACGATACAGAGAAGATTAGCATGGCCCCTGCGCAAGGGTGACACGCAAATTCGTGAAGCGTTCCATATTTTGTCATGTTTTTGAACAGATGAAATTGGAGGATGCGCACATGCAGATAGAAATCCTTATCACGCTTTCCAAGTCCACCAGATGAGCAATAGGTGGGCTCCTCCCATTCAGATTTGCATCACCAGATGAGCAATAGGTTGGCTCCTCCCCATTCAGATTTGCATAACTGATTCCATGTTGGCCTCCTCCCAGTCAAACCAATAACATTTTTTTTTTTTTTTTTTACCTTAAATCCAGTTTGCATGCTAATTAGGAAAACTATGCTGCATCCTGCTGTAACTTGGGAAGATATTAATGGAAAAAAAGTATAATTTCCACATTCACTCTCCGTAAGTTTGGGAGATGGACATGTGACGCCCTATATATTACACAGAGAGTTTGTAGATGACTGTGCTTGCTTCAGGAGGTGGGTCTCAGCTACCAGCAGCATGCTCTGAATATTGATGTAATGAGGGTGTGGCTAGTACAGCAGTAGACCCCCGAAGGAACTTATCTAGATGTGTGGTGAGCACTTTGAACCCCCAAGTGCTTCACAGAAACTTATAACGTTGAGCCGTGAAATTAAAAAAATCATTTTTTTCCTCAAAAATGATTCTTTAGCCTGCTATTTTATTTTCCCATGGGTAACAGGAGAAATTGGACCCCAAAAGTTGTTGTGCAATTTTTCCCGAGTACGCTGATACCCCATATGTGGGGTGGAACCACTATTTGGGTGCATGGGAGAACCTGGAAGGGAAGGAGCGCCATTTTGTAATGCAGACTTTGATGGAATGTTCTGCGGGCGTCATGTTGTATTTGCAGAGCCCTTGATGTGCCTAAACAGTAGAAACCCCCTGCAAGTGACACCATTTTGGAAACTAGACCCCCCAAGGAGCTTATCTAGATGTGTGGTGAGCACTTTGAATCCCCAAGTGCTTCACAGAAATTTATAAACACAGAGCCGTGAAAATAAAAAATCATTTTTTTCCTCAAAAATTATTTGTTTAACCAGCTATTTTTTTATTTTCCCAAGGGTAACAGGAGAAATTAGAACCCCAAAATTGGTGTGCAATTTGTCCTGAGTACGCTGATACCCCATATGTTGGGGTAAACCACTGTTTGGGCGCACGGCAGGGCTCGGAAGGGAGGGAGCGCCATTTGACTTTTTGAACGCCACGTTGTGTTTGGAGACCCCCTGATGTGCCTAAATAGTGGAAACCCCTCAATTCTAGCTCCAACCCTAACCCTAATCTCAACCCTAATCCTAACCCTAATCCCAACCCTAATTGTAACCCTATCCCTAATTGTAACCCTAACCCTAATTCCAATCCTAACCCTAATTATAACCCTAACCCTAAGGCTAGGTTCATATTGCGTTTTACCTGCCCGTTCAACACATAGCGTTGACGGGCTGGTAACGGTATAGCATAATGCGATCGCGTTATGTTATACCCACTATCGCAGAGGAATCAGCAGATGATTCATCTGCGCTAGCGGTGACGGAGCCCAGACGCTGCAGGCCGCGTCCGAGGCTCCGTCAATGAATAACGGCACGTCGCGAACTAATGCGCTTTACAGCATGCGTCGCGATGTGCCCTCAAATGGGGGTGAATAGCGTTAACGGACTGCGTTACACCACGATGTAACGCAGTCCGTCTAACGGACTGCCATAACGCAGTATGAACCCAGCCTAACCCTAATTCCAACCCTAACCTTAATTATAACCCTAATGGAAAAATGAAAATAAATAAAATTTCTTTATTTTATTATATGTCCCTAACTAAGGGGGTGATAAAGGGGGGGTTTATGTACTGTTTTTTTTTTTTGAGCACTGTGATAGTTTATCAGTGATCAAAATTTACTTTTCCTGAATGAATCTGCCAGCAGCGCCCGCCATTTTTTTTTACAGGATGAAGAGGCCGGGAGGATCGGAGGACAGGGGGAGCTGCCGAAGGACAGGGGGAACACCTGGAGGTACCGGGGGAATCGGGGGTCCCGGGGACCCTATTTCTCTCCCCTCTGATGTGCGATCACATCAAAAGGGAGAGAAATTACAGGCAGGATCGCGTTTTTTTTTTTTTGCTATCGCCGTTATATGCGCCATTGGAGCATGGCGGCGGCACCGGGGGAAAAGGAGGGCCCTAAGACCACCAGGGGCCACAAAGGGGGGGATCGGGGACCCTATTTCTCCTCTGATGTCCGATCACATCAGGATAAATTAAATGGCACATCAGATTTTTTTTTTGTTGCGATCACCGTTATAGGGTTAATAACGGCGATCACAACACCGGGGTCGGTAAAAACCGACCCAATTCATGTTCTCTGGGGTCTCTGCTTCCACCGGTATCAGAGACCCCGGAGAAAATCCGACTGTGGGGGGCACTATACACTTTTTCCACAGCGTCGTTAATTAACGGCGCTGTGGTTTAAGTACCCTTAATGACCGCCGTTAAAAGGCGTATCGGCGGTCGTTAAGGGGTTAAACTTAGATTTTCACGAGCATCCATCAGTTTGTGTGTTTTCCTCCGACACTAATCTGCTTTCTCTAATTCAGCATCTCATGAACATGTTGCACTTTGCCCTTTATACAGACATGTGCATGTTTGGCAACAACATATTTTGGATGGGCATTTCTTAGGCCGAGTCTCATACGCGCATCTGTTACACCCATCTTCTGATGGGCATGAAACCGATTCTGGTAATTGATGGTGGCTAAACGACGAATCATTGTAGGCTGTATTCTGGCTCTCATACCTCCCATAGCCACTGGTGTTATTAATCATGTAGGTTCCCATTCCTGTCATCACCATGCCCCTTTTCCTGATCACTTCATCCAACGATTCGTCCGCCATTTTACTAAAAACCTGCACTTTCCCAGCAGCAACTGTGTAGGAAACTACATTACAGTTTTGCAAGGCGTTTATGATGCCCCTAAAAAAAATATTTAGATACTATGTTGATATCTAACCCCAGGGGGAAATGTTTGTCAGCCCACACACTTAGTGTATGGGCATTACAAGTCTAGGAGACCTGCTCCTTTAAATTGGGAATATTTTTTAATCAGGCCTTCCTCCACGTGTCATTGCCACTAGATCACCAGGGTTAACATGTTCGTGCTGCTACAGCCAGTGTCGAATTCCTAACAAGGATGGGTGGTTATGCTGGGCGTAAAATATTTGTTATGGAAAAGGTTGAGGTGTACCCCACAGGGGAAAATGTCTGCCAGCCCATACACTTAGTGTATGGGCATTACAAGTCTAGGAGACTCCTTTGTAATGAGACATTTTTTTTTTAGGAGGCCCTCCATGTTTCTTCCAAGGGGGGATTGGGGTGCATATGACTTGGCAGCAGGGCAGGCCTTTCAGTCGATGCGTAAGAAAACAGAATGGGAGTACAAAATGAATAATGTGAAGTGGATTTTCTTGTGCCCATCCGGTATGTGGGTTCAAAGGCTTATAGGGGTGCATGTAACTTTGGGGCAGGTCACGCCTTGCATTCAATGCAACATTTTTTAAGGAAGCCCTCCTGTACCTCTCGTGAAAGGGGTATTGGGGTGCGTCGTAATTCTTGGTAGACCCTTTACTCACTGCATAGGCAATAACAGCATAGGAGACCCACTGTTTAATAATGGCCCTTTAAGCAGATTAATGCTGCCTGATGCTCCTGTAAAAATAGGCTCTGTGACTTTAAGAGTCCCTCCTTCATAAATGAAACAAGATGAGTCTGCTTATGTGTCACACACCACATGGCAAGCTAGGGTGTTGTTAAATGTTACAATGACATTTCCCAGTGAATGCATTTGTATTGGTTGAAAGCAATGCTAAAGTTGCAAAATGCCTCAAAAACACTGTGAATATAGCCCAAGTGGTGAAGGAACATTTTTGTTTTGGGTTGTTAAAATTTTGGCTTAGATAAAAGTCATTACCCTGGAAAGGATAACATATTTCCCAGCAAAATCCATTTTGGTTTCGCTTTGGTATGTTTTTTGGTGCACCTGTAAAAAGGGCGTGAAACTCTGACAACATTGTTTAGAGCTGTGACCTAGGAGTGAGAAATGCTTCCAGGGGCAGTTGCCATGATGTTTTTAGACCTTAAAAAGGACTCCCGGAGGGGATCGCAGTAAAAATACTTGGGTCTCCCATAGACTTACATTGGGCTCGTTGTTCTGTCCGAGTACCCGAGTATTCCAATTTGCTGGACCCGAACAACGAGCAACTGAGCATTTTAGTGCTCGCTCATCACTAATTACGAGTGTAAAGCGCTACAGAGCACATGATTCTTCTCTGCCGGTCCTTACAGCTCATTTAAGGGAATCAGTCAGCAGGTTTTTTGCGATGTAATCTTAGAGAAGCATGATGCAGGAGTAGAGAGCCTGATTCCAGCGATGTGTCACTTACTGACTGCTGCAGTTTTGCTAGAATCCGTATTCTCTGCTGTAGATGTAGCAGCAGTTAAAATGCAGAGCTGTGTATAACCCCGCCCACACCCCTGATTGGTAGCTTCCTGTGTACACTGTCAGCAGCTGCCAATCAGTGGTGGGGGCTGGATTACGTACACTGTCAGCAGCTGCCAATCAGAGGTGGGGGCTGGATTACACAGATTAACTGGGCTGCCTTGCATGTGGGACCTAGTCTTGCAGTGATAATCTCCTGCTGATAAAACACTGATTGTACTGAAACTGCGCACAGTCTAATCAGTGACACATCCCTGGAATCAGACTTTGAGCCATAAAGTGAACCTGACAGTGACATGCTGCACGACTCACAGGCGGCAAGAATCAGACACTGGCTGCCATATTGCGGCCACAGGACTATGCATCGCAGATGACTGATCTAAGGTCCCGGCCGTCCTGTGACATAGCTGGGAGTTTTACATTTCACACTTTATTGAGTATCCATAGATATACATCAGAAGCAAAATGGTCCGCGGACCATCTCATCAGCCCAAAGTGATCGGTGCTGGGACGTGTTCACACGCGGCAGAGTCGTTGCAGAGATTACATTCCATATATCTAAACTGAGTATCTTCTGCAGCGTGTGCACAGATTTCTTAAACGGTCAGATGTACGAGACAGGGGCTGACATTTCAGCAACGTATCTGCTGCTGTGTGTGAATTGGTCTTTAAAAGGTAGATTTGCTTTTGAAAAAAAGTTCTCAATTTTAGGACTAAATCAGTAAAATTTAGAATTTTTTTTAGCCATGGTCTTTTAAAAATAAATAATAATAATGTGTGAATAAACTCCAAGGTATTTCTTTTCCATCGTCCCCCAATAGCATGTGTTAAAGGGGAAGCTCGCAGCATGAAATATACAAGGGGTCCCAAATTATAAGAAGCTATGAATTGCTGACGTGTCTGCTCCCTTATCAGAGAGTGAACGTATATATGTTATTTTGGAAAGAATAATTCCCAGGGCGTGCGGCATGTCACATCCAGATACTCCAGAGTCTAGAGATATTTATCACACACTTGCCAGTTTTCCTTGGACCTGCATGTGCAGGGTCATGTCTGTCTCATGGCACATGGATTCTTCGCTCTTATTTGGCTATGCTATTGTCTGCCGTCCAGTCACAGATTTCCGGTGCCTTTAGTGAGAGAATCCAGAAGTTGAAAATATTGGTATTTCAGGTCATACTCCATATCATACCAGAAATTCACTGAAAATGAAAAACACAACCATTAATTCTAAAGATTGCAATGTCTCGTGGCCCTGCAAACTGCAATTTGTGCAGCAGAAGCATAGACTTGTGTAAGCATCTTCCAGATGCATATAGACTTGTGCAAGCATCTTCCAGATGCATAGACTTGTGCAAGCATCTTCCAGATGCATAGACTTGTGCAAGCATCTTCCAGATGCATAGACTTGTGCAAGCATCTTCCAGATGCATAGACTTGTGCAAGCATCGTCCAGATGCAGACTTGTGCAAGCATCGTCCAGATGCTAGACTTGTGCAAGCATCTTCCAGATGCATAGACTTGTGCAAGCATCTTCCAGATGCATAGACTTGTGCAAGCATCTTCCAGATGCATAGACTTGTGCAAGCATCTTCCAGATGCATAGACTTGTGCAAGCATCTTCCAGATGCATAGACTTGTGCAAGCATCTTCCAGATGCATAGACTTGTGCAAGCATCTTCCAGATGCATAGACTTGTGCAAGCATCTTCCAGATGCATAGACTTGTGCAAGCATCTTCCAGATGCATAGACTTGTGCAAGCATCTTCAGATGCATAGACTTGTGCAAGCATCTTCCAGATGCATAGACTTGTGCAAGCATCTTCCAGATGCATAGACTTGTGCAAGCATCTTCCAGATGCATAGACTTGTGCAAGCATCTTCCAGATGAATGAGACAGGTTCAGAAAATTCAGCAACAGACTTGAAAATACTTTTACGTGCAACATCTGTTAGTATAGACAGGAGGTCGTGTAGTGATATTTCCTTCTGCATTCCCTGCGGAGAGATGCCACTAAAGGCCCCCGTCACACAACGAGATCGCTAGCGAGATCGTTATTACGTCACGATTTTGAGATCTCTGGAGAGCCGTATCGTGATCGTTGGGGAGCTGTCAAACATGCAGAACTTCCCAACGATTTTGGCCGCCCCAGCGATCTAACTAACTATCTCTTTGGTCGTTGGGACGCTTTCACACAGCAGCTATTTCAACAATCCACACCTTGATAGGGGCTGTACTGTGTCACCAATCATCTCAAATTGGGGACGCTACTGCGTTCTGATTAGGCGGCAGGTTTAAAATAAAACCACGTTGTAGCAGTTCCGTCCCTTTGTACCTGTTTGCGTTCTGGTTCGGATCGTAGCAGCGTTCTTCGGCTGTGACTCTGTATCCATTCATCTGGGCTTTGTTCCTGACAAGTGTTCTGGTTTGTGGATTGTAGTGTTCTTCGGCTGTGACTCCACACAACCCGGAGAATTCTGCTAAAGATCTGCAATCCAGCACGAGGTCAGAAACAAAGGATGGAATCGCTATTCTGTTGCTTTCTTTATGCACGGCGGGAAATGAGAACGCTGTAGCGACCAGCAATCGGGGACAAGGGGCGCGGAAAAGTCCAATTTATGCACGCCTACGTGTCTCAGTTCTGAATCGCTAACGAGGTCGTTGATTAGGTGTCAAATACAGCGATGCACACTGCCCAGCGGGAGCGCAACGACCCAGGAAGCTTTGTAACGATCAGCGATCTCACAGCAGGGGCCTGATCGTTGCTACCTGTCAGACGTAACGAGATCGCTAGCGAAATCGTTATTGCGTCACAAAACCCGTGACGTATCAACGATCTCGCTAGTGATCTCGTTATGTGTGACGGGCCTTAAGTGCCAGACGAGATATTTTTCTGGGCATTCGTCTTTCCAGATGTGCAGCATCATCTCTCCAAGTCCAATGCAGAAACGAGGAATGCTGCACAATAGCGATGAGCGAACAAGCTCGGATAAGGTGTTATCCACCATGCTCGGGTGCTAACCGAGGGTCTTCGACGGGATCGAATAATATATTCTAGTCCCCGCAGCTGCAGGTCTGCTGAGTGGCTAAGGCCAAGTTGCAAGAACAAGCCACAGCTTAGCTGAAGCGCCATTCCTGTGATTTCGGTGCTGCGGACAATTACATCCTCAGAGCCTGACACGGGGAGGGTGAGTTAAGCATTGTTTTGCTGTTCTTTTTTCACAAACCCATTTAAATGCTTTTACTGAAAACATCATACCTCACCTGCTATACAACCGTGGGACTGGCGGACATGATGAAACCAAAGAGAAGGCAGGTACAGCATTTCTCCGGCCTTCACCGTCACATGCAGGGGCCGCGTTTCACGGTACGCTGGATATAAACTCAGATCCGGCAACAGAGGGTCAACAGGAATCCAAGGAACCTAAGGAAGAGCACAAGGCCGACGGCTCTGAATCAGTAAACTCATTCATGACGCTCACAGAGCTCTCTTTGCTGAATGGAGACTGAAGAGCGGGGCTGGAGGAATCGCTGCAGACTTTAGAAAATAGTTATACCGCTCCAGGATGCATGTAAGA
This sequence comes from Oophaga sylvatica, assembly GCA_033576555.1. Taxonomy (NCBI): domain Eukaryota; kingdom Metazoa; phylum Chordata; class Amphibia; order Anura; family Dendrobatidae; genus Oophaga; species Oophaga sylvatica. The sequence continues at coordinate 400,399,843 of JARQOD010000001.1, forward strand.
TTTCCACTTTAGCCAGGCAATAAAACTTTTCACACACATCAGTATGAAATATCCTAAAACCAACAATCACGGTCTGAGGACAAATCGGCCGCAGGTCTCCAGCTCTAAACCCAAGGCGGTCTCCTGCACAAACTTTCTGATTGACATCTGGCTGCCCAGTCCTGATGATGGGATTGCAGATCTTGCAGTGACTTGTCACCCAGCATAGTGCATTCACTCCCCTTCACATTGTATTATTCATTTGCATCCGAAAACTCAAAGATCAATGGTGCATGAGCAAATTAGTGCAAAGCTGTCACTTCTTTACATTTCTACAGCTATTATTATGGGAGTTAATAGTATGTCTCAAGTCCTGGAGATGCACTTGGCAGACCGTTCTCTAGGACTTACCTTGTCTGCATGCTCCTGGTCTATAACCGCAAATGTCCCGTCCTCATTAACCCTATATGTGGCCGGCTGGTACGTTTCTGAAATATGACAAGAAAAAATCTTGTAAGCATCATTGTGACATGTTCATTACGTGAAAGAACATAGTCAACATATAAAATGGCAGGATACAGGCCAAAAAAAAAAATCGTGATGGAGCCTTGGGTTCGGTGATGGTGTCTAGAGGATGGACCCCCTGATCAATCACAAAAAAGATGGCATACCCTAGAGAATCTACATGACTCCAGTCTGCGACATATGGCCCACTGTAGAATGATAATTATTGGGAAAGGTCCCATACCGAGGCTGCCGGACACACGATTACACTGGACATACCATAAGGTATAAAGGGACGGTCACTGGGTGGGTGAAGAATAAAATGCTTCTCTCCTGAAATGACGCAGTAGAGGTTCTCGTAGTGATCTTTGTGCACTGTAAGAAACGGGCATCATGTCAGCCGCAGGTTCACTATTAGGAAATCTGCGCCATCCAGCTACATTTTTTATGTCAAAGTAACAGAACCTGAAAGTACTTTTTTTTCTGTTTTTTGCAATAGAAATCAATGAGCAGATAGACCCAAATGTATAGCAGATGTCTGAACTGTGAAATGGTGTACATGGTGCACAGATTAAATGGTTAGTCCCAAAATACACTACTCAAAAAAAGTTGAGAATATTTGGCTTTCAGGTGAAATTTTAGGATGATCCTAAAATGCCCTCTAACCTTTTCATGTGAACTTAATGTGACATCTCTAAACTTCTGGACACACATGTCCGACTGTTCAATGTCTCAGGACTTTTTGCACAAGTTGCTGTTCTCTAACAAGGCGCTTTATTGCAAAATGCACAAAAGGTGTTTAATCCAGAGTCGCCCAATAAATTTCAGGGGTCAGTTAGAATTGGCATTAAACAGTCGTTCTCACCACGCTGGTCACATTCTGACATCATGAGACCAAGACGACACCCAAACATTGATGAGCAGTCTCTCACCATTGTGAGGCTTCAAGAGCAGGATGTTCTCAGATGGAAGAGGCCACTGAGCTCAGAGAGTCACAGAGTCATCAGCAGGGTGCAACACAGACAGGAAGAGTCACAGAGAGGTAGAGAAGTGGACGTGCTGTGGACAAAGCCCTTCAGAACCGGATGTTGATGATGAATGCCACAACTCCAGGCACATGTAAGGGAGGCAAGAGGCCCCCAAGTGTCTCATCAGACCATTCACATCAGCGTGGCCTGTGTGCTAGACGACCAGCAAGGTGCCTGACCCCACCATCAGTCACAGGCGTCATCTACAGTGTACGAGGGACCAGGGGGCCTCAGTGCTGTTCTCTGATAAAAGGCGATTCACGCTGAGCAGAAATGATGGCCGCCAACGATGTTAGAGATGTCAAGGAGAGCGCTGTGCATCGGTCAACGTTGTCACCAGAGGAGGCTGTGGTGGTGTTACAGGGTGGGCAGGTGTCTGGTCAGTACAGAACTGCCCTACACTTTGTAAATGGTACAGTGACAAGCCCTCAAAACTGTATATCATTACTACAGTCATTTTGACTCTGCATGGACAACACCGGCCTAATCTCATCTTCATGGATGACAATGTTCCAGCTCATTGAGGTCCCATCATTAGGGAACGGCTGCTGGAGACTGGGAGACCTCACGTGGAGCGGCCTGCACTGTCTCCAGACCTGAATCCCATAGAAACCTATGAGATCAGCTGAGTAGTGTAGAGGCTCGTACCTTTGTACCCCAGAACCTCAATGACCTGAGGACCACCCTTCAAGAAGAGTGGGATGCTATACCTCAGACAACAACTCGCCTTGTGATCAGCAGGACACATCAGCTGTATTTGATGCTTAAGGGCCCATGAAAAGTTATTGAGACAGGGACATTTCTTGTTGGGGTACACCCACCATTGTTGGATATTATTTCAATAATTTGCCTGAGATGATATCACCATTGCCGCTTCTACTTAATGCCCGACTCATGAGAAAATATCACTGTAGCAGGAACTTTAAGTTTTACATAGATTTCACTTGAAAGCCAAATATCCCTAATTTTTTGTGAGTAGTGTATTAAGTTATCCCCTAAACAGTCTACTGGTGGCCCCATGAACCTGAGAACAGGGCTTTGGAGTCTCGTTCTATAAAGACATACAGTCATCCATGGCACAGAGGTGTGCATGCTCGAGCCCTGCAACGTTCATTGTCTACGGGACTGCTGGAGAAAGTCGAGGCTCTGCGATCTACGTCTGGCAGTCCTAAAGACAATGTGTGGAGAGGAGGTCGAGCATGCGCACCTCTGTTCCTTGCAAGATGGGGCTCTATAAAGTCCAGTTTCTAGGTGTGGGCTATTTGTCTGTACAGATAGTATGACAGGTAAAGTGAAGGCTGTGTACTGAGCGTGCATGAGGCAGAGTAATCGTGTCTATAGAGGGCATGCTCAGACACAGCATGCGTGCTCAGACACTGTGGGCGCGCTCAGACAAACAACTGATTCTCTGTGCCCAGAAGAGGGATAGCTATGACTAAACAGAGCAGACAGGAGCTACGCTCCGATAAATCATCACTCGATGTGAGAAGCGCTCAGAGAACTGCAGCAATAAAATATTTAGAGGAATTAGGACAAATAAAAGTCAAATAGTAGAGGAAAAGAGTGTAGGATGCACCCACGCAGCTCTCCTATATAATGCCACTAACATCAATCTGCACAGTGAGAGGATCCTCCAAAGAGAACTTATGGGTCCACATGATGCAGTGTCCAGAATAAATGCCTATACTAATCCTGATAGCGGCCCTTGTATGTACTCACAGGACGTGATCGCTGCAGATTCTCCCAGCCAGAAATTCACGGCATCAGGACACTTCCCTGTACCAATAAGACAACAAACATATTTCATTTATCCCAATTTACATGGACTAGTCTGGTCCAATTTCAACAAGGCAGGCGTTGCTTCACAACAGCAGGAGGGCGACTGGCTTTTGTGGACACAGAGCGCCGAGACCATAGTAAATCCTTGTAAACTTAATAGTTTATGGAGCAGATTCATCAATCAGCTTTCATCTGAATTTTGGCAGAAAAGTTTTTGAACTGTTGCAAACTTTTTGAGGCAACTGACAATAGTGCAAAAGTTTGTGACTTTTGGCGTTCTTGACTACAGTCTCAACTTGGTCCACCAACTTTTTGAAAACTGGTTGGAGCGTAGTCGGGAGCAGGTAGTTGAGCATGTCTGACAAATTTGTAGCTTAAATTCCACCGAAAGTGGCAAAAGTTATGACAGAAATGTAATTCAGTCTGTGACTGGAGAAAATATTTTTTGCAATGGCACCTGGCAGCTAAACATGTACAAATTCATTAAGAGGTGCGCACCTCCAACATGACCTCCACCCGGACTGGCGTGCAAAATGCTGGACTTGATGAATCTGAGCAATAGGCTCCTCGTTCGGATTGACGTTTCGTAGGCCAGTCTTAATGAGAAGCGTACAGCAATATGATGCGCCATATTCATTATGAGGCATGCAGCTCTTAATTCATGTGGTGGATTGTGTGGGTGGCGTGCACTTCGCCCAAAATGCTACCGGAGTGGAGTAACATTTCTGGCATAAAAACCCAGACAGTTTTTCAAAAATTTGATGGGCAGAATATTTATGCCCGGTCTCCTCCCCAACTGAACACATTTCAGCACAGCTGCCTGAAAATCCCAAAAGTTGGGGTTGCGCAAAAATTTTGTGACTTTAAAACACGAGCACCCAAACTTGAGGGCAAGGAAACCTCCACCGACTGACCACCATCATTTTACCTAGAGCCTCACTCATCCAAGGAATATGACTCTCCACATCTCCTATAAGTTCAGGAAACTCTTCGGTCAGGTTGGAGCACTGTTTTTGGATGTAGAAGACACCCGGGGAAGTTGTCCTCTTCTCTAGAATATCCAGAACATCAGCAAAATTCATTGTTCTCTCCTCCGGCATCACAAACTTGTTGTCGTACACGGCATCTGCGTAGCCGTTGGGAGTGACGGCCACACTCACAGCCTTGGATCCTACACAGTCCCTTGATATAAAAAAAAAAAAAAAAGGCTACAAGTCAGCTGACAAGGACATACTGATAGGGAACCTACATTGTGCGCCCCGATGGGGACAGTGATGACGTCTGTAAAGCACTGTGGAATTAATGGCGCTATATATGTGAGGAAATACAGTGCAAGTGATGAGACGATTGCAGGTTCAAGTCCTCTAAGGAGATGAACAAATACAATAAAGATGGGAAAAAAATTTGAAAAACAATGAAAATATTAAAAATACAAAAATTCTAAATCACCCTTCTTTTCCCCTATTCGGAATAAAGATATGAAAAAAATGCACAGTGGCACCACTGCATTCATAAAAGTCCAGAATAACAAAACATAAAATTAATTAACCCAGTTGGTAAACTTTGTTAAAAGAAAATAAAATGCACCAAAACTGTTGGTTTTTTTTTTTAGTCGCTGCAACACCGCAAAAAAATGAAGTAAAAAGCAATGAAAATGTCCTATTCAACCAAAAATAGTATTGATAAAAATGATGGCTCGCCAGGCAAAAAAAATAAGCCCTCACACACATCCAACCAAAAAATTAAATGTTATGGGTCGACAATATGTATTTTCTTACAAATTATTTTTTTCTACTACCAAAATAATAATAATAAAAAATTGACTAATTTGGTATAACCAAAATCTTACTGACCTGGACAATCTTGATGCCAAGTCATTTATACCATAGAAGTTATGCCATAAAAACAATTTCCAAAAAACAATGTCTGAATTACATTCGTCTTTTTTCCACAATTTCACCACACTTCACGCAATTTTTCCCCGTTTTCCAGTACACTGCGTGGTATGAGTGATGGTGTCACTCAAAAGTACATGTCCCGTAAGACACGTCTTCCTACATCTTTGTGGACTAAAAAAAAAATTGATGGCTTTTGGAAGAGTGTGGAAAAAAAAATAAAAATAAAAACAGAAAAGGAGATTTTTGTGTACTCACCGTAAAATCCGTTTCTCCGAGACGCTTATTGGGGGACACAAGACCATGGGTGTTATGCTGCTGCCACTAGGAGGACACTAAGCAATACACAGAAAAAGTTAACTCCTCCTCCTGCAGTATACACCCTCTGTTGGCTCAATCCTGAACCAGTTCGGTGCCAAAGCAGTAGGAGCTCATAACAGAATGCAATATGTCAAAAAAACTAAGAAACGAGGCTACAGGCTAAACAAGGGTGGGAGCTGTGTCCCCCAATGAGCGTCTCGAAGAAAGGATTTTACGGTGAGTACACAAAAATCTCCTTTTCTCCATCGCCTCATTGGGGGACACAAGACCATGGGACGTCCCAAAGCAGTCCCTGGGTGGGAAGCCATAACAGCAAATGAAGCCTCATGAACCACATGCATAAAACGCTTAAACAGTCAACAGACAACTTACAGATGCGCAACAGCTGATTGCAGAATTTGTCTGCCGAGTGCAGCATCTGAAGAAACTTGAGCATGGATTTGGTAATGCTTGACAAAAGTATAAAGACTGGATCAAGTCGCAGTCTTGCACACTTCTCGAAATGTACCTTTGGAGAGCCCTCACCAAATTCAAGGTGTGAAGAGCTTTTTCAGTACGGTGAATCGGCGCCGGACAGAACGAGGGCAGGACTATATCTTCATTGATATGAAAAGCCTAAACGACTTTGGGCAAGAAAGAAGGAGAAGTCCTAAGGACTACCTTGTCCTGGTGAAAAATGAGAAAAGGAGGTTTACAAGACAAGGCTGCCAATTCCAATACCCGCCTGATGGAGGTAATTGCAACTAGGAAGACAACCTTCCAAGAAAGAAGAGATAAAGGCACTTCCAGCAAAGGCTCAAAGGGGGATTCTTGTAATGCACTGAGGACCAGATTAAGATCCCAAGGTTCCAAAGACCTCTTGTAGGGTGGAACGAGATGTGACACTCCTTGGATAAAAGTCCTGACCTGAGACTTAGATGCAATCCGTCATTGGAAAAGTACGGATAAGGCGGAAATCTGCCCCTTGAGGGAGGAGAGTGCTAACCCCGAGTCCAATCCTGCTTGGAGGAATTCCAGAATGGAAGGGATAGAAAAAATCAAAGGGAACGACCTTTATCCTCACACCAGGAAAAGAATGTTTTCCAAACACTATGATAAATGCGGACGGAAACAGGCTTCCTGGCATTGATCATTGTAGAGACAACTTTTTGAGAAAAACCAGCCTGGCCTAGGATCCAGGCTTCAATGGCCATACCGTCAAATTCAGCGCTTTCGAATTGTGATGGTAAATTGGACCCTGTGAAAGAAGGTTCGGACGATCCGATAGTTTCCAGGGTACGTCTGCGACCAGACGCATTAGTTCCGCATACCATGGACGGCGAGGCCAGTCCGGAGCGACAAGAATGAGGGGAACGCCTTCCGCCTTGATCTTGCGGATCACCCTGGGGATTAACGGAAGAGGTGGAAAGATGTAAGGAAGGCGAAATTGACTCCAAGGGAGGACTAGCGCATCCGAGCCGATGGCTAGTGGATCGCGGGATCGACTTATGAAAGTCTGAACTTTGGTATTCAGCCTGGATGCCATGAGATCCACATCCGGCATTCCCCAAAGCTGGCAAATGATGTGAAACACTTACGGGTGCAGGGACCATTCTCCTGAGTCTAAGCCCTGGCGACTGAGAAAGTCGGCCTCCCAATTGTCCACTGTTATGTTTTGGTAGCTGAGGAGAGCAGGCAAAAATGGCAATACACCAGAGAGGTTGGAATCTACTGGATTGCAGTACCCTGACTAAGCACCACAACTAAAGGCAGCCGTGGAGCATTCCCACGTTGGTTCTAGACGCCTCGTCACAGCCTGAGAGGCTAACTACACCTAAAGATAGAAAGAGGAAAGCTATCTGCCCCGGAGTAGATCCCCAAAGAACATAGGAAGCCCCCAAACATGTAATGGTGGTTAGACAAGAGGAAATACAGACACAGACAGAAAATAGTATGAGCAAACGCTGGGGCCCAATCTGCCTAGACAGAAAAGGATACTTGCTGCAATCCAAAAAACCCTAAAAAAAACAACGCTACTAATTGCAAAAACACCTGAGATCACACAACCTCTACCACCTAAATTAGTTCTCTGGTGTAACAAAACTCAGCCGCAGCCACTGAAAAAACTGGAAAAGGCAAATGAACAAACAACAGTGGCTCCAGAGGAACCGAGAGGAGCCCAAGCCCCCCGGGGAGGGGAACCTGGCCAACCTCACAGAAATGCAGAGAAATATACAAATGGCAAGCACAAAAACAAAAAACAGAAAATATCTTATCTGAGAGCAGGAGAAGAGGCAAGACTCAGCAAGCTTCCAAGTGAACCAGGAAACAACGTTGAGACAAGAACAATTGATCACCGGCAACCATGATGGGGGGAAACCTCCCTTATATCCAGCCAGCCTGTGATTCCTGATTGCCAATCCTCATTGAATGGTTCAGTACTGTTTGTAACCACCAGAGGGAGCTTCTGCTCAGAATTCATTTCTAAAACATTCATAACAGTCCACTCCTGGGATGTGAACCGCGGAGATGGGCGAGCGGTTTGACTCGGCCCACCGCAGAATGTGCGATACCTCGAGCATCGCTGTTCTGCTCCGAGTGCCTCCCTGACGGTTGATGTACGCCACGGCCGTGGCGTTGTCTGACTGTATCCGGATGGGACGACCGGCCAGAAGATGATGGAAATGCAAGAGGGCTAGTTTGATAGCTCTGATCTCCAGGATGTTGATCGGAAGACGGGTCTCTGGTAGAGACCAGCGGCCCTGAGCCGTGTGGTGAAGGAACACCGCTCCCCATCCGAGGAGACTGGCATCGGTGGTCACCACCAACCAATGGACAGGCAGAAAAGATTTCCCTTGATTCAATGATGAGACGTTTGTCCACCATTTCAGCGAGCGTCTGACTCTGGGAGAGAGACGAAAGCGGCGACATAAGGAAGCTGGGTTCCTGTCCCAGGATGATATTAGCTCCTGTTGAAGAGGTCGGAGATGGAATTGAGCAAACGGTACTGCCTCGATGGAGGCTACCATTTTCCCCAGGACCTGCATGGCGAACCGTAGAGAGGGGCAGCGGCCTAGAGACAACAGGTGCACTCCCCGCCTGAGAGAAGCAATCTTCTCTGGAGGGAGAGATACCAACCCTTGGGAGGTGTCCAGAATCATTCCCAGAAAAGGAATCTTCTGAGAGGGGATGGGAGAGGACTTGTCCAAATTCACTAACCAACCCAGGCGAGAGAGGGTGTCGATAGTGATCTCAACACTCTCTGTGCAGGCCCGAAAGGTCGATCCTTTGATGAGCAGGTCGTCTAGGTACGGGAGGACCACCACACCCCGAGAGTGTAAAATTGACATGACAGCCGCCATGACCTTTGTGAACACTCTGGGGGCGGTTGCGAGACCGAAGGGCAGAGTGGCAAATTGAAAATGATCCTCTCCGACTGCAAAAAGCAGAAACTTTTGATGTCCTCTGAAAATCGGAATGTGTAGATACGCGACTTTGATGTCGACTGACGCCAGGTATTCCTTTCTTTCTAGGGATGCGACAACAGAACGGAGAGATTCCATTCTGAAATGGCGGACTCTGATGAATTTGTTCAGCAATTTTAGATCCAGGATAGGACGCAAAGAGCCGTCCTTCTTGGGGACCACAAAAAGGTTTGAGTAAAACCCTTTGAACCTTTCCTCGTGAGGAACTGGGACGATGACCCCGCTGGTGCGAAGAATGTTCAAGGCCTGAAGAAAGGGAGTTGCGAGAGCCTTGGACTTTGGGGGGCGAGACTGGAAGAAGCGCCTTGGGGGAAGAGACAAGAATTCGATCTTGTAGCCGGAGTCTACAAGATCTCGGACCCACCGGTCGTGAACGACCGACCCCCAGACCTTGCGAAACAAGAGTAGGCGGTCGCCTACCCTGTTTGGCTTCCTCGGCCGAAGCAAGGAGTCATTGGGAGGATAATTTTCGAGAGGAGGAGCTCTTATTTCCCGACTGAGAGAATCTGTTTCTCCAGGGCTGAGAGGACCTGAATGATGGTTGCGAGCCCGTCTCTGCGAGAAGAACGGGGTGCACGGGACGAGGACCAATTAAAGGAGCTGCGAAATGGCCGGGAACAACTTTGGTATTGGGACCGAAAGGGTCGATTGGTTCTGCACTGCGGAAGAAATTTACTTTTGCCACCAGTAGCGTCAGAAATAATCTGATCAAGACGATCTCCAAAGAGACGCCCTGATTGATAAGGCAGCGAAGTCAAAGATCTCTTTGAAGCAGAGTCTGCACGCCACTCTCTGAGCCAAAGGGACCTCCGAATGGCGATAGCATTGGCGGCTGTGAGTGCAGCGCAATTAGCTGCATCTAGGGACGCATGGACCATGTAGTCGCCAGCCCGAGTAATCTGATAGGCAAGATTACGTGCCTCGGGGGGAAGAGGGATATCACTAGTAACCTTAGCTAGATCCTCAGCCCAGGCCACCATGGCCCTCGCCACCCAGGTGGCCGCGAAAGAAGGAGAGAGCGATGCTCCAGCAGCCTCAAAAATCGATTTAGCGAGATTGTCGATCTCTCTATCTTAGGGATTCTTAATAGAGAGACGGGGATCCGAACGGCGGTGCCGCAGACAGCGCAGCAGACATCACTGTAAAGACAGAGCGCATATTCAACAGTTTTCAGATGTACTCACTGCGGCGCCTCCTGGCTCAGAGTACCAATGGCTGGCGCGTCCGTACGTCCTCAATCCACCATCCCTTTCATAGGGAGGCGGAGAGGGTTCCTTCCAATCATTCTAGCACCAGCCGCTTTCATTAGTGGTGGTGAGGGGTTATCTTGTTCCACAAATTATCGGAGCGCATTCTTACAGCCGTCAGACACATGGGGAGAGCAGGCCCATTGAAGGGATCCGTCGCCCGATGGTAGCGTTGCAGGAGGGGGTACGTGAAGGTGACACTCCACGTTCCCGCCTGTTGATGGTTGTGGGAGATCGGGACTTTTCCTAGAAGACCCGTCGCCCTTCCAAATCATGGAAAAAATAGTAAAAATAATATTAAAAATAAAAATGGTAAAAATAACATTGGGGTCTGAAACCAGACCCTAGTGCCTCCTACAGACACTAAGCAAGAACTGGTTCAGGATTGAGCCAACAGAGGGTGTATACTGCAGGAGGAGGAGTTAACTTTTTCTGTGTATTGCTTAGTGTCCTCCTAGTGGCAGCAGCATAACACCCATGGTCTTGTGTCCCCCAATGAGGCGATGGAGAAATTGGCCATGTCGGGAAGGGGTTGAGACATATTTCCAAAAATAATAATAATAATAAAAAAAAAAAAAAAATCTGATGACCTGTCAGAAGGTTTCTACTTATCAGCGGTGGTCAAGACTGATGGTGACACTAGCAGATGTTCAACCACTGGTGTCACTTACAGGAAGATGTCGGCCGGGTCTGGATGTTATTTTTTACATGATCTGAATTAGGCCTCTTTCACACATCAGGTTTTTGGCATCAGGCACAATCCGTCCAAAAACAGAAAGGACGGATCCAGCGCTGATTTTGAAAAAACTGATGCAACGGATCAGTTTTTTTGCCGGATCTGTCCTGAACTTTTGAACCTGTAAATGCTTCGTACGCATGTCGAGAGAGAGAGAGAGACACCTTGGTTTCCAGAATCCGGATCAGTCTTTTGCCGGATTGCACAAAAGACTGATCCGGCACCATTGACTTGTATTGTTTGAGGCCGCCTGATGCGCCGCTTCAGGCGCTATCAGGCGGGTGCGGCAGAAAAAAAAACGTTGCAGTGACCGTTTTGTCCGGCCGCCAGAATGTACAACGGACGCAACGCAAGGACATCCGGCGCTAATGATAGTCAATGACAAAAAACTGATCCGGCAGATTAAAAAAACGGATCAGTTTTTTTTACAAAAGCGCCGGATCGCGCCTAACGTCAAAAAACTGATGTGTGAAAGAGGTCTTAGTGACAGTTATCTTTACACAAAAAAGGCAGAAACCTCAGCGATACCTGAAATCTATAAGAACCACAGCTCCCGTACCGGAGGTAATCTAAAGTCCACTTGTGCAGCGCTGGCCAGTGGTTAAAGGCATTGCGGATAATACACGGTCTGTTGGGACTTAGCCACTCTCTATGAAACTGCAGAGGAGACGGCGGCTCTTCTAGACACGGGACGCAGTCAGTGCCATGTAGATCTGGGAGAAAGGAGAACAGCGCACATCAGAGGCTAAAAAGAAAGAAGACAGACCAGAAATGTCCCACCGCTGAGCGGTCGCTGCAGTCTGTCTCCATGAACTAAACATCTGCAGGAAGTGAGACATTTTACAGCACCAAAGTTCAGGTCCCCATTGACATTATTGGGTTCAGGTTCAAATTTGCGTAGCGGTCTAGTACCCGAACCGAACTGTGAACCCGAACATCCACGCTCATCCCTGCGCGTGACCATAGGAAGGAGAAAGCTGCCAGGCATATGCACTTCTCTCATTGTAATAGAAGTGCACGATCGGGCTCACCTTCGCAGACGATAAATGAGCGATGCACACATTTTTGGAGGCCTAGATGGCTTCTACAGGTATCCATAGATCATATTGATAACCTAAAGACAGGTCATCAATATCAAACACCTGGAAAACCCCTTTAATTCTGACGTGTCAGCCCATTTGTTGGTCCCGAAAAGCGTTAAATATGAAAGGTTGCGTTCCTATGTAGTGTCCAATGTACACTAGTTCATTCCACACACTCAGAGAATAAGGAAATATCATTGTACTGAAATAAAGTTAAAAAATACCATAATGTTAAGGGGATGTCTCAATTCAAAAAGGGTCTGTGAAATGCCCAGTCAGATATGAGCAATCCGCAGGCTGGCCATTCATTGCCTATAGGGTTTGCCACATTAAGCGAGATTGCTAACGAGATCGCTAATGCGTCACCATTTATGACGCAGTAGCGATCTCGTTAGCGACTTAGCTGTGTGTGACATGTAGCAGCGATGTGGCCCCTGCTGAGATGTCGTTGATCGCTTATGAACGTTCTGAGCCATTTTTTGGTCGTTGGTGTCCCGCTGGTGAGCCTGAATCGCTGAGTGTGACACCCTTTATGAACGACTTCACCAGCGTCGCAGGTGGGACTAGGTTTTCCCAACGACCCCAGAGGTCGTTATACAGATCGCTGATGAGTTGTGTTTGGAATCACAGATCGCTGATGAGTTGTGTTTGGAATCTACTGTAACTAGCGATCTCGCCAAGTCGTCTCGTTGTCGTGATCGCTGGTGCGATCGCTAAGTGTGGAAGTGCCTTATGGGGCTGCCAGAGTCAGCAGAACACGATCCCCAACAGTCCCACAGGCAATGAATGGAGCAGCAGGGGGTTTTGTACCAAGACGGAATTTCAGAGCCCTGTTCTTATGATCGGTGGGGGTTCATGGATAGGGGATTGCTTGCAAAGTTGGGATAACCCCTTTAAGGTCTAGAAGAGTAGTTGTCCTAAGGTTGTTAATAAAAAAAAAAAATAGTGGTACAAAAGATTAAAAAACAATAAAAATGTTCTAATAAAAAGGTGTTTAAATTTACAGCTTTAAAAAAAAAAAATTCTAATGACTTTTCTTTTATAATACAAGTTCAGTTGCATAAAGCTGCCGCCAGGGGAGGTCGCTGCAGACATTTTACAGCCGCTTTTGAAATGAGAGTGCTATAGTAAGCGCCACCTAGTGGCGGCTGTCTGCATACTTTGCACAAGTGTATTGTATGTGTGACACGTGCAGTTTTCAGTCAATGCAGAGGTCGTCAATAACAGGGCTATAAAACGCGCCAGCAGAACCTACAGCTGAGCACGTACATGCTGACACTAGCGCGTATTACGTGGCCATGTGCATTCGCTACACTCACCCCGGACCTCCTCTGCAAAGTCCCGCAGACACCTCCATACTGTGTCTCTCACTGTAGCTGCCGCCATACTGCTGCTCTCACACCGTCACATGACGTATCAGCGAGTCACAAGGCTCACAGGAGCTGCCTTGACTAGACGCCACCGTTCTCCTGTGAGCGGCAGCACAAGACAGCGCCACCTGCTGGTCTTTCCTAGTATTACAGAACACTAGAGAAGGAACCAATGAAACAATCCAGTTGTATTTATGTAGTTCTATTCTAATGTGTCTGTGACAAACTGAACTCTAAAGGCAGTTATGAATGGAGCTTAAAGGTTAGAGCACTAATTCGTACAGACCCACAGGGGATAAAAAAAAATCAAAGGTATTTTCCAAAACTGGAAGTTTACCCTATCCATAGTAATACCCGGAGATTGGGCTGATTCTTAGGAGCAATGTGGGGACACCACGAACCTGACCGTCTTGAGATCACTGGGGGTGCAAGAGATTGACCTAGCAAATTTCCTATCCTAGTGAAGGGAGAGAAAAGGATTTTGGAAGAACTTACCTGTAAAATCCTTTTCAGCGAAGAAGGAAGGGAGACACACTAGTCATTACTAGTGGGTAGGCGGAGCCCACATAGGATAGAAACACCTCAGATTAAAAAAGTGTTGACCGGCCCTCCAGCATATAGGGCTCCTCCTACTCCAGCTCTCCAGTCGTACCCAAGCTTAAGGAAGAGTAAATATCACCAGCGGAGCAACATAACCCCTTCTGAAGGATTTCAGAGAAAAAACAAGAAGACAGGTTATGCATATAACAGAAAACCACACAGTCTCAGGTACTACTCACTGAACCTGACCACTGCGATGAGCTGGCGATGCTGGAACAGAGCCTTAGCGCCCCGCCGACCTCAGCCCAGAAATCGCTATCAGAGAAGGGTCACGCCGCATCTGAAAACACAACAACACACTTCTGCCATGGGAGGGATGTGTGTCTCCCTTCCTTCTTCGCTGAAAAGGATTTTACAGGTAAGTTCTTACCAAAATCCGTGTTTCAGCAGCAGATGAAGGAAGGAAGACACACTAGTCATTACTAGTGGGTCGTCCCAAAGCAGTCCAAAAATAAGGGTGGGCAAAAAAAAAAAAAAAAGGCAGATACCCAACAACCTAAATAAATGCGCAACTAGCGCTAACTACAAGTTCACAAGAACTTTAAACTACAGCCGCCTGCAGGACCCTACGTCCTAAGGCCGCATCAGCGGAAGCACTGACGTCCACCTTATAAAAATTTTGTAAATGTGTGGACGGAGCGCCAGGTCGCCGCCCGGCAGAGCTGAGCTGCCGAGGCTCCTTGATGGAAAGCCCACGATGAACCCACAGCCCTTGTGGAGTGAGCTCGAATCTTAATCGGGCAAGGTTCGCCCTTAAGTCGGTAAGCCTCTAAATGGCCGACCGAATCCAACGAGCTATAGAATCCCTGGAAGCTCGTTGCCCACGTCGACGACCTGCTGGAATCACAAACAGAGAATCTGACTTCCGAAAACTTTGAGTAATAGACAAATAGAACTTCAAAGCCCGCACCAAATCCAATGTGTGCAAGGCCCGTTCCTTCGCATTCCTTGGCTCCGGACAGAGCGAGGGCAACACAATATCCTGGTTAACATGAAACTGTGACACCACTTTAGGTAGAAAGTCGCCCCGTGTGCGAAGCACTACGCGATCTGGGAGAAACTCCAGAAAAGGAGGCGAGCAAGAAAGAGCCGCCAACTCAGAAACCCTTCTCAAAGAAGTGACCGCCACTAGGAAGGCAACCTTCCAAAAGGAAAGATTAACAGAGTCCATAGGCTCAAAAGGTCCATGTTGAAGAGCCTCCAAGACAAGATTGAGCCGCCAAGGAGACACAGGCGCATTCCGCGGCGGAAATTGACGGTTTACCCCGCGAAAAAAGGAACGTACGTCCCTACGCGAAGCGATAGTCTTCCGAAACAGCAAGGACAGAGCAGAAACCTGTCCTTTCAGAGTGCTAACTGCCAAACCCTTGTCCAGCCCGTACTGCAAAAAGGCCAACAAATTGGGAATGGAAAAAATCCTCGGGTTCCTAGAAGAACCCGAACACCACGAGAAGAAGGCTTCCCAAGTCTTGTGATAAATCCTAGTAGTAGCCGGTCCTCTGGCAGCTCGCAGAGTGGCAATGACCTCGGCTGAAAAACCTTGACGGGTCAAGATTTCGGTCTCAAGAGCCACGCCGTCAAACGCAGAGACTTCAGGTCCGGGTGACGAACGGGCCCTTGGGTTAACAGGTCCGGGCGAAGAGGAAGTGGAAGTGGAGGCGCTGCCAGAAGCGACACCAGTGTCGAGAACCACGTCCTCCTCGGCCAATCTGGGGCTATCACCATAGCCGGGACTCTCTCCAGTCTGATCCGTCGCAACACCAGAGGAAGTAAGGGTATCGGCGGGAACACATAGATTAGCTCGAATTGGTCCCAAGGAGCCACCAGAGCATCCACTGCCACAGCGTTCGAGTCCTTGTACCTGGACATGAACGTCGGTAACTTGGCATTGATCCTGGATGCCATCAAATCCACTTGGGGAGTTCCCAACGGGAGCACAGCAGTGCAAAAATTTTCGGGTGAAGACTCCATTCTCCAGGATCCATCTTTTCGCGACTGAGGAAGTCCGCCGTGACATTCTGAACTCCTGGAATGTGAATCGCAGAGATGGCTGGCACTCTGGCCTCGGCCCATACCAGGATCCGAGACACCTCCATCATGAGCCTGAAGCTCCTCGTCCCACCTTGATGGTTGATATACGCGACCGCCGTCGCGTTGTCTGTCTGCACTCGGACTGGTAGACCGCTTAAAGGGACCGTCCAGTGTTGGAGGCAAAGGAAAACTGCCCTCAATTCCAGGATGTTGATCGGCAGGACAGATTCTTCCAACGACCATACTCCCTGAATCCAGAGATCGTTCCAGACACCCCCCCAGCCCGTGAGGCTGGCATCGGTGGTTATGATCGACCACCTCGGAGGAAGGAAGGACTTCCCCGGGGATAACGCTTCCGGACGTAACCACCATTCTAGAGACTCTCTCACCCTGTGGGAGATGATGACACTGCAATCCAGTGAAAACTGTGATCGATCCCAACGGTTCAAGATGAACATTTGGAGAGCCCTGGAATGAAATTGGGCAAACGGAATTGCTTCCATTGACGCCACCATCAAACCCAGAAGGCGCATACACCTTCGAAGGGACATTGCTGTCGCAGACTTCATGACCTGTACATGACGAAGAAGACTCGCTTGCTTGTCTGGAGGCAGAGACACCACTGCTCGTATCGTGTCGAAATGCATTCCCAAAAACAGGATTGACTGCGACGGTTCCAGAGACGACTTTTCCCAATTGACCAGCCACCCGAAGTCCTCCAGGAGCTGAAGGGATAGATTGCGAGCCGTCACCGCCTCCTCCTTTGAAGACGCCACAATCAAAAGGTCGTCCAGATAGGGAAGAATCGTAACCCCCTGTCTTCGTAGAATCGCCATAAGAGGAGCCAGAATTTTTGTAAAAACTCTGGGTGCTGAGGCCAACCCGAATGGCAGAGCCACAAACTGGTAATGGTCCTGGCCTATGGCAAAACGAAGGAAGCATTGGTGGGCCCTTCCGATGGGGACATGCAAATAAGCGTCGCGAATGTCGATTGACACCAAAAAATCGTTCTGCGACAAGGCCGCCACAACGGAGTGAAGTGACTCCATGCGGAATTTCCGGGAGAGGACATGCCGATTCAATCTTTTGAGATCTAGAACGGGGCGAAATTTGTCCTCCTTCTTGGGGACCACAAAGAGGTTGGAATAAAACCCTCTTCCCCGGTCCTCCGGTGGAACTGGTACCACCACACCCTTCTGTAGAAGGGAATCGACCTCCCGCAGTAGAGCGGCATATAGCTCGGGCTCTGACGGAATGCGGGATTGGCAAAAACTGTCCGGGGGTCGAGAAAGAAACTCTATGAAATAGCCTGCCGACACAACCCGCGTCACCCAGACGTCCGACACGCGGGAAGCCCAAATCGGTTCGAATTGGAGCAGGCGACCTCCCACTCGAGAGCCCTCGAGTGAGGCCCTGGCGTCAGTCCGCCTTAGCGGGCTTTTTGTCAGCTTCCCGCTTGTCTTGGCGGAAGCTCTGTTTCCAGGAAGTGCGGGATTTCTGAACATTCTTTTTTCCCGAAAAAGAGGGACGCCCCGATCCCCAAGAGGGCTGACCGAACCGTCCCCTGGACCGAAAGGACCGCCGACTAGTACCGGCACTATGCCTGCCAGCCACAGAAGACACAGCTCTTCGCTGCGGTAAAACCGTTTCTTTTGCCTTTGCCTTGGCAATCAGCTCCGTGAGGTCAGATCCAAATAGCTGACCACCCTTGTAAGCTAAAGAAAGCAAACCTTGCTTGGAAACCGCGTCTCCGGTCCACTGTCTAAGCCACAGAGCTCTCCTGACTGTGATCGCCGAGGATTGTGCCCTGGACAGCAGTGAGGCAGTATCCAAACCTGCATCACTGCCATATCGTGCTGCATCCTCCAATGACTTGAAAAGCCCCTCTACCTCGGATAGTGGGGATCCATCTTGCCACGCCATCCGTAGACGGTCTAACCAGCTCAGGGAAGCTTTACAAGCACACATGGATCCTAGCACTGCTCTGAATCCATGACCCGCGGCCTCGTAGATGGATTTCGCTGCCATCTCCGTTTTTCTGTCCAGCGGATCCTGCAGACTCGCCTTCCCTTTAACAGGAAGCAATGAGGATTTGCTAAGCTGGGATAAAGGGACATCCACTTCAGGAGAAGGAATCCAATTATCAATCAACTCCGTCGTACACGGATATAGCGTCTCAAAAAACCGTGTCCCCTGAAAACATTTATCTGGACACAGGCGTTCCTTCTCCACTGCCTCATTAAGTTCGTCCTGAGATGGTAGGGCTGATCGTGACCTATGCGACTCCTGAAACATCCGGGCCGACTTACCAGGACGTCTAGTTACCTCCTCCGGTAACTGTAACGCCTCCCTCATGGCTCCAATAAAAGCCTCTGTACAGCTCAAAAGAGAGGCAGAGTGTCCCTGCCGATCCTCCTTATCCGAATCGGACACCTCCCCATTCGAGCTTGAAGGGGAACCCTCCATGCCCGAAATCTCCGAGTCGCTAAGCGGGGAAGAAGGCATCGGCCTGTGTCGCTTCCTACCATGAGAG
This sequence comes from Oophaga sylvatica, assembly GCA_033576555.1. Classification (NCBI taxonomy): domain Eukaryota; kingdom Metazoa; phylum Chordata; class Amphibia; order Anura; family Dendrobatidae; genus Oophaga; species Oophaga sylvatica. Next base: position 400,418,412 of record JARQOD010000001.1, read on the forward strand.
GATCTAGCTGACACCCAATAACCTAGAATGTCAGAAAGGCCATTAATAGAACGAGTGAGGGCCTCCATTTTGTCATCACTGACACCTCCGACCGCTGCGCTTGATGCCGTCGAGGTCTGTGTGTCAGCTACGCGAGACTGATCCTGTAGCGGATCTGGGAGACGGTCCGCACCTCCTGGACCCTGATCCGACATGCCCTCACACAGTATATGGGAGGTCAAAAACCTGTCAGCAACTAGAACAGTGTGGTTTTCAAAGGCAAAATGAACGCTGAAGGGTTAAGCTCTTAAAGAGAGAGCTACCCCAGCTGTCTCCCAATAAAGGGTTAACCACCAAAGAAGGGGTTAATGTCGCAGACTCCCCACAACCCTTGTATAATGAAAGGGTGTGCGAGCCCCAGGTGCCTCTTATGAGGTAACAGCTGCAGGACAGAGTTTCAGGCTAAGTGCACACGATCAGGAATAATTGCGTTTTTTTCGTGGTTTTTCCGCGGTTTTCCGCTGTAAAAACGCGATAAAAACGCAAGCATTAAGCATCCTATACATGTTAATTGATTCCGCATGTTTTGGCCACATGTTGCGTTTTTTTCCGCGAAAAAAACGCTTTGCGGAAAAAATAGCAACATGTTCATTAATTTTGCGGAATGTAAGCGGTTCATGTGCGGTGGTACCCAGGGTCTGGAGGAGAGAGACTCTCCTCCGGGCCCTGGGTACATATCCCTGGTAAAACAATAATTAAAATAATAAATAATGATATTCTCACCTTCCGGCGGCCCCCGCAGCCTTCCCCGCCCTTCAGCGATGCTCCCGGCAATTCCCGGTCCCAGAGTGCTTTGCGAGAATCACCCAGATGGCGTAGCGGTCTCGCGAGATGCTACGTCATCGGTGTGATTTGTCGCAAAGCACTCCTGGGACCGGAGTTGCCGGGAGCGTCGCTGAAGGCGGGAAGGCTGCGGGGGCCGCCGGAAGGTGAGAATATCATTATTTATTATTTTTTTTTATTATTTTTACATTAGATCTTTTTACTATTGATGCGGCATAGGCGGCATCAATAGTAAAAAGTTGGTCACACGAGTCAAACACTATGTTTGACTCGTGTGACCAACCTGTCAATCAGTTTTCCAAGCGATGCTACAGATCGCTAGGAAAACGCTAGCATTCTGCAAGCTAATTACGCTTGCAAAACGCTATTATTCTGGCGGGAATCAGCATACAAAAAACGTGCGTATTTCCTGCGGGAGAAGTGCGGGATTGCCGCGGAAATTTCCGCGGCAATTCCGCAACGTGTGAACTTAGCCTCAAAGGTATGCCACACTAAACAAGAACGCCAACAAGATCGCTAACATATTGCGCTGATTTGTACATCGCAATGACCGCCAAAGTCGCTAAGGATATCGCTAACCACTTATGCGTCGTCAATGAGATCGCCCACTGTGGCAGCTACTAGCGACATTAAAGACGATCACAAAAAACAAACGATCGCAAAGTTAAGCGACGCTATTGTGATTGCAGCGGAAGCGTTCCGTGTGACAGTACCTCCTGCCTGTGGGTGTGAGGGGTCAAGCTTCTGCCCTGACAGGTAGAAGCGACTCACCCAGCTGGCCGCGGTGTAGTGTCTTCCTTTTCGGTCGGTCGGGGGGAGCGGAGAGTGAGGAGCCCGAGAAGGCCTTCAGTAATGGCCCCACGCTAGAGGAGAGAGACCGGAAGAGAAAAAAAAGGCAGGGAAGCCACGCCCACCGCCGGTTTAAAAAAAAAAGCGCGCGACTCACTCCGCTCCCGCTCCCATGTCCTGCAGGTATCCACCTGCGGACAAAAGTACACAATCACCACACATGAATACATGTAGCAGCGGCTGCCGCAGCGGCCGCTGAAGCACTCAAAACACATTAAAATGTGGAGTACTCACCCAGCTGAGCGCCACAGGGACCCCTCAGAGATTTGTGGCGCTGTGCCCGTAGCTTCCCCCAGGGCGGGGAACGCAGTGACCCCAGAAGCGGGTTTGCGTCCCCGCCAGGGAAGCAATCCTCATCCCCCAGGGCCGGCAGGGTTCTGCAGGGACCACCTTACAGGGTAATACAGATCCGCCAAGGGAGAGGTGGGGGTCCAGCAGCGCTAAGACCCCTGAGACCTCTAGACCACTGGCGGTCCAAGTCTCTGTCCGATTAAAATAAAAAAATCTTCTGAGGAGCTGCTTCCAGCAGCGACTATCCTCTGTGACCTCAAATTTTAGACTGGAGAGCTGGAGTAGGAGGAGCCCTATATGCTGGAGGGGCCGGTCAACACTTTTTTAATCTGAGGTGTTTCTATCCTATGTGGGCTCGGCCTACCCACTAGTAATGACTGTGTCTCCCTTCCTTCATCTGCAGCTGAAACCACCATTTTAATGTTTTATTATTATTTCATAAATCAATAGTAGACATGAAAATGAGACACTTTGTAATATATCTTATCAGAGAAATGTGTTTCGTTCGCTGCCAAAATTGATCAGTCATTATCAAAATCATCAATTCACAGGTAAACTCTGCATTCAGGACAGACTTTCCCATTACTGAGATAGATGACAGTTGGTGCCCATAACATTCTATGGAAAAAGGAGCAGCTAGAGGCCGACACAGACCTTCTGCTGCACTTCTCCATAGGACTTGATGAGCACCAACTGTCATCTATCTACGTAATGGGAAAATCTGTCTTCACCCAATATACATTGCGCCCTAGGAATGAGAATTTTGAGAATGATCCGATCTGTCCTGTGGGAGAAAGAAGCGGATCTCTCTAAGATATAATAAAAACTTTCTTATTTTCATGTGTATTATTGCTTTGTGTTACTACAATTAAATGAATTATTTTTCCATTCCTCGGGTCATTGTTTGTTCATCATTTTTTTCATACATTATATAGTAAAATAAAAAAATAAAAAATACAACTTGTCCCACCAAAAACAAGTCCTCATATGATTAAGTCAATGGAAAAAAGGGCAAAAAAAGGTCACATGTAAAGCTTCTCCCTTGTACATGGCAGACCATTGGTGGGACCCGAACCTAGTAGACATTTCCTGTGAATTCGCCTAGGCTCTCGGACCAGATTGTGCGGCTGCATAGAAATACATCAGCCGCACACTCGGGTCCGAGAGCGGGCGGCCGTGCCCGGGTGTTGATGCGAGAAAGTCGTGGACTTACTCGCATCACACTCGCCAGTGTGACGCCGGCCTTAGGCCTCTTTCACACGTCAGTGGCTCAAGTATATGTAGTGACAGTTTTCTCTCATACCGGAGACATTGACACTCGTAGACACATTAAAATGAATGTGTCTCTGCACATGTCAGCGTGTTTTCATGGACTGTGTGCAAAACGGTGAATGAATAAATCAACTAAATAACAAACACTTAGCTTTCTCTGCTGCAATGCACCGCACAACAGAGTCAGGCACCAGATCAGGGAAACAGGAGAAGTACCACTGCTGTCAGCAAGCTCCCGACTCCAGCTTGGTTGGTCTCCAAAAGCAGAAGTATCACCAACAGTCAGCTGACGCCTCAGGTGACCTTTTAAAGGATGGTGTGGGTGGTCACCGCCTTCCCCTGACAAGTCAGCAGCAATGCAATTACACCAGCGGCCACCGGGGAAAAGACTGGCTTTAACCCCCTGATGGCCTGAAAGGAAAAAGGTTTTAATATAGAAAGTAAAATCTGCCACAGATCCAAAAGTGGATCGTGACACCTATTCTATACTTTACGCGGCACGGCATATCATTGATCAATACCATTAGTATAGCGTGTGTTTAAATTAGGGGACATGTATGTATTTAATAAAAGATTATTTTCGGGGAAAGAAATGGCATGGGCTTCCGTTAAATTTTCCAAGCCAGAGAGGGAAAGCCAGCGACTGGGGGCAGATATTAATAGCCCAGGAAGGGACCATGGTTACTGGCCCGTCCCCAGCCACCCCAGAAAAGGCGTGTCTTAGAGAAGCACCAATTCCAGCACTTAGGCCGGGGTCACACTGGCGACAAAATCGGACGACTGCAATGCGATGAAATATCGTATTGCAGTCTGCCGTATGTTAATCTATGGAGCAGCTCCCAGTATCAGATTTTTTGTGGTCTGTTTTAAACGTCCAAGTGCAATCGCAGCATGCTGCCATTGTCACCGATTGTGGGTCGACTATCGCCAATGCAAGTCTATGGGAGCGATGAAAAATCGGATTACAAACCGACCGCACGTGTGACTTGCGATTAAATCGCATCGGTGTCCTTTAGAAAAGCCGGCAATTCATCCCCGGCTATACTGTAAAATCACACTGACAGCTTTAATAAAGAATAGAATCAATACATATACACACATAGAATACATATATTGTCGCTTGCTTTGTCTGTCTGGTGGGGAAGATACAGCGGGAGCCCATGCATTTTTTTTTTCAACGAATTTACACCTTTAATTAACCCCTACATGTGTGAAATTTCACACACATACATACATACATATATATATATGTATTCTATGTGTGTATATGTATTGATTCTATTCTTTATTAAAGCTGTCAGTGTGATTTTACAGTATAGCCGGGGATGAATTGCCGGCTTTTCTAAAGGACACCGATGCGATTTAATCGCAAGTCACATATATATATATATGTCATTGTGATATATATATATATATATATATTTATTTATAGTTCATACACTTCTACATACTGTAATAGCCGCTAATTCAATTGCCGACTTTTGTGAAACTACAGACCCGACATGAAATGACACATGGTTTACATACAGTTAACCATGTCATTTCATGTAGTTTGATATATGGTTTTCACTATCAATTACATGAGTGTATGTGTGTGAAATTTTACACATGTAGGGGTTAATTAAAGGTGTAAATTCGTTTTAAAAAAATGCGTGGGCTCCCACTGTATTTTCTCCACCAGACAGACAAAGCAAGCGAGTGGGGGCAAATACTAATAGCCCAGGGAGGGTGCATTTATTTAGTGCCCCCCCCTGGCTACTAACATCTGCCCCCAGCCACCCCAGAAAAGGCAAATCTATAATTAGATTCACCCTTTCTGGCACTTTGCCCGTCTATTCCCATTGCCCTGTAGCGGTGGCGAATGGGTTAATAATGCGTTAAGGCCACCTTGCAATTGAAAGGTGACTTTAAGCCAGGTTAATAATTGAGAGTTGTCAATTTGACAACTATCAATTATTAATCCTATTATATGAAATGAAAAAAAAAAAAAAAAACACACAATATTAATTCTTTTAATGAAATAAAGACACAGTTTTGGACCATATTTTATTGCTCAGCTGTAATCCCTGAATGAATCAGTTCCTCTCCTGGCGACAGGAGAGGGAGTGATTAGTGTGTGAAGCTTAATTGATTGCTTCCCACTTTCACTGCAAGTCAGGTCAGGGTGACCTGACCTGAAGTGAAAGTGGGAAGCAATCAATTAAGCTTCACACATTAATCACTTCCTCTCCTGTCGTCGCCGGGAGAGGAACTGATTCATTCAGGGGATTACAGCTCAGCAGGCAGCATTAGCTGCCTGCTAGCTGTAACCTGTTAACCCTTTCTGATAGATTACAGCGTGGGACCTGACTGTGCATCGGATAGGTAAGAATCAGTTTGCTTTTTTATTTTATTTTTATTACAGGAAATGGTTTTAGCAGGAAAATAAAAGATGGTCAAAAACTGTTTGATAATTTCATTAAAATGATTTTTTTTATTAAAGTGTGTGTGTGTTTGATTTTTCTTTCATACAATAGGATTAATAATTGATAGTTGTCTAATTGACCGCTCTCAATTATTAACCTGGCTTAAAGTCACCTTTCAATAGCAAGGTGGCTTTAACCCCTTATTAACCCATTCGCCACCGCTACAGGGCAATGGGAATACACGGGCAAAGTGCCAGACAGGGCTAATCTAATTATAGATTTGCCTTTTCTGGGTGTCTGGGGGCAGATGTTAGTAGGCAGGGGGGCACAAAATAAATGCACCCTCCCTGGCCTATTATTATTTGCCCCCACTCGCTTGCTTTGTCTGTCTGGTGGGGAAGATACAGCGGGAGCCCATGCATTTTTTTTTTCAACGAATTTACACCTTTAATTAACCCCTACATGTGTGAAATTTCACACACATACACTCATGTAATTGTTAGTGAAAACCATATATTAAACTACATGAAATGACATGGTTAACTGTATGTAAACCATGTGTCATTTCATGTCGGGTCTGTAGTTTCACAAAAGCCGGCAATTGAATTAGCGGCTATTACAGTATGTAGAAGTGTATGAACCATAAATATATATATATATATATATATATATATATATATATATCTATCTATCACAATGACGTGTGTATATATATATATATATATATATATGTGTGTGTGTTCTATGTGTATATATCTATTCTTTCTGTGATTTAAATGCTATTCATTTGGATCCATTATATGTCAGTTTTGCAAGCCTGCAAGAAAATCTCACAAGTCGAATGTAAATCGGATGTTACAACTACGGTCAGATGTGACTAAATCGCATCTTTCCAGGAAAATCGGATGCCAGACGGATGACTGTTCATGACGTTTTGCTGCTATAATCGACCGACTAAAACGGTCAGATTTTTTAGTCGTGTGTGTGTGACCCCAGCCTTAGCCTCTCTTCCCACTGCCCTGTAGTGGTGGCATTTGGGGTAATAGTTGGGGTGTTGATGTTACCTTTGTATTGTAAGGTGACATTAAGCCCAGCTTAGTAATGTAGAGAAGTAAATAAGACACCTATCCATTACAAAGCCTATAGTTGTTAAGGGGTTAAATAAATACACAGCCAGAATAAAGTATTTTAATGAAATCAAACACAACAGTTTCCCATCTTTATTGAACAGCTAATCCATGTGAAGCGCTCGTTCTCCTGTAATAAATAAAAAAATAATTAACCAACAATATACCATACCTGTCTGGCGATCTGTCCAATGCTGTAATCCATATCTGGGGGATAAACAGTTTACAACCGGGAGCGGTGCTAAGATGTGACCGCCCCGGCTGTAAACCACTGATGAATGAATGAGATGATGCCAGCACAGCATCAGTGACTAGCGGTGACATTACTGATGCTAAGCTCCCTCACAGGCTGAACTGCGATGACCTAGAGAGTAGGAAAATGCCAGTTGATTTTTCCCACGCTCGAGTTGAGCGCGGGTCAGGCTGTGAGGGAGCGCAGCATCAGTGACATAACCTCTATTCACTTAAGCTGTTCTCGCAGCCGGTCTGAACTGCTGTGACCTCATCCCTGGCATTTTCCCATGGTCCTGAGGTCACAGCAGATCAGCCTGGCTGCGAGAACAGCTTCAGCGAATAGAGGGGATGATAAAGATGCTGCACTCCCTCAAAGCCTGAACCGCAATGAACTCTTGATCATGGGAAAATCAACTGGTATTTTCCCACACTCCAGAGCTCAGCGCGGGTCAGGCTGTGAGGCAGCGGAGCTTCAGTGATGTCACCGTGTTCACTTAAGCTCCGCCGGCAGCATCTCATTCATTCACCAGTAGTTTGCACCCGGGACTGTCGCATCTTAGAACCATCTTGGTTTCAAACTGTATATCCCCCAGGTATGGATTACTGCGTGGGACACAATGGCAGACAGGTATGGTATTTTGTTGGTTTATTATCTTATGTTTATTACAGGAGAACGAGGGCTTCAGATGGATGAGGTGTTTGCTTTATGGTTCTTAATTAAACCATACTTACAGTCTGTGTGTTACTTTCAAATTAAGGATTTTTTTTAATGGGTGTCTGTTTTATTTACTATTTGACTATATGGGATTAGTAATAGGGGCATCCATCTTCATTACTAACCCCAACTATTACCCCATATGCCACCGCTACAGGGCAGTGGAAAAAGCAAGGCTACGTGCCTGAATTGGCGCATCTTATAGATGAGCCTTTCCTGGGGTGGCTGAGAGCGGATATTATTAGCCGGGGGTGGGTGGCAGTATTCATGGCCCCTTCCTAGGCTAATAATATTAGCCCCCAGCTGTCTGCATAGCCATTGCTAGCTATAAATTATAGGGGGACCCCACGCCATTTATTTCCCTTAAATAATCTTTTATTAAAATACATACATGTCCCCTAATTTGCACTCGCGCACACACACACACACTACTAATTGTATTGGTCAAAAAAAAAAGAAAAAAACAAAACAGGAAAAACAATGTGTACCTAATGGGTACACCTTGCCATGGTGGGACAGCTACCGTATTTTTCGGACTATAAGACGCACCAGACCATAAGACGCACCCCAAATTTTGGGTTGAAAATAGCAGAAAAGATTTTTACAATATGGGGGTCCGTCTTATTGTTCGAATTTTAAGGTACCTGTGGGCCGGCGGTGGTACAGCAGGGGTTGCAGCAGTGGTGTGGCAGAGGTGCGGTGATGCTGATACTGTACTCACCTTCCTCAGGTGAGGTGACGCTGCGGCACGGAGAGTAGAGCCGGGTTTGTGGCTGTGGTGTGGCAGAGGTGCGGCGGTGGCAGAGATGCGGCGGTGGCAGAGGCGCGGTGGGCGGCGTGCACCTGAGCAGGGTCCCTTCCTCAGGTGTGGTGACGTCGCGGCACGGAGAGCAGAGCTGGGGTTGTGGCAGTGGTGTGGCAGAGATGCGGCGGTGGCAGAGGCGCGATGGGCGGCGTGCACCTGAGCAGGGTCCCTTCCTCAGGTGGTGAGGTGACGCCGCGGCACGGAGAGCAGACAGGACAGCAGAGCCGGGTTTTTCGGTGGTGGCGGCCATGTTCCAGAGGTGGTGCGTGCGCAGAGTACTCTGCTTCCTGGGGCTTCAGAAAAATGGCCGCCGCGATCTCTATCTGCGCATGCGCGGCCTACCGCGGCCATTTTCCTGAAGCCACAGGAAGCAGAGTACTGTATCTGCGCACGTGCCGCCTCATGAAGATGGCCGCCACCACCGACAAACCCGGCTCTGCTGTCATGTCTGGTCAACCCAAAACAGCCTGTACAGAAAATAATAAACAACTTGTTGCTGAAACATTTGTTCAGAGTCCAAAAAAGTCCACCAGAAGAGTCTCTTTAGAATTGGGAATTTCACGAGCTTCCATCATGCGAATCCTGAAATCTATTGGGTGGAAAGCTTATCGTCCACGTCTAATTCATGGTTTATTGGAGGATGATCCAGACAGGCGGCTGAAATTTAGTGAGATTATGCTTAACGAAATTGAAGAAAATCCAGTAATTTTAGATAACATTATGTGGAGTGATGAAGCTTCTTTCAGATTATCTGGCCATATTAACAGACAGAATTGTATTTACTGATATAATGAGAACATGCATTTAACATTAGAGCAACAACTAAATGAGCCTGGTGTCAATGTTTGGGGTGGTATTTCAAGTTTTGGTGTTTTTAGACCATTTTTTTTTTTTTGATGGAACAGTCACAGGAGATAGTGCCTTGCGAAAGTATTCGGCCCCCTGGAACTTTTCAACCTTTTCCCATATATCATACTTCAAACAAAGATAACAAGTGTTAATTTTTGATGAAGAATCAACAAATGGGACACAACTGTGAAGTTGAAGGAAATTTATTGGTTACTTTAAATTTTTGTGGAAATACAAAAACTGAAAAGTGGGGCGTGCAGTATTATTCGGCCCCTTTACTTTCAGTGCAGCAAACTCACTCCAAAAGTTCATTGTGGATCTCTGAATGATCCAATGTTGTCCTAAATGACTAATGATGATAAATATAATCCACCTGTATGTAATCAAGTCTCCGTGTAAATGCACCTGCTCTGTTATAGTCTCAGGGTTCTGTTTGAAGCACAGAGTGCATCACGAATACCAAGGAACACAACAGGCAGGTCCGTGATACTGTTGTGGAGAAGTTTAAAGCCGGATTTGGATACAAAATGATTTCCAAAACTTTAAACATCCCAAGGAGCACTCAAGCGATCATATTGAAATGGAAGGAGTATCAAACGACTGCAAATCTACCAAGACCTGGCCGTCCCTCTAAACTTTCATCTCAAACAAGAAGACTGATCAGAGATGCAGCCAAGAGGCCCATGATCACTCTGGATGAACTGCAGAGATCGTCTGTCCATAGGACAACAGTCAGTCGTACATTGCACAAATCTGGCCGTTATGGAAGAGAGGCACGAAGAAAGCCATTTCTCAAAGATATCCATAAAAAGTGTCATTTAAAGTTTGCAACAAGCCACCTGGGAGACACACCAAACATGTGGAAGAAGGTGCTCTGGTCAGATGAAACCAAAATCGAACTTTTTGGCAACAATACCCAATGATATGTTTGCCGTAAAGGCAACACAGCTCATCACCCTGAACACACCATCCCCACTGTCAAACATGGTGGTGGCAGCATCATGGTTTGGGCCTGCTTTTCTTCAGCAGGGACAGGGAAGCTGGTTCAAATTGATGGGAAGATGGATGGAGCCAAATACAGGACAATTCTTGAAGAAAACCTGTTGGAGTCTGCAAAAGACCTGAGACTGGGACGGAGATTTGTCTTCCAACAAGACAATGATCCCAAATATAAAGCCAAATGTACAATGGAATGGTTCACAAATAAACGTATCCAGGTGTTAGAATGGCCAAGTCAAAGTCCAGGCCTGAATCCAATCGAGAATCTGTGGAAAGAGCTGGAAACTGCTGTTCACAAACGATCTACATCCAACCTCACTGAGCTCGAGCTGTTTGCCAAGGAAGAATGGGCAAGAATATCAGTCTCTCGATGTACAAAACTGATAGAGACATACCCCAAGCGACTTGCAGCTGTAATCGCAGCAAAAGGTGGCGCAACAAAGTATTAAGTTAAAGGGGCGGAATAATATTGCACGCCCCACTTTTCAGTTTTTGTATTGCCACAAAAATTTAAAATAACCAATAAATTTCGTTCAACTTCACAATTGTGTCCCACTTGTTGTTGATTCTTCACCAAAAATTTACATTTGGTATCTTCATGTTTGAAGCATATGTTGGAAAAGGTTGAGAAATTCCAGGGGGCCAAATACTTTCGCAAGGCACTGTACAGTCATGGACAAAAGTTTTGAGAATGACACAAATATTAATTTTTACAAAGTCTACTGCTTCACTTTTTCTAATGGCAATTTGCATATACTCCAGAATGTTATAAAGAGTGATCAGCTTAACAGCAATTACTTGCAAAGTCAATATTTGGCTAGAAAATGAACTTTATCCCCAAAACACATTTCAACATCATTGCAGCCCTGCCTTAAAAGGACCAGCTAACCTCTTTTCAGTGATTGCTCCATTAACACAGGTGTGGGTGTTGATGAGGACATGGCTGGAGATCAATCTGTCATGATTAAGTAAGAATGACACCACTGGACACTTTAAAAGGAGGCTGGTGCTTGGCATCATTGTTTCTCTTCTGTTAACCATGGTTATCTCTAAAGAAACATGTGCAGTCATCATTGCAATTCACAAAATGGTCTAACAGGGAAGAGTATCGCAGCTAGAAAGATTGCATCTCAGTCAACAATCTATCGCATCATCAAGAACTTCAAGGAGAGAGGTTCCATTGTTGCCAAAAAGGCTCCAGGGCGCCCAAGAAAGACCAGCAAGCGCCAGGACCGTCTCTTAAAAGTGTTTCAGCTGTGGGATCGGGCTACCAGCAGTGTAGAGCTTGCTCAGGAATGGCAGCAGGCAGGTGTGAGTGCATCTGCACGCACTGTGAGGCGGAGACTCTTGGAGCAAGGCCTGGTCTCAAGGAGGGCAGCAAAGAAGCCACTTCTCTCCAGAAAAAACATCATGGACAGACTGATATTCTGCAAAAGGTACAGGCAGTGGACTGCTGAGGACTGGGGTAAAGTTATTTTCTCTGATGAATCCCCTTTTCTATTGTTTGGGACATCAGGAAAATGCCTCATTCGGAGAAGACAAGGTGAGCGCTACCACCAGTCTTGTCTCATGCCAACTGTTAAACATCCTGAAACCATTCATGTGTGGGGTTGCTTCTCAGCCAAGGGAATCGGCTCTCTGACAGTCTTGCCTAAAAACACAGCCATGAATAAAGAATGGTACCAGAATGTCCTCCAAGAGCAACTTGCTCCCAACCCTCCAAGAGCAGTTTGGCGATCAACAATGCCTTTTCCAGCATGATGGAGCACCTTGCCATAAAGCAAAGGTGATAACTAAATGGCTCAGGGAACAAAACAGAGATTTTGGGTCCATGGCCTGGAAACTCCCCAGATCTTAATCCCATTGAGAACTTGTGGTCAATCATCAAGAGACGGGTGGACAAACAAAAACCTAAAAATTCTGACAAAATGAAAGCATTGATTGTGCAAGAATGGACTGCAATCAGTCAGCATTTGGTCCAGAAGTTGATTGAGAGCATGCCAGGGAGAATTGCAGAGGTCCTGAAGAAGAAGGGTCAACACTGCAAATATTGACTTGCTGCATTAACTCATTCTAACTGTCAATATAAGCTTTTGTTACTCATATGTTTGCAATTATATTTCTGTCTGTGATAAAAAACATCTGTCAAACACACATAAAAACCAGAGGGCAGCAGATCATGTGAAAATATAATATTTGTGTCATTCTCAAAACTTTTGGCCATGACTAAGTATCTTGAAATTCTAATGAATCAAGTTGTTCCCCAGTTACAGCAGCAGCCTAATTCAAATGACCTTTATTTCCAACAAGATGGGGCCCCTCCACATTATTCAAGAGTAGTCCGCGAGTATTGGATGAAACATTTGCTAATAAATGGATTGGCCGAAGAGGCCCACTTGATTGGCCGGCACGTTCACCAGACTTGACCCCAATGGATTTTTTCTTTTGGGGAGTACTCAAGGACAAAGTTTATAGTTGAAAACCAAAAAGTGTCAGTGATTTGAAAAATTACATAAGAGATGCATTTCAAGAAATTAATACCCAAAGAGACTTGTGCAAAAAGGTTTGTCGAAGCGTAAGAGGCAGACATCAAAGCTGTGAAAATTGTGATGGAAAACAGTTTGGGCACCTGCGCTGATAAAATTTAAGGGCTTTTATATTATTGTTCAGAATAAAATGTAATTGTCAATGTTATGCTTGTGTTAACATTTATTTTGATTTATATTTAAAATTATATTTACTATGTTCTGTCCACCTATTTTTGGACCACCCTGTATTTACTGTATGTAATGCACGTCTTCTATAATGTCGGCTCCTGCAGAGATTTTACAGAAGCTGACAAATGAATTACCAGCTATTCTTCTATCTCTCTATACAATATAAATGTAGGTGTCTATGATTATATATATTCTAACCTGTCAGTGTGATTTTTACTGAAGCCGCATATGAATTGCTGGCTTTTCAAAGGACACTGGTGCGTAAAAATCGGACAGCACTCACAAGGTGCGAGTGCTGTGTGATTTTTTTCTCGCACCCATTGACTTGCATTGGTGAGTCTCGTCCGAGATACGCAGCAATACGCAGCATGCTGCGATTTTTCTCAGTTCAATTTCAGCTGAGAAAAAAAAATGCAGAGGAGAGGTCACTCATTGAATAACAGTGAACTTGTCCGTTTTTCTCGCATATGGGTATGAGCCCTTCGCTCCTAAATCTGCCCTCAGTCTATACCCAGGGAAGAGGGGAGTAGTAGTGTACCGTAATACACCAACCAAACTAAGGCTGGGAACACACGATTCTCGTGCGAGTCTTACGCATCAACACCCGGCATTGCCGCCGGCACTCGGATAGGAACGTGCGGCTGCATGTATTTCTATGCAGCCGCACGCACCTGTCCAAGTGCCGGCGGCAGCACCGGGTGATGATGCGTAAGACTCGCACGAGAATCGTGCGAGTTTCTCGCAAGTGAGATCCCGGCCTAACAAAGGAATACGTACAGGGATAAAGCAAAATACCAATCATACAAATATACTCAAACAAACAACAGAGTGGAACATCAGGGAGTGTAGGAAGGGGAAAATTAAAGTAGAAGGAGAGGATTTGCAAACAACCAAAACCAAGCAACAGTCTTTAAATAAATCCACCAAATGCCTCCTCAAATAACAAAACTCCTTCAGCTCCTGAATCACACAGCATGAAGCTAACTCTGGCAATGCCTGTTTGCCAGAGTCCAGTTTATATAGGAGAGGGAAGTGGTCGAATCTGAACAGTTGAGAGCATCAATGCAGGAAAGCTTCCAGGAGCTCTCAACAGATTAACCCCTGCACTGCTAGAAGAAACCTTTAGTGCTTCTAGTCAGTGCAGGAGTAGGAGAAATCAGACAGCGCAGTCTTCTGGCTTCTCTCTGTCGCAGTCAATCTGTGACTGTAGCATTATAGTTTATAGGGTTTTTAAATTTTCTTTTTGTAGATCTTGTATCTGGAAGACAAATGTAATGGAGACAAAATTGTCCATACAAGTCTGTGGGTCTGTGAAAATCACTGGCAGCGCATGGATGTTTTTAGCATTGCAACGGGTAGGAGAAGCTTCAAAACTTTTCACTTTTGGCAAACAAAATAACTGACGCACTAACCAAAGACTGCAGAAAATCTGATCCAGCGCACTGATGAATTTGATGGTGTGAAATTAACAAGAGGCTGAATAAGACCTCAAGAGTCTCATGAACTAACATCTGAGTGCCATCTTTATCATAACGGAATTTCTGAAGACCGAGTCTCACATAAATCCATACATGTGCAACAAGTCACAACAATGATGTAGTGCTAAGCCAACTAATAAAATAAATAAAAAAAAAGACCAGTAGATGCCAGGTGATAGGAGGCAGTCCTCATTGCTCCCATATGGCTGCCACAAAATTTTGTCATGGCCGAGTCCCGAGTCTTGCAAATTAATTTCCAACTTTTTATCAAAACATAAGGCACAGAAATATTACCTGCACAGTTCTCCCAACCCCTCTCAACACCGAGACCCCATCTGATCAAAAACATTTTACATCTCAAAGTTTTGTTTTTTTTGTAAATGTTAAAAGGGGGGGTCGCCTTACAGTGACTGCAGGCTTGTGAATCCTCAAATCGTGTGCATTGATGATTCCCTGATTCCAGTGGTCATGTATCTTGTATACTTCCAGCCACAATCAGACTAGTCTGTATCTGGCCTGGCCTCACTGAATACAATTGCATTGAGCGAGGCTGCACAAGTCTAGTTGACACGTGATCACATATATGCAAATCGCATACTAATCACATTCAAGCTGCTCTCGGCACTGGAGAATCCTAACAGCACGCACAACGTGAGAAATCAGACTTGTAGCTTAAGGCTGGACAACCCCTTTAAGTACCCTTTAATCCAAGCTGCATTGTTCTATTAACTATGACCAAATTGTGTATTTTCTCCGAGAGAAGAAAATGGTGCATAAAACTCTGACTAGCACAAAAGTCGAATGGTCTTCATGACCAGGGGATGGGGGGCTTCAGCTCCTGGACCAAGATGACTTCTAACATTTTATGACATTTCAAAAAGTAGAATTTGTTTTATTTTTTGGTGGTGTTTTTTTTACATTATCGTTAAAGAACGCATCCTAAGAAACATCCGAGCATGAAAAGTAATAGAATAGAAATTTTTGACCTCTTTTATAAGAACAAAAGTTCTAAAAGATTCACACTTTTATTTGCATTTAAGACAATGAAATACAAAGGAACAGTTAAAAAACAGCCCGGTCTTCCTCGGTAAATGTGAGAAAGAGGCAAGTCACAGTGCAAAAAAAAAACAGAAAACGTAACAATTGCTCCGATCGATTTTAAAAAAAGCATTTAAAAAATTGTATCATCTCCCCAACCCCATATGTTAAAGTATAAAACTGTACTAGAGCGTATGTATGCTGTACCATCGCCGGTAGCTGCTGCACAGGGAAAATGGAGTTCTGCCAAATGATGGACTACTAGCACCAGCATGCCCTGTTAGCCCTAGGGTCATAACTTCCCATTAACCTGCGTGCTGCTGGGTGATTTGCTGTAGTCCGTATAGTGAATGACATGCACGCCGCTCGCCTATGACCTAAGCATTCACTAGGACGTCACCATGCTTCTCGTCATCATGCTCTGAAAACGTTATATGAACATCAACACTTTTAGGATCGTTCCCTCTTTTTTTAAAGGTTTATCTTACAATATTTACAACAGTGATACATGGAAATTAGCAATTTCCAAATGCTAGAGATGGAAACCATAGGCATTAAGGAACAGTTTCCCATCTACTGACCGTTCGTTATGGGTAACGTCGGCCGTCTAGTTTAGGCAGATCAGTGATGAAGGGAGGTCTTTGGAGTTTTTTGGCTATGAGGCCAAGAACGTACCCTACAACGATCTGTACCGGCTCAAGGGTGGTTACAGATCGCTCTAGTCAGTGATTCTCCTGCTTCCTGTGACGTCAACAGAGCAGCTCCTTCTCTTCCACTCTGGTAATGATACGTCACGCTGATTGACATCTGGCTCCCCGAAGCAGTAGGCTATGCCGGCTGACAATTGGCATGATGTCGGCAGTGACGCATTGTCGACAGAGCATAGCAGAAGACAAGGAGGTGATCTGCCGATGTGAGGAAACACAAAGAATTGCAGCCTAAGCCAGGATAGATGTTGCAAGGCAGAAGTTAGCAACTACCTACTGCCAAGTTCTTAGCCCCATAGCCAAAAAACCTTAAGTCACAGATAATTCAACCGATTATGTTCTTTTACTTAAAAGTTTCATGTAAGCGAAGAATTAGACAGCCATATAACTCGGACAGGGATTGCAATGAAGTGCTCGGACTAGCCGGCAGCTCTCCCCACCGAAGGGTGATAGGATGCATTTCTATGCAGCGGTCACGCTCAGGCCAGGAGAGCCGCAGGCCATTCCGTGCACTGCGCTCCTCGACAGAGTTTATTCGGCCGTGTGACTCTTCCCTTCAACACTGATTTGCCCCAAAGATGTATCTGATCTCAGGGTCCAGATCCCCGAAATATAAGGAAATTCACCTTACAACATCTCACAAAGACCGGTCAGAAGGTGCCAATGTTGGCGGTCCTTTACTTTGGACACATGCAGATACCCAGCTAAAACAAACTGCAAGGCTTGGTTCACACATTCTAGGTTTAGTGCGGGTTTTATGTGCAGATTTCTATTAAAAAAACATCACATCACAGTGCCTCCTCTAATAGCACCTTCTGAGACGTCTGTGCAAAAGTCAGGAGATCTGTGAAGGAGGAAGAAATACAAAAGGCGACAAACATGCCGCCGCTGGTGTGAACAGCCTGGAAGGGTGACTAAAGATATAGAGAGGGGGTGATTGAAAACTATTTACACAAAAAAATGGCTCAGTTTCCTGACATAATCAGGGCAATCGTAAACTATGGTAAGTTTTAATGTAAATCGGCTGAGTGCAGGGTACGTTTCATGCCGGCTTCTATGGGACGGATTCCTAGCCGCTATAACTTGGGTGTAAATGTCAGGACCATTGGGTGGTATAGCTTGTGAAGGGAGGTCAATGCATAGCTCAAAAGCCTAAAAACACCCATGAGGACATCAGTGGTGGCCGGAAATAAGGAGCTATCTACAGTACGAAAACCCCATTCTTAAGACTATGTATCTATAACCACATGCCTATCATCACGTCTGCTGGAGACTTCTCATACAATATGGATTTATTACCTTTAACCAACATGTGTCTTAATGCAAAAACTTCTAGAAAACATTTTAACTTTCTGGTTGCCACCATCAGAGGACCAGCCTCAGTCTACTGTCCAGCAGGGGATACACAGCTGTCATCTGCACGAATAGCAAACTTTAACAAAAGAAAAAGTCTATCCCTGCAGTAATAACCACACACACAAGCTTCTCTACTTTCATATAATAAAAAATCCTAAAAAAACATCTACAACTTGCATTACTCACCTAGAAAAAAAAAAAACGATAAAAGCTTGAAGGGTAAATGGACACATCGCCTCTACAGCTGCAGGGCCCACATAGATCTGTAAAGCCCACGTCTCACATAACGATATCGCTAGCGAGATCGCTGCTGAGTCACTAGTTTTGTAACGCAGCAGTGATCTCCCCAGCGATATCGCTGTGTGTGACATTCAGCGACGATCAGCCCCCCTGCTGGGTATCGCTGATCGTCGCTGAATGTCCTGGACATTTTTTTGATTGCTGGTCTCCCGCTGACAGGCACGCATCGCTGCGTGTGACAGGCGGGAGACCAGCGATCCGTTGGTAACCAAGGTACACAGCGGGTTTCCAGGCACCGCGCAGCGCCTGGAAACCCGATGTGTACCTTGGTTACCAGCTCCCTGCATCAGGGCGCTGGTATCCAAGGTACACTGCGGGTAACTAAGCGATGTTACCCGCAGTGTCGCTTGTACTGATCGCTGCCTGAGCTGCCTGTTTGGCAGCTCAGCAGCGATAATATAGCGATACACCAGCGATCCTGACAAGTGCATATCGTTGTTGGGATCGCTGGTGTATCGCTATGTGAGACCCAGCCTTAAGAATCTGATGGGATTAGTCCTTGTTAAGATTGATTAAAGAGGACAAAGCACATGTCAGGTCACAGTCTAATGTCAACACTGGAGAGGAAGACAGGTAAAAACTGTACAGCTATAGGGAACTACAGTACATAGGGGACAGCACTGGAGATTGACCAAGCCCACAAATCCCAGGAGCCACACAATGGGCATGTACACACTGAAGGTTTTTTTTTTTTTTAAGGCGTTTTTGGAGTGGAAAGTCTCCAAATCCACCTCCAAAATTTTCAAAAACTGAGTTTCTGCTCTGAAACTCTGAGAAAAGACTCTGTGCACGCATAGCAAACCAATGAGCACCTTTAGTTTTTTTTTTTTATTTAAATGTAATTATTTTGGGCTTAAAATGCTATTTTTTTACTGCAACGCAATTCAAAAAATTAATTTGCCTTTATAATGCACTGTTTATTGCTGACTGCAGAATGAGTTAGTTGAGGATCAGTCAGTGAGCGCGTTCTGAGGTGAGATATTGAAACACTTATCTGTATTTTTATGACCACAAACTTTTGCTGAACAAGGTTAGGATTCATTTAGACATTGGTGCCGATCGGTCCGATCTCGAACTGCAATGCACGGACTGGCGGGCAGGTCTCATGATCCAAGCATGACAGCTACATAGACATATATGAAGCACTCACGTTCCGGTCCTGAGACCTACTGCTGCAATGCGGTCCGAGATCGGCCCGATGAGCACGGACGTCTGAATGAGCCCTTACTCTATTATCTGTCTCTTTTTTTCATTGAAGCTGTTACCAGCTTATTTATGAACACCATCTATCCCATCAGAATGAACTCACTGACTGATTCTAGATTAACTCATTCTGCAGCTAATGAGGCTATAGAAGGAAAAATGTGCAAATTTTTTTTTAAACAAACTAAATTGCAAAAGTGTTTTTTAAAGACCCAAAAAACATGCGAAAATGGTTTCTAAAGACGGCAGTGAAATATTCATTGGTAGATGCCACAAATGTCTATCCTGAGAAAACACCCTTTAATTGCTAGATCAAAGTAACAGCAGCACCAGGGACAAGCCGTGGCACTTTATTATTTGTAGGACTCGACTTTGCTTTCTCTAGAGGTTGCACGATTGGCCTATAAGAGTCAATGCTGGACTATGCAGGCCCCATAGGAGAGCAAACAGGGAGGGAAGGGGGTAGACAGTGCCTTACTAACATTGTTGGTGGGGGTCACAAGGCAAGACCCCAGCCGATCAGACATCGATCCGATACTACCTCACTATATTAAAATGGTCACTTATGCAACACTTATACAGCTATGAACATGTGCAAAAAAAATGCCACCAACAATAGAGATTCTATACCACCAATCATCACCTGCTTGCTGATGGTTTCCGACACCGCTCTAACAGGCGAGATGTAACCCATCATGGCTAAGGCATAAAACATGCACAGGTTCGTAACGCTATAAGGAAAGTCCATAGACTGGATTTTTTCTTTCTTTTACTCTACACCCTTATACACCCGATTTCACACATCACAAGCCCAGTTGTGCCCCTGCCTTGCGCTACCGCCGCCCCTCCTCTCAGCCACCAGGGGACTGAATCAGCAAGACAAAATTGCACTGCGTCCAGATATACCAGCCCTCGGAGACTTTTACAAACTTTCTACAGAACCCGAACAAAATGAACATTTTTTTTAAAGGGAGCAACAAAAAACATATAAAAAACACAAATATTTAAAGCTAAAAATCAATAATTTAAAATATATATATAATGCACAAATATAATACTTATTCAAGGCTTTCACGTAGTGTACGGGGGTCACCTGTCTAAGGCCCTAAGATGGTATTATCCAGCTCACAATATGGCGGTAAACTGTATTACTGCCATAAGTTTCATCGTGAAGAAGTTCTGCGTCTCTGCGAGTAACCAAGAGCAAAAACAGAACTCTTGGCCAGGGACAAAACAAGCATTAGTTCTGGAGAGAAGTGCTGCAGCTCTGCAGGAGGGACAGGAACGCCGATCCGCTGCTGCTGGTTTACAGGATTTACATAAAATAAAAAAAGTAAAGATTAAAGTCAAGAATTTTTTGGCTTAAAAAAAACAAACAAAAAAACGTTCATTCTGTATCAATTAAAGTTTTTTATCCATCCTCTTTTCCACTGCTTGAAGTAAAAGTTCTGAGTACTGCTGCAGGAGAGCGAGTGTTTTATCATCGCCCAAGTGTCGGGAGCCACGCGATACAGAAGGATCAGGCTTTTCTTTGCAATCCTCCTGCTGCGCAGACGAATCTTCATGCATTGCAGGCTCAGGATCGGCATCTTTTAAGGAATCCAACTCCCTCTTAACCATGCCAAACGTTTCGGTGAGGAGGCCTGCCATCTTGCCATGATCCAAGTTTGCTGCTGGGCCAGCTGTGGTCACCTGAAAAAAGGCAAAAACAGGACAAAAGGTTGAAATTTCAAATGATTTTTAGTGCTTTTTGCTGAGGATATACTAATCCTGCGTAATAGTTATACAGTAGTGATGAGAGAGAGTGCTACGATAAGTCATTATCATGCTCGGGTGCTGAGCGAGTGTCTTCGGCATGCTCAGATACTATGTTCCAGCCCCCACGGCTGCATGGCTTGCGCCGTTCAATAGCCGCAATACATGCGGGGATTCCCTGTTTGTTCAAGAGCCACAGAACATGCGGGGATTCCCTGTTTGTTAGGCAATCCTTAGGCCGGGATCACACATGCGAGGAATACGGCCGAGTCTCACATGTTAATACCCGGCACTGCCGCCGCCTCGAGAGGAGCGTGCAGCTCCATGTATTGCTATGCGGCCACAAGCTCCACTCCCGAGGCCGGCGGCAGTGCCGGGTATTAACATGCGAGACTCGGCCGTATTCCTCACATGTGTGATCCCGGCCTTACATGTGTTGCGGCTGTCGAACGTTGCAACACATACAGCCGCGGGGACTGGAACATAGTATTCGAGCACACCGAAGACACTTATTCGCACATGATCGTGCTTGGAAAACACCGAATTCCAGCACACTCGCTCATCACTATTACACAGCTTAAACTTGAGGCCCCCGTAAACATTCGACTAAAGTCACCAAAACCGGATCATACAACAAACTAATATGCATGGGACCCTTCCAACTCCACCACAGATGAGGTCAGGGGGCAGAAGAATCCGGCACATTGGATTTCTGACAACTGATCCTTTTGCTCTCCTTAAAAATAAGCCAGAGATGTTCCTGCATATGGGGGAGTCCAGAGAGATATCTATCTAAAACTTTGAATACGTTTTTTTCAGATTTGGCTGCATTTGAATTGCCTACAGATCAGCTAGGATCCCTGTCCTAAGACCCCCCCATTGATCAATCAATAGACCCCTGAACCATGTGCAGCTCAGCAGACAGCAGCGAGCACGCAGCCGGCATGGAGAACAGCTTAGCTATGCTTTCTATGGAAGCCATACTCCGCTCTGCATGTGAGAACAGGCAGGAGCTTGGCGTTCCTATGTGCCGAGTTGCACACCATTTTGGGGTCTATTAACTGATCGGTGGGGGTGTCAGTACCCCGGACCCTCACTGATCTGAAGGCAATTAAAGCGCCTATCAAATATGAAAATTCATATTTACAGATTATTTACTCTAAGCCAAAAGGCAGGAGAATACTTGGTAAATATGGTCTTTATTAGCCTGTGGCTACAACACCTATTGACGGTAACGTTAATGAACGGGTAGGGGGTCACGTTGCAACTACAAACACGTGACAAGCAAATTGCTGAAAATCAAAAGTATTCGGATATCTTGAGATCCACTCATCGTGGTGACAGCATCTTGCAGGTGACCACATGCACTAACATTAGGCAGTGATGTTTTTGGGCCCTAGCTCAATCTTTTGCAGCGAGATAGGGGTCGTATTTGAGGCCCCAGCATTACAAGCGCACTTAGCCACAACAGCTTTTCCAGAAACTTTCTGAAGTGCAAAAAGTTTCTAAACCCTAAATAAATGTGTCCTACTGCACGTGCACCAAAATAATGGCTCAGGTTTATACAGAATTCTAACTTCTGTTTGTCAGTAAATCTCCCCCAAAGTGTAATGCACAAGATTGTAACTTAAAACCCTTTGATAAATGCAGTTCACATCAAAGACTCCAGATTTTACAGAATCCAGGACAGCTGTCGAGTTCTCACTGACCTATGGAAACCATACTTCTAAAAAGTAGACAAGTAATAGCTGCATTAATAATAATCATATAATGTTGCAGAAATTAAAAAAATAATATATATATATATAATATATATATATATATATATATATATATATATATATATATATAT
The DNA here is from genome assembly GCA_033576555.1 of Oophaga sylvatica. Lineage (NCBI taxonomy): Eukaryota > Metazoa > Chordata > Amphibia > Anura > Dendrobatidae > Oophaga > Oophaga sylvatica. Next base: position 400,441,186 of record JARQOD010000001.1, read on the forward strand.
ATATATATATATATATATATATATATATATATATATATAGTCACAAAAAAAAATGTGCCTGTTTTTTAGCAAAAGTTGAAGTGTGGGAGCGCACGCATCACAGAAGATAAGCATCTTGTAAATGGCAGTTATCCATGGCAAGGAATTAACATTCATCTTCTCTCTTCACACAGGTATGAACTGCATTCATTGGAAGCAAACAGCTGAATGATACAATCCCTATGTGTCTTGTATGCTGAAATATATACTAATGGTATGAACTGCATTCATTGGAAGCAAACAGCTGAATGACACAATCCCTATCTGTCTTGTATGCTGAAATATACAGTCATGGACAAAAGTTTTGAGAATGACACAAATATTAATTTTTACAAAGTCTACTGCTTCACTTTTTCTAATGGCAATTTGCATATACTCCAGAATGTTATAAAGAGTGATCAGCTTAACAGCAATTACTTGCAAAGTCAATATTTGGCTAGAAAATGAACTTTATCCCCCAAAACACATTTCAACATCATTGCAGCCCTGCCTTAAAAGGACCAGCTAACCTCTTTTCAGTGATTGCTCCATTAACACAGGTGTGGGTGTTGATGAGGACATTGCTGGAGATCAATCTGTCATGATTAAGTAAAAATGACTGGACACTTTAAAAGGAGGCTGGTGCTTGGCATCATTGTTTCTCTTCTGTTAACCATGGTTATCTCTAAAGAAACACGTGCAGTCATCATTGCAATGCACAAAAATTGCCTAACAGGGAAGAGTATCGCAGCTAGAAAGTTTGCACCTCAGTCAACAATCTATTGCATCAACAAGAACTTCAAGGAGAGAGGTTCCATTGTTGCCAAAAAGGCTCCAGGGCGCCCAAGAAAGACCAGCAAGCGCCAGGACCGTCTCTTAAAAGTGTTTCAGCTGCGGGATAGGGCTACCAGCAGTGCAGAGCTTGCTCAGGAATGGCAGCAGGCAGGTGTGAGTGAATCTGCACGCACTGTGAGGCGGAGACTCTTGGAGCAAGGCCTGGTCTCAAGGAGGGCAGCAAAGAAGCCACTTCTCTCCAGAAAAAACATCATGGACAGACTGATATTCTGCAAAAGGTACAGGCAGTGGACTGCTGAGGACTGGGGTAAAGTTATTTTTCTCTGATGAATCCCCTTTTCGATTGTTTGGGACATCAGGAAAACGCCTCATTCGGAGAAGACAAGGTGAGCGCTACCACCAGTCTTGTCTCATGCCAACTGTTAAGCATCCTGAAACCATTCATGTGTGGGGTTGCTTCTCAGCCAAGGGAATCGGCTCTCTGACAGTCTTGCCTAAAAACACAGCCATGAATAAAGAATGGTACCAGAATGTCCTCCAAGAGCAACTGCTCCCAACCCTCCAAGAGCAGTTTGGCGATCAACAATGCCTTTTCCAGCATGATGGAGCACCTTGCCATAAAGCAAAGGTGATAACTAAATGGCTCAGGGAACAAAACAGAGATTTTGGGTCCATGGCCTGGAAACTCCCCAGATCTTAATCCCATTGAGAACTTGTGGTCAATCATCAAGAGACCGGTAGACAAACAAAAACCTAAAAATTCTGACAAAATGAAAGCATTGATTGTGCAAGAATGGACAAGTCAGGATTTGGTCCAGAAGTTGATTGAGAGCATGCCAGGGAGAATTGCAGAGGTCCTGAAGAAGAAGGGTCAACACTGCAAATATTGAGTTGCTGCATTAACTCATTCTAACTGTCAACATAAGCTTTTGTTACTCATATGTTTGCAATTATATTTCTGTCTGTGATAAAAACATCTGTCAAACACACAAAAACCAGAGGGCAGCAATCATGTGAAAATATAATATTTGTGTCATTCTCAAAACTTTTGGCCATGACTGTATACTAATGGTACGAACTGCATTCATTGGAAGCAAACAGCTGAATGATACAATCCCTATGTGTCTTGTATGCTGAAATATATACTAATGATATGAACTGCATTCATTGGAAGCAAACAGCTGAATGATACAATCCCTATATGTCTTGTATTCTGAAATATATACCAATGGTATGAACTGCATACTTCTGCTTGCTGCCAACCACTGCTTTACCATCTTGCAACATAGTTTAATGTGCCTGGTACAGCTTTGGTAAAATTCATTTTTGGCACTGTGCTTAATACTTACTGCTGTATATCCCTGTGACTGGGGTCTCTCTAGATCTTATCAGGTGGAAGGTGCTAAAGCATATAGATGTAGCCAGCTCTAGTGCCTTTGATGATCTAACCACCCCCTGGTGTGCTGGCCCCAACTGCCAAATTATCCCAAAGCAGCTCCCACAATCCCACTTTCCTGACACTGTAGTGTGGGCTATATATTTAGGAGTAGTCTAAGGGGCGCACTCAGTGTTGGGGCGCACACATCCCAGAAAGCAAAGCATCAAAGATAAGCATCTTGTAAACGGCAGTTATCCATGGCAAGGAATTAACATTCATCTTCTCTCTTCACACAGGTATGAACTGCATTCATTGGAAGCAAACAGCTGAATGATACAATCCCTATGTGTCTTGTATGCTGAAATATATACTAATGGTATGAACTGCATTCATTGGAAGCAAACAGCTGAATGATACAATCCCTATTGTCTTGTATGCTGAAATATATACTAATGGTATGAACTGCAAACTTCTGCTTGCTGCCAACCACTGCTTTACCACCTTGCAACATAGTTTAATGTGCCTGGTAAAGCTTTGGTATAATTCATTTTTTGCACTGTGCTTAATACTTACTGCTGTATATCCCTGTGACTGGGGCCTCTCTAGCACCTTCCACCTGATAAGATCTAAAGCATATAGATGTAGCCAGCTCTAGTGCCTTTGATGATCTAACCACCCCCTAGTGTGCTGGCCCCAGCTGTCAAATTATCCCAAAGCAGCTCCCACAATCCCACTTTCCTGACCCTGTAGTGTGGGCTATATATTTAGGAGTAGTCTAAGGGGCGCACGCAGTGTGGGGGCGCACGCATCCCAGAAAGCAAAGCATCACAGAAGATAAGCATCTTGTAAACGGCAGTTATCCATGGCAGTTAATCAGGGCTGGAATCAGGTACTCCACACTTTGCTTTCTTTTTAATTATGTACTTTATCTCTATCCTCCTGTGTTCCCTTGCCATCCACATTCACCGCCCCATCCCCCCTCCATCACGACTCATACACATCAGCCCCTCTATACTTCACTCTCCCATTTACAGCTCCCATGCACTCCTCACCTTCCTAAAAAACCTCAGCCCATCTTGCCCAAACACATCACAGAAAAAACCTACTTACAACTCCAACAACTACCTGCTCTTTATCTTCCTACTGCTACTGATTTCAGGGGACATCTCCCCCAACCTTGGTCCACCATCCCCCAACCTCAATCCCTACCTCATATCGAAATCATAATAATCTTATTAATATTACTTGCACTCCCTCATCTCCTTTTAATTGAGCCCTCTGGAATCCACGGTCTGCATGCAACAAGCTATCCTTCCTGCACAACTACTTTCTGAACAACTCTCTTCATCTGTTGGCCCTCACTGAAACCTGGATTCAGGATTCTGACACTGTCTCCCCTGCTGCCATTTCCTATGGTGGCTTACAGCTCTCCCATTCCCCAAGACCCGCAAACAGACATGGTGGTGGAGTTGGCATACTCCTGTCCCCACAATGCACTTTCCAGGTCATCCCCCCAATTCCATCACTCTCATTCCCTTCTTTTGAGGTCCACACCATCAGGCTCTTCCGTCCCCTCTCCCCCAGAGTAGCGGTCATATATCGGCCCCCAGGCTCGCCCACCGGTTCCTTGACCACTTCTCAGCCTGGCTGCCGCACTTCACATCCTCAGAACTACCAACCATTATCCTTGGAGACTTCAACATCCCCATTAACAGCCCTACTTCCACATCTGCATCTCAGCTTCTATCACTAATCACTTCTCTAGGCCTCTCACAGCTTTCAACCTCTGAGACACACAAGGATGGTAACACCCTTGACCTGGTCTTTGTCCGCTCTGTTCAATCTCCCACCTAAATAACTCACCGCTTCCACTCTCTGACCACAACATTCTCTCCTTCATCCTCACAAATCCTCGACCACCCAGCACACTCCTACCTACCATACATTCAGAAATCTACAAGCCATTAACCCTCAGACACTTTCAGACTCCCTACACTCATCGCTGTCCCCAATCTCCTCTTTTTCTTGTCCTAATCTGGCTGTTCAGCACTACAATGACACTCTTAGAAGCACCCTTGACCAAGTAGCACCGCTCACCCTCAACTTCCAAACAAGCAGTAAAACAGCCCTGTCTCACATTGCAAACTCGACTTCTTCAGCGATGCTCTAGGAGTGCTGAACGCCTCTGGAGAAAAACCCACACACCAGAAGACTTCATCCACTTTAAATTTATGTTAAGAACTTATAACGCTGCCCTTCACCTCGCCAAACAGACCTACTTCACCACCTGATCTCCTCACTAGCCAACAACCCCAAGAAACTTTTTGACACTTTTCACTCCCTCCTCAGGCCAAAAGCACAAGCCCCTATCACAGACATTTGTACTGACGACCTGGCCTCCCACTTTATAGAAAAAATAGATAATATCCATCAGGAAATCTGCTCTCAACACCAAGTGCTGTGACTGCCATCCCTCCCTGCATTTCCCCTGGCTCAATTTCCACATTTGATCCCATCACAGAAGAAGTCTCCAGACTCCTCTCTTCCTTTCGTCCGACTACATGCACTACCGACCCCATTCCCGCACATCTCCTCCAGTCTCTCTCTCCAGTTGTCACAACTCATCTAACTGCAATCTTTAATCTCTCACTCTCCTCCACAAAGCTGGGAATCCAGGGAGGCCGATTATTTCATGTGTGGACAACCTTACTGAGCAGGTATCTGGATGGGTAGAGGGTATTCTTAAACCCCTGGTAAAGGATACACCCAGCTACATTCAGGACACAACTGACCTACTGAATAAACTAGCAGCAATAGGTCCCCTACCAGAAGGAACCATCCTGGCCACAATGGATGTGGAATCTTTGTACTCTAATATCCCACACCAGGATGGATTAAATGCCTGCAAAGTCTTCATGGGAAACACCGGGAATGATGCTGATTCTGTGGTGAAACTCACAAAATTCATCCTCACCCACAATTACTTTGAATTTGACAACAAGATCTATCTTCAGGAGACTGGCACAGCTATGGGAAGTAAAATGGCTCCACAGTATGCAAATCTTTTCATGGCCAAGCTTGAAAGCGACTTTTTGTCCTCATGTCCCATCAGGCCTCGGGCCTACTACTGCTACATTGATGACATTTTAATCATCTGGACGGAGTCTGAACAACAGCTAAAGGCGTTCCATGAACAGTTCAACCAATTTCATCCACTATCAACTTAACACTTAACTACTCCAGCACTGAAATTAACTTTTTAGACACCACCATTAAGCTAAAGAACAATGAAATCGAGACATCCCTGTATCAGAAGCCAATCGACCGTCCAACATACCTTAAATGGGACAGTGTTATGTTACGGTAGCTGAGGAGTGCAGGTAAAAAAGGAAATACACCAGAGCAGTTGGAATCTATGAGATTGCAGTACCCTGACTAACCACCACAACTAGAGGCAGCCGTGGAGCGTTCCTACGTTGGTCCTAGACGCCTCGTCACAGCCTGAGAAACTAACTACACCTAAAGATAGAAATAGGAAAGCTATCTGCCCCGGAGCAGAACCCCAAAGATAATAGAAAGCCCCCAAACATGTAATGGCGGTTAGACAAGAGGAAATACTGACACAGAAAGAAAATAGTATGAGCAAACGCTGGGGCCCAAACTATCTAAATAGAAAAGGACAGGAAGGGTACTTACTGCAATCTCAGAAAACCCTGAAAAACACCAACTCTACTAATTTCAAAATCACCTGAGATCACACGACCTCTACCACCTAAATTAGTTCTCTGGTGTAACAAAATCAAAACAGCAGCCACTGAAAAAAAACTGGAAAAAGCAAAAGTACAAAACACAGTGGCTGAACCAAACTGAGAGGGCAAAAGCCCCCGGAGGGGACCCTGAAGGACCCACAGAAGTGCAGGACAAAATGCAAAAATACAGCAAAAACACAAAAGAAGAAATTGTCTTATCTGAAAGCAGGAGATGCAGACACGACACAGCAGGCTACAAGGGAAACTGGAAAGAAGGATTCAGACCAGAACAATTGATCACCGGCAACCCTGATGGGAAAATGACTCCCTTATATAAGACCAGTCAGTAACACCTGATTCCCAGTCCTCACAATCCTCACTAGTACCGCTTGTAACCACCAGAGGGAGCCCCGCTCAGAACTCATCTCAAACCCATTCACAACAGGACAGTTTCCATCCAAAACACATAAAAAACTCTATTGTCTACAGCCAAGCCATCAGATACAATCGTATATGTTCCAACCCTATGGATAGAGATGAACACCTTATTCGCCTCAGAAAGACCTTTTTGAACCAGGGCTACCATCCAAGAACAATTGAAAACCAAATTACAAGAGCCACCAGAATATCAAGGAATCACCTGCTACATTACAAAGCTAAAGAAGAAAATAACTGGGTGCCTCTAGTGGTCACCTACAATCCAAATCTGGAGATGCTAAGGGGAGCTGCACGGAAACTACAACCTTTACTACAAAAAGATGCCCGATTACAATCCATATTTCCAGACCCCCCACTACTGTGTTTTAGGCAGCCGCCAAATCTAAGAAGCATCATTGTCAGAAGCTCCCTGTCCTCCCCAACAGCTGCAGGAACCTTTCCTTGCAACCAGAAGAAATGCAAAACCTGCCCATTTATAATGACCACGGACAAGATAAAGATCCCAACTCACATCAGGACTACAAGATGCCAGGTACTTTCAGCTGCATCACATCTAATGTGGTGTACCTAATTATATGTACTAAATGTCCAACTGGGGGTCTGTATGTGGGAGAGACCGGGCAAAAACTGAGAACAAGGATGAATTCTCATCGCCACACAATAAGAGAAAAAAGAATGGATTTACCTGTGGCAAAACACTTTTGTATGCCCGGTCACAGCATGATGGATATGGAATTACTTGTATTAAAATCTAACTTCAAATCTGAGAAAGATAGAAAGGTTTGGGAATATAAACTTATGATGACCTTTGACACTCTTAGTGCTGGAATGAATATATCACATGGATTCATGTCTTTCTACATCAATTAAGGAATCTGCTTCTCTGACCTTCTAGGGGCATCAAAACACAATAGCAGACTCCAATCAGAGGGCAATAAAACTTTCACTCCTTATCTATGAACTGTTCCAATATTTATGTTCATCCCTCTGCCATAATGACAGTTCTGCTTCACGTCACTTGTCTTACCTATTGCATTATTCCTGTGTCCTGTTGTGTATAAATATGTGATTCTTCAGATTTTGTATTAGTCTTCGCCTGATGAAGAGACCTGAGTAGTCTCGAAAGCTTGCAATTTGTTACCATCTTTTCAGTTAGCCATTAAAAGGTATTAACCAATGAGGACTCTTAAGTCTAAATATTTTTCTATCTACTGGCTAACACGGTACGAAGATACACATCTTTCCTATATCACTCTCCTCTGGCATTTTCCCATCCTCCTTTAAACACTTCATCATTACTCCACTACTAAAGAAACCACTCTCGACCCTTCTTGCACAAACAACTACAGACCGGTCTCCAATCTCCCCTTCATCTCTAAACTTTTGGAGCGCCTAGTCTACTCCCGCCTTACCCGTTACCTCTCCACTTACTCCTTCTAGACCCTTCACAGTCTGGCTTCCGCCCCCTACATTCGACTGAAACTGCACTCAAAGTGACCAATGACCTTCTGACAGCAAAACGTAACGGCGACCACTCTCTGCTCATTCTTCTCGACCTTTCTGCAGCTTTCGACACAGTTGACCACTGTCTCCTACTGTCTAGGCTCCAGTCACTAGGTATTAAGGACACTGTTCTCTCCTGGTTCTCCTCCTATCTTTCTGACCGCTCCTTCAGTGTTTAGTTCTCTGGCTCCACGTCATCTCCTCTTCCTCTCACTATCGGTCTACCCCAGGGCTCAGTCCTTGGCCCCCTTCTCTTCTCTCTCTACACGGCCCCAATTGGACAGACCATCAGCAGATTTGGCTTTCAGTACCATCTTTATGCTGATTACACACAACTATACACGTCATCCCCCGACCTTACCCACGCTGTTCTACAGAACGCCACCGACTGTCTGTCCGCAGTCTCCAACATCATGTCCGCTCTCTATCTGAAACTTAACCTCTCCAAAACTGAACTCCTTCTGCTCCCGCCGTCTACTAACCTCCCTAAATCTGACATTTCCCTCTCCGTGGGCGGCACCATAATAACACCCCGGCAGCAGGCTCGCTGTCTGGGTGTTATGTTTGACACCAATCTCTCCTTCACCTCCCATATACAATCTCTTGCCCGCTCTTGCCGCCTACACCTAAAGAACATCTCTAGAATCCGCCCTTTTCTCACCATGGAAACAACAAAAACCCTCACTGTAGCATTGATCCACTCCCGCCTGGTCTACTGCAACGCTCTATTACTTGGCCTCCCCATTACTCGACTATCCCTCTCCAGTCCATCCTTAATGCAGCAGCCAGGGTCATCCATCTGGCTAATCGGTACTGGACGCGTCCGTCTCGCCTCCTTCCTGGCTGCCCATTCATTATAGGATCCAATTCAAAGTACTTGTTCTCACCCACAAAGCTCTCCACAGAGCAGAACCCCCCTACATCTCCTCCCTCATTTCTATCTATCGCCTAACCGACTGCTGCGTTCTGCAAACGACTTTCGACTAACCTCTGCACTAATCCGTACCTCCCACTACCGACTACAAGACTTCTCCCACAGTGCGCCAATCCTCTGGAATGCTATACCCCTATCCACAATTTGCATGGTATCAGACGCTCCCTCAAAACACATTTGTTCAGAGCGGCCTATCACATTCACTAATCAAAGTCATTCTTTGTGTAAGTGTGTATGTGTAGCCCATTCACTATCTCCATCTATCCCTCACTCCCTCAAGATGGCTGGACCATCATTGTAAATGCACCATTGTATATACACACCTGTACTTTGTATCTCCCCCACCTCATTGTAGATTGTAAGCTCTCACGAGCAGGGGCGGCTTGTTTTGCTTTAATTATTGCATTGTTAACGTTGTTACTTATGACTTGTGTTTTGAAACTGTTAAACTGTTAAGCGCTGCGGAATATGTTGGCGCTATATAAAGATTAATATTATTATTAAATGTTTTTTTGCAACTTTTTGCCATTAAGGAGTTTTAGGTTTAATTGTGTTTTGCAAGAATGTGTTTTTTGTGTTCTTTCTAAGCTCTGCATCACTCAAAGACTCCTACGAAAGATGTACTGTAAGTATAGGAACCAGATCCTGCACCATATCTTGCTAATCCAGGATTCCTTTACAGCTTCTTGGTTAAAAACACACAGAGAACTGATGGATGCGATACATTTACTTACCGATCGATAAAGGCTCAACGCCCGGCGGAGACTATCCTGCAGCTCAGAGGCGATCATTGCACACTGCTCCAAGCTGACTGCTTGCGCTGAAACAGACGGACATATTAATTAACGCAGGTTAGAATATTTATATATATTTTAGAATACTTTTACTACATTATGTCTGTGCACAAGATATATGGTCGGCATGGTTAAAAGGGTTGTCCTATATAAGCCATGGGGGTATACGGACATCACCGAGGAGGTAGGCTCTGCTGCAGAATGGCCTCAACCTGACAAAATAAGCAGCAGCTCTGAAGGGAAATTTAGAGGTCCCCATTCACTCGAATGTCCACCATGTAATGCCACATTCTCCCTGCAGTGGCAGCCACGACGGTATTCAGCTGATCAGCAGGTCACTGATCAATACCTGGGTCACTTCATGCAATTAAGAATGGAGTGGCATTGTACATGCGCAACCTCCATTGCCACTCACACAGGACTCTAAAGCCCCAGTTCTCGGGATTAGTGGGAGTCTGAGCTTTATCTGATCACTGGGGGTCCGACCACTCAGACTTGAGAACACCCCTTTAACAACTTGCAGATTTGAAGCCAAAACAGGAATAGATTATATACACATTAGAAACTTGATGAAAAATATTCACAAATACCTCCAATTAGAAATGCAGTATAGTTCTTCTGATTCACCACGTCTATTACCCAATGTGCAGTAGTTAGTGGCCATAAGCATGGATATCTAAGCTACTGCAATGCCCTGCACGTTGGGTAATAGACATGGCAAATCAGAGGAACTATACTGCATTTCTAATTGGAGGCATTTGCGAATATAAATTTTTCATATTATTTCCCATTTGCAAATACCTCCAATTAGAAATGCCGTATAGTTCTCCTGATTTATGTCGCTTACACCCTTGTGCAGGGCATTGCAGTAGCTTAGATATTCATGGTTACTGCCATTCACATAGTGAGTTAGTTGTTAGTGGCCGTAACCATGGATACCTAAGCTACTGCAATGTCGTGCAAACGGCCTAAGCGACATAGCTAATCAGAAGAAGAACTATACTATATTTCTAATTGAAGCTATTTGCTAATATTGATATTATTACACTTACTACATATCGGGATAGGATCTTGGAGATGGGAATACTCCTTTAAGGCTCCCATATACTTAAGTTAAGTGTTTCCTAAACTCCAGTCCTCATGACCCCCTCCCCCCCCCAACAAACAGGATTTCCTTAATATTGCACAGGTGATGGAAGTATCAAGGCTTTCAGAAATGGACACCGGTCCTCTCACCTATGCTGTACTAAGCACATCCTGATCTGCTGGGGGCCGTGAGGACTGGAATTCGGGAAACCATGCAATAGATTAAAGTCATTGCTCATTTTGGTAATGACCATCTGAGGTGTATAGTGGCCTCCAAACAGATGATGTAGGGTAAGAAGGATCGGGCAAGTAGGATTTCAACGCTTGATCATTTTGTCTTGAGATGTTTGGCAGCGGCTTTCTCCTTTCCCAGTTTGGCTGAGTGCCGACGTATGCGGGAATCGGTGGAGAGGTGTATAACCAGCCTTATATTTCTCTTCTCTGCATCCATTCATAATTTTGGCTTCAAAGGTCAATCTGTGTGTGAATACTGGGTCACCCATGTAACACAAAGATGTTAGAGACATTACTTCAAAGAGAGTTACTCCTTGTAGGTGGTCATCTATTTAGCTTCTCTACTTTGGTTTCACACAGTTTATCATCTCATATCATCTTAGCCATCCTTGATCTCATCACAGGAGAGCTAGGACCTCTAGAACACGTCATCTTTAGACCAAACAATGGAATCAAACAGACTGAGTTACTAAACTAGGAATAAGTCTGGGAGACGAAAAGTAGAAAATATGCTAGGTTTTTCCCATATAAAAGCCTGGGTAGTGACATGCATGAAAAGAACCAGTATTCATTATAAAAACAACCATATAAAAAAGTACAGGACTTATCCTAAGTAGTAGAAATTAAAGAAAAGACGTGAAGTGCCTCACCATTCTGAGAGTGGCTTATGGAACGAGACAGGCGAGAACAAGATGAAACAAGCCAAAGACTGGACGGAAAGAGATGAGATGGAGTTGTGAGGTCACTCACACAAACCGGGGACAGAAAGGGAGATACCACCAAAGGTTGTCCTCTGTGCCCACCTGAGTCTAGAGTAGAGGATGCATCAAGTGAGGGAGATTTAGGCCTTATAGTTTCAACAGGACAAAGTCCGGGATGATGGTCCGGAGTGTGGCTGATCGTAGATGCTCTGGCTCTATGCACGGGCTTGAAACCTTCTGGACTTAAAGTCAACGTGTCTATGGGTTCATTTATGATCAGGTTTATTTCAACATTTTCTTCAGGACTCTGCTTCTTAGGACTAGTATCCTCCGACTGACCTTTTTCACATCCCCCTGAAGTTTCGTGGTCATTCTTGTAAGTTAAGTCGGCAAAAGATAATCTAGGTTTCCAGCTGCAGACAGGTGATCTAGGTGACCGTGGCGATTCCATCTCAATTGAGCTTCTACTTCTACCGAATGAGAGAAAAGGTCGGTCAGGCAATGGTTTTGCAATGTCAAGAGTCAAATGTGCCCGATTCTTTGACTGAAAGGTCTTCGAAGAGGAGGAAACTGTACTGGTTTGCAGAAGCGGTTTAACAATTAAGCTCTCTTTCATCGGTAGCGGATTCTTCTCGGCTTCTACACAGACGGCCAAGATTTCTGAGGTTTCGCAGACATTTTTCACATCAGAACCGTTCGATGTCTCCTGTATTTCGCCAATGTTCAAATTGTCACCAACAGACACGCTTCTGGAGATCTTGGCCATGGAGCTAGTTGTTGGGTTCATATAGGATCTACCCTTAGGCTGTTTTACATCCTTGTACTGGAATGGTAAGGACTGGCATTCTGTTTTCATCAGCGTTGCTGGCAAAGTACGCCGGTGTATGGCCTTCTGTTCTTTTTCTGCAGCACTTTGGGTCTGTGGACGCATTTTGACTGCAAAAAGATTCCACGACAGTAAATCAGAAAGGGCTTGTGCCATCAAATATTAAGATCATGATTCTTATGTTATGCAAGAGGCATGCAGGTTTATTCTAAGCAAACAAAATTAAATAATCTGGAACCAAGAATATAAATAAAAAAATTCTAAAAAAGTTAAAAACAAAAAAGCAAAGAATTAGTAATAAAAACAAAATGAGAATTTTTGGTACTCCCTGTAAAATCTTTCTTGTTGCCTTCATTGGAAGACACACAAACCATAAATAATAGGCTACTACTAAGAATACAACTTAGAAATGAAGTCAGCTCCTATCCAGCAGGCTACACCAGGCCTACCAACACCCAGCTATTCAGTCAGTGCTAAAGTAGTAGGAAAAGCAAATTAAAAAAAAAAAAAACAACGGAGGCTATGAGAAAGATTTTACGGTGAGTAGAGTACCAAAAATCCTCTTTTTAGGCTGCTTCATTAAGGGAAACAAAACCCATGGGAAGTCCTAAAGCAGTCCTGGGTTGGGAAAACTAAAAATATTGCAAAAAGAGGAACAGAAATCTCAGATTACAACTCGAGCAGCTGAGGCTTGCAGTACCCTACTGCTGAGGCTTGCAGTACCCTACTGCCAAGGCGTGCGTCCCCCGATGAAAAAAGCTTTGCAAAAATTTGGACTGAAGATCAAGTGGCGACCCTATGGAACGGGAAACACCAAGCTAAACTGAATGCCTGTGTGGCGGCTAGCCAGTTATATGTAGCCTGCTGGGCAGGAGATAACTTTTTCCAACATGTATTCTTAGTATCAGCCACCGGGTGGCAGGAAATTACCCATGGTTTCTGTGTCCCCCTACCCAATAAATCGGCTGAGAAATTATCAATATTCTTGATTTATAGTCATTCCATTCTGATGACTTCCCCATCACTAAAGGCACTTCGTCTTGTAGTGCTGTCAAGGATGCCTTTAAATAATACAACATAAGGGAAGATCCACATAGGCAGACAAAAAGGCTGCACTTAAATTCGCCTGAGGATTTCCCTGTAAATCTGCACCAAAAAAAAAAAGCATCAAAAGAGCATAAAAACACAGCAATAACCAAAAATTCTTATTGTATATTTTAGTGTGGACACCTGGAAAAATCATGCAGTTAAAACTCAACAAAAAAACCCACAGCATTTATGCTACATGTGAACACGGCCTAATGCATCCAAATCGATTTGTTTTAACCCCATTTAGATGTTCTGTAAAAAACTGGAATTTTTCTAGTGCCATGAAAAATAAAATAAGAAAAAAAAAAAAAACGCCTACAAGAACACCACATGTGTTAATTCTGCATTGAAAAGCCCAATCCTCTTGAAAATATGTATGGCCGGCAGTTAACTGACATCTGTACTTAGGCTCCAGGTCTCACAACGGTCATAACATATGTTTCCTGGTCTCAGACCCAGGGTGCCTTCCTGAGAATGCACAGAATTTGGAACATTTTCACCTCTGATGCCTTTGAAGGGAGATGCCAAATGGGACCTAGTGCAGCCTGATAATTGCTATTTACTATGAGAAAGAAAGGTTACACAAAGAGTGTTTAGAGAAAAAATAATGTATTCATTGGTTAAGTAGCCATGGTCCAGTCACAAACCAGTAATTAGAATATTAACATGAAGGGCTGCTCTAAAAATCTGATCTCCAGGCTAAATCTATAAATTAGGCCCTCCCCAAAAAAAAGGGGTACACAGACTGAGAGGCAGCCAAGCTGATGTGATCCATTTTAAATCCCCCCCATCAGGGAACGAAATACCAGACTGCAAAGTTTAGATATTTCTGTAAGTTTCTCCCTTTTATTTTAATAACTGTTTTGCATATTTGTATGTCACTTATTTCCATATTTTTCATATCCTTTCATTGTAAGCACTGAACCTTTTCTATTAAAGCTTAAAACTTTAATAAGTTTGAACCTTGTATGCTCTAAGGCTATGGATTCTTTTAGAGTGTGCTCCTGGTGATTGGCAGACAGTAGTAATAGTACTTCCAGGACTCATCGCCCGTGTGTTCAGTGAGTGGTGGCAGCGTGTATGAAAAGGGGTGTGGATTATGCTCCCATTGCAGCATAGGACAGAGGTTGAATACTGAGTGAGAGGAGACAGATTAACCCTTGCAGGCACAACCCCAAGTCAAGTGCTGAGAAGCGGGTATGTGACAATCTGCGATGTCTGAAAATACCCTTTTAAGTCATACTTTGAAGTGTTTTTTGAAATATGGCTCTGTTGTCCCTGGTACCATCATATTGTCACACAGGACAGCAGAACAGCAGTGACCATAATTTTATTTAAAAAAAAAAAAAAAAAAAAACAATTTGCAGGATGTTTTTTGCTTTATTTTTAAATATATTAAAAAGGTTCTCCCAAGTATATAATATTGATGCCCATATACGTAGGATGTGTCATCAATATCTGATCGGCGGGGATACAGAACCCAGCTAGCCCAATGATCAGCTGTCATGAGAATTGGAGATTAACTATTGATGAGACTAGGCGCAGAGTGCAGCACTTAGCAGAGACAATAACAGCAGGTCAGTGGGTAGCCAGGTGTCAGACCCTCACTGCTCTGGGATTGATGACATATCTTGAAAATAATATACCTGAACAACTTTTTTAAGTGCCAAAATTCCAAGAATTCCCATCCGTCCTTACTCTTACCTTCATGAACGATATCTTGAACTGATTGAGTTTTGCGTATGCTTGAAACAGCGTTAAATAGTGGACCAATTCTGGCCATCTTCACTTCTGCTGGCTGCTTCCTCTTCCTTAGGTAGGCTGGTTTTAGAGGGCTGGCAATGTGTTGTACCCGAGCATAGATGCCATTTAAAGTAGGATACTCAAAAGGACTCCCATTAAATTCTGGACTGACCTCCTGATCAGACAGATAGCAAGTCCTAGACCCCAGATCTTCTCTACTTTAAAGAGAACACATGGGAAGTAATCATAAAGATGGCAATCTTTCAGCTGTGGCAAAATCGAGTATCACTATATCTGCTTTAGCACTCATTCACACGTCTGATTTTTCCACGTGCGAGAAAAATGGATTGATAATTTTTTTTTTTTTAGAGCAAAATTTGGTGCTTGTAATCATTTAGTAAAAAGGGGGTGGATAACCCCTTTAAAGTGTCTGAATGCAGCTCATCTACAGACTTATATGGTTGTGTGCTGACATTCATGCTGAAATAGAACTGAAATTTCAGAATCACTTAAAAAGGTCCCATTATATGTCCTTTTAAAATTAAAAACAGCAGAAAAGCAAGTGTCCTGGGTAAGATGTTAACCAAACCCAGTCCATTTGCGTTGATTTTTTAACATACTGACCTGGTTGCTGGTACCTGTGCCATCGCTAGAAACCTGGATGAGATGCTGGCACATTCATTCCTCTCCGAGGTCAGAACTGGTCCATCTACAGATGGAAAACAGAGCGTTATAATTTTTTCTTTTATTCATAAAGTCTTCCAAGTACATGTGTTCTTTCCTTTTCTGTCTACAGCACCTATGCAAACCTATGTGTACCCAAGGTTACAGAACACAAACAGTGTGCATTCTGATTCTACAGTTGAACTCTTCAATTCTTAGTCCCTGTTCTCATCTTGTTTGCCATGTATACAAAAGTTTCTGATAGACACCATGTATAAAAAAAGTTATATTGGCATACAGTATCTATCTATCGTAAAAAAAAAATGATATATATTAAAATGGAGCAGCATGTGCCACTCGTGCCCCATTCATTCTCTCTGGGGCTGCCGAGTGCTGAGCTCCATTTTTTCCGGCAGCCCCAGAGAGAATGAATGGCGCTGTGGTTGGCATCTGATCTGCCAATCCATTATGTAACGAGGATGAAAGTGCCGCAATCTTAGAAGGGGGCGATAACTTATAAAGCTTAAAGGGGGTCATCCATTAAAATAAGCCATTAGGCTAATAACAGTAGAAAACCTTGTGTTCTGTACTAAATCATCCTGCTCTACAGCTGCTAAAGTGCCCCGTGAGTAAAAGTGGCCATAGACCTCAGATAGCGGTTGGAACAATGCTCATTTGTTCACAGCCATCTGTGAAGGGAATCATGTCACCATGTGCATTCCCTTCGAGTTTGCTCTAATGTATTTTTTTTATTGTGTCTTTACAGTATTTTTTTTCTTGTACCAATTTTGCTAAAAATGCTGTAAAGTGAAAAAAAAAAAAAAACACAAGAAATTAAAACTAGATAGACGTCGACCATCATAGAGGCGTGAAAGATTGACTGGGATTGTAATATAAGGATCGGATTCTTTATTCCTTTAAAACACTATTCATGTTTAAGGTCTGAGTCTTGTATTGGATGGGGCTTAAAGAGGACCTATGATTTAGGTCAGAAGTGTCCAGTTTTTGCTGTCATTTTATTCCCACTGCTCCTCTGAGTATTCAGTTTTTTGCGTTTTCTAAATCCTTCAAATGGTTCAAGAGATATAGGGCTTTTTATAAGAGCAAGTTTAAGGTTTTTTTTTACTAAGGGGGTGTGGCTCACTTAGTAATTATGCACAGTATCCTAGAGACACGCCCAGAGGATCCTGTGAGACAACACCTTGAAAAGAAAAACACAAAAATTAGACCTAAATAAGGCCATATCTCAAGAAATATACGGCGGATTTTAGAAAAAACAAACCTGAACGCTCAGAAGAGCAGCAGCAAAAAGAGCAAAAACTCGTCACATTTGACTTGGTGACAGGTCTTCTTTAAAGGAGATACCAGACACTTTCTAGTCTTGGATAATGCCTTAAAATAAAGAACTCCTTGTCCAATATTACATAAAAATGTGGAAAAATATAAGGAATTATAATGTGGTTAGATTTAGAAGGTGGTGGGGAGGTGCAGTGTGCAAACATTGAGGTTTAGCGACAAAAAGGTAATTTATGCAGGGATCAATATGGTGAAAGCAAGCAAAAATTAATAAGGCGATTAAGAAAACAACAAAGGAAAGAAAATACAATAAGATTCCTAGATCACTTCAGAGCAGGTGCTGGAATTCTCCATCTCTCTAGGGAATGGTTAGTATTACAAGGGTGGTCCAAGTAAAAGTTAAAAAACAAAAGATTTTTTTTTTTTTTTTTAACCTGGGCCATTGTTTGCCGAAAGATTTCCAAAGTGCTGTTTAAGGAACATTTCCTGGTCGGGTGTCTGTGGGATATCACCATCTAGAACCAGGCAGGGGGTGTCCAGCTCCTCAACCTCTGCTTGCTCTTCTAGATCTGACGAGTTCCCATCTACACTTAGGGGTTCCGTACTTTCAGAGTCTTCTTGGCACAAGAAGTAAAATAAGAAAGCACGTAAGTGGAACACATTTCAGTGCTGGATGGGAATATGAGATTCTGAAATGGAGGAATCCAGTGTTTGCATGCAATAATTGTGATTAAAGAGGACATGTCACTAGTTCAAAAGTGACCAGTTTTCACAATCATCTTATTCCCGCAGCTCCCCTGAGTATTTCAATTTTTTAGTTATTTTTTTTAAATCCACTGTACAGTTCCAGAGATACGGGCCTTTTTAATTGTTGCCAATTTTTATGGTCTTTACACCAAGGGGGTGTGGCTCACAAGGTAGAGCCGCTGCGCAGCCTAGAGACACGCCCCCACAGAACTTTGTGAGTCACACCTCCCTGGGAAAGACCATAAAAAAAAAAATCAGCGCTGAATAAAAAGGTTCATATCTCTGGAACCATATGTTAGATTTAAAAAATACAAAAAACTCAATACTCAGAAGAGCAGCAGGAATAGAGTGATGACCTGGTGACAGGTACTTAAATAAAAACACTAAAAGAGACAACAGGTTCAGTTCTACACGAGACAAGGCTTCAGTGATGAAATGCAGTAGACAGATGAAACATTCTATGCGTTTACAATACAGGAGTCTTCTATGAGGTTCTAATGCAGCTACAGAAGTGACAATTCAGGTAATAAAATATATATATATATATATTATATATATATATATATATTTAACAGCATATTGTAATAATGTAAAATTCATATGTTGCTTTATTAATAGTGATGAACGAACGTACTAGGATAAGTGTTATCTAAGCATGCTCGGGTGCTAACAGAGTGTCTTCGGCGTGTTCGAAAAATATGTTCGAATCCCTGCGGCTGCATGTATCCCGGCTGTTACGCAATCGCTGCATGTGTTGCAGCTGTGTCACAAACAGGCGATAGCTGCATGTGTTGCGGCTGTCGAACATCCGCGAGACATGCAACCACGAGGACTCGAACATATTATTGGATCACGCTGAAGACACTCAGCACACAAGCGTCCTCGGATAACACCTTACCTGAGCACGTTTGCTCATCACCATTTGTTAAATCAGACTGAATTAGCCACAAAATAGCATTGTTCTCTGAAGGGTAAACAGGATTTCCAATTCTCTAAAAATGAGACGGTATACAATAAGAAGATTTAAAACTCTAAGGGACTGTGAGTTTCATTATCGCACCATTTTCAAGATCTCTGCTTGCCGATAGAAAAATATTCTTGCAGGTAGAAATAGAGCTCTAGTCCTCCTCTCCCCTGAAAAGGCAATTTGCATATTTAATTCGCCAGAGAAGCATTGCAAGGCCTATAAGTCTCCTTAGGGTGAGTTTCCACGGTCAGGAAACGCTGCGTGTTTGGCGCTGTGCGCTGGCGCAGCGCCAAACACGCAGCGTCCAGATGTTACAGCATAGTGGAGGGGATTTCAAGGAATCCCGTCTCCACCATGCGTAACAATACGCAGGTGGCAAACCTGCGTAAACGGACATGCGGCGCGTCTTTTTAGACCGCAGCATGTCCTCGCGTATTGCGGCGACGGTGCGTCGCCGCAACAGAATTAACACAGGGCTATGTAGCCCTGCGCTCTTTCCGGAGGTGTTCCGGAGGTGTCCTGAACACCTCCGGAAAGATCGCGCGTCAGAAAGGGGGCGGGGCTTAGACGGAGCGGAATTTCCGCTCCGTCCAAAGCGCTATGGTTCCGGACCGTGGAACCATAGCCTTACACTGGCATGTCTCTCTCCACACTTTAGACCCCTGTCAGATGACTCTCATACAGCCAAATCAGATCTCATGCTTTGTACTGCAGAGGGGCAACACCCAAAACATGAGTCTGCAAATTGAGATTCTGGTTTCGCTTTTATCCTAAGTCATGTGGCAAGGCTTGTTAAAGGGTCAATATTGACTTTTAGGATTGCTACTTCCAATAGGTGGCACTAGAGACCTAGTCATCTTTCTCTACAAAGAGGCAATTTGCATAATTAATTTACATGGGGAGCATTGTATGGCCTATAAGTCTCCTTACATTGGTAAGTCAGGCCTGTTACTCCCCACAAAAAGAGTTATCCCCTAGACCCCTTGTTTATACCTAGAAATTGATTACGACAACGTAACAGGTGCCTTGAACAGGCCTCTGGATGTAAGCTAATGTATTACTATTCACTCACTGCAAGCAGAGATCTAAAAAAGGCTTAGTCTGTGTATAAATATGTAGTAGCGATAATAATATTAGCAAATATCTCCAAAAAGAGATGTAGTACAGTTCTTCTGGTTTGCTATGCCGATTACCCATGTGCAGGGCAGCCATGGTTACGGACACTGAGCTAGTTGCTAGTGGTCGTAACCATGGATATCCAAGTTACTGCAATGCCCGGTACATGGGGTAAGCGACATAGCGAACCAGAAGAACTATACTACATTCCTAACTGGAGGTATTTGCTAATATTTCTTACATCTGCTTCGGATCTTGGAGATGGAAATAACTCTTTAAACCTTACTCGGCCATTTTCTTTTACACCTGTATATATATATATATTTATTTAAAAATAACCATTTTGGATCAGTGTATTGGATCTCACTTTTATTCATTTTGGTTGGCGTGTCCATTTTTATCAACATGACATTTATTTTTCTCTTTATTTTTTATTTTTTTTTTTACAGGTATCAAGTCTGCAAAAATACATGAACTGGTGAACAGCCCCATAGCTCATAATGAGTACATGTTCTGTCTATGGAAATCACAGAAAAAAATATGCGGATGAAATATAGATGTCTGAATGAAGCTTTTGGGTATGTGCACACTTACCTTCATTGGTGTGCTCTGGACTGGACAGGCGGCTGCTGCTGTAATCAACGGAACAGGCACTGTCCGGGCTATGCTTCTCCTGAAGATCTTTGGGATAGACTCCACAAGGCAAGCCTTTTACTTCAAACTCACTGGAAAGTTATAGAATAGAATTATATTTAAAACATATATTTATAAAAAAAATAAAAATAAAAACACATTAATATCATGTGGACTTATCCAAGATTATGGTTCGTACATATGTATTGTTCCCATAGTTTATGCATGATGGATAAACTGCATGTGCATCATCCAGACCATCATTATGAGAACGTTTATAGCCATTGCTACCTATCCACACTTGGCCAATGTAGTGGTAGCAGTTGTGATTTTTCAAGATGTGACAACTAATCCATTCATTAAAGGGAATCTGTCAGCAGGTTTTTGCCATTTAATCTGAGAGCAGTGTAATGTAGGGGCAGAGAGCCTGATTCCACGGATGTGTCACTTGATTAGCTGCTTGCTGTAGTTTAAATCAGTAATGAGCGAACGTGCTGGGATGAGGTGTTATCTGAGCATGCTCTGGTACTATCAGAGAGTCTTCGGCGTGCTCGAAAAACTATGTTCAAGTCCCCTCAGCTGCATGTCTCACGGCTGTTCGAGACTCAAACATTTTTTTCTCTACCGCTTCATTGGGGGACACAGAAAACCATGGGTGTATGCTGCTGCCACTAGGAGGCTGACACTATGCAGAAAAAAAGTTAGCTCCTCCTCCGCAGTGTACACCCCACCGACAGGGACTAGGGAATTCAGTTTTAGCTTAGTGTCAGTAGGAGGTGGACACGGGTCTCTCTGGAGACCCATATCTACCTAATGTGCGTCGTTCCTTTTCAGGTATTTTCCGGAGAGATACAGTGTGAACGGTCACTACTGTACTCCCACACAGAGACTGAGTACGGCATGTACTGCCACCCCGTATCCTCATATGTCTATTTCTATGGCAGGACCCCAAATATCCCGAACAGGGACGAGTGTTCAGGAAATCAAGAGGAAAGTGGATGAACTGGGCCTGCCTCCTGCTCGCCCACCAGAGCCTGTCAGGAGGAGACGTGGACGTCCTATGCCGATTTCGGACGTTCGATTCTTGTCAAGGTACTCTCCCTCCTCCTCCCAGATAGGACAGAAGATGGAGGAACCAAAGAAAGAAGAAAAGGAAAATTAAAAATAAAAAAAAGATTTTATGTATAGTGTCTGGGGGCCCCTCCATTTTCCCTTCATTCCGGGACATATCTCCATCGGGTGCCAGTGTCTCCCAGGGAATCTGAAGCCCCCTCAGGTGCCGCAGCTCCAAGTGCCACATGCTGAGTTGCACCCCATAGGCACCTCGCATTCCCCCTTTACATTGCCGAGGGCCGGGTTGCACCTCTGCTCTCTTCTTGTAGGGCGCTCTTCTCCCGTTTCCCTCAATCGGTCTGGTGTCCTGCGCCGCCACCCCACCCCCTCCGCCAGCGGCTGCAGGTTCTACTCGAGGCCCCGGCTTCACTTTGGGCCTAGTTTCGCCGACTCTGCTCCCCTTCCCTCCAGCTTCCGGGCGGGCTTTTCTCCCGCCCGTCCCAGCTTCTAGCGCGGCCTTAGTCTCCGCCCACCTCTCTCCTCCTCTGCCAGGCAGTGTTATTGTGGACTGGAGAAGGCGCCATATTGCCCTGTACCCTGCATTTTTCCTTGTGGTCAGCGAGCGCTTGCTTCTCCAGCCAGGTCCTCAGGGAGTCGCTACAGCCTGCTACCAGCCCCCTCCGCATCGGCTACCTCTCTGGTAGGATCCGGCAGGTGGTTCCGGCGTTTTTTGGGCCTCCGTGCCACCCTCCCCTCTGTCGGCGGTCTCCAGGGACTAATTTAGGCCCGGCTTCTATTGCGGCCTAGTTTCCTCCGTGGCTACAGCTGGCGGTAAGCCCCGCCCATTTTTTTCCGGCGGTACAGAGTGGGCTTGTTCAAATCGTGAGATTGAGGCCAAGTGCGCACGTTAGCGTTTTTGCCGTGGTTTTTCGCGGCTAAAAACGCGGCAAAAGCGCTTACCCAACGCAACTCATTCTATCCTATGTGATTCCGCAATGATGTGCACATGTTGCGCTTTTTTCCGCGGTGCAATCGCATCGCGGAAAAAAAAAGCAGCATGCTCATTCTTTTTGCGAAATCGCAGTGATTCCGCCGCCATAGGATTGCATTGAACAGCTTACTTTCCGCATGTGGCTATGCCAACCATGCACAAAGTAAGCGGTTCATGTGCGGAAGGCACCCAGGGTCTGGAGGAGAGGAGACTCTCCTCCAGGCCCTGGGTACCATATCCCTGTGAAAACAATAATTAAAATAAAAAATAATGATATTCTCACCTTCCGGCGGCCCCAGCAGCTTTCCCGCCTCTCAGCGACGCTCCCGGCCAATCCTGTTCCCAGTAATGCATTGCGAGAATCACCCCAGATGACGTAGCGGACTCGCGTGATGCTACGTCATCTTGGGTCATTGTCGCTATGCATTACTGGGAACGCGATTGGCCGGGAGCGTCGCTGAGAGGCGGGAAGGTTGCGGGGGCCACCGGAAGGTGAGAATTTAACGATTTATTATTTTTTTTTATTATTTTTACATTAGATCTTTTAACTATTGATGCGGCATAGGCGGCATCAATAGTAAAAAGTTGGTCACACTTGTCAAACACTATGTGTGACTCGTGTGACCAACCTGTCAATCAGTTTTCCAAGTGATCTGTAGCTTACGATCTGTAGCTTGCATTCTGCAAGCTAATTACGCATGCAAAACGCTGTTATTCTGGCGGGAATACGCATAGCAAAAAAAATTACGTATTTCCCGCGGCGGGGAGGTGCGGGATTGCCGCGGAAATTACCGTGGCAATTCTGCAACGTGTGCACTTAGCGTTACAAGGAGCTTGGTATCCTCCCTGCGGTCTCCATTTTTCCGGCAGGTGGACCCGGATGGTGCCTTCTCCCGGCAGGACCAGCTCTTCTGTGCCTAGCTTCGGTCAGCTCCACCCTGGAGTCCGGGACCACAGTCCGGTGCCGGCATATTGGGCAACAAGGGCCCCATGGCCGGTCTTCCCTGCGGTGGAGAGTGCTCAGACACTCGTAGCAGAAGGTGTGACGGTTACGGCGCCGCACTCTATACCGCTAGAGCGGCACCTCTGCCAGCAGCGCACGCCAGATCTTCTCCAGCTGGGAGCACATCTTCGGCTCGTAGACAGCCTCTGCTATCATCTCGGGGGAGCAGCACACAGGATTCCGTGAGTAGCTCTGCACTGCAGAGCTAACACTCTCCTCTGTCCTTTTCTTTGGTCCCCCATCCTTCTGGCACCAGTTAGAGGGACTGCTCACCAGGCCCAAGGGATTCTGAGACCCCTACCCCCGAGTGGGCTATGTCTCTGTTACAATCAGTGGCGGACCTCACCAGGGTGTCTCAGACCCTAGCGTCCGTAGTAGACAGGTTGCCCTTTTTCAGCACCCGTACTCGCCAGCGGACTACAATTCTGGTCCGTCCAATCCAGACCGTAAGAAATCTAGACTGGAGCACCATTCTAGATCCTCTCCCCAGACGACCTTTCACAGCTCGATCCCTCTGTTCGGACGCGCTTTCGGAAGATGAGGCGAGCCGGTTTCCAGAACAGGCCTCCAGCTGGACGGATATGGTGCAGAGCCTGATTGTTGCAGTCAATCAGACTTAGGCATCAAAGATACCGCTACGGAATCCGCAGTTCAGGCGGTTTCGTTTAGTCGGTCCAGACCACCTTCCAAGGTCTTTGCCTCACATCTGAGTTCATGGAGAAACTCTATAGGGAGAGGTTTTCTCCGGCATGGTTTGCCGTGGCTCAGTGGACAAAGAAGCTGACCACCAATCGCAGGCCCAAGGGTCTTAACCCAGGTGTACAACAGGGAGTAGAGTTTATTCTCCTTCTGACTCCAGGCCTACTGTTCTTCCGTCAGGACAAATGATTGTACGGGTTATATCTAGAATCATAGAATGGTAGAGTTGGAAGGGACCTGTCACGTCGCCGTTGGATTCAGTGGCTGGTGTTCCTGCCTCGGCCACAGGGAGGTGCCGGACTCCTTCGGCTGGTGGTGCCGGTGATAGGAGTGTGGTATCCTCATATGGTTCCGCTTCCTCTGTCGCTGCGCATCGCCATGTTTCGCCTGTGGGTAATGTTGGCGACAGAGAAGGGGTCTCTGCGCAGGTGTCTAGTGGGCGTAGGCTTCGCTCTTCTGTCAGAGGTGAAGTGGTTGATGTCAGTCATGCATCACCATCTGGCCTAGTTCTGGGGGCGGTCCAGATGAGGTCATCAGACTGTGAGCCTGTGAGAGGTAGCCATGCCCTTCAAATGCCTTGGAGCCTGGCTTGTAGGCCGCCAGATATAGTCTTGGTTTCCCCAGTGTGCTAGTTTGTTTTGCTATTGTATTTCTGATCTTTGCCTGGATTTCTGACTGTTCTACTGCCTGCCGATTTTGTACATCTGCTGTCCGCCTGGTTTTGACTTGAACTTAAGCCTGAATTTCTGACCCTTCTACTGCCTGCCGATTTTGTACTTTTGCTCCCCTCCTGGTTTTGACCCTTGGACTTCTGACTATGCATTTGGTCTCGCTTTTTATTCCCGTCCTAGCGTCCTTCCTACTCCGGTCCACTGCTCTCATAGGCAGCTACCCCAGGGCTTCGCTATAATTCCAGATCCCTGTATAGGGGTAAAGGGTCTCGGGGTTTCTCGGGGGTGCTGTCTTACCTGCAGTTCAGACCTGCAGTGGGCGGACGCCACAGGACCTCCTGGGTCATCTGGTCCAACCCCCCTGCTCAAATGAGGATTCTCTATATCATCCCAGACAGATGTATGTCCTGCTTCTGTTTGAAGACTTCCTTTGAAGGAGAACTCACCACCTCTCATGGCAACTCATTAATCACTCTAAAGTTTCATCCCGTTGCTTCTAGTCTTGAAGGAAGATAATCCTTCTACAATGTGACAGCCCTGTATACAGCTATTAAGTCCGTTATACCTAATGCCATCAGGGGTCCAGACCTAGACCGCAACACGGAATCGTCTCTCTCCTGTAGCCGTCTCCAGGGTTCTCTCCGCACGATTGTAGTCGCAGGATACTGAGAGCCAATCGCACCAGTACTCTATCCAGTTCCACACCGCCCACCAGGTACAGTAGAGCCGTTTAAAACGGTTTTATTTTTCAGTGGATCAGACGAGTCTTCAGGGACTGCTGCCGTGGTAGTGGTATTCCGTGCTGTATCAGTGGTTCAGATGTGCTGAGATCAAGCGCTGCATCGGTCCTGCTCTTCTGTTCTAGCCGGTGAGTCAGGAATGCCTTTTCTCATACCTCAGGGTCTTTTGCAACATCTGCCCAGGCTCTCTTCTGTTCACCGCTCAATGAGAGACGCCCGGTGTTCATTACATCTGGTTGGCTGCAACAGCGGTTTGCAGCCCGCTTTCAGGTTAGTAACAGGTTTGTCTGCTGTGTGTTTTTTTCTCAATCATTAACATCTGAAGTTTAGTTACAGAGAATCTGCACGTGCCACAGGAAGGAGCTCGATACCATAAGGTGGTAAGGTCATGACTGGCCACACCATTTTTTGGTAGGTCAGACACGCCGGTATCAGGTACCTGATGGTCGCAGGTTTTTTCTTCGACCACGCACTGGGCCCGGTTTGCTGGTTGATCACCAGGGACCTGTCTTCACTATTTGATCATTCGGACCCAGCACTGACTATCCGTAGGTCAGTTACAGTGTTCTTCAAGGTATCCTTAGTTCCGATGCGTTACGCCCGGCATAGAAGACCGTTCTCGGCTCTGCCTTAGGGGCCTTTTGAGCTACCTCAATACCAGAACTCCCTACCTATATGTCGTTACTTACCTCTTCTTTCTACAGGCACAGGATAAAGCCTCGAGCAGCTCCGGGATTTTATTTCAGAGGGTGGCAGCATCAGGTTCTCCCACCTTAGACAAGAATTGGATCTCACTCTGCACACGCATCAACCAGTGAGAAACACTGCTCCAGGCCTGTATTCAACGAAGAGTTTTGATGATAACACCTTTCTTCCGTCAGCAGGATTTGTATCTTTTTCACTAGTATCTTCAGTGGTGTGATGTCTCATACTTGGGTAAGTGGGTCCACACATTACAATCTTCTCCCCGCTTCAAGGGGCCAGGACATATAGGATTGACTATGTCGCCATACAGAAGGATCTTCTTCCTCAAATTATAAGATTCTCCAGAGTCCATGTATTGCTCTTGCGGATAACGGCTTAACTACAGTCATGGACAAAAGTTTTGAGAATGACACAAATATTAATTTTTACAAAGTCTACTGCTTCACTTTTTCTAATAGCAATTTGCATATACTCCAGAATGTTATAAAGAGTGATCAGCTTAACAGCAATTACTTGCAAAGTCAATATTTGGCTAGAAAATGAACTTTATCCCCCAAAACACATTTCAACATCATTGCAGCCCTGCCTTAAAAGGACCAGCTAACCTCTTTTCAGTGATTGCTCCATTAACACAGGTGTGGGTGTTGATGAGGACATGGCTGGAGATCAATCTGTCATGATTAAGTAAGAATGACACCACTAGACACTTTAAAAGGAGGCTGGTGCTTGGCATCATTGTTTCTCTTCTGTTAACCATGGTTATCTCTAAAGAAACACGTACAGTCATCATTGCAATGCACAAAAATGGCCTAACAGGGAAGAGTATCGCAGCTAGAATCATAGAATAGTAGAGTTGGAAGGGACCTCCTGGGCCATCTGGTCCAACCCCCTGCTCAAAGCAGGATTCTCTAAATCATCCCAGACAGATGTCTGTCCAGCCTCTGTTTGAAGACTTCCATTGACGGAGAACTCACCACCTCTCGTGGCAGCCTGTTCCACTCATTGAAAGATTGCACCTCAGTCAACAATCTATCGCATCTTCAAGAACTTCAAGGAGAGAGGTTCCATTGTTGCCAAAAAGGCTCCAGGGTGCCCAAGAAAGACCAGCAAGCGCCAGGACCGTCTCTTAAAAGTGTTTCAGCTGCGGGATAGGGCTACCAGCAGTGCAGAGCTTGCTCAGGAATGGCAGCAGGCAGGTGTGAGTGCATCTGCACGCACTGTGAGGCGGAGACTCTTTCAGCAAGGCCTGGTCTCAAGGAGGGCAGCAAAGAAGCCACTTCTCTCCAGAAAAAACATCATGGACAGACTGATATTCTGCAAAAGGTACAGGCAGTGGACTGCTGAGGACTTGGGTAAAGTTATTTTCTCTGATGAATCCCCTTTTCGATTGGGACATCAGGAAAACGCCTCATTCGGAGAAGACAAGGTGAGCGCTACCACCAGTCTTGTCTCATGCCAACTGTTAAGCATCCTGAAACCATTCATGTGTGGGGTTGCTTCTCAGCCAAGGGAATCGGCTCTCTCACAGTCTTGCCTAAAAACACAGCTATGAATAAAGAATGGTACCAGAAAGTCCTCCAAGAGCAACTTCTCCCAACCCTCCAAGAGCAGTTTGGCGATCAACAATGCCTTTTCCAGCATGATGGAGCATCTTGCCATAAAGCAAAGGTGATAACTAAATGGCTCAGGGAACAAAACAGAGATTTTGGGTCCATGGCCTGGAAACTCCCCAGATCTTAATCCCATTGAGAACTTGTGGTCAATCATCAAGAGACGGGTGGACAAACAAAAACGTAAAAATTCTGACAAAATGAAAGCATTGATTGTGCAAGAATGGACTGCTATCAGTCAGGATTTGGTCCAGAAGTTGATTGAGAGCATGCCAGGGAGAATTGCAGAGGTCCTGAAGAAGAAGGGTCAACACTGCAAATATTGACTTGCTGCATTAACTCATTCTAACTGTCAATATAAGCTTTTGTTACTCATATGTTTGCAATTATATTTCTGTCTGTGATAAAAACATCTGTCAAACACACATAAAAACCAGAGGGCAGCAGATCATGTGAAAATATAATATTTGTGTCATTCTCAAAACTTTTGGCCATGACTGTAGTAAGCCCTTGCAGGTTACGGAGGGCAGTTCTCCGACCTGATTAGAGTTTTCGGCTGTTCCCTCCCCTTGGGTACTGCTTTGGGACGTCCCATGGTTTTCTGTGTCCCCCAATGAAGCGGTAGAGAAAGTAGGAATTAATCCTACCGGTAATGTTGTTTCCAGGAGTCCATCATGACAGCACCGCCAGGAGGTTGTCCTTCATATCCTTGATAGGGACAGGAACACAGAAGAGGTTAAATAGCCCCTCCCCACCTCCACCCTTCAGTGATTTTTCCAGTACCACACCAGGATGGATGCAACACAATTTTATTGAATTTTCTACTGCAATGTTAATGACACATCATAGTTAAACAATGCAAGGGGGGTATATAAGGGGTGCTGTCATGATGGACTCCTGGAAACAGCATTACCGGTAGGATTAATTCCTACTTTCCAGGACATCCCTCCTGACAGCACCGCCAGGAGAAGTACCAAATAACTCCTCTTTAGGGTGGGACTACTGCTTGGAGAACTTTTCTCCCATAGGCTGTCTGTTGATTTGACAGAACGTCCAGTCTATAATGCTTACTAAAAGTATTAATGTTGGACCAGGTTGCGGCTTTACAAATCTGGTCCATAGAAGCTCCTGCTCTCTCTGCCCAAGACGCCGAGATTGCTCTCAGCGAGTGGGCCCTAAGACCTTCTGGCGGAGTCTTTCCTGCAGAGGTGTATGCCGCAGTAATAGTTGATTTTAGCCATCTGGCCAAGGTGGCTTTTGATGCTTTCTTCCCTTTATTTTTGCCCGCCATTTGTATAAAAAGATTTGAGTCTATTCTCCAATCTTCTGTCAGTTTGAGATACTGTAGGAATGTCCTTCTGACGTCCAAGGAATGGAGCGAGCGTTCCTTCCCACCTTCTGTCAGAACTATAGAAATTAGAAGTATTATTTCCTGGTTTCTGTGAAAGTCTGTTACCACCTTTGGAAGAAAGGTCGGGTCTAGTTTCAAAATTATACAGTCTTCCTGGATTCTTAGGTATGGGTCTCTTATGGAGAGAGCCTGGATCTCTCCTATACATCTGGCTGAGGTTATTGCCACCAGAAAAACTGTTTTAAGCGTTATTTATCTGAGGTCTGCCTGGTCTAGTGGTTCGTAAGGGGTCTTCCTTAGCTCATTCAGTACTAGACTGAGGTCCCATGGTGGAACGGAACTAAATATTGTGGGTCTCATGCGTTGCGTAGCTCTAATAAATCTTGACACCCAAGGATGGTCCGCTAGTGGGTAATCGAAAAAGGACCCTAGTGCTGAGATTTGTACCTTCAACGTACTAGGTTTTAGACCCTTATCGAATCCTACCTGTAGAAAATCCAGGATTTTAGGAATATCTGGGTCCTTAGTAAGGGATACTGGTTGTGCACAGTATGAGCAAAATTTCTTCCAGACTTTGAGGTATATAGATGAGGTAACAAGCTTTCTGCTTTTCTGTAGAGTAGCTATAACTGATTCAGATAAGCCTTTAAATCTCAGGATCTCTTTTTCAGGATCCAAGCTGAAAGCGCTAAGAACTTCAGGTTCTGATGGACGAGAGGGCCCTGCGTCAAGAGGTCCCGCTGTAATGGAAGAAGAATTGGGTCTTCTAACGCCATCTGCTTTAGTACCGGGAACCAGCTTCTTTTGGGCCAGTATGGCACTATCAGAATAACTGCCATATGACTCTCCTGAATCTTTCGTAGTACTCTTGGTACCAAGGGTAGTGGTGGGAAGGCATACGCCAGCTCCGTATCCCAGTCCTGCGCTAGGGCATCTATCGCTGTTGGGTTGTCTTTTGGATCTAGCGAGAAGAAGTGCTCTGTTTTTGTATTTCTTTTTGAGGCGAATAAGTCTATCTCGGGAAATCCCCATATTCTGGTCAGTTGTGTAAACACCTCCTGATTTAGAACTCATTCTGCTGGTTGTATTTTTTGTCTGCTGAGAAAGTCTGCTATCTGATTGTTTTCGCCTTTTAGGTGTACTGCTGTCAGAGATCTTAAATTTATTTCTGCCCAGGTGAATATTTCTTCCGAAATACCCTGTAGGTGACGGTGTCTCGGACCTCCCTGGTGCCGTAGAAAGGATACTGTAGTTGAATTGTTGGAGAATACTCTGACGTGTTGGTTGTACAGCTGTTTCTGGCATCTCCTGATCGTCTCCCAGACTGCTTTGAGCTCTCTGCAATTTGATGAGCTGTTGCGCATCGCACCGGGCCATGTTCCTTGGAGATAACGTCCCTCCACATGGGCTCCCCAGCCGCTGAGACTTGCATCTGTGGTGATATTTATGCAGGGGGATACTCTCCACGGTTTTCCGTGTTTTAAATTTGATACTTCGGTCCACCATGCTAGGGATCGCCTTACTTCTGCTGACAACTTTATTCTGTTGTCCAATGATGTATCCTTTCCGTCCCATACCCGGAGGATTTCTCTCTGCAACGTCCTTGAGTGAAATTGACTCCACTGGACGCTTGCTATGCATGAAGTCATTAGGCCCAGCACTCTCATGGCCTTCCTGATAGTGGTGTATTTTTGTTCCTGTAGCATATGGGCTTCCTGTTGGACTGTTGTCTGTTTGTGGGGAGGAAGAAAAGAGTGTTCTTGGCCTGAGTCCAGAATAACTCCCAGAAATATTTCTCTTCTTTCTGGTTCTAGACTCGATTTTTTTAGATTTATCACCCAACCTAGATTTTCTAGGAGAGATCTGGTTTCTCTGAGGTATTCCTCCTGTAAGGTTCTGTGTACATGTTCCTGAAACTCAGTTTGTTCGTCAGCCATTTTACTTTCTGTCTTGCTGCAGCTATCTTGCCCTCAGTCAAAATGGAGTTTCCAGCTTGCATGTTCCCGCCCTGATTCTCTCCTTTTGCTTCTTAAGCAGCCACAGCTGAGCAATCAGTGCTTCAGAATCTAGCCTGCAGTGAACCTGTGACCTGACTCCTAAAGCCTTGGACCTTGTACTCCAGCTATTCCTACTGAGGAACTCTGAA